>OZ010678.1:22943225-23623225 GCA_963932185.1 Troglohyphantes excavatus
TGATAAAAAGGCTACTTAAATCCAAAATTTGGTAATAAGATGCCTAGTCTTGCAAACGAATCCCTACCTAGACCCAAACCATATTCTCTTCATAAAAAACACAGAAAAAAAATAGAATTTCATATGCAGGCACAGCCAACCAATAGGATTTGTGGAATGCCCCGTGCTCGAAATAACCGCGGAATCATCGCGATTTCACAACACGTGTAATTAGTTGTAAGGGAGTTTGTTTTTCTACTGTCACAATTCACTTAATTGCAATTTACACACATTTTTTTTTAATCGATGCCTTTTTTAAAGACAACTAGGGAAGCAATGATGCTTGTGCTTGACTGAAAAGGGCAAGAAGGGCGGAATTTTTTCAAAAGAGGGCGGCATTTTTGAAAAAAGGGGCATGAGGGCGCTATTGGATGAAAAAAGGGCGGGCAGGGCGGACCGCCCTTCAAAAAACACCTAGAGTGAACACTGATTATATACATATATATGTATGTATGTGTGTGTGCGTGTTAGTTGAAACGGCCTACCTTCCTTTACACGATGGTATGTCATTTATCCATATAGGCTTATTTCACGTTGAGTTATAGTAGCAGAAGCGCTCCTCCCATGTGTTACAGGCGCAAGAGGGGGAATTGGTTACATACGTCTGACTTTCGTTACACGATATTACATTATTTATACACATTCGCTCATTCCACTTGGAATTAAGGAATTTACAAGTATCATTTTTTATTACGGAGTTTTTTTTAGTACGGATGCAACTATGTATACCCGTACTGAAAGGAAATTCCTATTAATTTTTAAAAGTATTTTTTGCAGGAATGTTTAAATTTTAAAACTGTATACCTTTTGAGAGACAATTTAGAAATTATTGTATTTTTATCGATATATTGGCAACCAAGTAGTATGAAGATATTTTAATTTTTTTTAATTTATAGTTTTTTAAAAATAAAGCTATTTTAATTTATAAAGCTATTTTATTTTTTTAAGGAGGAATTCTAAACTGGTGTATGCGATTTTCCCTGGGAGGAGAGAAAACGTATATATTTTTTGTCATTTTATTTATTCCCGTGCGAAGAACGGGTGATTTTGCTAGTATAATTATAAAATGACGTAAAAGATCAATCGCAAAAAACAGAACCGTACATTAGCAATGATTTGAGTAGGAGGATTCGTCAATTGAGAAAATAGCGTTTTGGTGCTGAAATCCAAAACTAATATTTGAAAGTATGTAATAAATTGTCCGAGCTCCTGAAAGACATAACAATATCTGTTTTTTCATTTTTTATAAAAATGTTTTCAAATGTAAACCACACCACTTGTTTTAAGGCCCGTTCAGACTGGCATCGCGACGCGCGCGCGCGTCGTGTTTTTCCCTACTTTTCCCAATCGCGTGGCAAAAAATCCCCGAAAACCCGTCGCGCGACGCAGATCGCGTGAGTTGAACCGGTTGAACTTCATCGCGTCTCGTCGCGCGCGATGACCAATCACAATCGAGTATTGAACAAGTTCCGTGCCGAACCTAGTAGCGCTGAGAAAACGGGGTTCTTTTTCAAAACACTAATTTGATTAGAAAGATGTTTGAAGATTTTGATAGTGAGGAAGCCGTGTATCTGCAGATACACTGATTTGTTCATTGACAGTGCGGAATCGTAAACAAAATAAGAGTTTTCTGCACTAGGAAATCTGCAGATTCACATATTCGGAATCGTGAAAGTGCAGAAGTTTATTTTAATTGCAAATTACGCCAAAAAAAAAAGCGCTAAATGTTAAATATTGGTGACTGAAGACATTTTCACCTACGTGGGCCGTAAGAATGTTAATAAATTCCTGTGCACTTGGCAAACTTGTGAAACATTCGTCCTTTTTTAAAAGTGAAACTTCTTAGTTTAATTTTTTTAATAAAGCCAAATGTTTCACAAAATTGCCAACTACTTTTATGATTTTGCCAAATCAGCAGGAATTTATAAACATTGGGTTGCGAGGGTCATGAGAGACAATCTTATAAATAAATAATTTTGAATGGAGTTTTTTAAATGATGCAATTAAAAAAACACAAGAAATATTAATGCTACAAAACACTATATATAAAAATATATATATATTAATTTATGCTTTCATGTTTACTTACTTCTAACCATTATTTATGTTTTAAACTAAAAGTTAAGCTAAATATTCGCTTATTTGAGATTTAAAGCATTTTAAACATGTTAATGTTTCTCAAAATTCTTGAAATTTTATAATTGATATTAGCTATTAAACAAATTTAAATAGTCATTCAGCTTATTCCATGTGAAAAGGTGTAATGTATATGTTTATTAAATTTCACTACAAAACATTTTAAAATAGTATCTTGTTTTATGTAAACAATTTTCAATACAAATGACAGATTTCACAAATGCATATTAAACTTGTACATTTTATGGCATTTAACAGTGAGTTCTCTCCTCATGCAGGGAAATAAGTATTAGGTGGATACACACAGAATGAAAAAGAAAAATACTTGGTTGTACTTGAAACTAATACACTAATAAAAAATAATTCTGGGGAAGCACAGTATACAACGACCTGCTAAAAGGGGGGTCCGAACCCCTCTCAAAGTAAATTTAAACAAATAATTTTCACAGGATTTTCAATATAACATAATTAATTATTAAATTAAGTCAATATGTATTATTAACATTAATTTCATACAATGCGTAGCTTCAATTTTAAATAATTAATGGTTTTATTACATTTTTCCTGTCTGGACCAGGGTTATAACACATAAAACATTTTGAAGGTTGGAGGCCAACTTAAAGATTTGAAATTAACAAATAAACTGCTAAAAAATTCCCCTTTACAATTTATCGACATTTAAATTTTATTTATAGATTTGGTAGAATTAAAGGCTTTAAATAAACAGTAGTAAACTACAACATATGTTTTTACATTGTTTAATTAATTTCATTTATTGAAAAACATTTTATTTGAAAACACGAAGAAATCATCGTACAAAAGGTTAAAATTAGGGATGAAACGGATATCCAGTTTCCGGCTGAATTTTAACTATCCGGTATCCAGAAGCAAAGCGCCAAATATTCGGATAAATAAAACGACAGATTTTTTTTTTATGTCAATCAATCTTTTGTTCCCGCTTTAAGTATTATCCTGAACATACTAACTATGTATTCCAGAGATTCGGCCTAAAATTTTTGTCGGGCTATTCAGGTGGGAAAAGAGAGTGAAGTCATAACTTTCTCTTAAAACCTGACCCGGTGTGTTTCAAACATGCTGGGTTACAGAGAATAGATAGTAAGGAAGATATGCTGCAGACATTCGGAACCAGCCACTAGCTATCTTTGAGTTTGAACAATCCACATGGGTGGCGATGTATACATAGCTACATCTCTGTTCATTATATATCAGAAATTATGGTATTATACAGTCTAGTACGAGCTAGTTTTAGCATTTAAATATAGCACAGTTTAGATCATCAATTTGGAAATATTTCAAAATTACATTTTTAAACCCGTTGTACAGTACAGCTCTGTGTGCCAGATATCCGACAAAACCACTATCGGGTTCATCCTTAGTTAAAATGCAATATTTACTGCCATTATTATTACAAAATATGAAATCAGGAAAAAGTATTTTAAAAAATGTCAGACATTTATGTAAAGATGCAACTATTGTGATCAGTTGAGAAATCACTATACAAGATTGATTTAGATAATGTCATTCATAGATATTGGGGGGGGGGGGGGGGCTGGTTCCTCCCCGAAATTCGTCAATGTTTGTAACATATTGAATTAAGCGAAGAACACATTAGAAATACAAAACACCTGAAGCACACTCAAATATTGATACAATCGACGAGTAAAGCAAAATATTGCAAAAGATTTTTTACGATTGGGTAAAAAACAAAAAGACATCAGCTGCCCCACTTCCTTTGAAAGAAAATGAACAGAGCGTATGAGCAGGAAGGGAAGATACGTTGGAGTGTCGAATTTCGTTACCGAGCATAGATTTTGCTGCTGATCAGGGAAAAGGGCTATTGTTCCTAGTCTTGTAAAAGCGAAATTAGGTTATAGGATGTTGTCTCTTTCTGGGATGTAACACGGAACATCCCGAGGGACAAGCAAGATGTTGGGAGATAATTGTGCTGTTAGACAGGGAGGCACAGGATTGTTGAGGGACTGCCGAGTGGTTGTTGCCACAATGCCGGATGAAGAGTAGACTGGAGTGCTGTCGCAGGTTGTGGAGACCACTTTGGAGTTGTGCTTTGATGTGAAGTGAGGTTTTAGGAGTTTACGAAGACCACCCTGGAACTGTGCTGAAAGGTGAAGAATGAACCCATGAGTTGAAGGGTATGTGATTTTACTAGTAGTCCCCATTGTAGAAGTGTGCTATTGGAGGGAATCTGTGCAGATGATCAGATCAATAGAGTGGTACCTTGTGGGGGTCACTTCATATACGCAATACTCCAAGTGATCACCTTAGACTGACTGGTAGAGTATTGATGTTCCATGCAGAAGGTCCTCGGTTCGACTGAGAGTGACAGCCAAAAAAGTGCATAGCGCTGCAGTATGTTGAATTACAGGGACGATTGCATTGTTGTCTGCAGCAGGAATGCAGTTTATGGTTCAATCCCGATTATCAGTTGAGAGGGCTTACATATGTACGAGAGAGAAGTGTGCGGAGTGTAGACTTCTGGTTTATTGGTCGTAAATGGTGGCCGCAAAGTTGCAGTGCTTATATGTTTTCACATTCACAGTCAGTTTTACAGATGTAAGTTATATTGTTATTGGCGGGGTACTGGTCGCGGAATTGTTGATATGGACAGCGGGAAAGGTAAAAATTCTCATTTTAAAATTAAATTAAAATTCTCAAAAAATAAATTTTTGTGAATTTATCAGAAATCACTTAATTCATGTTCTAAAATTAAAATTTTAAAATTTTTTAAAATTTTCAAAATCTTGTAAAATTTTCACAAAAACCTCAAATTAATTTCTTAAACTTAATGTACTTAACCCAACGGACCTTCTTCTAGGTCCTTTCATTAAAATTTAATCTTATTAATTGTGGCAAGCTCCTCCCAGTCATTGGAGCACCATGTAAATTTTTAGAGGTTTTTGTTAGCGTTTGTCGTGTTCTGTCGTCTTTTACCTAAAATCATCACCACTCTCATCTTATTATCTTTAATTTATGCCAAAGCCAACTTCCCAGTCATGCTCATATACATATCAGAGTAATGTCCTTGATTGGATGCACTCTATGAACATTTTACAAAAGCAAAAAAAGGACCACACAGTCTTCTGCCAAGTTACTTGTCCAAGAATGTTCTCTTCCGTATTAATTCAGTCTTGGAGACACTTCTCGGGGGATGGTCCCACGTGTTTTCATTCCCTTATTGTGCCCTGAATGTTTTTTTTTTTGTTGAATTCCAGAGAAGAGCAAAAATGGGCAACTGTACTCCTTCACAATAGGAAGAGTCTGCGAATCAGCTATTCGCTTATTTACTATTGGTGTGTAATATATTTGCATGTGATAAGCAGTATAAATGTTCAAATGATATAAGATTGTAACACTTATGAATACAAATAAATAATTTTGTTCCGCCTGACGATATACTTTCGTTGTTCGTGAGAATTCGTTTTGATACAACTTCAATAATCGGTAAACAGCACATCGTTTTGAAAACAGAGGTTTGCAGACTTTACACGCCAACACGAGATAGACATGCGCATGCGCGTATTTCTACTCAGCGATTGGTCAGAGCGGAAGCGATCATCGCGAGACGCGCGGCTCAGTCTGAACGCATTTTGAGGAAAATCCCCCAACAAATGCAAACACCATCATCGGAGGGGATCTAAACGCTAAGAACAGACTTTGGGGATGCAACCGTGATAACGCTGTCGGCACCCAGCTAGCTGAAAATTTGGGGAGAAATGGGTACAGGGTTGTTGCCCCATTGCAACCCACGTATTTTCCACCATTTCGCAATCATTCCCCATCTATATTAGACATCTTACTTCACAACACCAATCTCAATATATCGGCGGACACCATTAATGATTTATCCTCAGATCATATCCCGGTCATAGCCTGCATCAATATCAACTTGCCCCGCCCACTCGAAACAATTCCCAAGACAAACTGGCTCCTCTATCACAATATACTCGAGAAACAAGATATTGAAATTCCACCTCTCAATAACCAAAATCAGATCGATCAGCTCATCACAAACTTCCAAGATAACCTTAAGAAAGCTCAACAAGATGCAACCATTCAATCTAAAGTTTACCGTAACTACATGCTCCTTCCACCCCCCATCAGACAAGTCATCAAATTAAGAAACAAAACCAGAAAAAATTTTCAGAAAAATTTTTGCCCAATTATCAAAAATCAAATTAATATTTTAAATCGCAAAATCAAGATCCTCACAAAAAATCACAAAATGAAAAAATGGGAGGAAAAAGTGGAAAGTCTCACTACCACAGACAGATCCATTTGGGTTATGGCGAAAACTCTGAAAAGAGATAAATCACACAATAGACCCATTCATGGAGAAACAGGACTGGCATATCTCGATCATGAAAAAGCCGAAGCCCATGCAGATCACCTAGAGAGAACCTTTACAGAAAATATCGAACCGAGCGACGACATCTTTGAAGATGAGATCGAGATGGAACTGCACACCTGGAAAATTAACCACCCCCCTCTCGGAGACCTCCCCCCCACCACCTTCGAAGAAACTCTTTCCATAATAAAGAAACTTAAACCCAGAAAAGCTCCCGGCATAGATCAAATTTCAAATAAAATGCTCCGGAATCTCCCTTCCAAGCACATCGATACCCTTGTCGCCCTTTTCAATGCAAGTTTAAAACAGGTTTACTTCCCTGATATTTGGAAAAAAGCACTAGTGATCAATTTTCCCAAACCTGGCAAGGACCCAGCAATGCCGTCTAGCTATCGCCCCATCAGCCTTCTCCCCACCTTAGCAAAAATCTTCGAAAAAGTTATTCTGACCCGACTGCAAAGGCACACGTCGCACATCCCTAAGGAGCAGTATGGCTTCATGCCCGGGAAATGCACTACAAAACAACTCATCCGTATCCTTGAAATTATCGGACAAGGCATATACAACCATGAAGCGTCCGCCATACTAATGCTCGACGTAGCCAAGGCTTTCGATCGGGTTTATCACAAGGGCCTCATCTATAAGCTTACTCAATTCAATCTACCCCAAGACCTCATCAACATTCTTTCTAATTACCTTAAAAACCGAACCTTTCAAGTTCGAGTCAATGCAACCATCTCAACCCATAGAAACATAGAAGCCGGAGTCCCACAAGGTTCCCTGCTTGCCCCGTTATTATATTTATTTTACACTGCAGACTTCCCCACGTTTATAGATGATAGAATGTGCAATATTGCATTCTATGCCGATGATACTGCCATTATCTCCAAATCAAAAGACCCCAACCTGGCCATCCGCCGATTAAACGAAAAAATGGAAGCGATCGAAGACTGGTGCCGGAAATGGAAAGTGTCCATCAACGCATCCAAGTCGAAAATCCTCATCATAAGAAAATATAAACAGAACACTCCAATAACTGAAAATGTGTTGCTCTTTGACGAACAAATCCCAATCGTCAAAAAAGCTAACTATCTAGGACTCATCATCAATAGTAACTTAACTTGGACCGACCACATCACCCATGTTAAAAACAAAGCGGCAGCAATCACCTCTAAACTTCGACCCCTCATAGGAAGACGCTCCAAATTAAATCTGATGATGAAGTATTTGAAATTATGAAGGACTTAGCCCCGTAGGGGCTATCGCCTCCAGTATCACATTACTTGGAAAACATAACGTTGGCTTACTGCCTCATCAGATGTTAAAGAAGTGGACACATTCTCAATCCGAATCAGTCCGGACGCTCAGCAATGGGAGGAGCCTAAGCAATGGAGGCTCCGGATTGGCCAGAGGGCGGGGCCTCGGCTGTTTCTTCCGAAAAGAAGTCGAAAAACACTTGTAGCTTTTCAAGTGCTGAATTTTTCGAACGAAGAAGTTGAATCAAACTTTTGATCCCCTTTTCTCCGGCGAAAATAGGCATAATTTCCTTCAGAAGCTCGAACACCAGATTGACTCCATTTGGTTGTTGAGCAGAGGAAAAAGTTGAAGGTGGATTATAGTGGTTTGGGCAAAATACTTTTCTATTATTAATAAAATTGGCAGGGGAATTAGAGTGGTTTGGGCAATTTTTGATTTTAGATTTTTGCGGCGGCCTTTTGGTGTTCGAGCGACTTGGCTTCTTCGACACCTGGGGTCGCTTCCTCGGGGGGTCAGGAAATTTAGGGCATTTCCGACTACTGGCGACGTGTCCGCTTTGTAGGCAGTTGATGCATTTTGGGTCGTCAGTCCTGGGTAGAGTGCAGTCTCTAGTGGCATGGTTGGCTCCGCATTTCAGGCACCTCGCACTCATGAAGCATTGGGCTGCGGCGTGGCCAAACCAGTTACAGTTATAGCACTGAGTGGTTCCACGTCTACTTCGAAATGGCTCGACTTTAATGGCCAGTCCAAGCAGGGTGGAGACGTCAAGAATTTTGTTGGCTTTCGGCAGACGTGGAGTTTCAACCAGAAACATGTTGAGCGGCCTCCTTGATTGCCGTTTAGTCAACTGGATCACTCGGGTGGGACAAAATCCCAGTCTGGTCAGGTCATCAGAAATTTGAGTGCACGCCGTTTCAAGTGGTAGACCCTTGAACACCACCTTGAATGGCGCGCGACTTCCGATGAAAAAGTCATATTTTCTCTCACCGAGAAATGTCATTATAGACGAATGAGCATCCTCTGTGCACGGATTGATTTTGATGTAGTCGCCCGTGCATTTACTAACAAAATCAAAAGGGAGAACGTCATTCAGCTCCTTTAGAATTGTAACGTAATCATCCGTGCACCTGAGAAATATGGGAAGTGGGACTGGATCTGGAACAGTAACCGATGAATCTATCTCTTCCGCGGTTGGCGTAGGGCAACTTTGCGCCCCATTATAGCCAACCGGGGCGAGCGTCAATTCATCGGTACCTGACTCCGTCAGGTCGGCTGGAGCAGCTTCCTCGAACATCATCTGGATATCGGCTCTGTCCGACAACTCAGCATCCGAAGGGGGCAGCTCGGGAAGTGGCACCTCGGTCTCCATTGGAACCGGCTTGGTCAGCTTCCGTTTCTTTTTGGATTTGGCACCCACCGGCTTCGGCGCCTCCACAGCTTTTGGGACGTCCGGGCAGTAGGGGTACTCAAATAGGTACGGTCCAGGCAACAACTCGTCATGCGACCGCATGACCGGGTCGAGATTTTGGAAAATCCTTTTGATGTCGAATACTCCCTCATAAGCTTTTATTGAGGAGAGTACTGCGGCAAAATTTACCATCATTATTTCCGCATAACGGAATTCATTATCCGAGCAGCCAGGACTATCCCTTTTAGTCTGGTGCCGAATATAACTAGTCATCATATGATGGTCCCCCACCATCGGGGAGCAAATAGGCAGAGCGGCCATTGCTCGCCTTTCCATTGCTGATCCTCGCGCGAGAGAGCTCGACATAACTCGGTCGATGTATCTCTCGGTGAAAAATCTTGAAGAGCCTCGAATTAGTTCGTCATAACTCGGACGTGTCCTAATAATGTCCAAATTAAATCTAAAATACAAGAAACTTTTATATGAAGCCACCATCCGACCCATCTTCACATATGCCTCCCCCGCTTGGGCAACCATCACCGAAAGCCATCTCAAGCCACTCCAAAAACTCCAGAATCGAATTCTTCGCGAAATAGTTGATGCCCAAAGATATATCAGAGATGCCCTTATAAGTCGTGACTTCACACCGATTCCGAGTTAGGACACCGTCGCGATATGACGTACTAACTCGAGGCTCCTGATTGACTTTGAGAGATACATCGTGCCATTTATCATGAGCT
Organism: Troglohyphantes excavatus; assembly: GCA_963932185.1. Lineage (NCBI taxonomy): Eukaryota > Metazoa > Arthropoda > Arachnida > Araneae > Linyphiidae > Troglohyphantes > Troglohyphantes excavatus. Next base: position 22,953,190 of record OZ010678.1, read on the forward strand.
CTCTCCCTGCTGGATTTGAGGTTTGCTTTCCGGAGTGTGACATTCCGGGGATGAAGGATCATCCACTCTATCTCAAATTCCTTTACCTGCGTAGGAAATTGGATGAGATTTTGAGTAAACCCAACCCGAATGAGGCTTTGAAAAACAAGTTCATTTCGGGCTTGATTGAGGTCTGCTACCAGCTCTCTAAGGAGGAGAACACGGCTGGCATTTTTGTCATGTCCGAGATCCTGCCTAATGCTACTGGCGAATTGCTAGCTAAATATCCTAGCGCCGCCAGATCTATGGATACGAATTTTCCTCCCCTGCCTCCCGTGACTATGGTGACGGCTCGGGCCTCTGCTCCGAAATGGAAGAGGAAGAGGAAAAATTCTCTGAATGAGAAGTTGGTAACCGCTGACTCTGACAAAATGGATGTCGAGCCCGGCCCTTCTTCTGCTGATCCGATGATCGATCTGACGCTGTCAGATACCAATGGGGCGAATATCGCCGCGGCCGGCAGGGTGTCAAGAAGCCCTTCCCCGGTCGTGGAAGTTATTGCTGCCCCATTGGTTACTGTTCCTGTCCCGGATCCAGCCATTCTACCGTTGTTTCTCAGACGTACGGAGCGCTCGGAAGTTGTGCTTGGGGAAATGAATGCTCGATTCCCGTGCGCATTTCTGAGCAGTTGCCTTAGTGAAAGCAACAAAATCACTCCGTGCTCTGAGGACGACAAATTAGCGATCATGCTCTTCCTTAGTGAAAGAGGAGCTGATTTCTATGAAGGGAGCAGAGAACCGTTCAAGGTGGTTATCAAGGGATTACCCACCGAGACGGCAATCTGTGACCTCTCTGATGATCTGTCCCAAAAGGGCTTCTGCCCTTCCAAACTTGTCCAGTTGACGGGGAAAAAATCCAAGCGGCTGCTAGGTATTTTCCTGCTGGAAACGCCCCGTCAACCTGGCTCAAACAAGCTGCTTAACATCACGAACCTACTTGGCCTCGATGTAAAAGTTGAACCATTTAGGGGGACTAGACGGGGGCCAATGCAGTGTTATAACTGTAATTGGTTCCATCATTCTGCCTCACAGTGCCATGCGGCGGCCCGATGTCTCAAGTGCGGGGATGCTCACGCCACCCGAGACTGCAAGCTGCCCAGACAGGACGACCCAAGGTGTATCAACTGCTCGCAAACCGGCCATGTCGCATGCAGCAGGCGATGCAGCCTCTTTCCTAGGCGGACGAGGAAACCCTCTACAAGCAAGAAGGCTGCCTCTGATACCAGGAAGTCCAAATTTAAATCTAAAGTTAGGAATGCCCGCCCAAACCAATTTACTTCCCGAGCTAAAATTAATCACCCGGATAGACTTAATAGCCCAAACCTCTATACTCCCCCATCTGTTTTTACTAAAAAATCACATAATGATTTTGCTATTTTCGAGTTACTTAAAGAACTCGCTTCTATTTTTTCTGGACAGAATGGTATCAGAGGCCTGATCCAACTGCTCCAGTCTAAGCACACCGCACTTGAAAAGCTTCAAGTCGTGCTCGACTTCTTCGCTGGAGAAGCCGCCGGAGCTGAGGCCACGCCCACCAGCCAACCAGGAGCCGCCAATGCTTAGGCCCCGCCCTTTCTGAGCGTCTTGACTTTCGTTCAGAGTTGAAATCTGTGGTCCGTATTCAAAATTTAATGATTGCAGTAAGCAAATGCCTATGTTCTATAGTAATGTCCGATTGGAGGCGATAGCCCCTACGGGGCTAGTCCTTCGATACCTTCCACTAAATTCGTTAGTCGTGACTTGAAAATCCCCACCGTCCAACAATGGATCTCAAAACTGAACATCGGATTCTTTTCCAAAGCACTGCAGAACGATGATTTCAAAGAAAGTCTTGCTTACGAAATTCTAAGTGACGACAAGCTAACCAGACCGTTCGCTGCCTTCTCTCTCTCAGATGCCATTCTCTCGACCTCATTTTAACTTTAAATAATTAAAGGATGGACAACCATTCCTTTTTAATTTCTAGATTAATTGTAATTTACTTTATTAGCCCAAAATTCTAATAATTCATGAAAATTCAAAATTTTGGAATTTTCAATTTTCTATGCAATTTAACTGATTTCATCACTTTTCAAAAATTTACACTTTTGAAAATTTTTAAATTTTTAAAAAACTTTTTAACTCAGTGTTAAAAGGTTTTTTGATTCTTAATTTATTTTATTATTTCTTGAAAAGCATTTTACTGATCTTACTAGCAGCCAAATTGACTGCCTGGCTGTTTTTAATTTTTACATTTTATACTAGTCTCTCCCCCTGCAATTTAATCATCTATCAGATGCTTTTCATGCTAAAATTAAAGTTAACTCTCGCTTAAACTAAGTCACTCCTTTAGATAATCACGGCACCCTCGCACGTGATCAGAGCCGACCAATCGTCATGGCGATTCTAGGCTCACTCTTTCATCTCATTTCGATCTTTTGCTCTCCTCGTCACGTGATCGGGGTGGACGAATCGCCTTGCGCGATTCTAAGCCCCGCCCACGGCCTACTTCAGCAATCCTCCTCTTGTACCCCTCATTCCGGCTTCGGCCTCCATCCGCGAAGCCCACGCTCGCCGCCAGTGCTCTTTTCCGACTTAACTTTTATCCAAATTCGATGAGCAGAAAGGTGTTTGGCTCCGCCAAACCGAATACTGCATTACTAACCCTTAAATGGCTTAAAAGGAAAATCCCTTCATCGCGCGCGACGCACGCGAGTGACCAGTCTGAATAGGCCTTTAGGAGTATTTCCTAAATTAAGTGTTTTTTTTTATCATACACTGTAAATTTTTTGGCAGACAAAATACAAGTTATTTAAATTTATTGAATATATTTTCCTGAAAATAAATAGTGGTAATTATAAATAATATAGAAATATGTTCTGGGATTAAAAAACAATAATCAAAACTATAATCATCTATGTAAATATAACATATAGATAATATAGATAACTAACATACCATCGTGTAAAGGAAGGAATCTCGTTTCATATATATATATATATATATATATATATATATATATATATATATATATATATATATAATTGTAATGTTACTACTACACATTGATATAGGGCTTGTTATTAAATCCTTTTAAATTTTGTTAGCTTTAGTACTATGAGTTAATTATTATTTTTTGTAAATCCAGTATAAATAGAATTACTTTTTTATAAACAATAATACTTAACGCATAATACTGAAGCTAACAAAATATAAAAGAATGTAAGAGTAATCTTAATTCCAGCACATCTTTAAAATTATTTAATCTTCATAAATGTAATTCGAAAATTTAAACAAATGATGTTCAATGTTATATCGGAGTAATGTTATTGAGTTATTACACTCCGATAGAACTGTACAAGCAAACGAGATAGTAATCTCAATAACAAAAGTCAAAAATATACTTGTTTTCCATCTCTGCTTTGCTGCTACTGGTATTCGCCAGATGGCGCTGCCGAAGAAGAATTAGACTGCTTCTGAAATTTACCCAGTTCTAGAACAGGTTTCCCCACGTGGTTCTAGTGAAGTGCCCTCACCTATAGAGCACAAGGTAGGCTCCTATAATGAAATATTTACCATTTCATTGTAGAACGCACCTATAATAATACGTTTAAGTACAAGGTGTTTAAAGGTGATTTAATCATCTTTTTATTAATTATTTTTTTAATGAGTATTCTAGGAAGTATAAATTGTTTATTAGTTTTACATTAAAAATAATCAAATAAACGTTTGATAAAAATCATTGAAATATCTAAATGACTTTTGATTTTAACATTTACATTAAATTATTGTAATAAACACATTTTAAATTGTAACTATTCGAATATTATATAACTGACTCATCACTATATTTTTCTATGCGACTAAAAACTTTAAATTGTGCGTGCAAGAACTAATAATCAAAACAAATATGAAGAGCAACAATAGTAGGTTTTATATTTTAAAAGAAAAAAAATCAAAGATTTAAATTGAACAAAGCATTAACCTAAAATCCAACCTCGCCAAGAGACTTGGACTGAAACGGTATTTCACAATGGGATCTTTTCTGAATGAACAAATAAGTTACGTTACTCTTATATTATAAAATATTGTATGGGGACGCAGAGGTTCTAGAAAGAAGTGTTCGATAACTTTTGTTTTGTTTGTCAGACATAATAATTATCACACGAGCATCCTAGTTTCTATCTTAATAATGGGTTTTCTTTATTCTTTTGAGAAGTGCTTACATTTTAGCGCTCAATGGAAGTTTGGTTATTAACGTTTTTCACTTTTTTATATTTTTCCTACTACCACTGCCTTCTATGCTAGCTGCCTGCCAGGTCAAGCGTCGCGCGGTTTCGCGAGAAGTTTCCCCCGTTCCCACTAGAGGCGCTCGCTACTATTAATCTTTTAGCATTGGTCCCTTACTGAAATTTGTGGTTTTTTGATTCAGGGAATTACAATTTTTTTTCGGTGGAGAAATGTTAGAATTTTAAAGTAATTTTTGTGTGAATATTATATTTATTTTATTTAGAATTTAAATAAAACAACTGCATTTTTTTAATATATTTGGAAGTTTTATGATACTTATGGTACATTAAAACTATTACAATATACATACAAAACTAAAGTTTTCCCTTAACATAATAAAAACCACAGCTGAAGCTGCTTTTTAAGTCGGAAAATTGATTTTGAAAAATCAGTGTCTAATTGCAATTTTTTTTTATTGCCGTTATTTTATGGTCTAACTGAAGGGTTCTTAATATTTAGCAAAATAACTGCAGAACCGAAATAAAGCAGAAGAAAAAACTTTAGCATGATACAATTTGCGAATAATTTAAGTCAGCTATCTCATCTGTCCAATTTTTAATTAGCGCTGATCCCGTTCTCAAAGAAAGAAAGGGAAAAAAATTATACTGAAGTAAACAGGATGAGAACGAATATATTCCTAACATGATCCGGTGGATAGTGGGATTTCGGAAAGGGTGATTCGAGCATAAAGGGGCAGGAGGGCGCAATTTTCAAGGAAAAAGGGCGGACAAGGCGTACCTGCCCTTAAAAAAACGTACGGCGTGAACACTGAAATTAGAAAACATTTAAAAGTTTCCGTGTAGCAGATGTGTGAAATCTTTTGTCTCTTTGTAATATATATGGAATATTAGTTGTGTATTGAGTGGCTCGCATTGATGGAAACGTTGAAGCATATAAATCGCTATCTCCATTTAAAAAATAGAGTCATAGTACACTTGACCTCTATAGAAATTCACAGCTTGGCATTAAAAGGTCTGAAATTTTGTACTTATTAATTCATTTATATACTTTCCTTAGTCCTCAGCAAAGAGAAACACATCTCAGATCTCTGCAACCACCATAACCACAAACTATTATCTACAAAATTTAGGTATTTTCTTTCATAACTGCAGATTTCACTGGACATGATGCCTACATGCATTTTTTTATTGTAAAGTCGAAATTCCATCAAAAAATATACTCTTTGATTAATTTTTTAAATATAAAAAAAAGATGAAATATTCTTTATAAAAAAAATTAATCTTTTTTTTATATATAAAATCATTTTCTTAAAAACAATATAAAAAAGTTTATGAATTTCCCGCATTATTAGACCATTAACTGCATCAATTTTTAAAATTTCAAACAACTTGCAAAAAAGTTTATACCAAAATATAAAAATCAATATAAATATAATTTACTTACTTTTTATTGTATAAATTTGTCATTCAGATTGGAACAATAAAAGTGTGTTTCTTAATAAAACTTTAAAAACGCTACAAACGTTACACCATTATCTTATTATATCTAATTTTTAAAAAAATTGCGAGTTAGCAGATTTTAGCATAACAACCCTCTAACAATTTAAGTCAGCCACCTTGAAAGAGAGATCGTTTATAAATCACCTGGACTTGATGTATTCTGACCGTCGTCAACCTTCCTGTAAAATGCAAGTTTAGATTCTTTGTTCAATCACTGTTTTTAAGTGGTTCCAAACCCATCCAATTACAGTAAAATACATTCATTCTGAAAATCGACTCTCATTGTGCAAACAAGCACCATAAGTTTTAACGATGGGAAATTTACTTTTCAACAGGGAATTGAATGGGTATTTTAGTGTATTTTCCTTTCAAAGTGTTCAAACATCAGATAAGATTCAAGAATGAGAATACGTTTGTCCTTTGACAATCAAAGGATGGGTGTAGGGGGGGAGGGGGCAGTTAATTCATCAAAAGCGTCCCCTCTTTGACAAGTTTACGACTTGTATTCACTGCCCGGCGAAGTTTTGTTTCGAATTTAGACAACAGAAGGATTTTAAGTGTATTTTGGACCAGATGTGTGAAGGGCTTGACCCTCTCCTCTCTTCCCCATAAATTCCTAAACTAAATGTCCCACTGTGGAATTGATTTATACTTTATTTCAAAGTGACACAAAACACTCTGTCCTATACGAAATGTCGAGACGGTGATGTGCTGTCCACTAGTCCCTCTTGCGGACGAAACTGACCCTACACCAAACTCCCCTCCGAGCCTATCTGACAGGCAGCTAATATAGAAGGCAGTGCTGCTACATAGAATATTCAAACTCTGTATTCTTTGTAGATGCCTCCAGGTACGTAAGAAACGATCTTTCATAGAGATCTAGAAATTGATAAAATGAATGTGCACATTGAAAAGTTAAATGCAAGGTTCTACAGCCAAGCGCTTAGGCAATAAACTTTTAATGACATTTTGTCCTGCAAAATCCTACAAGAAGATGCAAAAAAATTGATACGAATGAAACAATATATCCCGCACACATCTTTCCTAATCTGCGATGAAGGAAAAGGGAAATCCTACAGAGACAATTTGTATTATGTTGAAAATAGTTATTCTGTATGCTATTGGTGTTGTGTGTGCTTTTATTGTTACTTATTGTATGCTTCTCTAAGTTTTCTTATATGTTCTGTCCAACCCTTCGATCTTTTAATGTCCTCGGGCACTCACTTCGATGGAGGGGTAAATGCTTTCGAGGCGACTGAAATCCTCGTCCTGATATCCTCGTCCCTGACGAACCATCTTGCTCGTGCAACATGAATTCTGAGGATTGAATTTTGGAGTGTATCGAATTGGGCCATCCTGGTTTTACAGGCGCTCGCCCACACCGGGGAGGCATAAGTAATTATAGGCCTGAGGACTGTTTTAAACAGTAGTAGTTTCATCTGATGGTTTAGGGGGGATTTTTTCCCCAGAATGGATTTGAGTCGTAGGGAGCCTCTTCTAAATTTTTTTTTGACGTGTTCATAATGAGGTCCCCAGGTTAATCTTGAATCTAGGACAACTCCTAGATACTTGGTGGAATCGTTCCAATTAAGTTCAGATCCGAACATGGAAAGCTTCTGAGGTTTCTTGGTTTTCCTCGTGAACATGAGCGCAACACTTTTAGAGACATTAATCGCGATTTTCCATCTGTTGAGCCAGCTCTCAATCAGACTGATGTGATTTTGAACATGGAGCCTAAGATAGTTTTGGTTTTTTCCCGTGGACAGGATAGCTGTGTCATCCACGATCATAGCCAAGGTAGTTTTATGGTGTTGGGGGATGTCATTGACATATACATTGAAAAGGAAAAACTTTAAATTGTACTTGCTAGAACTAAAATTTAAAACAACATGAATGGCAACAATACTAGATTTTATTTTTAAAGAAATAATCGAAGATTTAAATTGAACATAGTGTCAACCGAAAAACTAAACTCTTTAGAATACTTGGACAGAATCAGTATTCCGAAATGGGATCTTTTCTGAATGAGCAATAACTTACGTTACTCTTATATTAGAAAATATCGCATGGGGACTGCAAAAGTTCTAGAAGGAAGTGTTCGATAACTTTTGTTTAGTTTGTCAGGCATAATAATTATCGCACGGGCATCCTGGTTTCTATCTTAATAGTGGGTTTTCTTTAATCTTTTAAAAAGTGCTTACATTTTAGCGCTCAATGAAAGTTTGTTTATGAAAGTTTCTCACTTTTTTATATTTTTGTCCTACTATATAGAATATCCAAACTCTGTATTCTTAGTGGATGCACCCAGGTACGTGAGAAACGATCTTTCATAGACATCTAGAAATTGTAAAAATGAATGTGCACATTGAAAAGTTAAATGCAAGGTTCTATAGGCAAGAAACTTTTACTGACATTTTGCCCTGTAAAATCCTACAAGAAGATGCGAATACCAGACGTTTTGCATCATTTATGCAACTCTTAACGGTGGTCGCGTAATTGTTGATATGGACACAGAAATGGAAAGCGGGAGTGGAATATTCTTCTACCAAGTTACTTGTCCGGGAATGTTCTTTTTTGAATATTATTTTTACTCTTGGAGCCACTTCTGGGAGATGGTCCTACGTGTTTTCAATCCCTCATTGGGCCCTTTTTTGTTAAATTCCGGAGAAGAGCAAAAATGGGCAACTGTACTCCTTCACAATAGGAAAAGTCTTTGCAAAACGGCTATTCGCTTATTTACTAATGGTACCAGGGAGGGTCATAAGCAGAAATAATTTTGTTTCTGATAATCACCAAAATTGATATAAATGAAGCAATTTCTCTCGCATATGCCTTTCCTAATCTGCGATGAAGGAAAAGGGAAATCCTACAGAGACAATTTGTATTATGTTTAAAATAGTTATTCTGTATGCTATTGGTGTTGTGTGTGCTTTTATTGTTACTTATTGTATGCTTCTCTAAGTTTTCTTATATGTTCTGTCCAACCCTTCGATCTTTTAATGTCCTCGGGCCATCACTTCGATGGAGGGGTAAATGCTTTCGAGGCGGACACCCTGTGCTCTACACCAGATCCAAGTTTAATGTGCCCTTTTCAACCATGCACCTTATTTTGAAATTCAACTAATGATTTATGATTAATGAGCCTTGGTAACCATGGTTACAATACCGTAAATTTTACGCGTGGGGTAAGGGGGTTGATGGGGCAAGTACATTGACAAAACAGAACAGATAAGATAAAAATAAGAAGTACACAACGTAACAACAACGACATTTTTTAAAATTACACTGATTGTCTCTGTCATCTGCAGTATTTCAATTTTCCTTCATCACGGATTAGGAAAGACGTATGTGGGGAGGAGATTGCTTCATTTATATCAATTTTGATGATTATCAGAAATAGACATATTTGTATTTTTGACTCTCTTTGGTTACAGAGTACAATTAAAGGCGTCAGGCTGCATAAATGACGCAAAAGGTATGATAATTGCATCTTAATGTAGGATTGCATAAGATAAAAGTTTCTGGCCTAAAAGCGCTAGGTTATTTAATTTGTCAATGTCCGCTTTGATTTTTATCAATTTCTAGATCACTGTGAATTAGATCGTTTCTCACATAAATGGGTGCATCCACAATTTCTCTAGGGATCTTAACCATTTCACGTACTCATTTTTTACGTGAAAGGTGACCCGGAATTTCATATTTCTTTTTTTGTTAAATTTTGAAAGATACATTAGAACTACATTATAACGGATCCTAGTATAACGGATGTCGCTTGTAGTAATAATAAAGGATGCTTATTTTCATCTGACGAGTGTTATATTTGCAAGCGAGAGATTAAAAATCGGACGGTTTGCGTGCAGGTTTTGAAACTGTTGAATCAATTACTAAAAAAAATTTTAAAAATTGAACGATGTGATTAAAAATGAGATTTGTGTTCAACCTTAAAAAAAAATATTTATATATTTATTAGTTACTACCAGTATTTTATTTCAATACTATAATATATAAAAATATTTAACCACAATTTAACATCGGAACTTAAACCATAGTATAACCTATTTTTAGAATGCTATCTCATAAAAAGATTAGAATACAAAGTACTAATATGAAAAATTTTGACTTTCCTGTCATGCATAGTCACCGCATTGGTCCCTACACATCTAGTAGGTTGGACAATATTTTTTGAAAAATGGCTTTAAAATCAGTGTTTTGTAACGAACACTTTCGGTATTAATTATGGAGAAGTTACCAAATTATTTTTCAAATAAAAATGTCATTGCACTTTTTTTTTCGGACCCACCGTTCAGACGATGGATTTAAATTAAGTTGGTATTAAAACACATTAGCATGAATTTTCAAGAAATCTTTTGTAAGTACTTTTTTTAAACACTTGTAAGGAAAATAGAAGGTTATGCATACATACATCTTAACACATTGACAATTATGACTGTAACACCTGATTTATGTTGTCTAAATGAACATGACTTTAATCTTAGCCATGGATGATAACTTTTTATCATTGAAATAAAATATATTGTAAATATAAAACTCGTTCACGCAGTTGCCACAGATTTTAATGCGAAGTTGCAATTTCTGTTCATTTTTGTGCTTCCATAGCTGGGCATCAATTAAAATCATAATATAATTAAAAGCACATTAAAGGTTATCCTAAAAAAGTAATGAAAGACTAAACTATAAATTTAATAAAATTGGTTTTAAATAGTGTAGTGTGTGTCGAAGTATTTCTTTTCAGAAATCGAATGATTCACTAAACTCTGATTTTTAGACAAGAGGGCTAAAAGGATGAAAGTTAATTATTTTACACAAAAGTTAAACTCGTATACATAACGTTAATATACGTAAAATATTCGTATAAGTATAACGTTAATATACGTAAAATATTCGTATAAGTATAACGTTAATATACGTAAAATATTCGTATAAGTATAACGTTAATATACGTAAAATATTCGTATAAGTATAACGTTAATATACGTAAAATATTCGTATAAGTATAACGTTAATATACGTAAAATATTCGTATAAGTATAACGTTAATATTCGTATACGTCAAATACAATTACGTAGCACAGTCCAAAACTGGTTTAGCGGCCAATGCTATGCTACAAATTTCCAATACAATGTTACAAAATGTCTACGATTTGAAGGAATCCCAATGTGCAATGGCATTCTGGAATTTATCGAAATTGTAATTGAAAAATATTAGATAGATAAGTCTATTGCAGTGGGCCGTAGCCCATTTATAAAATATTGCACTCATCTGTGTATTGCCCTCAAATGGCTGTAAGCAAAATAAAAATGTAAGAAAACATAAATAATTTTGTTAACAAAAAAAGTAAAACAAAGCCATCGCTCTTTACTTTTTCTTTAATATGGGGTGCAACTCGGTGACAATCTTACGATTCATACCGATTCATCGGAGTTAACGCCGTAGGCGCCGGACATTTGAGATCTGACAGAGCCGTTAGGCGGCTAGAGAGAGAGAGAGAGAGACCAGGAGAGCTGGTCAGAATCCAACGAGGGACGGGGCATGATTAGTGGACGTGGATTGACATAAAAGTCATTTTCCCAAAATATGGGTAGTCTTGGGAATTAGTACCATGGAACCATGCCACTTGGCGTGTGCGTGCCAAGTCCCTATTTAGAGTAGGGACAGGATAGCATCGGAAGCATAGAAGGCCGCAAAGGGCCTAATTTTTGCGTCTTCCATGAGGACTTCGTAATGTAATGAGCTACGGAAGTCGTTGTCTTTATTTAGAGCATTTTTGTAGAATGTTGTATTAAGTTTAGACATAAATGCGTCTAATTTAGGAACTCTGAGGTCTTGGTGAATAAGGTTGTCCCTCACGTATCGGTGGGCATCAACAATTTCCCTAAGGATTTTGTTCTGGCATTTTTGGAGTGTATATTTATCAGTTTTTGTGAGACATGCTATTGCAGGGGATGCATATGTGAGTATCGGGCGGATGGTAGAAATGTATAGAAGTCTTTTATTGTTGAGTGAGAGCTTTGAGTTTCGCCCTAGAAGGGGTCGAAGTCGGGCCATGGCTGCTTTAGCCTTATTAGTTGCATGTTTAATGTGATCAGTCCAAGTTAGTCTATTGTTTATAATGAGCCCCAGATAGTTGGCTTTAGTTACAATAGGAACTGTTTCTCCGAATATATCAATTATTGTTGTGATGGACTTATTTTTCTTGGTTTTACGTATTACAAGTATATTAGATTTCTGAGCGTTAATAGCTACCTTCCATTTTTCACACCAGGACTCTATCTCGTCCACTTTCTCTTGGAGTTTATATACTGCGTGGTTCGCATTAGCGGATTTGCAAACCACAGCAGTGTCATCCGCATAGAAGGCTATTAAGCAGTTGTTATCTTGCCTAAAAGTCGGAAAGTCAGAGGTATAGAAAATATATAAGATGGGACCGAGAATCGAGCCCTGGGGTACACCGGCTTCAATTATTCTGGAGGTAGATGTTTCTGTGCCAAATTTAATAGTAAAGTTCCTATTATTGATATATGAGTATATTGTTATTATAAGCCCTGGAGGCAGCTTGCAATCTATGAGCTTTTTAATTAATCCCAAGTGCCATACCCTGTCAAAGGCTTTGGCCACATCTAACATTAGGAGTGCCGAGGTTTGCTTATTGTGCGTGGCCGCTCCCACGAAATCAAGTATCCTGACCAGCTGATGCGTGGTCGATTTACCCTGTAGGAAACCATATTGTTCTGATGGAATATGTGTTAGATGTGGCTTAATCCTGGCATTCATGATTCTTTCATAGACCTTAGCCAAGGATGGTAGAAGGCTCATCGGTCTGTAGCTACTTGGGATAACCGGGTCTTTACCAGGTTTTTGAAGCATGATAATTGAAGCTGACCTCCAGGGTTGAGGGAAATAAGTTTGTTGGAGGCAGGCATTAATGATATGGAGAATTTTAGATAACGAGATATCTGGGAGGTTTTTGAGCATTGCATTACTAATGTTGTCTATACCTGGGGCTTTATTGGTTTTGAGTTTACCAATTATGTAAAGTATTTCTTCTAGGTCTGAAGGTTCTAGATTGGATATAAATTTGTGGGTCCTTAAGTAATTGAGGACCTCCCTTCGTACTTCCTCTTTGAAGTCATCGTTAGATGGAGATAGATTTTCCTTGAACTGACTCTCCATCTCGTCAGCGAATGCCTCAGCTTTTTCCTTGTCTGTATAAACTAGACCTAACTCCCCATGAATTGGTCTGTTGATGGTTGGGGGTTTTCTCAAGCTTTTGGACATCCGCCAAAGCGATTTGTCCTCCGCACAGAGTGAAACTACTTTATCTTCCCACATCTCAGTCTTGTGATTGGTACATTTGATTTTTATTTCTTTATTGAGTCTATTTATTTCGGTTTTTAAGCTAGGATCTAAAGTTCTACTATGTCTCTTCCGGACCCAGTTCCTATATTTGATTAGTTGTTTTATTGATTTCGGAAGGATTAGATAGTTAGGAGGTTTATCGACTTTTGTTGTGGCCTCAGAGTGGGCTGTTTGTAATTCGGAAGTGAAATTTTCTACTGCCAGGTTGATGTTTGAGCAGTTATCTAGGGGCAGGTCATTGTGTCCCCTGGTTGTGAGAATGTTGTAGTAGAGTTTCCAATCTGTGCGGAGCTTGCGAAAGTCATCTGCAGGTTTTTCGATACCCGCTGTCGCAATAACAGGTAGATGATCTGATGACAATTCGTTATAAATGTGAGCACACATGTGTATGCCCGCATTGCTGAGGAAGATATCCAGTATATCTGGCCTGTGATTGAAGGCCGTTGGAATATATGTGGGTTGTTTTGGAGCAATTACTGTTAAACCAGCTTTCCCCAGATATTTTTGGAGTTGCTTCCCATTTTTGTTGACTGCTCTACAACCCCATATCGAGCTTTTAGCATTTAGATCACCTCCCAAGATTGTTGGTGTATTGGGAGGGAAAAGATACTTTATTTCATCCTCTGTGATAATATGAGTAGGAGGGTTGTACACAGCGGATATATTAATGTTTTGTTGCTTGCGAGCGAGGGTGATGGTAGTCTCCTCGAAGCCTTTATTGTTGCTAGTTCTGAACAGAGACGTTTGCAGATAATTTTTCGCTAGTATGGCACAGCCACCCCCTCTACGGTTGAGCCTATCCGACCTATAGGTTTGATAGTTGGCCATTCGGAGCGAGTGGCCAGCTGAAAGGTGAGTCTCGGTAATGATGCACACATCTATATTGTACTCCATCATGAAATCTTTTAATTCAGTGAATTTATGAAGTACTCCATTAAAGCCATCGCAATTTTCACAAATTAAAATATTTTTTTTACACATAAAAGTGTTAGGGTATATTTAAATTGTACAAATCTGTTAAGAAAAATAGAATTTTTCTTCATCATAAAAAGATTTGGATTATCATCCTTCCAAATAATTTTTTTCGCAAGATATTTTTTTGGTGTGCGGGGTGGGCCCCTTTCTGGGGCGGGCTCCTAGGCTTCAATCTATATAGTTTATGTCGAAATACAGGCCTTTTGTAAAAGTGTTGTGTCCAGCATCAGGTGGCGCTACCAGTATCGACGATTGTACGATGGACAGACGACTGATACGATTTGTTCCGAATCTGATTAGTCATGTAAACATGTCAGGAATAAATGTCCGTCCTAAAACTTTAGCTCATGCTCATAATCATATATCACAATAAGTTCGGGAGAAGTATAATAACAAAGACTAGCCGGTAGTACACTGGGATCCTGATAATCAGTGCCATCTGCGCAACACATCTCAAATACTTAATGGATACAGCATATGCTGGGGAATATAAACTGGTGTCCCTAATATTTTTCATGCTAAACTTTTTAAAGCTAACATTTAACTTAATCAATGTGCTGAATAACTATAGTTAACCTTTTATATAAACATCTAATTTTATATTGAAAACAAATCTAAAATAAAATTAAAACCTCCAGTGCATTATTTAAAATATAATATGTATTTTTTTTTCTTTTCCCCCCCCCTCCCTTTTTTTTCCACCGATACGTGAGGGACAACCTTATTCACCAAGACCTCAGAGTTCCTAAATTAGACACATTTATGTCTAAACTTAATACAACATTCTACAAAAATGCTCTAAATAAAGACAACGACTTCCGTAGCTCATTACATTACGAAGTCCTCATGGAAGACGCAAAAATTAGGCCCTTTGCGGCCTTCTATGCTTCCGATGCTATCCTGTCCCTACTCTAAATAGGGACTTGGCACGCACACGCCAAGTGGCATGGTTCCATGGTACTAATTCCCAAGACTACCCATATTTTGGGAAAATGACTTTTATGTCAATCCACGTCCACTAATCATGCCCCGTCCCTCGTTGGATTCTGACCAGCTCTCCTGGTCTCTCTCTCTCTCTAGCCGCCTAACGGCTCTGTCAGATCTCAAATGTCCGGCGCTAAATGTATGGGGTGTAACTCGGTGACAATCTTACGATTCATACCGATGAATCGGTATGAATCGTAAGATTGTCACCGAGTTACACCCCATATTAAAGAAGAATATATATACGTATATACATATACGTATATATTGCGTTGTGTAATCTATCTTTAATAATGCTATCTTTAATAAAGATAAGCATGAACAGTACTAAGAAGAAAAAATTTGATTTTTTCCGTGGTTTGATAAATTAATTTTATTCTTATTCACGGCGTTGGCCCAACACATCTAGTAGGTTGGACGCCCTCTTAGAAAACTGACGTTAATATTGTCAGAGTTTTGTAATTATATTTTAAGTATTAACTAACATTTACCAAATTATTTGTCAAGTAATTTCCAAGAAAAATGTCATTTTCACTTTTTTTTGCGACTCAGCTTTTAAACGCTAGAGATGAATTGAGTTGGTATTGAAACACGGATTATTCGCACGGAAAAGCCTAACTAATTATTTTTCAGATCTTTAGGGGGAGAGGGTAGCACGTCTGGTCATTGGTAGATATCCAAAATCTGGATATTAATAAAAAAATACTGTATTTTATAAAAGTTTAAATTATTACAAGTTAATGTTTCTATTAATATTAGTGTAATTGATTGCTGAGGGCCTATCCCTCAAGCAAAGTACTGCGGCAATTTTTCTGGACATAGCTAAGGCGTTTGATCGCGTATGGATTGACGGCCTAACTTTCAAACTCATTCAACTTCAAATTCCCAAGTACACCATACACCTCATTTATTCATATCTAACAAATCGCTCCTTCTCCGTCCAGGTCAGAAAAGACTTCTCATCGCACAGGACAATATCTGCGGGGACCCCCCAAGGTTCTGTCCTGGGGCCGCTCCTTTTCAATGTATATGTCAATGACATCCCCCAACACCATAAAACTACCTTGGCTATGTTCGCGGATGACACAGCTATCCTGTCCACGGGAAAAAACCAAAACTATCTTAGGCTCCATGTTCAAAATCACATCAGTCTGATTGAGAGCTGGCTCAGCAGATGGAAAATCGCGATTAATGTCTCTAAAAGTGTTGCGCTCATGTTCACGAGGAAAACCAAGAAACCTCAGAAGCTTTCCATGTTCGGATCTGAACTTAATTGGAACGATTCCACCAAGTATCTAGGAGTTATCCTAGATTCAAGATTAACCTGGGGACCTCATTATGAACACGTCAAAAAAAAAATTTAGAAGAGGCTCCCTACGACTCAAATCCATTCTGGGGAAAAAATCCCCCCTAAACCATCAGATGAAACTACTACTGTTTAAAACAGTCCTCAGGCCTATAATTACTTATGCCTCCCCGGTGTGGGCGAGCGCCTGTAAAACCAGGATGGCCCAATTCGATACACTCCAAAATTCAATCCTCAGAATTCATGTTGCACGAGCAAGATGGTTCGTCAGGGACGAGGATATCAGGAACTCTCTCCGGATCCCATCCCTTACCCAATTTATCGGCAAATTAGCCAGCAACTTTTTTGGCTCCCTAGACGCCATTGAGAACGATGAAATAAGAAAACTCACTCCTTATGACCATACACAACCCTCTAACCTTCACCGGCCTCGAGCTACCCTGTCGCTTCTTCCTGCATGATAACTTGGTCACCACATGGTGCTGAGCCACCTCTAAATCGTTCAAATATGTAAATATCGTTTGTCGTCCGACTCGTTCTACTCTTGTGACATACTACAGACTAATTGTACGCAATTGTATATACTTTATGTTGCCTCATATCTTTCTATGGTTATAGTTTATACCATAAAAACCCTTCTGTACATACATTATAAATATTCGCTCTGCCGGAATGAGCTGCACTTGTTGGAATGAGCTCGGAATTATTGTTCTGCACTTGTGCTCACAAGTGCGTAGTTCGTATTTTGTGTTTGTCTCGTCCCATTTTTCACGATTTCATAATCAAAGGTAAACAAATTTAACCTCAGGTGTTAATAACGCAGTTTTACTGCATTCCGATTGGAGGTAATGGTGCATTCGGCCCCGGGTACTCCATAACCACTGTGAAATCTCTCTCTCTCTCTCTCTATTAGTGTAATTGAAACATGGAAGTTTAAATTAATTTAATGGTAAAGTAATTTATATTTGATAAGGAACAAAAATACGTCTGAAGAAATTTTATTGAGAGACATTAAAAAAAATATATAATACGTTCTTTTTTAAGAGAAATCTTACAGCCAAAAATCCACATAATCTCCCCGGATGTTTGTTTGTACGTTTGTTTGTTTGTCAGTACAAGAAAGGCCCCGTAACTAAAAAAACGTTGTGCTTTGAAATTTACAGAATAGTTGGTTTAAAAAATAAGAATTTTAATAATAACAAAAAGAAATTATTACAAGAATTTATAAATGAGAATAGTGGACAAAATGCACCTATTTAAAACTTTAATATTATGTAAACCTAAGTTCTTCTGCCCGAAGGGCTACCACTCAATGCTCTAAATGTATACCTCTGTGGCAGCGCAATTAAGTAAATATGAATTAAAACATGTCAGGTGGAGAAAGAACAGAACGGACATGGAACGCAGGACGGTCATAATTTACACTATTTACAAGAAGCATACATTAAGGGGATATCGGAGAAGTATTCAAAACAATGAATTTGTTCTATTAAAACTGTGTTTCTAAACAAAATATTTTTGTTTTCCGGTTAATTTGGTATTGAAATATCAGAAAATAATTAGGCTTTATATATATATATATATATATATATATATATATATATATGCAATTTACACACATTTTTTTTGTGGTGCTGTGGTGGCGATCGGACGTGTTTTGCCAGCTCATGACTTTAAGATATTTTTCATTACTTTTTTTTTTTAAGCCGAATTGATATATATTTTTCTATTTCTAATTAAAAGATCTGCATTATGCCCTTCGACGCTCCAAAAGATTTAAACTCCGGTGCATCCATGGAATCGTCGAATCCTGATACTCAAGCAAACTTTGGTGCGGAGTGCGGAAAGGGTTCTAAACGGAAAACCTACTCACCTATCTCACCAACAAGTGATGTACAGCCTAAGTCAAAATTCCGATTCGACAATACTACTGAAGACATATCTACTATCTTCACGGAAGAAAATATTGATCTCCAAAAAGGTATGAAGATTCTGATTAAACTTCAACTGGAATCCAACAATACCGTAAATAAATTGATTAACAAAATAGATAACCTCACCGCATGGCTTGGAAATATTGACGAAGCAATTGTAGACATTGAAAGTAGAGTTAACGATATTGAAAACAAATTAAAAAGTCACCCCCCTCCTGCCAAGGCCGACGTATTAAACGCCTCCAAAACACCTAACCATGAATACGAAAACCTGCAGCGCAAGTTATCTGAACTCGAGGACAGAAGTAGAAGGAATAATATAGTTATCGCTGGCTTGGAAGAAGTTGGATCCGAGTCCTGGGAAGAAGCAGAAAACCAAGTTATGAAACTTTGCAAATCGAAGTTAAATATTACTGATATATCCATTGAGCGTGCTCACAGATTAGGAAGAAAGAATCAAAACAAACACAGACCTATTATTTGTAAACTTCTAAACTTCAAAGATAAAGAACGAATAAAGAAAAACTGTTTCAAGTTAAAGGGAACAAACATATTTATCAACGATGATTTTTCTCAGAGGACAAGAACTGCCAGATTTCACTTGCGTAACTTTATGAAAGAAAAGAAAAACGAGGGTGTAGTTTCTGCAAGATTGAACTATGACAAACTTTTAATAGATGGCAAACAGTACGTCTACAGCTTTGAAAACTCAAGTGTTGTTATTGTGGGTTCTCAACAAGAAAATTTACCTTTAACCTAACAAAAAAGGTCCACCGGTCGATCTCCCCGACGCCTACCTCTTCAAAGATCATCCATCTGAACGTCGCAGGTATACACAACAAAGGTATCTACCCTGATTTTTGGTTAATATTTCAACACTCTGACCTTTTCACCTTAGTCGAAACTTGGCACACTTCTCCATTTAATTTAATTTCAAATCTAAAGCACTTTATTACCATCCAAAGTTATGCAGTCAGAGAAGGCATGTCGGGTCGACCGAGCGGTGGCATTTTATGTGCATATAATCCGAAGAAAATCCGCAAAGTCAAAGTGATAGATATAACCCGCTTCTGGATTCTGTTTTCTGCTACTTATAACTCTTTGGAAAATGTATTATTTGGCTGTTGTTATTTTCCGCCTGATGTTAAATATGACAATGTCCTCAATGAATTCTTTCAATTGATTCAATATCTCAACTACTGTAATGTTATACTCTTAGGTGACTTTAATGCACGCTGTAATTCTTTAAATCTCTTACCCATAGTTAATACACACGATCATCTTTATTCCAATGACTATATTTTATTAAAACCAAAAGACCAAATTACTAATTCAAGAGGTAAATTTTTGCATCACTTTTGTGTTGAAAATGACTTTATACGTCTCAACGGTATATTACCAGGAGATATAGAGGGAAACTTTACTTATTTATCTGTTAACGGTGCAAGTACAATTGATTATATTATAGTATCCAGTCCTATATTTAATATTTATGTAACAGACTTTTTTGTTTTGCCTAAAATAGGATCCGACCACTTGCCCATATTAGCAACTTTTATTTTCAATACTCTTGAATCACAGAAATTAAACACGCTTAATACCTCAGATGTTCACCTGAAGAAGTCTTCCTGGAATCCAAATTTAATCACTAATTTCATAACAGACATAGACCTTAAATTGCAGAATATAACCGATATTGATGCGAAAAATATTGTACCCATCTTTGAATGTGTTGCGGAAAAATATGACATGATGAAATCTATCTCACCTCATAAACCAAAAAAGAATAATTTATTTGCAGACAGTTGGTTTGATAAAGACTGTTATACTTTAAGATCTAACCTTAGGTCAGCTCTGAAACGCGTAACAAAAAATTACATCGAAAACATTCAAAACTATCGGCTCCTACAAAAAGAATATAAACAATTATATACTGGCAAAAAGAAAAGTTACTACTCTTCTATCCAAATTCAATTAGCAAATTGCAATAACTCGCAATCGTTTTGGAAAACTATACGCAAATTTAAAAGAATTAAAGCTACGACCCCCAACATATCACGAAAAGATTGGTTTGATTACTATTCTGGTGTTTTCTCTATTTCAAACAATCAATTATCCCCAAATCCCTCAATTGATTTATGTGTAACACGTTCCTTCTCACACTTCGATTCTATTCTTGACCCAGATATCACATCTTATGAATTGGAATCTGTACTACATAAATTAAAAAATGGCAAATCCCCTGGTGTAGATGGTTTGAGACCAGAATTTTTTAAATATTTAGGCCACGAGTCCATTCAGATCATTGCAACAGTTTTTAATAAAGTTTTCAACTCTGGTTCCTATCCAGCTAGCTGGATTGATATTTTAATATGCCCAATTTTTAAGAAAGGTGATCCAATCAACCCGAGTAACTACAGACCCATATCTTTGGTTACAGTAATAGGTAAATTATTTACATCTATTTTGAACAATAGACTGGTAAGCTGGCTTGATCAAAAAAACTTATTATTTGAAGAACAGGCTGGGTTTAGAAAGGGATATAGTTGTGTGGATCAATCGTTTATTTTAAACTCAATAGTACAAAACAAGCTACGGAAAAAACGTGGTAAACTCTATGCTGCATTTATAGATCTAAAAGGGGCATTTGACAGCATTAATCACGATCTTCTGTGGTCAGCTTTAAACGGGATATCAGTCAGCCCAAAATGTATTTCTATTATAAAAGACATGTATAAAAAAGCTACGGCCCGAGTTAGAGTAGGTGACGGATCTACCGAATCCTTTAATATTGCTACTGGTGTTTTACAAGGCGAAATTCTAAGTCCTTTATTATTTATCCTGTTTTTGAATAATTTAATAATTTGGTTAAACGAATCATCAATCCCTGGTATATATATCAATTCCGATATTTTTATACATATTTTGCTTTATGCCGATGATGCTGTGATTCTCGCTGATTGCCCAATAAATCTCCAAAGAAAACTTAATATTCTTGAAAAATTCTGTGATAACTTCTCTTTAACTGTTAACATTAATAAAACTAAAATAGTTATATTTCGTAAGGGCGGTAAATTATCTAAGCATGACAAATTTTTTTACAACAATAACGAATTGGAAATAGTTTCTAGTTATGTTTATCTAGGTATTCCATTTTCTTCATCTGGCTGTTTTAATCTTGCCAAAAATTATTTTATTTCTAAAACAAATAGTGCAGTAAACACTTCTTGGTCCATATTGACAGGTGCAAAAATTAATTCGGTTAACGCATGGTTTAAATTATTTGATGCTTTGATTTTATCAGTTTTAACATACGGTGCTGCAGTTTGGGCGATAAATAACTACAATGATCTAGAAAAATGTTTTTGTATTTTTGTTAGAAAGCTCCTTACAGTTTCCCGTTATATACCTGGATATATTTTAAGACTCGAATTAGGTCATCCTAGGATCTCTTTAGTTTTTATTCGTTTAATTTTAAAATACTGGATACACCTTCTCAAAATGTCAGATGATAGGTTTGCTAAAATTTGCTACTTAAACATGTATAATTTATCCTTTAACTGCACAAACAATAAATTTAATTGGGCCATCTCGATAAGAAATATTTTACAAAACGCTGGTTTTTATTTTGTTTGGCTTTCGCAAGACTATAAAGTTGCTGAACATTACATTTCAACGATTGTACAAGTATACCACGACCAATACACCCAAAATGATCTTGCTTCAATGAACAATAGTATCAACCACTCACAGTATAAATATATCAAAAACTCACATTTAATCGAAGACTATTTAATTTCAAATATAGATATCACTATAAAAAGAATTATTATACAAATTCGTTGCAGTCAATCGCGTATATTTTTTAAAGGAGTTGCTTTCGAAATTTTTCCTAACGAGTCCTGTAAGTTTTGTAACACAACAGAAAATGAAACCTGGGATCATGTTTTTTTAGTCTGTCCTATTTACGATGCATTCAGACAAAAATACTTATCAATTGAATCCAGTAACATTTCAACCATCCTAAAATTTTACAATAAAGAATATTTTTGTTTTTATAATTATGCAATATCTGTTTTAAAATTCCGGGAGGACTTGATCAATGAACTTGTGCAGGAATAACAGATTTAAAACCCAATTCTAATTGTTCATGTAATTTATTTTTGTCTTTTTTTTGTATATTTGTCTCAAATTGTGTTTTAGTTGTTTTTTTGAAAATGTATTATATTGTATTTTGTGTTATCAAACTTTGTAACCGCTTTTGTTAAAATTTGTTGCCAACCTTTGTAAATGGGCTACGGCCCACTACAATAAACATATCTATCTATCTATCTATCTATCTGTCTATATATATATATATATATATATATGCAATTTACACACATTTTTTTTAATCGATGCCTTTTTTAAAGACAACTATGGATGCAATGATGGATGCTTGACTGAAAAGGGCAAGAAGGGCGGAATTTTTTCAAAAGAGGGCGGCATTTTTGAAAAAAGGGGCTTGAGGGCGCTATCGGATGAAAAAAGGGCGGGCAGGGCGGACCGCCCTTCAAAACACACCTAGAGTGAACACTGATTATATACATGTATATGTATGTATGTATGTGTGTATGTGTGTTAGTTGAAACGGCCTACCTCCCTTTACACGATGGTATGTCATTTATCCATATAGGCTTATTTCACGTTGAGTTATTGTAGCGGAAGTGCTCCTCCCATGTGTTACAGACGCAAGAGGGGGAATTGGTTACACTTTCGTTACACGATATAAACGTCTGACTTTCGTTACACGATATAAACGTCTGACTTTCGTTACACGATATTATATTATTTATACACATTCGCTCATTCCACTTGGAATTAAGGAATTTACAAGTGTCATTTTTTATTACGGAGTTTCATGCAACAATGTATACCCGTACCAAAAGGAAATTCCTATTAATTTTTAAAAGTATTTTTTGCAGGAATGTTTAAATTTTAAAACTGCATATCTTGTGAGAGACAATTTAGAAATTATTGTATTTTTATCGATGTATTGGCAACCAAGTAGTATGTAGATATTTTTTTTTTTTAATTTATAGTTTTTTAAAAATAAAGCTATTTTATTTTTTTAAGGAGGAATTCTAAACTTGTGTATGCGATTTTCCCTGGGAGGAGAGAAAATGTATATATTTTTTGTCATTTTATTTATCTCCCTGCGAAGAGCGGGTGATTTTGCTTGTATAATTATAAAATGACGTAAAAGATCAATCGCAAAAAACAGAACCGTACATTAGCGATGATTTGAGTAGGAGGATTCGTCACTAGTGACGTCAATTGAGAAAATAGCGTTTTGGTGCTGAAATCCAAAACTAATATTTGAAAGTATGTAATAAATTGTCCGAGCTCCTGAAAGACATAACAATATCTGTTTTTTCATTTTTTATAAAAATGTTTTCAATTATAAACCACACCACTTGTTTTAGGAGTATTTCCTAAATTAAGTGTTTTTTTTTATCATACACTGTAAATTTTTTGGCAGACATACAAATCCCTACCTAGTCCCAAACCATATTCTCTTAAAAAAAAAAAACACAGAAAAAAAAAATAGAATTTCATATGCAGGCACAGCCAACCAATAGGATTTGTGGAATGCCCCGTGCTCGAAATTACCGCAGAATCATCGCGATTTCACAACACGTGTAGTTAGTAGTTATAAAGGAGTTTTGTTTTTCTACTGTCACAATTCATTTAATTGCAATTTACACACATTTTTTTTAATCGATGCTTTTTTTAAAGACAACTATGGAAGCAATTATGCTTGTGTTTGACTGAAAAGGGCCAGAAGGGCTGAATTTTTTCAAAAGAGGGCGGCATTTTTGAAAAAAGGGGCATGAGGGCGTTATCGGATGAAAAAAGGGCGAGCAGGGCAGACCGCCCTTCAAAAAACACCTTGAGTGAACACTGATTATATACATGTAGATGTATGTATGTGTGTGCGTGTTAGTTGAAACGGCCTACCTTTTTTTACACGATGGTATGTCATTCATCCATAAAAGCTGATTTCACGTTGAGTTATAGTAGCAGAAGCGCTCCTCCCATGTGTTACAGATGCAAGAGGGGGAATTGGTGACATACGTCTGTCTTTCGTTACACGATTTTATATTATTTATACACATTCGCTCATTCCACTTGGAATTACGGAGTGTCATTTTTTATTACGGAGTTTCATGCAACAATGTATACCCGTACCGAAAGGAAATTCCTATTAATTTTTCAAAGTATTTTTTGCAGGAATGTTTAAATTTTAAAACTGCATACCTTGTGAGAGACAATATAGAAATTATTGAATATTTATCGATGTATTGGCAACCAACTAGTATAGAGATATTTTTATTTTTTGTAATTTCTAATTTATTAAAAATAAAGCTATTTTAATTTATAAAAAGAAATTGTTTTAAGGAGGAATTCTAAACTGGTATATGCGATTTTCCCTGGGAGGAGAGAAAATGTTTATATTTTTTGTCATTTTATTTATCCACGTGCGAAAGTCGGGTGATTTTGCTAGTAAAATTATAAAGTGACGTAAAAGATCAATCGCCAAAAACAGAACCGTACATTAGCAATGATTTGACTAGGAGGATTCGTCAATTGAGATAGCAGTGTTTTCGTCCCGAAATCCAAAACTAAAATTTGAAAGTATGTAATAAATTGTCCAAGCTCATGAAAGACATAAAAAACTATGTTCTTCCATTTTCATAAAAATGCCTTACAAGATATACTACCACCTTTTTTAGGAATATTTCCTAGTTAAGTGGTATTTTTAACATTCAACCTGTTTCCTTGATTGCTAACCACAGATTGCAACTTATTTAAATTTATTAAAAACATTTTCCTCAAAATAAATAGTGGTAATAATAAATAAAATCTTATATATTTATTTTGAAAGATAACAATAATCATCTATGTAAATATGGATAAATGACATACCATCGTGAATAAGAATGATGGCCCGTTTCAATATATATATAAAATATATATATATATAATGTTTTGTAATGTTACTACTAAACATTGCTATGGAGCTTGTTATTAAACCCTTTTAAATTTTGTTAGCTTTAGTATAATGAGTTTATTATTATTTTTTGTCAATCCTGTATAAATAAAATTACTTTTTTAATAAACAATAATACTTAACGCATAATACTGAAGCTAACAAAATGTAAAAGAATTTAAAAGTAATCTCAATACAAACACATGTTTTAAAATTCATTTAACCTTCATAAATGTAATTCGCCAATTTAGACAACTGAGGTTCAATCTTATGCCGGAGTAATGTTGTTGAGTTATTGTACTCCGATAGAACTGTACAAGCAACCGCGATAGTAATTTCAATAACAAAAGTAAAAAATATACTTGTTTTCCATCTCCGCTTTGCTACTGGTATTCGCCAGATGGCGCTGCTTAAGAAGAATTAGACTGCTTCTGAAATTTACCCAGTTCTAGAACAGCTTTCCCCACGTGGTTCTAGTGAATTGCCCTCACCTATAGAGCACAGGGCTCCAATAATGAAATATTTCCCATTTCGTTGAAGAACGCACCTATAATATTACGTTTAAGTACAAGATGTTTAAAGGTGATTTTAATTATCTTTTTATTAATAATTTTTTAATGAGTATTCTAGGAAGTATAAATTGTTTATTAGTTTTACATTAAAAATAATCAAATAAACGTGTTATAAAAATCATTGATATTTCTAAATGACTTTTGATTTTAACATTTACATTAAATTATTGTAAAAAACATATTTTAAATTGTAAGCATTCGAATTTATATAACTAAATCATCACTATATTTTTCAATGCGACTAAAAACTTTAAAGTGTACGTGCTAGAACTAATAATTATAACAAATAAGAAGAGCAACAATAGTAGGTTTTATATTAAAAAAAAATAATCCAAGATTTAAAGTGAACAAAGCATCAACCGTAAAATAAGCTGGTCAGAAGACTTGGACTGAATCGGTATCCCGAAATCATATCTTTTCTGAATTAACAATAACTTACGTTATTCTTATCAAAGCGTCCTTGGTGTAGCAAGTAAATACGTACCAAGAAGCGTGTCACATCGCTCCTTTTTACGGAATATCCGACTGCCGCTATGTTTTCTTTTATAAAAGTGTTGTTTCCAGCGCCAGATGGCGCTACCGGTATTGAATATTGTACGATGTACACACGATTGATGTGAGTTGTTTAGAATTTGACAGCCATGAAAACAAGTCAAGAATAAACGTCCGTCTTAAAACTGTCTCTCTCTCTCTCTGTCCGTTCATCCGTCTGTCTGTCTATCTGTCCGTCTGCCTATCTATCTAAAATGACAACAAACAATAACTAGTAGTACACTGGGATCCTGAACTATACTTTGGATTAGCAGCGCCATCTTCGCAATTCTTCTAATGATCCTTAATGGCTACACATATGCTGGGGAATGTAAAGTGGTGTCCTCAATACATTTCCAGCTATTCTTTTGAAAACTAACATTTAACTTAATCAACGTGCTGAATAACTATGGTTAAATTTTTATATAAAAATCCAATTTTAAATGTAAATTGAAGATATATATATATTAAATAAAACACTTTTGTTAAAATAGAATAAAAATACAGCAATTGCAATGAACGCCAAATAATAAAACTAAAATAATAATTATTAAAGTAAAAATTATACTAATAAATAATTTATTAAAAAGTGAAAGACATAATCATAACGGTACTTCATCAGAGGGGGTAGGACCGCATTGAAAAGTCAAATAGAGCTCTTTCTGTATTAGCAATGTTAAAAACAAATTGCCAATCCAACCCCAAGAGCTCTAAAAACTTCTTTAAGTAAACTAAAAGTTACTAAATATATTCAAGAATATATACAAACTATATACATAGATATACAAAATATAAACAATAATAGGCCATCTGGTTAGACAGATAAATTAATGACAATAAATGGAAAATATAAAAACTTACAAGACGCAAGCGAAAAAAGCATCTTGACTGTATAAATTATGTTAAACTTATAACATAACTTATGTTAAATGTAATGATAACTATTGTACCATTACCAAAATAATTATTGCTTTAAATAAAAGAGTTAAAGTCTCTAATCAAAATATTGTCTTGCCTTACATGACTATTAATCCTAAATTCCATAAAACGCCAGTTAAATTTAGATTCATTACCTGTGGTTATAATACTTATATGACTCAACCTGGCGATATTTTTGCTAAAGCACTTAAAACCATTCTTACATCCATCAATGATGTCGGTTTTACTTGGTCAATTGATAATAATAAACCAGTTATTGAATTTATCAACAACAATACTATTACACATATTGAATCTTATGACTATAAATACCTATTTACTAGTATTCCATTGGATAAACTTAGGGATGTACTATTATCGTACTTTTATGAATTTTCGAATATACTTGATTTTTATTTGGATTATTGGGAAAATCTCATTAATTATTGCCTTTTCAATAATTATTTATTTAATGGTGAAAGCATTTTTTCACAAGTAATTGGCATTCCACAAGGTTGTAATTTTTCAAGTCTGCCTGCTAATTTATTTTTACATTATTATGAAAAGAATTTTACTTTCATATATTTATCTGTATTCCGCTATGTGGATGACTTAATAATATTCAACACTCCTAATTTTGGTTCCTTTTGCTCGGATATTTATCCATCTGAATTTACATTAGTAAAAACTATTGTATCCGATTCGTCCTCTTATTTCCTAGATTTATATATAACTGCAGACAATAACACTGCCAATGTTGATCTTTTTGATAAACGGAATGCTTTTCATTTTCATGTTAATAGACTAATTTTTTGGAACTCTAACCTATCAATTACAGTTTACAGAAATATTATTATTTCTCAAATATCACGAATCAAAAGAATTTGCAATTTAGATTCCAATCTTCATAAAAATATTTCAGTTCTAACAAATAATCTTTTGAACAATGAAATTCCATTTAATTTTATTAAACGTTATTGTGGTAATACTGACATTTTATAAGGATTTTTCGTTGATATTACGCTCTGCTTGGAACTGCTTCCCATTTGCGCTATGCGGTAATTGATGCGTCTGGAGGTCGAGGGAGAGATAATTCGTGGAAAAATGGGGGTGTATGCCCCGGCTAGACCTCACATCATGCCTTGAATTTGTACAGTCAAGATGTTTTTATTGTTTGCGTCTTGTAAGTTTTTCTATTTTCTATTTATTGTCATTAATTGATCTGTCTAATCAGATGACCTTTTTTGTTTATATTTTGTATACACTATGTATATAGTTTGTATATATTCTTGTATATATTTAGTTACTTTTAGTTTACTTAAAGAAGTTTTTAGAGCTGTTGGGGTTAGATTGGCAATTTGCTTTTTAACATTGCTAATACAGAAAGAGCTCTATCTGACTGTTTAATGCAATCCTACCCCCTGATGAAGTACCGTTTTGATTATGTCTTTCAATTAATAAATTATTTATTAGTATATTTTTAACTTTAATAATTAATATTTTAGTTTTATTATTTGGCGTTCATTACAATTGCTGTATTTTTATTCTATTTTAACAAAAGTTTATTTATTTTTGTTTTAGAATATATAAATATATATTAAATAGATAATTATAACCTCCAGTATATCCTAATGTTAGATGTGGCCAAAGCCTTTGACAGGGTATGGCACTTGGGATTAATTAAAAAGCTCATAGATTGCAAGCTGCCTCCAGGGCTTATAATAACAATATATTCATATCTCAATAATAGGAACTTTACTATTAAATTTGGCACAGAAACATCTACCTCCAGAATAATTGAAGCCGGTGTACCCCAGGGCTCGATTCTCGGTCCCATCTTATATCTTTTCTATACCTCTGACTTTCCGACTTTTAGGCAAGATAACAACTGCTTAATCGCCTTCTATGCGGATGACACTGCGGTGGTTTGCAAATCCGCTAATGCGAACCACGCAGTATATAAACTCCAAGAGAAAGTGGACGAGATAGAGTCCTGGTGTGAAAAATGGAAGGTAGCTATTAACGCTCAGAAATCTAATATACTTGTAATACGTAAAACCAAGAAAAATAAGTCCATCACAACAATAATTGATATATTCGGAGAAACAGTTCCTATTGTAACTAAAGCCAAATATCTGGGGCTCATTATAAACAATAGACTAACTTGGACTGATCACATTAAACATGCAACTAATAAGGCTAAAGCAGCCATGGCCCGACTTCGACCCCTTCTAGGGCGAAACTCAAAGCTCTCACTCAACAATAAAAGACTTTTATACATTTCTACCATCCGCCCGATACTCACATATGCATCCCCTGCAATAGCATGTCTCACAAAAACTGATAAATATACACTCCAAAAATGCCAGAACAAAATCCTTAGGGAAATTGTTGATGCCCACCGATACGTGAGAGACAACCTTATTCACCAAGACCTCAGAGTTCCTAAATTAGACGCATTTATGTCTAAACTTAATACAACATTCTACAAAAATGCTCTAAATAAAGACAACGACTTCCGTAGCTCATTACATTACGAAGTCCTCATGGAAGACGCAAAAATTAGGCTCTTTGCGGCCTTCTATGCTTCCGATGCTATCCTGTCCCTACTCTAAATAGGGACTTGGCACGCACACGCCAAGTGGCATGGTTCCATGGTACTAATTCCCAAGACTACCCATATTTTGGGAAAATGACTTTTATGTCAATCCACGTCCACTAATCATGCCCCGTCCCTCGTTGGATTCTGACCAGCTCTCCTGGTCTCTCTCTCTCTCTCTCTCTCTAGCCGCCTAACGGCTCTGTCAGATCTCAAATGTCCGGCGCCTACGGCGTTAACTCCGATGAATCGGTATGAATCATAAGATTGTCACCGAGTTGCACCCCATATTAAAGAATTAAAGAAATATATGAATTTACAATTATTAAACTAGTGATGGGAATAATCGAATGATTTAAATAATCGAATGATGAGTGAAGATTGAAACGAATAATCGAGTGATTTCATAATCGAGTGATTTGTCACGTGATCGATTCTTCCATAACAGATAAGGTTACAGTTAATATTATTGTTTGGGTTCTTTTAAATAAAAACACCATTATTTACGAATTTACTGTTAAAAAATGTTTCCAGATATAATTTTTAAAAAAATAATTTTTGTTTAATGCTTTTGTATCACTATTAAATTATAATTAACATCTATTTATATTAGATATTGTATTCTTTTTTTATATATGTAAAATTTCTGATTCTGTAGTTAACTGTAACTGTGTATTTTCTTTTGATGTGATTAAAATGTTTATTATTCTGAGGTTTTTTTTTACGAAAAATAAAAAGTTTGTTTCATCTGGGTCCTTTAGTTTCAAACAAATTATTTTAGCTCTATCTAAAATTAAATTTTTAGATGGCAATAATGGCGTAACGGAAGGGACCGCAATGTGGGTTGGTTA
This sequence comes from Troglohyphantes excavatus, assembly GCA_963932185.1. Classification (NCBI taxonomy): domain Eukaryota; kingdom Metazoa; phylum Arthropoda; class Arachnida; order Araneae; family Linyphiidae; genus Troglohyphantes; species Troglohyphantes excavatus. Next base: position 22,984,038 of record OZ010678.1, read on the forward strand.
AGGATTAAAGGGAGTTTTCAGAGATAAAACAAAATTTAAATATCACCAAATAAAAAAGTGTATTGATGCTGTCTGTATTCAAAATAATCTTTTAATAAAGTTAACTGAATATAACTTCTAGTCAGTGATCAAAAATCTAAAATAAATTTTTCTGCTTTAGATAGAAGATTGCTTACTTGTCGAGAAATTAAACTATAAAAATATACAAGCCCATCGCACAGGGGAGTCCAACCCCCCAATCATCTGGAAACCCAGAAAGTTGGAAATTTCAACTTCTAAAAACCCTAAGTTGGTAAAATTTATGACTGAAGAAAATTAATATTATTAACAAATAAAAGCTAGGGAAGATTAGAAATTGTCCAACTTGTAAGATAACATTTAAATTAGACCTCAGAACAGAATATGGGTGCAACAAATCAACGCTTGCGGAGAACTGTTTAATATTATCTAAAATATATATAAAAAAAAAGATGAAAAATGTTGATAAGTTGGAACTGGGAACTTTCATCACTTGGAAATTTCGAATATTTGAGTTGAGAATTTCGAATCGTTAAGTGAGGAAATTTCTTGTTTCAATCCCTTCAAAATATTTTTTATGTAATGCCACTGTTTACATACTTAAGCTTGTTTACATGGAAGGTGGTTTAAATTATCTAAAATGTTTAATACTCAATACAGATAATAAATTTTTAATAAAAACTATCAATGTGTTATTATGTTTATGACGAACAAAAATAAATGTTATAATGAAAACCGTTTCTAATTGACTGAAAATCAGTAATTTTTTTTTTATTGAAATATGTTTTGTATCCAAGGTTTTAAATATTATCCACCTTTAAAATACAACTTGAATTGTATTCTTTGAGAGCATTATTTTGACATTGGAAAACATTACTGCATTCTAAAGTTGAAATAATAGAAGCTTTTAGACACAATTTATTACAATTTGAATCTAGCACATTATAATGAATATTCTATTTAAATGTATCAAAGGAAACAGTTTTATCAGCTAATGTATTATCTGATATGTATAGTTACATATATTTATTAACTTCATGATGTGTACAATGAACAGAGCTGTCGATTTGTAGAGTAACTTTACATTATCCAAAAAATTCTTGTATTTGGCTTCATTAATATAAAATGATCACCAAACACAAGAATCATTTAGTCGTCGATTGTAATTCTACAGCAGGACTTGCCATCTGATAGTTTTCTTCTTAGAATATACATGATGTTTTTAAAACATGATAACACACATTGGAAAAGCACACAAGTCACATCAATATTCCAAATATATAATCCTCTGCAAAAATAAATCATGAATGCCAGGTATACTTCTCTAAGTAATCATTTTGTTTTAATAACATATAAACAATTCTATGAATCTAAAACTCTATTTAAACAGGGTTGTTGACAGTCAGTGACAGTACCATATATTTTAATACAAGCAATTATGTTCTTTCCAATTCGTAATGAATTTAATTAAATCTTTTCTCGAAAGACTTGCCTGAAAAAGCTACATGCAATCGACAAATAATTGTAAAAACCACAGAGGAAAGAAAACGTCTTCTCGTGTCGTATGAAAATGCTCGAATGATCGAAATTTTGGACGTATAATCGGCAAAAAGTTGCCGATTATTCCTTAATCGAGTGAAGTTCTCGATTAGTAACATTCCACAATGTCTCGATCATTCCATAATCGAATAACATTCCAGAAGTTCTCGATCATTCCATAATCGAATAACATTCCAGAATCTCTCATAATCGTCGAACCTCAACTTCATTCGATTAGTGCATAATCGAGATAAAATTTCACATAAACTCAAATTAATCGACATAAAAGTTGTATTGGATACATCCCTGTTTCTACTTCAGAAAAAACAAACACTGTTTGCCACAATAGCCAATCACTGAATGGGTTCTGCCGTATTTTAATCCACTATCACGTCAAATCTACGAATAGGAAAACACTGATTAGCCGTATTAGTAGTGAAATCCCTCATGTCAATCATCAAGACATTCGAATCATTCCGCCCGGGCGGAAAAATCACTCATCATGATATTCGAAACATTCCGCTCGGGCGTAAAAATCATTCGAATCATCTTGTCTCGGGCGAGAAAATCATTCATTTAATTCCGCCAATTTCTAAAAAAAAAAATCAGTTACGAGTTATCTTTTTTGAATAATCGATTATTTTCAAGTAATCGAATTCATCGAGTGATTTCAATAATCGAGTGATTCACTAATCGTCACTCATAATCGCCCATCTCTACATTAAACACATCAGTTAAAAAAGAATGTCGATTGAATTCGCATTCCACTGCCAAACTACTTTCTCGATTTTGAATACGGACCTGAAGCCACACAAATTTATCAGCTCACAGAACAGCTAAATCTCATTGTAAAAATAGAGCCTTACAAAAAACGTAAGACTCTAACTCAATGCAACCGCTGTCAGCGGTATATGGACATTCCAAAAGCTCATGCTCTAACCCAATCAAGTGCGCTAAATGTGCCGAGGATCACCTCACTGAAAATTGTCCCGAAAAATACGTAGCCTAGCCCAAAGTGTGCTCTTTTGCAGCGGCAGACACATAGTCAACTTCTCTGGGTGCCCACGCGCCCCAAAACCAGATAAAAAAAGGCAACAAAAGTCTAATAATCATATACCCCTCCAGATAACCATATGCCTATCTCGGTCAATGACCCAGAAGAAATGAATCAATCTTCTCCAGTGGCTCACCCCGAATATATATATATATATATATATATACAGGGTGCGTTCCATAAGTAATGCGATTAAATTCATAAAAAATAATTTATTCGACATATTCGTACCATTAGTTAAAAATCCTCAAAATAGCACCCTCCTGCGTCGATACATTTATGGAGGCGGTGTTTCCAGGCCTGGAAGGCATCCAGGAAGGCCTTCTCCGTGAGGTCCTTTAGAGCCGATGTAACATGAGCCTGGATGTTTTCAATCGTGTCTCAATGTTTCCCTTTCAGGGCTCCTTTTAAGCGAGGAAACAACAAAAAAAGTCTGGGGGAGCCAGGTCAGGACTGTAGGGACGCTGGGAAACCAGTGGGGTATGGGTCCTGGCTAGAAAGGAGGGTCGCGCGCTGCCGAAGTGACATCAAGGACGCATGGAAACTTCATCGCGATATCGCGCCAAGCCACAGCTCCTTCGTTGTCAACGATTTCCTGGCCAGGACGCATACCCCACTGGTTCGTCAGCCTCCTACAAGCCTGACCTGGCTCCCCTAGACTTTGCTTTTGTTTCCCCGCTTAAAAGGAGCCCTGAAAGGGAAACTTTGGGACACAATTGAAAACATCCAGGCTCATGTTACATCGGCTCTAAAGGACCTCCCGGAGAAGGCTTTCCAGGATGCCTTCCAGGCCTGGAAAAACCTCCTCCATAAATGTATCGACGCAGGAGGATGCTATTTTGAAGATTTTTAACTAATTGTACGAATATGTCCAATATATGATTTTTTATGAATTTGATCGCATTACTTATGGAACGCACCCTGTATATATATATATATATATATATATTTATTTTAAATCAATAAGAGTGAAAAGTTCATCCAGCCGTGAGTCGAACCCGGGACCTCTTGTTTAGCGCACAAGTGCTCTACCACTGAGCTATCCGGACGACACCAACCTTCAGAAACTTTTCACTCAGAACACAGATCGGAAGAGTAGACACATACAGACATAACACGAACTCCTGCGAAGCGCTTAAGCTGCATTAACACAAGGAACCGTGAATATATATATATATAATAACATCAATCATGAAACAGACACACTGAATAAATCGTACATATTCCTGTGAAGCGCTTAAAGCTGCATTAACACAAGGAACTGCAATTATTTATTTTAAATCAATGAGTGAAAAGTTCATCCAGCTATTAGGAGTTCGTGTAATGTCTGTATGTGTCTACTCTTCCGATCTGTGTTCTGAGTGAAAAGTTTCTGAAGGTTGGTGTCGTCCGGATAGCTCAGTGGTAGAGCACTTGTGCGCTAAACAAGGGGTCCCGGGTTCGACTCACGGCTGGATGAACTTTTTACTCTTATTGATTTAAAATAAATAATTGCAGTTCCTTGTTTTAATGCAGCTTTAAGCGCTTCACAGGAATATGTACGATTTATTCAGTGTGTTTCATGATTGATGTTATTATATATATATATATATATATATATATATATATATATTTCAGTGAGGTGATTTGAGGTGAGGGACAATTTTCAGTGACGTGATCCTCGGCACATTTAGCGTACTTGATTGGGTTAGAGCATGAGTGTAATCTATCTTTAATAAGGCTATCTTTGATAAAGATTAGCATGAAAAGTACCAAGATGAAAAAATTTGATTTACTCCGTGGTCTGATAAATTAATTTTATTATTATGCACTGCGTTGGCCCAGCACATCTAGTAGGTTGGACGCCCTCTTAGAAAAATGAAATTAAAATCATCAGTGTTTTGTAATTATCCTTTAGGGGAATGAGAGGAAACATGTACCAAATTATTTTTCCAAGTAATTTCCAACAATTTTTTTTTTTTTTTTTGCTATTTACCGTTTAAACGCTAAAGATGAATTGAGTTGGTATTTAAACACGGATTATTCGCACGGAAAAGCCTAACTAATTATTTTGCAGATCTTTAGGGGGAGAGGGGAACACGTCCGGTCATGGATGCTACCCAAAGTCTGGATATTAATAAAAAAATACTGTATTTTGTACTGTATTTTCTCTCGTTTGTACAGTTCTCATGGAGTTCGTGACTCCGGTATGACAGTTAATGTTTGTATTATTTTAGTGTTATTTAACGTGGAAGTTTAAATTTATTTCACGGTAAAGTAATTTATTTTTGAAGGAACAAAAATATGTTAGAAAAATTGTTATTGAGAGTCATTTTTTAAAAATATAATATGTCCTTTTTTTTAAGGGATATCTTAAAGCTGAAAATCTACAAAATCTTACCGGATGATTGTTTGTCAGAGAAAAATTGTTATTGAGAGTCATTTTTTAAAAATATAATATGTCCTTTTTTTAAGAGAGATATCTCAAAGCTGAAAATCTACAAAATCTTACCGGATGATTGTTTGTCCGAGAAAAATTGTTATTGAGAGTCATTTTTTAAAAATATAATATGTCCTTTTTTAAGAGATATCTTAAAGCTGAAAATCTACAAAATCTTACCGGATGATTTGTCAGAGAAAAATTGTTATTGAGAGTCATTTTTTAAAAATATAATATGTCCTTTTTTTAAGAGATATCTTAAAGCTGAAAATCTACAAAATCTTACCGGATGATTGTTTGTCAGAGGAAAAATTGTTATTGAGAGTCATTTTTTAAAAATATAATATGTCCTTTTTTTAAGAGAGATATCTTAAAGCTGAAAATCTACAAAATCTTACCGGATGATTGTTTGTCAGAGGAAAAATTGTTATTGAGAGTCATTTTTTAAAAATATAATATGTCCTCTTTTTAAGAGAGATATCTTAAAGCTGAAAATCTACAAAATCTTACCGGATGATTGTTTGTCCGAGAAAAATTGTTATTGAGAGTCATTTTTTAAAAATATAATATGTCCTTTTTTAAGAGATATCTTAAAGCTGAAAATCTACAAAATCTTACCGGATGATTTGTCAGAGAAAAATTGTTATTGAGAGTCATTTTTTAAAAATATAATATGTCATTTTTTTAAGAGATATCTTAAAGCTGAAAATCTACAAAATCTTACCGGATGATTGTTTGTCAGAGGAAAAATTGTTATTGAGAGTCATTTTTTAAAAATATAATATGTCCTTTTTTAAGAGATATCTTAAAGCTGAAAATCTACAAAATCTTACCGGATGATTTGTCAGAGAAAAATTGTTATTGAGAGTCATTTTTTAAAAATATAATATGTCCTTTTTTTAAGAGATATCTTAAAGCTGAAAATCTACAAAATCTTACCGGATGATTGTTTGTCAGAGGAAAAATTGTTATTGAGAGTCATTTTTCAAAAATATAATATGTCCTTTTTTTAAGAGAGATATCTTAAAGCTGAAAATCTACAAAATCTTACCGGATGATTTGTCAGAGAAAAATTGTTATTGAGAGTCATTTTTTAAAAATATAATATGTCCTTTTTTTAAGAGATATCTTAAAGCTGAAAATCTACAAAATCTTACCGGATGATTGTTTGTCAGAGAAAAATTGTTATTGAGAGTCATTTTTTAAAAATATAATATGTCCTTTTTTTAAGAGAGATATCTTAAAGCTGAAAATCTACAAAATCTTACCGGATGATTGTTTGTCAGAGAAAAATCGTTATTGAGAGTCATTTTTAAAAAATATAATATGTCCTTTTTTTAAGAGAGATATCTTAAAGCTGAAAATCTACAAAATCTTACCGGATGATTGTTTGTCAGAGAAAAATCGTTATTGAGAGTCATTTTTAAAAAATATAATATGTCCTTTTTTTAAGAGAGATATCTTAAAGCTGAAAATCTACAAAATCTTACCGGATGATTGTTTGTTAGATGATGAGGAAACACCTGAGCTGGCACCCAACGCCTTCAATAGACGTCGGGACTTTGTACCCTATCAGATTTATCGTACACTTCGGCCATGAATGGACTGTAGTAGAGCGAATATGACGTCATCATCGTGATGCAAACATCTCAGACCTGATGGCACCAGACACGTGACTTCCTTTCAACGTTTATGAATGCAAAAACGTTCGCGATTGACTTGTGATTTGGAAAGAATAGTAAATATGTTACTTCATGAAGTACAGGATATTTTTATGAATGAACTAGAAAAAAATTATGAATTGATGACGTAGTAAACCACGTGTCTGAGGTATTACATGTTGGCCTCACTTTGATGTTAGCGAGATTATAACCTAATGATTTCTCTACTATGAGGGATCCATTCTCGAAGCCCGATCGGTTAAAGGCATTCAGCTACTAATCCGAGGATTGGTGGTTCGAACTCGTGCGATGGACTTGACAAAGAAAAGTAAAAAAGTAGTGATCTTGTGATCGGAGGGTTGCCAGCTTCGCTACAAAAATACTAGAAAGTCGTCCAGAATATCCAACAAATTATACTGGCGTGTATACGGGACTGGTGCTCGATAAATCTGATCGGGGTCCAAAGTCCCGACGTCTATTGAAGGCGTTGGGTGCCAGTTCAGGTGTTTCCTCGTCATCTGACCATGGTTCTAAAATAACGAGGTGCATGTATGAATGTGTGTGTGAATGTGTATGTGTTCCCGGGTCTTTCCTTCGAGATTGACCCCGAACCGTCGCCAATAGCCCACTGTGCAGCTCTAGTGCGACGTTAATTAACAAAACCAAACCAAATAATGAAATCTTTGAAGAGAGTTTTGTAATCATTTTCATTGTGATTTGTAGTAGGATGTTCCTCTATTTGGTTGTTCAGGTCTTCGAGCATGAATGGACTGTAGTAGAGCGAATATGACGTCATAATCGTGAAACCAACATCTCTGACCGAATGGCCTCAGGCACGTGACTTCTCTTCAAAACTATGAATTAAAAAATACTCGCGATTGGCTGATGAATTGGGAAATGTGTAACAGTGAAAATTTATGAATGGAATGACGTCATTAACCACGTGTCTGAGGCCCTACATGTTGGCCTCACTTTTATGTTAGCGAGATTATAACATTATGTTTTCTCTGCTATGAAGGATTCATGCTCGAAGGTTCAGGGCTCTTGGAAGGAGTCAATGTTATTGGTCAGAAGGGGTTCAGTTTTCTTTTTAGTTTTTGGCTGCTTGGGTTTGGGAAAATACTTACATCCCCTAAAGCTGATGGCTATGTGGTTTCCGCCCCAAACAGCACATTTGGTATTTTTAAGTGAATTTTTCTATGCAATTGTTTTATGATGGTGTATATATATATATATATATATATATATATATATATATATATATATATATATATATATATATATATATATATATATATATATATATATATATATATATATATATATATATATATATATATATAATGTACACTGGGGTCCTGATCTAAATGTTTAATTAGCAGCGCGATCTACTGAACGCTTTTCAGATCCGTATTCGCTACGCATATCCGGGGAAATATAATGTGGATCAACCTCATACTTTTCCTGTGTGGGTTCTAATATTTTTAAAGCTAAAATTTTAACTTAATAAACACAGCGGACTGTGCTGAATAACTATGGTTAATTTTTATATAAACATTTATTTTAAATGTAGAAAGACTTTAAGTATATATTATTTATATCCAGTATTTTATTTAATATAATGTATATATAAATACCGATTTTTAAAGTACATTTAATCACACCACTCGATCTCTCGCATCCATCGGAGACGGTTGACTTTACAAACTGCTCCGAGTGGAACCCTCATCGACGTGAACAACGAACTCCTGATAAGAAGTTATCAACTGTAACGTGGATCCCTGCCGGTATCCTGCTGTGGTATTGTATGCCTGCGTTTGCACCTACCTTAAATCGTAAACCCGGGATTTCCGTTTTCTGTTCTTTCTCTAAGGTGGTGGCTTTGATCACCAATACCTAGGAAAGTCTGATTACAGCGACGCTTTATCTTCGGATTAGCTTAGCTTCCCTTCGCCCGGTTGATACTACCCTATCCCTCTCTATCTTTCTAAAATGCCGCGCCATTATAATATGGCGCTCGAAAACCTGGAGAAAAGAATTCTCCAAGTAAACTTTAGTTACGAAAAATCGCTCGCAAAGAAAAAAAACTGGTAAATGGTCAAGTTCTGATCAAAGGTCTCTTGACAACGAAATTATTCTTAGAAGACTCCTCGCTGAGGACCTTCATACTTGGAATCTACCAACCAACCCGATTGTTGAGGTGGATAACGTACCGAGCACTACCCCGGTCATTAAACCGGCCGCCGCTCCAGTCGAAATTAAACCCGAGGCACCCCCGGTTATTAAACCGGCCGCCGCAACAGCCGAACCTAAACCAGTGGAAACCCAAATGGATACCACTAATAAAATCGAAGAAGTTCCTGAAACTCCCAGTATGGAAACTAGCCAGGATACTATAGAAGACGGTTTTCAATTGCCTAAAAAGACGGCCAAAAGACCAAGGGAACCTAGCCCTTCAATAATCGAGGTCTCGAATAAGTTCGCAGCTATTGACAGCGAACAAACAGAGCCCGATACTTCAGAAGTGGTACTCCCTAAAAAACCTAAAATATCGCCGGTCATAGTTTCAGGCCCAACTCTTTGGACCGAAATAAGAGCGCTATTCCAGGTAAAAGGAATAGATAACTTTAACTGCAAAGCCAGCCCAGATTCCCTGAGCATAAGGCTTAGCACAAAAGAACACTTCGACTCAGTAGTTGAACTTTTCAACGAGAAGAAGTACCCGTATCATACTTTCTGCACGACTAAAGTCAGGAAACTAAAAGTTGTACTTAAAAATGTCCCGGCCGATATGCCAGTGGACGAAATTAAAGAGGGATTGGCCCAACTGGGATTCCCAATTATTAGTGTGTTTCAGCTGAAAAAAACCACTAACAGATTAAAAATTCCACTCCCGATTTTCTTCCTCGAGTTGAAATCAGGGCAACATGATTCTGATATTTACCAACTTAAAGACCTCTTGAATCTCAAAGTCAAAGTTGAAACTTATCGCAGGAGGAAATCTCCGGCCCAATGCCATAGGTGTCAAAGGTACGGAAACACTAAAAACATGTGCCAGCACCCAATTAGGTGTGTAAAGTGCGCGGAAAATAATTTTTCAATTGATTGTACTGAAAAGTACATTTCCAACCCTAAGTGTGCCTTGTGCCAGGGTAGCCACACCGCAAATTATACAGGGTGTCCCTGCGCCCCTAAACTGCACCAAAAAACTCGACCTCCGGTTGACTCGGCGGTAGCCCCGCCCACCCTCAGAAACACAGAGGTATCTGTAACGCCATTGGTCGACGAAGCCCCGCCTCCTCCAGTTGCGGAGACGAGCCAAAATGATTCAACCAAATCTGATACGGAAGATATCATGGGATTTCTCCGCGAAATCACAAAATGGTTAAAAAACATTAACCTCAAAGAACTTCTTGCAAAGGCAAAAGAACTTTTCGCCAAATTTAAGAAAGCAGAAAACTCATTTGAAAAAATGGAGGTTGGCTTAAATGCACTGGAGTTGTTCTCTAGTATCTGCAATACCGAATAATTTCTCGGAATGCGGAAACATTCGAAAGGACCACTCATCCAAGACAACGATACCGAGAGCTGCCGCAGTACGTGAGTAACCCTGGGGTTTGAGCTCGCACACAGGTGTGGGTGACTCACGGTCAGGTTTCAGCGGCTCTCGAATATCTTACGATCAGGTTCACGCTGAAGAAAATAAAAATAAAAAGCAAAATAAAAATTACAAAATTTTATAAAATAAATAAAAACTCCCTATCCATAAACTTTCTTCTTACGACAACTCACAAAATCCCAGGATTTTTGAGTTACACACTTTCCCCCAATTTCCTTATTTCTTCTTCCTACCTTCCAAAACCCACCTCGGTGGGTTCTTCTAGCCCAGATCATATGGGCACCACTACCTCTATCTTTTTTCGCTGCGCAGGCAGTATAATGATACCCCACTACAGTTATTTCCCTATGGGAACATCTTCGATGAAGTTGTAAGGACCTTCGGGTCGAGGCAACGCACGGTTCATTCCGATTTCCGTACATTTAATATGTGTTTTGTAATATTAAAATAATGTTTATCTTTGAAAAAGATAAGCATGAAAAGTATGGAGATTAAAAAATTTGTTTGGCCCAATACATCTAGTAGGTTGGATGCCTTCTTGGAAAAAAGCGTTGAAATCATCAATGTTTTTTTAATTAGCTCTAGGTATTATAGAGAAAAAATTTACCAAATTATACGTTTTTCAAGTAATTTCCAACCAAAATGACAATTTCACTTTCTTTTTGTGATATATATATATATATATATATATATATATATATATATATATATATATATATATATATATATATATATATATATATATATATATATATATATATATATATTAATTTGTAATAATGTGTATATTAGTTTGTATGGATTACAGTAGAATCTCGATTATATGTTGAATATTTAAACTTTATTTCTTAAACAAAAACGTTATGATATTTTTTTAGTGTACCCAAGCAAAAGTTTCCGAGAAAAATAAAAATATAATTTATAAAAATTTAAATGATTTTTTGAGCCGAACTTTACAATAAATACTCCGTATTTACGAAACGTAATTTTTTTTAATGAAATTTACAGGGTATTTTTCTTAAAAAAATTGAATGTAATGTGATAATTTTTAAGTTTGTACGATGCTTCATTCCAATAGTATAACTATTTTAATGTACGAAAAATTTAAAGATCTAGAATTTTATTTTAAGGAAATGGTTAAGAATTTATTTAATATCATAAATATTGAGTTTTTTGTTTTGTTGTTTTATGCATGCATATTAATTTTAACTATATTTTATTTTACCGTAGATCGAAGTTTTATATCAATAATTTCATAAAATGTGAGTAATTTGTGTATGAACGTCCATTTTATTTATTATTTGAAAGGTTTTTTTTGCAAGTAATTAAAAAAAAAAACCTTATGAAGCTTTGTTTCTCTGCGAATTTTCAACTTTATAATGTTTTTTTAAGGAATAAATATCCACATATATCAACTGATAATTGAAAAAGTATTTCCCTTAAATGCCAATGAATATTTCCTTTTAAAACATTCATTGGCGAGCATTTAGTGATAGCCAAAATAACTCAAAAGTTACTCTCCGACTTTCAAACAATAGCCTTGTTGTCGGGAACTAATTAGGGCGTTCCCTCAATATTTTCTAAAGGTTAACTTACTTAAACTTAAAGAAAAGTTTTGAAATATGAATAAAAATAAGGATTCGTGCAAGTGCCGAATGCACTGCCGTATGCACTCCCTTATATGTAATTAATATGATTTGAATTTGAAAATGCAAGAATTTCGCTAAATGGTAAATAATTTCAATCAAAATTGTATCTTAAAATTCTAAATGATTTGTTTTATGCTGTTGTATCGTATTTTTAAGTAAAATTTGCTTTTTCTCCCAACATTTTTTATTTAAAAATTAAAAAAAAAAACTTAGTTTAAACTATTATTAGGAAACGAGTTTTCGGCGCCTCTATAAAAGTGACAAAAGGGACCGGCGCACTTTTGCCCCCCGTGTAGTTTTTCCACTGGCAGTGCAAGTAACGTCATCCTTGATCATGTCGGACGCCTTCTCGGCGATCATTATGGTGGGAATGTTGGTATTGCCCCACGTGATTGTGGGCATGACAGAGGCGTCCACCACACGCAGACCCCCAACGCCCTTCACCCTAGAAAAGCAAGAATTGCGTCATTAGTCTATAAGAAATTTCAATTGGGGAGTTTGACGCCGAGAAGAAGAAGACCGCTGTTCCAACGGAACATGGAGAAAGTTTCGTGACGCCGAAGAAGTTCCGTAGGGTTAGCATGGGGCTTTAGCTCCTGTACTATAATTTTAAGTTTTAGTCTTTAAATAATACCTCAATATAGAAATATTTACTACATACCCTGAGATAGATTTTACTCGTCGTTTATGAAGTATTTTTGTGTTGAAATAAAAGTATTTTTCCGTATTTTGTTGTAATTCTAATTATATAGAAATATAATATAAGTATTTCTGTATTTAAATTTATTCATATATAGAATGAAAATATTACTTATTTGGAAAAAACCAATATTATTAACAATCTTTCCATAATTGCAAGCGTAGCGCACTAAACAAACAAAAGCAAAGTTGTCTGCTGTAGGGAAGAAATCGAAACTACTAGTAAGTTACCATGGTGATACGTCACGTGAAACTCTCCCATTCATGAAGAACAGATGGATTATAGTAGAATTAACATCGCACTAGAGCTATACAACTGGATATTGGCGACTGTTCAAAACTGTCCGCAAACTACCTTGTAATTTTGAACCGATGAGGAACGAAACTGGTTACGAAGTGAACTTTAACTATAACTTCTGGAACGCTCATAACTAGATTCCTCTATGAGCGGAGTTGAAGCCATACTATAAGCAGCGATACTGTATACCCAAAACTATTTTTAAATGATTTTGTGGGGTATTTTTAATGTCAAATCGTCTTAGAAATGTTAACATCGCACTCGAGCTACACAAAGATGTTTAGAAAATGTATTTTCCACTTACAGAATTAATTTGTATTTCGCCAAATATATAGTTTTTGCTTTTGCTTGTTATGTATTAATTATTGGTTATAAAGGTTTTGGTTTTGTTTTGTTAATTAACGTTACACTAGAGCTGCACAGTGGGCTATTGGCGACGGTTCGGGGTCTATCTCGAAGGAAAGACCCGGGAACACATTCACACATACATTCATATATGCACCTCGTTATTTTAGAACCATGGTCAGATGACGAGAAAACACCTGAACTGGCACTCAACGTCTTCAATAGACGTCGGGACTTTGGACCCCGATCCGATGTATCGTGCACCAGTCCCGTATACACGCCGTTAATTTTTGCGGATGTTCTGGACGACTTTTATAATAGTATTTTGTAGCGAAGGAGGCAACCCTCCGATCACAAGAGCACTACTTTTTACTTTTCTTTGTCAAGTCCATCGCCTAGGATCGAGCCAGGAATCTTCGTATTCCCAGGTGACGCCTTTAATCGCTCGGCCACTGAGGCCTCTGTTAGTTTTTGCAAAACCTTAGCAGTTGTATAATTCGGTGCTTATTATATATTTTTTATATGTAACCTCTCAAGCACATTACCACTGTGCAGCTCTAGTGCGACGTTAATTAACAAAAACCAAAACCAAATCAAACCAAGCACATTACCCGAACTCAGCGGTCGAACATCGTCATTTGACCACGGTTCGAAATAACGAGGCATCGTTCCCGGGTATTTCCATCGGGTTAAATCCCGAACCATCCCCAATAGCCCATTGGACAGTACTAGTCCGACGTTCATTCAATCTGATTGATCCTATGTTAATTCAACAATCACAACCAATTTGCAAAATCTCTCACCTGAGTCGTGGATCGACCACTGTCGTTGGATCGTCTGCGGCTCCCATTTTGGCCGTCCCCACGGGGTGGGTGGAAGAGATGACGATGGCTCTGGTCACGCATCTCAGGTAATCGTCCGAGTTCTTCTCGTACTTCTCGCAGCCGGGGTAGGTCATATCGAAGGGCTCCTCCACCACTTCGCTCATGCCGGGATCGGAGAAGATCTTGAGGCAGACTCTCAAGCCTGAAAGATATTACACTCCATAAGGCTGTATCCTGGAACAATCAGGACCAATGTCCTATGTTAATTCAACAAGACATTTGTACTTGTTCCAAGCCATAGATATTATAGCGTTACTGTTCGTATCGAGTTGACTAAGGACGCTATTAGCCGTGGGCGATTAGTCGCCAGTCGGTTTTGGGGCCAAGCGTTTTTAACGTTACACTAGAGCTGCACAGTGGGCTATTGGCGACGGTTCGGGGTCTATCTCGAAGGAAAGACCCGGGAACACATTCACACATACATTCATATATGCACCTCGTTATTTTCTCGTTATTTTGGGGCCAAGCCCCAAAATACGGAAAAATTGCTAAATTTTTTTTTTCATAAAACGATGCTAAACGTACTTAAGAAGGTTTGTACAAAATTTCAAAACAGTAAAAGAAACAGAACATATGTTTTTTTAGATGTTTATATACCATTTATCATGTCTTTACTGCAACGAAAGTCATATACTAAATTTTTTTTTTAAATTTTGGTCACGTTTAAAATGCTAAGGCTTTGTTAATAATTTACTTAAAACTAAACTGTTAATAGTTTTTGAAGCTCTAATATTTGTTTTATAAACGTATGTATAGCTTTTTTTAAATTAAGTTATAAATTATTTTTTTACAAATTATTAAACTTAAAAAATTGAATATTTTTTGGGTTTTGAATTTAAAATAACTTTTTGAAGACAATGGACAATTCCCACATTTTCTAAAAATGAGTAAAAACTACTTTTTTTAAATGAGAAAACCATGCTGATTTCAAATATCCACACGATAATCACCAAAAAAAATTACTTTGTTAAGTATAACGAAAGGAAAATTGCAAAATTTGACCCCTTCTCGAATCGCTCCGCTATTGGCTGCTCCGATTATGACGTACGAATACTCTAAACACAGATCAGCGTATTTGGGATAAAGCGTTCTTCTCGTTACTTTCCGATGACCGTTCCTTGTATTTGGAGATTGAAGATGGTTGAAAAAAATGCGAATTTCGACATCATAAAGTTAAAATAATTTAACACACTAAATAATTAATATTGCATACGTTCTTTACCTTTGTATTGAATGTCAAACATAAAAATTTTCTTGACCTATTCGATTCCCTTGTTTCGGATATTATATGCTAAATATAAAATATAGGTCTTCTAAATCGGCATTTGTTGTTAATGTGAGACCTGGGGTATTAACCGTTTGCACGTTTTCTAATATAACTTTATAATTATCATTTAAATATATCATCTAACATTTAAGTTCGACGTTATTATCAATATTACTGCATTTGATAGAGGGCATAAAGTTTGAAGTTTATTTTCTTTCCTGAAAAAAAAACCACACACACATGCTTAATAGTTGACGGTAGTCTTATTTCCCCCAATCAACAAGTTTATGGTGCAGCTAGAGATTGAATCCATCAGCAAATTGTTTGTTGCATACTTCACATATGCCCAGGTAGCACAACAATATTGCCCAATATTGGGCCAATGTTGGCCAATCTCACTGTGGATTGGTGTATATCGACCGTTCGTTTGCGTCATTAGCCAATACCGCCCAATGTTACCATGCCGATACTGAGGATTCAACAAATTCTTATAACACCTTTAAACTTATAAATTTACACTTTATAACAAATAAATTGATAGAGACAACTAATATACACAACTTTTATGTGATAACCCAAGATTTTTATTCGTTTTAAAGATTTTGTCAGTTTTACTCGGCGAATCTTGGTCAAAATCGGTCGGCAATATTCCATGTCAAATACTGAAATTCTGACAAAACTTCTAAAAGCTTTAAAAACTACATTTGTTAACAAAAAAAATTGTGTACAAGGATAATTTTGCACATTTTTAACGTAATATCTCCAGATTTTACACGTTTTAAAAATTTCGCCAGTTAATGTCGCCATGAAACGGCTAATTGATCACAACTATCAAAGTGCGCATGCGCAGAACATGTTTCAGTTGTTTACTTCGGTCGTGGTTTGAAAGGAAATGGCGCTAAAAGTCCGGGCTTTGCATGTGAAGAAGGAATTATCTTTGGAATTATCAAATGCAGGTAAATATTTAACCAACAGGCTCAACAGCCAACAAGTATTATTTACTTGTTGGCTCAAGTGTAGTATTTTTACAGATTGTGTTGCTTATTGTACGGAATTGACTGAAGCGGTGTAGGGAACGTCTATTGTTACTCTTGTGACGGTCAGAGAAAATTTTCATAAAAACGTACATTTTTTACAACACTAAACATATTTAGGATAAAATTCAAAATTACTATTTAAAAGTTCATGTCATTCCGCTTCATAAAACATATCTAATATGTAATTTAGTATATTTTTGTTGTCTAGGAAATAAATCAAACTTTTGTTACTCTTGTGACCACTGGAAAAGGCAAAATACAAAAAGTGTATTTAAGGTAGAATTCCTGTGAATTATATGAGAATACAAAACTCAAATTTACAAATATAATAGAGCAATTACAGGCCTCGCAACAGGTCCCTTTTTTCCCTAAGAGTCCTCTTTGTTACTTGAGGTACTTAAAAGTCCTTTTTTTCAGAATTTGGTCCCTATTTCCCTTATTTTAGCAAAAATAATTTTTTCCATCCTTTATGACTATAATAACACATTTCTGGCCCTTTCTCCTCCTTATTTTATTTTATTTTTTATTATGTAATGGTCATTACAATCATATTCGTGTATGTGTTGAATCTGCTGCTAGGGTGTTGCAACTCTCGAATATCATTAAACCAGAAAAAGGCTCGCTGTTTTGTGTTTACGAATGTAATTAATTACATTAGTGTGGAATGTGGGCCTAAGTGTAAACTGTTCACCCAGGACCTTGTTTATGCATTGTATCATAAACAAATGTAAATGATGCAGGTGAAAATGTAAATTGGAATTACACGATTTCCCAGTACATCATATTCTAATTAAGCAAATACTTTTCGATTTATTTTTGATTTGAAAAATAGACTTTTCCTGTAGCAAGTAGCATCCTTGCTAAATTTCAAGAAATTTGGCCAAAATTTAAAAAAGTTACAAAATAACTTGAGATTATTACGAAATGAATTTTTAAAAAACATTTTCGCACAAATTTACTAACTTTTTTAATAATTCTCCGATTTTCTTAAAATTTGGTTTGAATAATGCTTGAAATAGTAGAATGCTATGTAGTTAAAAAAAAGTATATTTTACTAGGGGTACTAGAAAAAAGAGTGAAAGAAAGTCAAAACGATTCAATGTATATTCTTAAACATAGTTTTGTTGCTCTGCAACAAAAACGCATGCATTCATTCACTGATTTATGCTATACTAGCTATTACTCGCGGTTTCGCACACGTAAAAATGGTGTCCCTCATCGATTCTCCCCACGCGGTACACATTTCATTCAGCAAAGGAGTGGGAAAATAGCCAATTTGGTTCGTGTGGTCTACCTTTCTCTAAACGATGGTAGATAATTTATACCTCAAAGGTCGATTCTCCGTGGAGTAATTGGGGCTGAAGCATATACTGCAGCCAAGGTCGATCCCCCTCCCACGCGGTACAAAGGTCAAAGGAAGGAATGAGTTAACAATCGCCCTGGTCGACCTGCTTCTACACGACGGTATGTCATTTATGCACATAAGCTGATTGCACATGAAGTAATGGGGGTTGAAATGTATATTACAACAATTACGTGCAACACCCCTTACCAACACGGTGCAAAGGTCAGAGGGGGGAATAGGTTAAAAATACACTGGTTCGAAAAGTCACATTCCTGCACACTGATTCTAAATGAAGTTATATTGATTTTACGCATGTCATTTTTTATGTTGTGACTCCGACCCTGACCGAAAGCATAGACGATAAAGTCAAAAACTGGTATAGTGTTCAGAAGTAGCTTACATGTATGAAACGTACCATTTCAAGCTTTCTTTCCAACTTATAGATTTTTTTTTTAATTTACAACTCTTTTTACTCCGTTGTTTTGTTCCTATAATTTGGTCAACATAAGGTTTCAAATATTTATGAGATTTAACAAATAGTGTTATGATATTAATAGTTTTACGGTGCGATATTTATAATGGTGATAGTTAACGAAAATTTAACGCAGGCTTAAATTTTGTAGGTCCCTTTTTGTCCCTTTTTTTAAGATATTTGGTCCCTTTTTCCCTAGGGACAAATGAAAAAAGTGTTGCGAGCCCTGCAATTATATCTCTTCAAAAGGGAAAAACTTTTGAATCTCTTTGACAAAATCTAAATTAATGGCATTGTTTTAAGTAAAAGGCTAAGCGTTACTCTTGGGACATTTTGTCCACAATTGAATTTCTGCTTAAAAACCTCAAAAAATCATTAATATATGAGCTAATTCTCAATTTTTTTAATATACAACGTTGATAGGAGTCTAAAATAGCTTAAAAGGGTATAGAATTATTATATTAAAAAATAGTTTAATAAAAAAAGATTTTACAAATATAAGAGCAACAAAATTAGCCACAATTTGGTTTCTTTTGTATCAAATAGCATGATCATAAAGTTCAAACTTTTTAATTATTTTTACTTTTCTGTGTATTAAAGCACCTTATTTGATATGCATCATATACTGTTAGAATTAACGGACCACAACATAGTTTACATTCACCTACTGGTCTTGGCTCCTTTGCGTTCTGTTACTGAGCAGAATTGCTCTTCGTCTTCATCGGTTTCACTTGCAGTTTTATTGCTGTTTCCTTTATAAAATATGAACTCTTTGTATAAATTATCGTGTGTTATGGTCAATGGTAGATAGTGGCATTTTTGGTAGCTTCGATAAAGTGTGTTTTTGTGTGCCCTTCACTATACAATTTCTCCAAGAGAATATGAGATAATATAATACGCAAATGAATTCTTTGGCTATGATTTCTTCATTTGGTACATAAAGTATGTTTACCTGTGTTGCACCATGTACAAGTTCTGCAAAATCAGCAGCTTTTTGTATAATTGCTTTTTACCATACACTTCATTTCATAGACATCACTTAAAAGAAGAAAAACAGCACCGATTCCATCTACAGCACTCGTATCGTAAGCTATTGAAAAAAAAATGTCCATGAAAACTTTTAATATTTAAGTGCTGACATGTTTACAAAATTATATTTTTGTTTAAATTGGCCTGTGCAACCATCAGAAAAAACTGGAACACTTTTGGCCGATGTATTTTCTTGGTGATGCTGCATTAAAATATTGTGCAAACACATTTACAGAAAATCTGTCTTGTATTATATAATAGTCGTTCTATGATATCTTTTCAAAATGCACATTCTGAATGTCTACCAACATTCAAGTAAAGTATCAAAGCACCAGCGACATAACAAAATTGAAGCAACAAATTTCCCAACTTAACGATTCGAAATTCCCAACTCAACAGTGCTGAAAATTCCCAGTTCCAACTTATCAGCATTTTTCATTTTTTTTTATATACATTTTACGTAATATTAAACAGTTCTCTCACAACCATTGATTTGTTGCACCCATATTCCAATGCAATGTCCGTTCTGAGGTCTAATTTAAATGTAATGATACAAGTTAGGCCATTTATAATCTGCCCTAGCTTTCATTTGCTAATAACATTAATTTTCTTCAGGCATAAATTTTCTCAAATTAGGGATTTTTAGAAGTAGAAATTCCCAACTTTCAGGGTTTCCAGATTATAGTGGGGCCGTGCTCCCCCCGGTGCAACGGACCTGTACAGCACTCTAAATCAATAAATCTTTAGGAATGGAGAAAATATATCTGCAACTGTCCTATGAATTACTTTGAAAGTTTTTATGAAAACCACAAATACACACATTCTAAGGACCTGTGATAATTGTTCTGTAATTTTAAAGTAAATAAAAAATTTAGTTCATTCATTTTAAAAACGTGAATAATGCAATTTAATTTGTTTTAAATTAATTATGTAATTAATTATAAATATAATTAATTATGGAAAAACTACTCAAGAACTTATTCTTAAAAAGGGCAAAGCCAAATAAACTTAAAATATTGTTTTTGTTTTGGTCTGAAGACAACCTATTTGATTTACTTGCCAGAAATGTTATGCGTTACTCTTGTGACACAGTCATTTGTTACTCTTGTAACAACACAACAGAGGATGTTCTATGCATGACACAAAAAATAAGTGGTCTAAAATATGTCTTATTCCACCAAATCAGAGATTAAAAGGTTCCAAGTAAAAATGTTAAGTAGTTTTTACAAATTTGAAACTTTTATATGTTTTTTGTTACTCTTGTGACAATTAAACATCACTATTAAATAGAGTTAAAATTTTATTCAAAAGCTAATCTAAAATATTTCAACTATATATATATGATAAATATGAATTTGTATATATAATGATTTCAATTAATGAACAAAATTAAGAAAATAATATACTATTATCAAAGTGACATTTTTGGCCCCAATAAAAGTGAAAAAATAAGTAAACTTTCAGAACAATTTCACTGCAGACTATTATTCTTATGAAATAATACCTTACAAATTCATATCCAGCAACTTTCTAGGATTAAATTGATATACCACACTTACAGTTTGGTTAAAATTTTAATTTCAGTAAAAAGTTTCATTTTTGGTGGACGTTCCCTGTATCATGATTGTATGAGTTTATAAAAAACTTAGATTTTCTTAAACTTATTTATAGGAAAACACAGATTTCATTAATTGTGTTTTTATTGTAGTAAGTTATTCAGATCGGAATATTTTTATAGTTCTCTAAATAAGTAAATGTAATTGTTTTGTACTCGAAACTCTTTTCTTTCGGGTAACTTCTATACTAGCCCACATTTTAAGAAATTTCAACTAGTGGGGCAAAGTAAATTTTTCAGATAGCAGAATCCCAGAAGTAAATTAAATCTTGGTACTTAAAATAGCAAATTTAATACACTTAGTTTAAAATTATATGTTCCGAAAAAAGTTTATTTAAAAAAATTATCTAATTCATGAAATTTTCTAACGGTTTATAAAATTATGTTTTATTTGTGGTCATAATGTAAAATTTTATTTTAAAATATGTATACTTGGGTAAATCTTAAACAAGTACCCGAGCATATATTACAAACAAAATGTGCATTAATAACATTACATTAATAAGTAGCATTTACTTTATAAGATTAACAATAATATTCTATTTGTATTTGGAAAATATTTTGTTTTATAGCACAAAAATGTAGAAAAATAAGTAGTTTTAAGTTTTTAAAAAATGTTATCATATTGGTATAACGTTAGCTAAAGTTAGACATAATACTTTTTTAAAACTTGTTATCATTTCTGAAAAATGTTTTTAAATAATCTTGTAAATTACTGCTTCTGGCAACTTTTGTTGCCGTTCCTTCATCTACAGAAATTTTAGTACAGGCGGGCGGGCATTGAAAAATTGTTTCTTTTTCATTTAAATTTAAGACTGACGAATCTTATTAATTGTTTCGAGATTAGCCGACTGCCAATGATCTGACATCAACATGTTGTAGCTGGAAATGACATTTTCCACTTAGAATGTATTGTGGCCACAAGAATTGACCCTAATGATTTTTTGAAAGTTCCCATAGCCACAAAAAAAAAAAAATTAAGCGTACAGAATGTGATGCACAAATATCCAATCTCCTGGGAAGACTTGGAATTTCTTCAATTCAATCCTAATAACTTTCAAAAACAAAGTTACTGAAATTGGTTACCTCTTTGGGAAATAATCATTATGCCTACGATTGTCCGCTGATGTTGCATTACATAATTTTCTTGTGCTCATTCTCATAATAATTTTAATAAAAATTATTTAATCCCTTTTCGATCACATGTAAGTAACGAACTTACAGTTCCATTCCCAGAACATTCACCAATATAAAGAATTAGCAATTTTAATTACTGAGGAAATTACATAACTTTTTTAAGATATTAACAATTTTTGGTAGAAAATTTATTTACTATCCACTGTATGAAATACTTTCAAAATATTAAAAATTGCTATTGGAGCTGTATCCAATATTTATTTTTAAATAAGTAACTTTTTATATAATATTTGGTTCAAATGCATTGTACGGTTCTCCTTGACAACTTTTAAAAAATGATATATTCACAATATTAACACATTCTGGGCGACAAACGGTTTTGTTAAAAAAACTCAATTTTCTCTCTGCAGGGTTGCTGAAAATGTTAACTAGATTTGGCAGGGAAACCGTAGAGTACATTTTAACCATATATTCGAGAAATATACTAGGACATAATTTAGTTACAAGGCATTTTATGGTTCCAGAATTCCACATTTTGTCAAAAAAAGCCTTACCTACCTTATTTGTTATGGATAACAATTTATAAGAAAATGTAATGTTAGCCTGTTTAGTAGTTATTGTGTACAAGATAGTAATGATAACAAGCCAAACTAATCGAATATGCTTAATCGCTATATTGCACAATCTTTGAGTGCATTATTTATTAAATCTTCATTTGGTTATTCAGATGTGTCTTAATTCCAGAATATATTAGCTCCATTATGATTTGAAAGTTCTCTGCAACTTTAAAATGTATTTTAAGCCGGCACATAAAAGTATACTAGGCAGTTGGCCAAAGCATTTGAAGTACTTGCTAAAATCGATTTAATACCATGTTGAAATTTAATGTAATATTTTGTTATCACTCAAACATGTATTTAAACAATTTTAGTCGTGTTATTTTTTTTTTTAGAAAAAAGTTTGTGGAATAAATTAGAACAACATGTTATACAGCATTAAGAAACTGATCACTAGATTTATTAAGAAATAATTGCTAGATTTCCTCATTCAGTTATTTTTGACTTGTTATCTAGCATTTGGTATTTTTCTCTTTCATTTAATATGTGTTATTCCTATTTTATTTTAGCTGAATTTCCACTAGAGCTGCTCACTGATAACTTGAAGAGGCTGCATTGATTAGCCCCAAGATCTGTTCTGAAACCTGATTTATGAATTTTGAGCAGTGTTTGAAACTCATTTCAAGACATATACTCCACATCCTGTAGCCTGAAGCCACTCGGATACCAGCTACTAAGTCAACAAACACCCGAACTGGCACCTCGCTCTCCCAAATTTCCACACCATGACCAATGTGAGGATATTTGGGCCATGATAGATTTATCTCCAGCCCCTTTTCCCACCCTGCCTTTGCTGGCCTTATGGACAATTCAAGGCCAGGAACAAACTCACAATACTCTAATTAAGAGATCAGCACTTTTATGTGAAGACTATTGATAAAGTAAAAAGTGTTAAAATAAAATGTGGTTTAATAACTTTTAGAATGTTATTTAATATTTAAAATAACACTTGTGCACTAATGATGGAGGTAGTAGTATAAATCGTTAACCACTTATGCGATTGAGTCGCTAAGTGATAAGGTTTGTTTAGAAGTGGTCTCAGTGGAATAATTGGAAATGGTTTCCACTATATTAATATTTATTATTAAAAAGTGTAAAATATTAAATATAAAAAAACTTTTTAAAATATAATTTCATTATATATTTACTAATGCATATACTTTAAAAGTTAAAAATAAGCGAACGTTTTTGCATGAGGCACTCAAGTAAATGTAGACCATTTGTTAATTTTTAACTCAAAAAAAGGTTGTTTTTTTAAATTTATTTTATAATAAAAAGCAGTAGTGAAAGCAAACTGCAGTAAACTTTAATGTTGGTAGAAATAATTTTCATGGATGTCTTTTTTATATTCGATTTAGTTAATTGACTTAAGTTTATTTTATAATTATCCATAGAAATCAACTAAATTCTTAAACTTTCTCATAATGAGGCATTAGCATCATTAGTCTATAATACAATTAAAGAACGATCTGTAAACACAGCTTCATACTTTACGGTCAAATTATAAGGAAAAGGTCTTAGCTCGGTTACTAGGTGTTAGTTTTTTTTTGGTTCCTAAATTGCAAATAATTTTAAATTGAAATGCAATGTAAATAAGTATAATTTTTACTTTCTTTACAACAACTGACATCAAACACAACACACATTTTTAGAAATTTATTTTGCTAAAAATAAGTAAGCAACTTATCAAATTATATTATATATTCGAGCATATTTAATTTTTATCAATATATTTCATGCTTATTTTATATCGAATATTTCATGCATTCAACTGTTATACTACAAATACCAACTTAGTAGTATTTTAGATTAGAAAATCACACTTAATGTGTTGTAAATGAAGTATGTGATCCAAACTTCAAGGAGTATCCAAATTATTACACAATACCTGTTGCGTTAGATTTCTTTTTTACAACAGAAGGGAGTCATAATAGTTAATTGAGGTAAGTGAAATTGGCCCCAATATTTTATGCCACAGGTGTGTAACAATTGTAATAAAAGATAATTTGGATTTCTTATAAATGCTAAAAAGTTTTTTAAAAAACTGTAATTTGTTTTGGTATTTTAACTAGATTGCTAAAAAGTTTACAAAAACCTGCTTAAATGCAGATATCTAACTGTCTTAAGATATTAAACTAGACTACTAAAAATTCTTAAACTTGCTTATCAATCTAGCATCATTAACCTTGACAAAATATTTTTTTTCCTCCATTTTCAAAACTAATTTACTTTGGTGTAAAAAACATTTACAATAGCTTTGTGATCCAATTTACTCTCAAAATGGATACTTCATCTTTCAACATATACTTCAATATAAAAGTATTCATTATGTTTTCCACATTTTTAAAAATTAAGTCTTAATTTTTTTTAATGTATTAGATGAAGGAATACAAGATAGAAATATTTTGAATTGTGTTTTTAATTTTTTTTAAATGGTAATGTATAATGCATTTCATTTAGAAAAGTAAATGTAAATATATTTTTAAATAATATTACAGTTAACTTAGTTCAAAATTAACTAATTTAAATTTTTTAAAAGAATTATAAATTTGTAATTTTAGGAAATTTAAAATTTTAATTATTAAATTTTTTAATTATAATTTTATTGCTATATTTTTATTATTATATAGATTTTGAATACAATTTTTTGATGTTATAAAGAGAAAGCAAATGAGTAGTATAGTCCAATATTTTCCACAGAGGAAAGAATATTTTTCATGCAACAGCTTTAAATGATCAAAAACAAAAGAAACAAATTGTTTTATAAAAATA
Organism: Troglohyphantes excavatus; assembly: GCA_963932185.1. Classification (NCBI taxonomy): domain Eukaryota; kingdom Metazoa; phylum Arthropoda; class Arachnida; order Araneae; family Linyphiidae; genus Troglohyphantes; species Troglohyphantes excavatus. Next base: position 23,009,514 of record OZ010678.1, read on the forward strand.
TTTTTTTTAAAAATTATTCATAGTATTGTTCATCAATATTGTAAACCGCTGCTTTCAAATATATTCGATTTCGGCTAATGTCGAGTCGATCAATGTAAATCGGCCACCTTTTATTTAATATTGACAGATATTGCTTTGGCAATATTTGCCAATATTGATAAAAAGTTAACCATTTGACATTGGCCAACCCGACATTCGCCAATATTAGCCGACCTAACGTTAGCCAATATTGGCCAATATCGGTTGAGCAATATTTGCCAATATTGATAAAAGGTTAACCATTTGACATTGGCCGATCCGACATTTGCCAATATTGGCCAATACCGCTCTACGATATTGGCCAGTTCAACATTACCCAATACTGGCCAATACCGCTCTATAATATTGGCCAATATCGGTTCGGCAATATTGCCCAATATTGATAAAAGGTTAACAGTTTGACGTTGGCCGATCCGACATTCGCCAATATTGGCCAATACCGCTCTACGATATTGGCCAGTTCAACATTACCCAATATTGGCCAATACCGCTCTATAATATTGGCCAATATCGGTTCGGCAATATTGCCCAATATTGATAAAAGGTTAACAGTTTGACGTTGGCCGATCCGACATTCGCCAATATTGGCCAATGTTGCCGAAACTCTCTTTGCCGATATTGGCCAATATTACTGTGCTACCTGGGTGAGAGCGGCTTTTCTCCTGTATACAAAAGAAAGTGCTGCTTGAGAGTGAATCTACGAGTAAAATGTTTGTTGTATACTTCATAAGAGTGTGGTTCTTCACCTCTATGCACAAAAAGGTGGCGCTTGAGATCGAATACAGAAGTGAATTGTTTGTTGCATACTTCACAAGAATGTAGCTTTTTTCCTGTATGCACAAAAAGGTGCTGCTTGAGATGGGATTTAAAAGAGTAAATGTTTTACTGATGCATACTTCACATTTGTTCTGCTTTTCTCCAGTATGTAAGAACAGGTACCGCATGAGATCAGCGCCACGAGTAAATTGCTTGTTGCACACTTGACATTTATGCAGTTTTTTTCCTGCATGAATTAACAAGTGAGCTTTGAGATTCGACTTATTTCCAAATTGTTTGTTGCATACTTCGCACGAGTGTGGTTTTTCTCCTTTATGCAAGAGAAAGTTCTGCTTGAGTTAGAATCTACTAGTACAATGTTTGTTGCATACTTCACGAGTGTGGTTTTTCAGCTGTATGCAGAAAAAGGTGGCGCTTGAGATAGGATCCCGAAGAGTAAATTTTTTACTGCATACTTCACATTTGTGCAGCTTTTTTCCTGCATGAATTAACAAGTGAGCTTTGACTTATTTCCGAATTGTTTGCTTGCTGCATAATTTACATATAGTTGGATTTTTTTCCTGTATTTAAGAGAACTTTTAATACTTGACTTTTGAATCAATTGCGAATTTTGATCTTGGTTTGCAAATAGAATAGATAATCGGCTACGTGGGTGCATGACTGCTGTTCAGAATCATTCTTTAATGTAAGCATTTTCTGACGCAGTTATCCGAATACTTATATCAGTCAGTCACTAATACATTACTAGTTGTTATACTAGAGTTCATCAGGATATGAATATTTCACGTATCTGTGCAACTGTGGGGCTTTGTTTGAAACTTTTCGAGTTGGTGATGCAAAATTGATTAGTAACCATTCAAGTTTTGTCCAAAATATCCGAAAATGAAATTATTACACCCCCGAATTCGCCTTCAAATTTTCTACAGAACTAACCTATTTTATTCGCCTGAAACAAATTTTGTCAAAATAGAATTTTTTCTGAAGATTTAAATATATTCAAGAACCAATAAATGCATTTAGGAAAACTTATCTGGCGTTTCCCCACGAATCGCCTTGTGTGACAAAACACGTTTTGAATGTTTGGCTCCCCAATTGCAAGGATAAATTGTGTCCGTTATATTATATTTATTTGTACACAATCGCTACAACTTATCTTTATTGAGCCAATATCTCTACACAGTTTTTGGCTATAACATAAGGGAAGATATGATGCAAATTCGCGACGATGTGGTTCTTCCGCCCGAGACCCAGCGAAGATCAATGTACCAGGTGTCTCGGTTTCTCCTTCGCCGCGGGTGTTTAGGGTATTGGTACGTCACAGCCCCTTCGCGCGCTTTTGGCCTGATTTCGCGCACTTTAAAAAAGACCAACTTTGAAGTCGTATAAAAAAATAAATACGAATCGGAAAGTGAAAATTTTGCGATGGATGACTCTTTTTCGGTTGTCCGAATAGAATAAAAAAATAAAAAAAAAATGTGGGAATTGTCCATTAAAACACACACTGCAAAAGTCTATACATATGTTTATAGTATATACTTTGACATTATTTAATCAATTAAATAAATTTAAAAACAATAAAAAGTAAAAGAGGAGTGGTGTTTTTTTAAAAAAAAGTCTTTTTAAGCTTAAAAAATACAAAACATAACAAAAATAATTTTTGTAAATATCTTTTTGTTTTTGATTATTGTTCAGAAAAAGATGTTCTAATAATATAAAAAAAATGGTATTTATGAATTCATTAATAAACAAATTAGGATTTGGGGCTCGGGTCTCCCTTAAATCGCGTGACTGGTGATGCAACTTTTAATTATTTTCTCAATTCACAATGAATAATTAATTTTTTCATACAGGTGAGTAAACATTAAATAGTTCTTAAAATTTTTTCAAGGACCTCAAATTTTGTGGAGTTAAATATATCATCAAATCAATATTAAACAAACAATAAAATTGTTAAAATTGGAGCTGTTAAAATTTAAATTTGGAGCTGTAAAATAGATGAAGCCATTTTTTAATTCGTCAGCTTATCCCTGAGAATGACATCCTAGAGAGGATCACAAGCACTTGATCTGAGAATCCCAAGCTCCTGATCTGAGAATCACAAGCTCCTGATCTGAGAATCACAAGCTCCTGATCAGAGAATCACAAGCTCCTGATCTGAGAATCACAAGCTCCTGATCTGACAGCTACATGGTCCTGATCTGAGAGCCACAAGCTCCTTATCTGAGAGCCACAAGGTCACAAGATATCCTGATCTGAGACTCACAAGCTCCTGATCTGAGAATCACAAGCTCCTGATCTGAGAATCATAAGCTCCTTATCTGAGAGTCATGCAGGCACTTGATCTGATAATCACAAGCTCCTGATCTGAGAATCACAAGCTCGTGATCTGAGAGTCACAAGCTCCTGATCTGAGAATCACAAGCTCCTGATCTGAAAATCACAAGCTCCTGATCTGAGAGCCACAACCGCCTGATCTGACAGTCATACAAGTTCTTGAACTGGGAGTCACAAGCTCCAGATCTGAGAGTCACAAGCTCCTGTGGTCCCTTCTCCTACTAACCCCCCTTGAGTTAAAGCTCAACCTCACTTGTATTCCAGAAAGTCGTAAACACAAGATTAACTAGGTTTTGGACCCACACGCATATATTTAATTTCATGTATAAAACATGTTTAAAAACAACATGTTACTGTAAGGTTTAATATTAACATAAATTAAATAAATAATTAGGAAGTTTGAAAATGGTTAATAGGAAAAGTATTCTTTTCAAGAGTTAATGTATTTCTTTTTCAAAGTAGAAATATATTTAAAAAACTATGTTAATACTTGAACAAGATTGTAGGCATACATATATAACTACAGAGATACTTATAAAAGAAATTCATATTTCCGCGCAAATATCACTGATCTCTTAATGAAACTTCTGGATTGGGCAAGACATTTTGCTGACTTGAAGCCAATGTGTAAGCATCCATGCTGTACCCCACTTTCATCACTGCAATATTTCGTATATTTTTCATGTTAAAATAATCCGAGTTTTATTGCTTTTGTCTGAGTTTTTTTTTTATTTTGAAACCAATTTTAAATGTAGTCTGCTATTAAAATAGAAAGTCATTTGCAAGTCAAAGGCGAAGTAGTTAAAAAGCAAGAACAACAATTATTTGTTTGGCAATATAAAAATTAAGTCTATCAGAATAAAATTTAATATTTATATACATTTAATATTTCTACAATGCTATGGCATTAAAAAACACTACTAAATCACTTTTAAAAAAATGTTGGAGCCCAGTATGGCTGCTTCCAAACTGGCTTCAACGCGTCCATACAAGAAACTAGTTTAGAGCCTTCCAAAAGTTACAGTTAGAGTTCAGTGCTCCCGGCTAATAGACACATCTGCGTATGCACATCAAAATATAAGTAACTTGTTGTTGCATAAAAGATATTTCTGTCGAGGTAGAAGGATATTCGACGTACCTGCAATGATGTCCTCCACGTCTTGCGGATCGGCCAGGTAATTGGGATCGATGATAGGGTCGTGATTTGGGTTCTTGGAGCGCAGACGAACGGAGCCTCTGCTCTTGGGGTGGAGCACCTGCGGCATACACATGCCCATCGGCTGAAATGTGTGTTTCAGGTACACTTTGCTGAAGGCCTGGAACGAGATTGCAACCGAATAATAACACACACAAAAGATATATATAGGGCTGCGCTTTCTAAACAAGAAAATATATTTGGGGATCCTCCAAAACTCAAACTAATCTTTGCTGTATTGTCGGGCCACACAGATGCGTCTGCAATGATGTTATGTTTCGAAATATATTACATAGTCTACCTTCATTAAAAAAATTCATTTTAAAACTTGTTCAATACTTCTGAGGAAATATTTGGTCCTCCAGTTTCCCAGTGGATGAAGGCGTTCAGCTGGTAATCAGAGGATTGCTAGTTCGAGACCGTGCGGTGGATTAAATATAACAATAATAAGAAAAAAGGTAGTGATCTTGCAATCGGAGGGTTGCCAGTGTCGCTACAAAAATACTAGAAAGTCGTCCAGAACATCCAACAAATTATATTGACGTGCATACGGGACTGGTGCACGATAAATCTGACCGAGGCCAATGTCCTGTCGCCTATTTGAGGTTGCGTCGGGTGCCAGCTCAGGTGTTATCTTCGTCATCTGACCGTTGTTGAAAAAATACGAGGCATCTTTTGTCTGTCATCTTTTGTATTCATAAGCTATTTGCCGCATTATTTGTACTATACAAAAAACTTTTTTATTTAACAATAATTAAAATTTAACAAACCTTGCTAAATTTTAAAGCAATAAGAATGCTACTCAAAAAGAGATTGACGGACAAAGAATACTTATCTATATATAGTTACGCTTATTAAATTTGAATCCATAACCTAAAATACGATTTTCTCCGTTAACATTTTTGTTTAAAGTATAAAAGAGTATTTTCCCAGACGCTTGGCGAATGAAAATTATGGATTAATTATAGATGTGCGCATTAGAAGGGAAATGTTTCATTGCCAGGATTTCTATAGCATTTGACGAGCCCCAGTTGCTCAGTTGATAAGGCGTTCAGCTACTAACCAGAGGATTGGTGGTTCGAATCCTGCGATGGATTTGACATAGAAAAGTAAAAAAGTAGTGACCTTGCGATCGGAGGGTTGCCAAGGCGTTGGGTGCCAGTTCAGGTGTTTCCTCGTCATCTGACCATGGTTCTAAAATAACGAGGTGCATGTATGAATGTGTGTGTGAATGTGTATGTGTTCCGGGGTTTTTCCTTCGAGATTGACCCCGAACCGTCGCCAATAGCCCACTGTGCAGCTCTAGCGCGACGTTAATTAACAAACCAAACCAAACCAACCTATAGCATTTGACACACAATAGTACAGGACATTTTAAAAAGTTTGTTAACATTTTCCTGTTTTTGTTAATAATTGATTTTTGTTTTTATTTCTAAAATTTGATGCCTTCTGTATTCCAGTTCACTGACCTTGAACTGTAACGTCTTGATTGGGCAAGGCATTTTGTTGACTTGAAGTCAATGTGGAAACAGCCATGCTGTGCCACACTTTCATCACCGCAATATTTCGTATATTTTTCATGTAAAATAAGCCGACATGTATTGGTTTTGGCTGAGTTTTTGTCTATTTTCTTTTGAAACCCATTTTAAATGCAATCTGCTATTAAAATAGAAAGCCATTCGCAAGTCAAAGTCGAAGTAGTTGAAAAGCAAGAGCAAAAAATATTTGTTCGGCAATATGAAAAATAATTCTATAAGAAGAATATATAATATTTATATACATTTAATATTTCTATCATACTATGGTATTATAAAACATCACTAAATCACTTTTGGGGCACAGCATGGCTGCATCCACATTGGCTTCAACGCGCCCATAGACGAAACAAGTTTTGAGCTTTCCAGAAGTTACAGTTAGAGTTTAATAGTCCAGCACCCCAAGCGACTACTTGTGCCTTAAACCGCCTATGATGAATGTAATAACTTCCCTTACCTCTAGACTCAAGCCAAGAGCCAAGACAAATTCAGCTTCCACCTCTATGAAGTAGATTTCGTGATCGGGAATATCATTGGCTGTCCCCGTGGCGTTGTTGCTGAGAAAGGCCAACAAACTAACCAACCACGTGGAGGCATAAATACCTAGAGGACATACCATAAAAAACAGGCTATTAGGCACCAAATCAGAACTTTCGAAGTTTTCTTATTGATAAGGTGGCAACGATAAGGTAACATTGATAAGGTAAGGTTCAACGATATGCAATGTAATACTTCGAGCATGAATGGTCTGTAGTAGAGATAATATGACATCATAATCGTGAGGCCCACATCTCGGAGCGAAAAGCCCATATCACGTGCCATCTCATCAAAATTATGAATTAAAAATACTCGCGATTGGCTGATGAATTGTGAAATGTGTAACCGTGAAAATTTATGAATGGAATGACGTAATTAACCACGTGTCAGAGGCCATACATGTTGGCTTTACTTTGATGTTAGGGAGAGTGGCATCATGACTCCTCTACTACAAAGAATCCATGCTCGATGATGTAAACTCTTTGGTATATTGAGTTACCTTCTCTTTTCGTAATGTAGTCGTCAAGGCTCTTTGCGTTGATTATTTTACTCAGTATTGGCGGTATGGACTTTTTCAGTTGATAAGCTAGGAATCCTCCGCAGTGGTCTTGCAGATTTTGACCCACAGGCAAATCAACGACAAGTGGAATCTAAAAAACAACAACTTATTTTTGTAATTTATGTTGTGGGATAGATTAGAATTGAGTCGTCCAATACTAAAACGTAGAACAAACCCATCATATGCTTAAATCGCATTTTTTACGTTTTGCATTTTATTTCTGCACCTGGAATTAAGCAAAGTATGTTATTTTACTCATAAAACAATATACTTTCTTGAATTCCAAGTGTGGAAACAAGATGCAATACAAAAAAAATGTGATTAAAAAATTGGACAATTCTTCATATTTTAATTTCATTAGCAAAGGATTGACGGAAGTATAGTTGTTAGGAGCATTTATGTGTTAACCGTATCTTGTATTTAACTGTATCCTTAACGTGTTGCTCGATTCTTGTTTGTTTTGAAATAAGCGTGCCCTTTTCCCTCATCATAGGGGGCCAGGTAGCATAGTGGATAAAGGCGTTCAGCTGGTAATCAGAGGATTGCTGGTCCGAATCCGTGCTATGGACTCGACAAAGAAAAGAAAAAGTAGCGATCTTGGGCTGAAAGGTTGTGAGCTTCTCTACAAAAATACAAGAAAGTTGTCCAGAACATCCAATAAATTATACGGTCATGTAAACGGAACTGGTTAACGATGAATCTGATCGGGGCCTAATGTCCTGACGCCTATTGATGTTGTGGTGGGTGCCAGCTCAGGTGTTGTCCTCGTCATTTGACCATGGTTAAAAAATACGAGGCTTCATACCTGGGTCTTTCTTTTGAGATAGACCCCGAACCGTCGCGAGAGGCCTCCGTGGCCGAGTGGATTAAGGCGTCAGTAGGGAATCCAAGGGTCTCCGGTTCAAACCTTGCGATGGACTAGACTAAAGAATAGTAAAAAGTAGTGATATTGCGATCGGAGGATTGCCAACTACGCTACCAATATACTAGAATGTCGTCCATAACATCCCCAAAAAATGAACGGCTATGTATACGGGACTGCTGCACGAAAAATCTGATCGGAGTTCAAAGTCCCGACGTCTCTTGAAGGCGTTGGGTGTGTCAGTTCAGGTGTTTCCTCGTCATCTGACCATGGTTCAAAAATACCGGGTCTTTCCTTCGAGATAGGCCCCGAACCATCGCCAAAAGCTCACTGTGCAGCTCTAGTGCGACGTTAATTAATAGTTGGTTGGTTGGTTGGTTTGTTAATTAACGTCGCACTAGAGCTGCACAGTGGGTTATTGGCGACGGTTCGGGGTCAATCTCGAAGGAAAGACCCGGGAACACATACACATTCACACACACATTCACACACACATTCATACACACATTCATACATGCACCTCGTTATTTTAGAACCATGGTCAGATGACGAGGAAACACCTGAACTGGCACCCAACGCCTTCAATAGATGTCGGGACTTTGGACCCCGATCAGATTTATCGTGCACCAGTCCCGTATACACGCCAGTATAATTTGTTGGATATTCTGAACGACTTTCTAGTATTTTTGTAGCGAAGCTGCGTTAATTAATAAAACCAAAATGACCATGGTTACAAAATACGAGGATTCATTCCTGGGTCTGTCTTTCGAGATAGACCCAGAACCGTCGCCAATAACCGAATGTGCAGTTCTAGTGCGACGTTAATTAATCAAACTAAATCGCTTACTTACGTCGAGTCTCTTCAGTTCGCTTTTAGGGCCTATTCCGGACAGCATGAGCAGCTTGGGAGTGTTGACGCCCCCGGCCGAGACGATCACTTCTTTCCTTGCCCGGACCGAGTAGGTGGGCTGCAGTAGGCCGCCGAGAAGACCATCGTTGAAATAGAACTCGACCCCTGTAGCACGGTTATCGTCAATGAGTATCTGAAAAAGGAATTATTTTTAACCATTTTAAGCCCGCCAACCAATACCAATTCAATCGGTATTGCGTTTTGGGTATTTATGCTGGTATTGGAGGCCTCCGTGGCCGAGCGATTAAGGCGTTCAGCTACTAATCCGAAGATTGGTGGTTCGAACCCGTGCGATGGACTTGACAAAGAAAAGTAAAAAAAAGTAGTGATCTTGTGATTGGAGGACTGCCAGCTTCGCTACAAAAATACTAGAAAAGTCGTCCAGAACATCCCCAAAATTAACGGCGTGTATACGGGACTGGTGCACGATACATCTGATCGGGGTCCAAAGTCCCGACGTCTATTGAAGGCGTTGTGTGTCAGTTCAGGTGTTTCCTCGTCATCTGACCAGAGCTCTAAAATAACGAGGTGCAACAAGGCTCTAAAATAACGAATGCGCGTGTGAATGCGCGTGTGTTCCCGGGTCTTTGCTTTTCGAGATAGACCCCGAACCGTCGCCAATAGCCCACTGTGCAGCTCTAGTGCGACGTTTTTTAACCAAACCAAACCAAACTGGTATTGGCTTTGAGCATAGATCCTTTGTAGTATTGGAGTCATGACGTCACTCTCCCTAACCTCAAAGTGAAGCCAACATGTATGGCCTCAGACACGTGGTTAATTGCATCATTCCATTCATAAATTTTTACTGTTGCACATTTCTCAATTCATCAGCCAATCGCGAGTATTCTTTCATTCATAATTTTGAAGAGATGGCACGTGATATGGGCCGAGATGTGGGCTTCACGATTATGACGTCATATTCTCTCTACTACAGACCATTTATGCTCGTAGGGTATTGGTGTAGAGTGAAGTCCAATATGAACATGAGCGTAAAGTTGATTGAATTTGGTGAGTAAACATTGAGACTGAGAAAGCCATTGTCAGCCGGAAGCAATCCAATTAAAACTTTTTTACGTTGTCCGGTCCGACATTATATTCCGCAACATTGCATATGACACTGGTGCCGTTACCAGCATCGTTTTTTCCGGTGTGCGAAAAAGTGGTCTGAGACGTTGCTTTTTACACGTTGCGACTGTCATTTCAAACAGGTGCTTCGTGGCCCAGTGGATAAAGGCGTCATCTGGGAATCAGAGGATTTCTAGCTCGATCCTGTGCGACGGATTTTACAAATAAAATTTAAAATGTAGTGATCTTGTTATCAGGGGGTTACCAGCTTCGCTACAAAATACTTGTTTGGTTTGGTTTTGTTAATTAACGTCGCACTACAGCTGAGCAGTGGGCTATTGGCGACGGTTCGGGGCCTATCTCGAAGGAAAGACCCGGGAACGACGCCTCGTATTTTTGAACCGTGGTCAGATGACGAGGACATTACTTGAGTTGGCACCCAATGCCTTCAGCAGATGTCGGAACTTTGAACTCCGATCAGATGCATCGTGCACCAGTCCCGTATACACGCCGTTAAATTTTTGTAGATGTTCTGGACGACATTGGTAGCGAAGTTGGCAACTCTTCGATCGCAACATTACTACTTTTTTTTTAATATTCCTAGTCTAGTCCGTCGCATAGGTTTGAACTGGGAACCTTCGGATTCCCAGCTGACGCTTTAATCCACTCAGCCACGGAGGCCTCTACAAAATGCTAGGAAAGTCATTCATCCGTCTCCAAAAATCCATAGCAGCGCATAGAATGTTCTATTTGGTAGTAGCAATGGGATGAAAGAATATTTTCCTGTGGATATGTGGGGGCCGGATAGCCCAGTGGATAAAGGCGTTGGCTGCGGATCAAAGGATTCACGGTTCAAACCTGTGCGAGGACTAGACTAAAGAATAGTAAAAAAGTAGTGATATTGCGATCGGAAGGTTGCCAACTTCGCTACCAAAATACTAGAATGTCGTCCAGGACATCCACAAAAATTATCGGCGTGTATGCGGGACAGGTGTACGATAAATCTGATCAGGGTCCAAAGTCCCGACGTCTATTGAAGGCGTGGGTGCCAGCTGAGGTGCTGTCCTCGTCATCTGACAATGGTTCAAAAATACGAGGCGTCGTTCCCGGGTCTTTCCTTCTAGATAGTCCCCGAACCGTCGCCAATAGCTTACTGTGCAGCTCCAGTGCGACGTTAATTACCAAAACAAAACCGGGTCTTTCCTTTGAGATAGTCCCCGATCCGTCACCAATAATCCCCTGTGCAGCTCTATGGCGATGTTATTTAACCAAACCAAACCGTCACCTGAAACATCATTCTACATCACGCGCCGGTGCAGGATTGGCTCTTCAGCAATTACGCCACATCATGGACAGACAGATCGGCAACCAATATATTGAGAAAACACCCCTACAGCTTTGAAACCAGGTACATTGTATAACTTTTTAGTCGTGTTATTTATTAAAATTAAAGTGCATATAACTGCTTTTGCATCTGGGCAATTGAAGTGGAAGTCTAGATAACTTACACTTAATCGGGACTTCTTGGAATATTTTAATAATTTTTTACCTTAGTCACCATTGCATTCGCGACAATATCCAGATTTGTTCTATTGTCACTCGGTACCAAATAGGCTTTTGCTGTGCTGCATCTTTGCCCATTGCGAGTTGTAGACTGAACATCGTAAAAACCTAGAAAATACATAAACTTTAAAAAAAAACATGTAAAAAGCATCATTTTAAACAACAAAAGACTATATATCGGATAAATGTTTATATGTGTCATAAAATATATCACCTAATTGTCGTGGTCCATTGGGGTCAACAAATTTGTAATTTAAATTAGCAGCGGCCTTCATAACTCCCTGTTTCAGCTCCGGTTGATATTCAGGTACAGAAATGGTCACTGGACCCCCTGTTTTATGATAACCTATAGAAAAATATGTAACTAAATATATATATTGAACATAATAAGACTTCTATACCGAAAATGGACCTGCAATAGAAGGTAGCTATAGACGCTATTGCCTATAGTTACCCTTGGGCTCCGTTCACTTGGGCTCCGTTAAAAGTTCCCAAAGCATTTTAGAAGGAAGACTTGCAATAAGAGGCGTGTAACAGTCTGACGGACGGATCATTAACAATTCGTCTTCAACAAAGCAGGTAGATTCGCAGATGGTGGTAGGGTCACTTGAGCGGTTGAAAAACTAAAACACCCAGCTGAAGACGAACTGTAGAAAGCAATAGCCAAGCGTCACATGTCTGAAACTATATAATTACCTGTTCTGCCGCAAACGACATACTTCAGCCCTCACATGTTTTTTAAAATCCTCACCCCCCCCCCCCCATTCCGTGGTCAAAATTATCCCAAGGCCTTCGCTGGACCTGTAAAATATATGGGACAGATGTTGTCCCGGCCCACACGTAAAGATTAAGATCTTACACGTAAAGATTAAGATCTTACACGTACAGGTTAAGATCTTACTCGTAAAGATAAGATCTTACACGTAAAGATTAAGATCTTACACGTAAAGTTTAAGATATTATACGTAAATATTAAGATATTACACGTAAAGATTAAGATATTACAAGTAAATATTAAGATATTACATGTAAAGATTAAGATATTACACGTAAAGATTAAGATATTACACGTACAGGTTAGGATCTTACACGTAAAGATTAAGATCTTACACGTAAAGGTTAAGATCTTACACGTAAAGGTTAAGATCTTACACGTAAAGGTTAAGATATTACACGTACATGTTAAGATATTACACGTAAATATTAAGATCTTACACGTAAATATTAAGATATTACAAGTAAAGATTAAGATATTATACGTAAAGATTAAGATATTACACGTAAATATTAATATCTTACACGCACAGGTTAAGTTATTACACGTAAAGATTCAGATCTTACTTTTTATCAGATAAATTTAAATCACAGCCATAGATTGAATTTACAATGCAATTTATCAATACTTATTAATTTTAGGATCTTCACTCTGCGGTCCCAATCAGTTTGAAAGTTAGTGTTCTTTTTTTATTACTATCGAATTTAAGCTTGAATTTTCTTGTAATTCGGGCGCCCTTATTGTTTATACTTTACAAGCCGCCACTGCAAGGCAGAGTTGGGAGAAGCATGCATTAATATATATGAAGAAATCGTTGAGAAAGCATCAAATATATTCGATATGACCATTAACCCTTTTTTTAACAATACGGAGATTCACGATGATGCCCAATGTAGATATTCTCACCGTTTGCCAGATACCGTTGCGTGGTTTCGTCCTCCAGCTTCAGAAAGTACTGGGTGACGTTCTCGTAGTTCCATCCTTCCGCCCCCATGGCCGCCCACTCGTCGTAATTCTGAGGGTTCCCCCGGCTCACCAGCATCGCGTTGACTGTGCTGGAGCCCCCGAGGGTCTTCCCCACGCCGTACGAATATTGCTGAAACACAGAAATAGTCCGTATTAGGGACTGTTAGTTCTTCAATAACTCACTTATTCCCTTAATTCATTTTCTATCGTATGGTTCAAAAATACGAGGCATCGTTCCCGGATCTTTCCTTCGAGATATGACCCGAACCGTCGCCAATAGCCCACTGTGCAGCTCTAGTGCGACGTTAATTTAAACAAACCAAACCAAAAAAAAATTCTATCGTTTGTGGCATCGATTTGCGCACAAAGTGAAAATGTAAATGAGAGAAAGGGGGAAAAAAATTTAGTTTTCTACGGACACTTTCTACAGATCCACAGGAAAATAATCTCTCATCCCATGGCCACTACCAAATAGAACATTCTGTGCGCTCCAATGGATTCTTGGAAAAGGATGAATGACTGACCTTGCTGGGGACGGCTGTTCCCGCGTTCAGCTGGGGCTCCGTCTTGAATTTCCAGGTGACGCCCGTCACCTGAGAGATGGCCGAGAGTATCGGCACCTCCGTATAGAGCGGAGGCGGACCCCCCGCCTCCAGCAGAAGCACGCTCACGCACGAGATCTCGGAGAGGCGACTGGCCACCACGGACCCCGCTGATCCGGCACCCACTGCAAAAGAGAGTATACGGATCAGGCAACAGGGACACACACGTGCATGTAGCTTTTAGCCGATCGATCACGAAAGACATAAAGGAGCGTTCATTTATTGCATCTGCAATTTTTATGCATTGTTTATTGCGTCTGCCCCCCCCCCCCCCCCAACTGGCCACTTTCAAGGTAGCCTTAAGCCCGCCCACCCTCAGCACATTACATATTATTTTATGCACAAATTTTTATCTACAATGGATTCATTATATATATGAACCTACATATAGGCAGAGATAGATAGATAAGATAGATAATATGTGATAGATAGATAAGATAGATAGATAAGATAAGATAGATAAGATAGATAGATAAGATAGATAGATAAGATGGATAATGTAGATAGTTAAGATAAGAGGGAGATAGATAGATAAGATAAGAGGGAGATAGATAGATACGATAGATAGATACGATAGATAGATAAGATGGATAAGATAGATAGATAAGATAGATAGGTAAGATATATAATATAGATAAATAAAATAAATTAACTGTCATTGCACTAATTAAAATAGTATTGCAATTAAATATAAAAATTACAATTAATAGTAAAACAATATTAACATTGAAAAGTATCCCCACCCCCTTATTTTAGTTGAATTGTAGCTTAAATAATAATTGTGGGGAGTTCCTGTATTCAACATTACTCCATGCTAAGTTGTAGGACTATTAGATGATTCTGTGCCCATACAGGAATAGTTAAAATGATTTTGTTCCATTAAACATGTACTTTTAATTTTTACAGTTTGAAATTCGCATGAATGAGGAAACTTTAATTAAAAGACTTTTGTCTTTTTGAATTGACCTAACTTGATGAGTTCGTCAAACGAAACAAAATTTGATGCCAACTTAACCTTTATCAAACTTTATTTCGTTTCAAACATATTTTCACCTTTTTTTTTTCTAGAAAAAATTAGTACGTTACGATCCGTTTCTTATCCTCACTTACGTCACGCTGGTCAATCAGGACAGACCCCTTGATAGATAGATAAGATATGACATAGGATAGATAAGATAAAATATAAGATAGATAAAATATGATAGATAAGATAAGATAGATATGATAGAGATATATAAGATATAAATAGATAATATAAGATAAATAAGATAGGTATAGATAAGATAAGATAGATAAAATAGAGATAGATACGATAGAGACAGATAAAATAGAGATAGATAAGATAGAGATATGTAAGATATGATAGATAAGTTAAAAATAGATAAGATAAAATAGATAGATAAGATAGAGATAGATAGATAAGATACGTAACGTATTATATATCAAAAGCTCTTATTAGACTAAGAGAAACAATGTAATATTTTGTATTGACAAGTAATTACATAGCAGAAATATCCCAGCTGTTACACCAAGCAATTGAATAAAATCTTCTATTTCAATCAAATATACTTAAATTACACAAGTTTTATTTCAATAATTTATAATTTTCGAAATCCTGCATTGTCTACTGAAAAGAATATGCAGCTTTCATACAATGGACATGGGTTCGAATCATGTATAAAACATATATTTTATTGCATAACGAGCAATATTATTTTCCCAAAAAATGCACTTCCTCAAAAGAAGCTATGATATATAAATACAAATATCAATATGTACGTCTCTAAATGTAGCAGGGGGCCTCCGTGGCCGAGTGGATTAAGGAGTCAACTGGGAATCCAAAGGGTCCCAGGTTCGAACCTTTGCACGGACTAGACTGAAGAATAGTAAAAAGTAGTGATACTGCGATCGGAGGGTTGCCAACTTCACTACCAAAATACTAGAATACCGTCCAGAACATCCACAAAAAATTAACGGCGTGTATACGGGACTGGTGCACGATACATCTGATCGGGGTCCAAAGTCCCGACGTCTATTGAAGGCGTTGGGAACCAGTTCAGGTGTTTTCCTCGTCATCCGACCATGGTTCAAAAATACGAGGCATCGTTCCCGGGCCTTTCCTTCGAGATAGGCTCCGAACCGTCGTCAATAGTCCACTGTGCAGCTCTAGTGAGACGTTAACTAACCAAACCAAACCAAACTAAATGTAGCAGTATTGCTGTTCCTCTTGAATGTAAATGTAGTGATCTTGCGATCGGAGGGTTGCCAGCTTCGCTACAAAAATACTAGAAAGTCGTCCAGAATATCCAACAAATTATACTGGCGTGTATACGGGACTGGTGCACGATCAATCTGATCGGGGTCCAAAGTCCCGATGTCTATTGAAGGCGTTGGGTGCCAGTTCAGGTGTTTCCTCGTCATCTGACCATGGTTCAAAAAATAACGAGGTGCATGTATGAATGTGTGTGTGAATGTGTTCCCGGGTCTTTCCTTCGAGATTGACCCCGAACCGTCGCCAATAGCCCACTGTGCAGCTCTAGTGCAACGTTAATTAACCAAACCAAACCAAACCAAACTTGAATGTAAATTTCATATTGTTTAAAATTCAAAATTGATAGTTTTATCGATTTGTTTTTGGAGATTCTTCAAAATAAGTAACAATGGAACATTGTGAATTACTTACCCACTATGTAATCGTATTCTTCTTGAAAGGTCCTTGTGGTCTGAGGCGAATGTTTCTGGGTCGCTAGGCTCAGAAGCAGCATGGGTACCAGAGACAATGGGGAAGGCAGCAATTTTGCACCAAGTTCTAAAAGACCCATGGTTCTAAAATCAAAGTAGAGGTAGTAAATATAATTTATAAACTCAAAGGGGTATGGGCACATTTTTTTTTCGTTTTCCTTAATTTTGCAGTATATGTATTTATATATGAATATACACTGTTAACCATATTATCATTTAACATTGTTAAACATATGTCTTTTATTGTATCCTCAATTTTTATGCCTTGTTTATTACGTCTGGTCCTCCTCCACCTTCACCAATAGGCCCCTTTCAAGGCAGCCTTAGGACCCCTCCAGCCCAGTCTCAGCACATTACATATTATTTTATGCACACATTTTTATCTACAATGTATTCTTTATATATATGAACATACATATAGACAGAGAGAGAGAGAGCGAGGATGGGTGAGAGAGGCATAAAATAAGAAAGATAGATAGATAGATAGATATAATAGATAGATAAGATAGATAGATAGAGAAGATAGATAGAAAAGATAGATAGATAAGATAGATAGATAAGATAGATAGATAAGATAGATAGATAAGATAGATATATAAGATAAGATAGATAGATAAGATAGATAGATAAGATAGATAGATAAGATAGATAGATAAGATAAGATAGATTAGATAAGATAAGATAGATAAGATAGATAGATAAGATATATAGATAAGATAGATAGATAAGATAGATAGATAAGATAGATAGATAAGATAGATAGATAGATAGATAGATAAGATAAGATAGATAAGATAAGATAAGATAGATAATATAAGATAGATAAGATAGATAAGATATATAGATAAGATATATAGATAAGATATATAGATAAGATAGATAGATAAGATAGATAGATAAGATAGATAGATAAGATAAATAGATAGATAAGATAGATATATAAGATAGATAGATAAGATAGATAGATAAGATAGATATATAAGATAGATAGATAAGATAGATAGATAAGATAAATAGATAGATAAGATAGATATATAAGATAAATAGATAAGATAGATAGGTAAAATAGATAAGATAGATAGATAGGTAAGATAGATAAGATAGATAGATAGGTAAGATAGATAGGTAAGATAGATATGATAGATAGGTAAGATATATAAGATAGATATATAGGTAAGATAGATAAGATAGATAGGTAAGATATATAAGATAGATAAATAATATAGGTGAGACGGATAAGACAGATAGATAGACTCAGAAGCAGCATGGGTACCAGAGACAATGGGGAAGGCAGCATTTTTGCACCAAGTTCTAAAAGACCCATGGTTCTAAAATCAAAAAAGAGGTAGTTAACATAATTTATAAACTCAAAGGGGTATGGGGCAATTTTTTTTCCTTAATTTTGAAGTATATGTATTTATATATGAATATACACTGTTAAAAATAGGTATTCAAAAATAAGTAAAATGTACTCCTTTTGGATTATTTCGATGTTACCATACATAAGTTTCAATTTAGAATAATATATGTACTAAAAACTAAGCACAATGAATAATAAGAGCAGATGCTAGCCTACATAGACTGCCTTCATAAGTCCCTTTCAATAAATATCGATAATTACAACTAAGACTTACTGGGATGCGTTGTACTACCATAGCGATGTGAAGAAGTTATAAACAGAAGTAATTAAAATACAAATACAACGTTAAATGCGCAATGAAAGTCCCTACAAATCTGGACATGTTTCGGGAGATACATCTTTAATACATACACCGCAACAAGTTACATTATAACAAATCGCGATTGTTGTATTTGTTGTATTTTGAAAAAGGGGAGAATTAACAAAATGTATCTCAGGTGCATTAAATCATAATAAAAGAAGAGCAAAGACACCCTGAAGGAGTTTTCTTATGTTTTATTAGAACGGCTACAAAAGGATAGGACACATTTTTTAAATTATTTTCGAGTGAGCGAAGAGAATTTTGACTACGTGTTATTTCATATCCCCCCAAAAAACTTTAGAAAAGTAAA
Source organism: Troglohyphantes excavatus (assembly GCA_963932185.1). NCBI lineage: Eukaryota > Metazoa > Arthropoda > Arachnida > Araneae > Linyphiidae > Troglohyphantes > Troglohyphantes excavatus. Next base: position 23,028,006 of record OZ010678.1, read on the forward strand.
AAACGCTAAGTTCCCTAAAAAATCTTCGAAACTATGGCTAAAAAAGTCGTGATATAAAAAACAAACTAGCCAAGAGCTTTTCTAGAGCTTGTTGCTTGAGAAACAGAGGTGGTTGCTTGATCAAAAATACAATTCAGAAGAAAAACACATATTTAAGAATATGTAAATATAACTTATACCATACCTTTTCTCGAACAATCTTGTTTTTTATAAAATTCGTCTTCTTATCCTAAAGGCAGGTTTTTTCTTCCACCCACTCACACAAGTTTCCAATATAGAATTTAAAAGCTATGTTGACAATTAAACTTTGTGAAACACAGTCGACTACAGCAGACGGCAACAAGTTTTTCGAAAACAGACATAAAATGTCGTCACGATGTAGTAGGAGAGGCGTTTGCCCTAATAAAACATTCCGATAAATTGTATTTATAGATAGTATCGGCTAACTAAAAAGCGTCCCGGCTTCGTATGTATATTTTGCCTTCCACGATTTAACGGTGTCGTGTCGTTAAACTTATAAAACTATCTTTCTAAAAAAAAAGAAAAACCGACTTTAAGAAAATGCTCTAAAAAGTGAAAAATAGTTTTTAATTTTATTAACGAGTTGAAAAAATTTAATTATTTAATATCGATTTTATACTTATTAAAACTTTTTTAAATCGGCCCCAAAATAAAGATATCATTTTTGTAAATTGGCACTAACTTTAAAAAGTTGTAATAAATATAAAATTGATATTATATAAAATTTTCAACTCGTTCTTAAAATTAAAAATTATTTTTTACTTTTTAGCGCATTTTTTTTTTTTTTTTTTTAAAGATTATTTAGTTTTTCTTTTTAGTTTTTAATTTAGCGGGGGGCTTTGCCCTCTGCTATTATTCACCATGAAATTCAAGTAACAACTTGTACTTACATTGTGAAGGCAAAATGTATATCGTAAAACAATCCTTACAGAGGCTGATTTACGGCAGGGCATTCGGGGCACTTGCCCAGGGCCCCCAATTTAAGGGGGCCCCAAAAATGCTTATAAAGCTTAAAAAAAGGCGAGTTTTAAATCAATAGTTTTTTTTCTTAATTTTGTTTTAGCAAAATTTCTACTATTTTATCAAATCAAAAATCACTTTCATGTTTCCTGCATATTCATGATCCCTATCACGTTACCAATTGCGTTCGTCAAAAGACTGCCCTTTAAATCACTTACAAAATTCAATTCATGACAGACCATAAACAAACTATTTATAGTGTTTACTAATTGTCGAATAATAACAAGGGAAGAAAGTATAGAATGAGAAACGTATGAAGAAACTCTACAAAATAAAACATTAATTTTAAATATACACTCAAACCTGTTTTTGTGCGGTAGATAGGGACCGCATAAAAAAATTCGCACAAAACTTTACGAGTAGCTATAAAAAATAGTTTTCGCAACACAATTAAAAAAAGTATCACGTAGAAAATAACCCAAAACCTTACGAAATAACTAGGAATTGCTTTTTAAGCGAAATCAAGACACGAGGCTTGACAGCTACTTGGAATCTCGTCAAACCTTTTGGAATCTGATTTAGAAAATACACATGCGAACATTTTTAAATATTTTATTTACATATGTACTTATTTTACACAAACATAACTTTTCAAAACGTATAACCATTAACCTTCGTAGTCTGACAATACGCGAACTTGGTTCAAAATCGCTTTCGTCACTTGAAGTTACTACCTCGCACTCCTTTAGAGTTGACTTTTTTTCAGTTACTATGTAGTCGGTGATCAGTTTTTGCGACGACTGATGTTTCACTAGACGCTTGTATATGTCTCGGTAGCCAGTCGATCCAATTTGATTGACATCTTCACATACCGCACAAAACAAATCGCACAAAAAAAGTCTCAAAAAAAAAAATCGCACAAAAAAACCCCGCACAAAACCAGGTTTGAGTGTATATTTTTTTTTGCAGTATTTAATCTAGCAATAAAGCTGATGTTATTTTGCATTTTGTACATATACATAAATTTAATAGTTTTATTTTAAGGTACTTTGGGGGGGCCCCCAATTGTTCTTTTGCCCCCCTATGCCCCTAAACATGTAAGGGGTCCCTGAATCCTTATCCATGCCAATAAATTCTGGGTGAATAAAATGCCATTGTTGTACGATCTGTATTTAACAATGAAAATATTTTGAAATTGGATAAATTCTCTCCTTGGCGTGCGATTTGGTGGTTTTAATATAAAGTTTCTGGTGGTTTTATTTTAGAGTTTTGGTTGGCGCGCTGTTCAGTCGGTTCGGCCAATTTAAGGTTATCGTTCAAGGGACAGTTGAATACTAAGTGTTAAACATTTATGAACGTTTCAAAAAATACTTACATGTATGTCTTCAAAAAAGTCCTTTTTCAAAGCTTTTATTGAAATATCTAGAACGTCTCTTTGTTTCGTAACTTATTAAACGTTTCTCCAGCTACAAATATTAAAAAAACACTTTTAAGTTCAGTTCTCGCAGTTTATTCTGGAAGTCATTCCATTTAACGATCGTATCGTCATATTTGTAAATTCATGGCAATTAATTAACTTAATAAAGTCGTTGCCTTCCAAAATACATCTCATTGATTGTTAGGAGGAAACTGTTATTGGGGTTAGGGAAAGTCAACATTCTGATGTTTTGTAGAAATAAATCGAAAGGAAGAAAAATATGTGATTAAATCGAATTCGAAAGTCGAGACTTTGTTTACTAAAATATGTAAAAATTCTAAAAGTGAAAAATATTTATGTTTTTTACCGTGTTATGCTATCCAAAATACTGTACGTACAGATTGGAGAAGTTGATTTCCAAAAAATGAGCATTTATTTTTAACCGACTGAACAGCGCGTCAACCCTTACTCCAAAATAAAACCGTCAGAAATTTTAAATTAAAACCGCGAAATCGCGCGCCAAGCCGAGAGTTTATTTCGAAAAGTTGTAATAAGTATAAAATATATATTAAATAATTCAATTTTTTCAACTGGGTCGTAAAATTAAAAATTATTTTTTACTTTTTAGCGCATTTTCTTTTAAGTCGGTTTTCCTTTTTTTTTTTAGAAAGATTATTTTATTATTATATTTATTTATTTTCAGTGCATTAGTTTATTTCTTATTAAATGATTGATTATTTATTATGGTAATTTTAAATGTAAAATATTAAAAATTGTGTTTCTTTTGAGATTTTTTTCCACCCTGCATTCCTTTGTTCTTTATTATGACTCATTAGATTTGCCATTAACTGGCCTAAGCAGTGGGTTGTGAGATTAACGAGTCTTCTGAAATAATAGTTGCCATAACCTAAATTCGAATTCTTGAGAACCGTGACCACTGATCTCTTCTGGATTGGGCAAGGCAGTTTCTTGACTTGAAGTCAATTGATGATTAAAAAACTATACCTTCTTCACTTCCTTTTCTATCTTTAGATTTCGTATATTGTTCATTGCCGAATTGTAGAGCTTTTGGCTATTTTTTTTTTTAATTTTCCATTGCTACCCATTTTAAATGCCTGTTCTTTGTAATCCATTTTAACCGATAATAAGTGGATAAGCAGCAAAAAGAAAATCTATATTTTTGGCGATGTACAAATTTATTCAATAAGTAGAAAATAAAATATCTAAACATAATTAAAATTTCTATATTGGGTTGAGAAGAAAAATGTCCACAAAACCACTTTTAAAAATTTGTTGGGGGTACCGAATGGCTGCTTACAGTATGGCTTCAACGCCGCTCATAGAAGGAATTGGTTATGAACGTTCCAGAATTTATAGTTATAGGTTAGCGGTCGTGACACCCTTGCGGGGTCTGTGTAGTATTAACAGTGTGTTTCTGTTTCGATACACAATATTAATATTAAGATTGAATCTGTTACTCAACACGTTGGGGGGAGGGAGATCTGTCATGTGTTAAATATTTTACTTGTTAATTGGGAAAACGCCATCAGTTGATTCAAAAAAATTCCTCCTCGCATTACGTAAAATGATTGTTTTATTTGTGGAATTTTCGTAGGTTTGTATGGATATCGCAAGCTAACAAACGATTCTATAATGAAAAATTGTAACACACAAAAGATAATTTTTAAATGTTCTTACATGAGTGTATTACTAAATATAAGTAATTTTAATTTATTTTAGTCATTTTTTGTTTAATGTTAGAATATAAAATCTTATTCGTGTAATGTGCACTGTTAAAAATGGGTATTCAAAAATTAGTAAAATATACTAATTTTTGAATACATTCGATGCTTATCATAGATCCGAATACATAAGCTTCACTTTTGAAAAAGACATGTACTCAAAAATGAGTAAACATGAACAAAAAGAGCAGTAGCTTGCCCGAGTTTTAACCGTTAAGCTACTAGAGCGACGGGAAGCAGTTATAAATAGAAGTAATGTTAGAAAGACATAGTAAAAAATGGGAAGTAAGATAATTGAGTCGTAATAACTCAGTTTCCATTTAAGCAATCGTCATCAACTGATGGGGAAAACCATCTTCTGAACAACTATTTTTAGTTTGCCATGTCGATTTGTTGAAATAACTCGACATAAGTTGATATTAGCAATATTAAATCAACTGCTCAATTTTGAGAAAGTACGATTACTTAAAATTTGAGTACGTCATCGCTCATTTATGGTACAATAGTACAAAAATAAAAGAGAGTATGTTCAGGTACTCATTTTTAAATACGCTTTATTTTACAGTGTATACTCAAAATTAAATAAAAGCTTTCCATTATAAATAAAAACAATAGTAAATCAAAAGAAATCTGTTATTTACTGCTAATTACAAAAACACATTAAAAAAAATAATAATATTACGTAATATCAATAATATTACGTAATATCAATAATATTACATAATATCAATAGTATTACATAACATAAAATAGTATTACATAACATAAAATAGTATTACATAACATAAAATAATATTACATAACATAAAATAATATTACATAACATAAAATAGTATTACATAACATAAAATAATATTACATAACATAAAATAATATTACATAACATAAAATAGTATTACATAACATAAAATAATATTACATACCATAAAATAATATTACATAACATAAAATAGTATTACGTAACATAAAATAATATTACATAACATAAAATAGTATTACATAACATAAAATAATATTACATAACATAAAATAATATTACATAACATAAAATAATATTACATAACATAAAATAGTATTACATAACATACAATAATATTACATAACATAAAATAGTATTACATAACATAAAATAATATTACATAACATACAATAATATTACATAACATAAAATATTATTACATAACATAAAATAGTATTACATAACATAAAATATTATTACATAACAAAAATAATATTACATAACATGTTTCATAGAGCAGCGGATACCAATTAGCATGAAGCCACGGACCCATTGATAAAAATAAAATAGGACCAGGGACCCCTTTTCTCATATGTGCTCTTGGATGCCCCCTTCCGTTTTCTGAGCAGTATGCGTTATTTACTGAATATACTGAGCAGTATACGTACGGATTTCAATTTTGTTCAGTCATGTAAAAAAAAGGGTGAAAAAAATTCTGAAATTGTATAATTACTTTTAATCTTACACAGCTCTTGCTAAGAATACGGACACAGGTTTACCAAACAAATACGTAGAAAAGATCACACCACAATCAGCATTTTACTTACTCTTACAGTATCTTACTTTTAACACTTATTTAATGACAATGACATGAAAACATTGTAAAAGTCACTTAAGTTATTTTCTGAACTGAGTTTCGAACTGTATAGGATGAGTGAAATCTTTTTTTAATTCATGGTCTCTTTGTGACCCCCGTGGACACCTAATATCAACCCGTGGACCCCTAGGGGTGGGTCCGAGGACCTCTTCTTGGAAACCACTGTCATAGAGAACAGCACAATGACTTATCAAAATAACATTGTCATAGGCGTAGGAAGTAGGGAGGCTGGGGGTGCTCGAGCCCCCCCCCCAGGAATTATTTTGAAAGGGCTCAGCTCCCCCTAATATTATACTATTTTTTTTTTTTAAATACTTAAAAAACAAATTGTAGAAATAGAGAATTCCTACAAAGAGGCATTCGAAAGGAAGCGTCCCTTATTTATTCTAAACGTGCTTTAAAATGGGGGGAATTTGCTTTGAAACAATGCTAAAGCTTTAAAGAGTAATTTTAAGAATAATGTAAAAAATACGCTTTTAAATAAAAAAAAATATTATTTGTGGACATTTCATAAATTATAATCGTACATCCCGTAATTTATTCCCTTTCAAATAATAAACCATCAGATTCATGCACTATTTTCTAAACAGCTTATATAGTTGAAATTTCTTCTTTTAGAAAATTAAGATTTTGTTAAAGAAAGTTAAATAGAGACGAATTCCTGAAATCTGTAAAAATTCATATTTTAGCGTACGGACATTTGAAATTACTATTAACCTTTTACTGGTTACTTTATGTTCTAAAGCTGTCCAATCAAAAACGGATACAAGTTAAAACATTTAACAAGTTAAACACTTGTTTGTAAAAATTTAAAACATTGATTGTTTTTTAATTGTTTAATAGCTCGGAACTCCATACTATTTTATATTGTATAACAATATATTTAAAAAAAAAATTCAGCCCCCCCTGAAAAAAAGAAGTTCCTACGCCACTGAACATTGTACAACTACAAAATGTGTTATTGGCAATTATTCAAGATCTAATCGAAAGTTCATGAGTTTGGGCAGATCACGAGAACAACACCTGGCCTTGACACTCTACTTACTAAATTCCATGAGAAACTTCAGTTCATTTAAGCCGTAGCAGGTAAAACAAGTGCCAGCCTCTTATAAGACACCGACTTCAGCTTGTATTACTGTTGTAATTTCCATCAATGTATATCATGGAGGTAAGAATAGGACAGGGTGTGCCTTCTCCTTTCATTCTTACCTCCATGATGTCTATTGTCTAAACTACATGGGCTAAAGCTGACTGAATCAATTGTATTGAGCTCACCGCAAAACTAAAAACAAAACCGATTCTTTCATCTGTAATTTTCTGTTTAATTTTTATGAATTTTAAAGCAGTTGAATAAATAAATAACGAAAAAAAACTTGACTAACTTTGTTTGTGAACTATGTAATTTGCAGGTAGCACAACCTCGGCTTCTGCATTTTGAAAATCGCAGATTTTGGTTTGGAAACAAAAGGATTGTTCAGAAATAACATTTTTGTTGCAAATACTTGCAGCAATGTTTACCGTGAGAACCATTGTCGCGGCAATTTTAACCCTTTGTACTCCGATGTCGCCTCTCAGGCGCCAACGTAACGACCAGTTCTTTTGTTTCCCTGTTCTATAAAATAAACGAGAACAGCATGATCTTGTGTTTAGAACATCAATTCTTTTTTTCAACTTGTTCTCTTGCAAATACAAAACAGATTAGGACTTTTTCCCATTTATGAGTATAAAAAAAATCTGTGGACAAGAACGTGAAGAGGAATAACTGTTCCATAGAAAGAACACAAATAGCAAAGTGTTCTTGGAGTGCAAAGGGTTAAGGTGGCATTGCCGCGGCGTATTTCGAGCCCTGACGACTGGCAGTGCAGGTGACGTCGTCCTTGATCATGTCGGAAGCCTTCTCGGCGATCATGATGATGGGAATGTTGGTGTTGCCCCACGTGATTGTGGGCATGACAGAGGCGTCCACCACACGCAGACTCCTAACGCCCTTCACCCTGGAAAACAAGAATTGCATCCTACTTCAATATGGATTTTCATTTAATAAAAGCTTGGTTTGGTTAATTAACGAAAGATTGTTTTACTCGCCAACCACAATAAAAAAGAGCTAAAATATACTGCACATCAATTGAAATTTAATGATATATACAAAAAGTTAAGCAATATTAACATAATAATTTAAAATTCAAAATTTTATCAATTATCAAAACATTTTCCCTATCTAAAATAATTTCCTAGTTGTAAAAAAAAAAAAAAAACGATTTTCACTACGATGTAGAAAGATCGAAATGTAACCACGTACATTCTAAAGCGTAATTATGAATAACAATAGTAGGTCATGTCGTTGAATAGCAATAGTAGGTCATGTCGTTAAATAGCAATAGTAGGTCACGTTGATGAATTGAACTAGCAATCCACGTTGTTGAATAGCACTAGTAGCTCATGTCGTTGAAAATACACTAGTGGGCCAAGTTGCTGAATAACACTAGTATTTCACGTTGTTGAATAGCAATAATAAGTGATGTCGTTGAATAACACTAGTATGTCATGTAGTTGAATAGCACTATTAGGTCACGTTGTTGAATAACACTAGTAGGCCACGTTGCTGAATAACACTAGTAGGTCACGTTGCTGAATTGCACTAGTAGTTCACGTTGTTGAATAGCAGTAGTAGGACATATCGTTGAAAATACACTAGTATGCAACGTTTCTGAATAACACTAGTTGGTCACGTTGTTGAATAGCAATAGTACATGACGTCATTGAATTGCACTAGTAGGTCATGTAGTTGAATAGCACTACTAGTAGATCACTTTGTTGAATAACAGTAGTAGGCCACGTTTCTTAATAACACTAGTAGGTCACATTGCTGAATTTCACTTGTAGTGTAGTTCACGTTGTTGAATAGCACTAGTAGATCATATCGTTGAAAATATACTAGTACGCCACGTTTCTGAATAACACTAGTAGGTCACGTTGTTGAATAGCAATAGTACATGACGTCGTTGAATAGCACTAGTAGGTCATGTAGTTGAATAACACCAGTAGGTCATGTAGTTGAATAACACTAGTAGGCCACATTCCTGAATAACACTAATAGGCCACGTTGCTGAATAATACTAGTAGTCACGTTGTTGAATAGCAATAGTAAATGACGTCGTTGAATACCACTAGTAGGTCATGTAGTTTAATAGTACTATTAGGTCACGTTGCTGAATAACACTAGTAGGCCACATTGCTGAATAACACTAGTAGGCCACATTGCTGCCTAACAGCACGTTGCTGAATTGCACTAGTACACAACGTTGCTGAATAACACTGGTAGGTTGCGTTGTTGAATAACAGTAGTTGTGTCGCACATTAGACACATTTCCCTCGTCATTACACATGGTCAAAGTTACGAGAGAGTGTTCCCGTGTCTTTCCTTCCGAACCGTCGTCACTGGATTATTCGGCATCGTTACTGCGACTTAACACGTTTACTGGCGGCCACGCACAGGCGCGTGATACGATCTTCAAAATAATACGTGAAAGACGATAGTCGACTTAATCCTTTTAGACCCTGGCAGTCAATTAATTCAATGAACCACCACCAATAACAACAACCAACTTGCAAAGTCTCTCACCTGAGTCGTGGATCGACCACTGTCGTTGGATCGTCTGCGGCTCCCATTTTGGCCGTCCCCACGGGGTGGGTGGAAGAGATGACGAGGGCCCTGGTCACGCATCCCAGGAAATCGTCCGAGTTCTTCTCGTACTTCTCGCAGCCGGGGTAGGTCATGTCGAAGGGCTCCTCCACCACGTCCTCCATGCCGGGATCGGAAAAGATCCTGAGGCAGACTCTCAAACCTGAAAGACGACAATGCATCCTATAAGTCATAATATCACTATTTGTAGCGTACAGAGACAGGATTTAACTAAATTTTTAATTTCCCAATAATTTTTTAAACCTATTTCGTGTTCTAAACAATCGGTTGCTATCCTCAACATAGTATTGCTTACCATATCGTCGTGGACAGTGCAAAAGGTCGTAAGTCCATCCTTAGCAATTTTCAGGAGAGCAAAAAGAAGTATTGATGACGTGGGTGTAAAATCAAGGCAACTCCCTTTTTTCTGATTTATATTATTTCACTTATTCCTGTAAAAGAAAAAAAATCCTCTATCGGTAAGAACCAGAGAGCTGTAAGCAATGTCTATAGAGACATAAAGGAAAAGGAGCTGTACGTTTGCATTATACGATGCAAGAAACGTCTTTATTAACGCACCGAAAATATCTATTTATTTGTGTTCAATAGTCGACGAAACCAGGACATGATTACCGAATTGGCTCGTGGAATCCAGGCTTACACTTTACATTTTTCAGGGGCCCCCAAATCACACATTTCATATAAATCTTTCTCATGCATAAGATAATTTGCTATAGCAAATTACCTTAAAAAGTTGTATTACAAACTTTAGTAACAACACACTTGCCATTTGTATTAAATGTGTTCTGATATTGGAAAAAAATTAAAACATACAGAATATTAAAAGTACTCCTTACTTATTAATATATCTTGTTATTTAATTTGTAATATGTTTCATTTTAATGTCATTAACGGCAAGGATTGTAGTACAAATAAAAGTTCTATTTGATGTACCAAGGTCTATTTGAGAGCAATGGGGCCTCCATTTAAAAGGCTTGCTTCCCTTGCTTCAATGTCTTAATCGGGCTCTGGACGAAACGAAACTCGACCAATTGTATTACAATACTTTCGATTCCATTTAGTTCTGAAAGTCGCCAAAGCATGCTAAGTAACCAATAGAATTTGTCACCTACACTAAATACGGAACTACAATTTAATTTCCTATAAAAATTTACTCAATTGAAATACATTGTATTAATAAAAATTAAGAAAAGGATTTGCAAACCTCATCTTAATCAAACTACCTTTTGATTATTTTACATAATTTCAATTTTTTTTAAAAATAAAATGTTCAGAAAACTTAGAAATGGAATGTATATAGACCACATTTGAATTTTTTCCCCCTTGGATCTATAAATGACGCACTAACAGCCATTTTCTGTGATGTTTTGTTTGCGATGGTCGTGAACCATCACCCGTCCCATTGGAAATCTATTAAAGGGAAATAACTTTTTTTGTGTAGGGGAGAAAATCTCTCCAAGTATCACGTGGTTTCAATGATGGGGACACGGAAATCCGCCACGGAGTAAAGAAAAAGGTAGAGATGATTTGGCGGATTGCATGAGACGTAAGTTTGCAACTCCAAACTAGGCACAAACAAACCTAGTTTGCAGGGATTTTTCTACGATGGATGCATTTTTTTCAAATTATGAAACCGCACGCTAAAACTTAAAAAATGACTATTTGTGCAATTGTAGGATGCAGTACAAGTTCCAAATCGATAAAAAATGCTATTATTTTCACTTCATAGGTAAATTAAATTATAAAATAAATTATCGCCAAGTACTGGTACAAAATAGTGCTTTGGAATAGCGCCAAATACTTCGCCAGTTCCTACTTTTTAAGCGATTGCTTACTTCCCATTGCAAACCGGTTTTTGACTTGATCGCACCTCCACCTTCTTCTTTACTCCGTGGAAATCCGCACTTTTATTTCACTGTTTGTATCATTACTCTTTGGTGGTGGCATATTTGAGATTTCTTTCAAGGAAAAAAAATGCACCTCCAATGATGTCTTTCACGTCTTGCGGATCGGCCAGGTAATTGGGATCGATGATGGGGTCGTGCTTCGGGTTCTTGGAGCGCAGACGAATGGAGCCTCGGCTATTGGGGTGGAGCACCTGCGACATGCACATGCCCATAGGCTGCAACGAGTGCTTCAGGAACACTTTGTTGAAGGCCTGCAACGAGATTGTAACCGAATAATGAATAATAACACAGATATGTATGGGGCTGCGCTTGCAAAACAGAAATAAATTATTTTGAATCTCTCCAAAACTCAACTATTCGTTAGTGTTAGGACAGATGTGTCCACGTTCTCAACATTGAACTTTAACTGTAACTTCTGGAAGGCTCAATACTTGTTTCCTCTATGGGAGCATTAAAGCCAATATGGAAGCAACCCTATTGTGTCCCAACGTTTTTTTTAAAGTGATAATGTGGTGTTTTTTAATATACTAGCATTATAAAAATATTAAATGTATACAAATATTATATTTTCTTTTTATAAAATTAATTTTTATATTGCCAAACATATGCTCTTGCTTTTTAACTACTTCAAATTTGACTTGCAAATGACTTTCTGTTTTAATAGCAGATTACAATTAAAATGGATTTAAAAAATAGAAAAAAAAACTCAGCCACAAGCAATACATGTCGGTTTTTTTTAACATGAAAAATATACAAAACATCGCGGCAACGATGAAAGTGTGGTACAGTTATTACCCCTTCAGTTGGCTTCAAGTCAATAAAATGTCTTGCCCAATCCAGAAGTTACAGAGAAAGATCAGGGGTCTATTGATGAATGTAATAACTTCCCTTACCTCAAGACTCAATCCAAGGTCCAAGGCAAACTCGGCTTCCTGCTCTATGAAGTAAATTTCGTGATCGGGAATATCATTGGCTGTCCCCGTGGCATTGTTGCTGAGGAAGGCCAACAAACTGACCAACCACGTTGAGGTATAAACACCTAGAGAACATACTACAAAGGATATACTATTGGGCACCAAATCAGAACTTTCGAAGTTTTCTTAATTGGATGAATCACAATTGTTTTCAAAGATATGTAAAGCAAACTGGTATATTGAGTTACCTTCTCCTTTCGTAATGTAGTCGGTAATGCTCTTGACGTTTATTATTTTACTCCGTATTGGCGGTATGGACTTTTTCAGTTGATAAGCTAAGAATCCTCCGCAGTGGTCTTGCAGATTTCGACCCACAGGCAAATCAACGACAAGTGGAATCTAAAAAAATGACAACATAATTTTGTAATTGTTGTTCAGTTCACTATTCTTTCAATTTTTGAAATTCATTATACGAGGCATTCAGAGAGAGCTAAAGTGAATCTAGTGCGTTAAGTTATAGTTTTGAGATAATCAATGTAAGTTATTAACGCTATGAAAAAAACTTGGGGGACAACCTAAGTTGACCTTAAAGCAATTGAATATTTATACACACCATAGCTTCCGCTTCAGGTTCAATTTAGGTTGTCCCCGAGTATAATTGTATTATAAAGTGAATTAGAGGACAATAACTCCATCTGTTAGGAAATAGCAATAGAAGGTTTGGTTAATTAACGTCGCACTAGAGCTGCACAGTGGGCTATTGGCGACGGTTCTGGGTCAATCTCGAAGGAAAGACCCGGGAACACATACACATTCATACCTGCACCTCGTTATTTTAGAATCATGGTCAGATGACGAGGAAACACCTGAACTGGCACCCAACGCCTTCAATAGACGTCGGGACTTTGGGCCCCGATCAGATAAATCGTGCACCAGTCCCGTATGCACGCCGTTAATTTTGGCGGATGTTCTGGACGACTTTTCTAGTATTTTGTAGCGATGCTGGCAACCCTCCGTTTACAAAATCACTACTTTTTACTTTTCTTTGTTAAGTCCATCGCCTTGGATTGAACCACGAATCCCAGCTGACGCCTTTAACCGCTCGGCCACGGAGTCTTACTTTGAGTCTCTTCAGTTCGTGCTTCGGTCCTATCCCGGATAGCATGAGCAGTTTGGGAGTGTTGACGGCTCCGGCAGAGACGATCACTTCCTTCCTCGCCCGGATATAGTGGATGGTCTCCAACAGGTCGCCAAGGAGACCATTGTCGAAATAGAACTTGACTCCTGTTGCACGCTTTTTTTTAAAGACTATCTGAAAAAAGAATTATATTTAATATAGAAATAGCCCATAAGTACTACATGGAAACTACTGAAACCTTAATTCGAGTGCTTGAATTTAACAATTTCCTATACGAGGGCGTCTTACGGTGATATTCACAATCGCAGATAACCCACGGTTTAAATGCGAATCGGGAGGTAAACCTAAGATTATTGATGAAACCCTATTCACAAGATCGGTTTTCGCCAAATCGGCGGAATACCTACAGGAAACTAAACCTTTGTTTATACCACCAATATTGGCAGTATAAACCATGGTTTTAGTTCTAAACAAAATGGCCGCTTATACGATCGCTCTGTTAGGCTTGAAATATTTTGTTAACAATCTATTTAGAGACAAATATTTCTCAAATAAGTACTTAATTCGAACTTTTTATGCATTGAACACTAAAAATTGCCCATACGAACTAATTCAGTGTACTTTTTATCAAGGTCGTAGCCAGGATTTTTTTTCGGGGGGTGTTATGGCTGAAGGTTTAATTTCCGTTGTTACGACAACACGAAGACAAACTTTTCCTTTATAATTTTCGTATCGTATCTAAAACAATTTTCAAAACTATTTGATGCAGTCTCTACTCTATATTTCATTAACTGTTTATGCTAAAATATGCCGAATTGTAGTAGTTTTGGCTATTTTTTTTTAAATTTTACATTAAAACACATTTTAAATGTATTCTTTAAAATCTATTTTAACCAATAAAGTGGATAAGCAGCAAAAAAAAAAAAAACTATAGTTTTGGAGATACGCAAATTGATTCTATATGTAGAAAATATAAAATGTTTAAACATATTTAACACTTCTATAACGATTTGAGAAGAAAACAATCCACAAAATCCCTTTAAAAAATTAGTTGTAGTACAGTATGGCTGCTTACAGAATTGTTTCAACCGCGACCATGGTTCAGAACACTCCCAGCCGATGTAGAAAAATAGAATATGATTGGCTGTGACGTCATAGTTAATTTTTATACTTCTACACCATCGATGGTATTAGGCACTATAAGTAAATAGTTTTCTTGGATTCAAGAAAGAAAAAAAGGACATGAAGGAAAAGAAGGGGGAAGAGGAGTGAATGTTGAAAAAAAGTATCACACAATTTCGGGGGGGGGGGGGGGGTTGTCCCGTCGGTCCCCACCCTAAGAGATTTTATAAGTTGGGAGTACCCAGGGCCGAAGGCCCCATTACCTCCAATCGTACGGGAATTTGTAAAGACATGACTTTAACTGGTTTTCCCTGAAGTCTAATTTTCATCAAAAATGGGACAAAACAAAATACAAAAGAACAAGGCCCACTGGGTGGCAGTGGGGTTACATGGGATGCATTTTCAATATTACGAGACAGACCACTATTTTTATTTGGTTTTATTATTATTATTATTTTTTTTTTTAATTATAATATATATATACCATATATATATATATATACAATACGAATGGGGGAATATGAACAGCCAGAAAAAACAGCAATATATACAAATATGAGATAAGCAGTGCCTATGCGTAGGAACGTGCTAGACAATTTGAGTTATGCATAACTGCAATATGGTAACGAGCTAAATACAATAATTTCTATGTACAGAGGAGAAGATTATGAAGGCATGCTCCCTATGTCAGGACGGGGTCAGGTTGGGGAATAAAGCAACATGGCAGCTCGGGGTCGGTGGAAGTTTGAAGGCAATGTGTCATCATAAGCATGATCATAAGCAATGAGTTTTTGGATTTCAGCGTTTTCTATGCTGAGAAGAGAGTCATAGAATTTGTGTGCAAGCTTTCCCATGAATTCGGTGAGAGACATAAAGGATAGGGAGTTGCGAATGTCTTCGTCTCTGACAAACCACCTCGACCTTGTAATGTTGATTCTGAGCATGGTATTTTGAAGGGTATCAAACCTCGCCATTGTAGTTTTGCATGCACTAGCCCAGACGGGGGCAGCGTATGTTATAATGGGCCTGAGTACCGTTTTGTACAGTAGGAGTTTCATGGAGATGTTAAGTGGGGACTTTTTCCCCAGAATGGATTTTAGTCTGAGAGAGCCTCTCCTGAACTTTCTACTGACATGATCATAGTGAGGGCCCCAAGTGAGCCTGGCATCTAAGACGACACCGAGGTAAGTGGTGGAGTTTGCCCATTCAAGTTCCGTGTTGAACATTTTAAGTTTAAGTGGGAGGTTAGTCTTCCTTGTAAAAAGAATGGCTACGCTTTTGGATACGTTGATTGAGATTTTCCATGCATTAAGCCACTTTTCAATAAGGTAGATGTGATTTTGTATGTCGTATCTAATGTAGTTTAGGTTTACGCCCGTGGATAGTATAGCAGTATCGTCCGCGAACATGGCGAGGGTAGTTTTGTGATACTGAGGGAAATCATTGACGTAGATGTTGAAGAGCAGGGGACCTAGGACGGAGCCTTGTGGGGTCCCTGCAGAGATGGGTCTAAAAGAGGAGATGTCCTTTTTTACCTGGACAGTGAATGATCGATTGGTTAGATAGGAGTGAATTAAATGTATGAGCTGCTTTGGGATTTGGAGCTCTATGAGTTTAAAAATGAGGCCATGGATCCAAACGCGATCGAACGCTTTGGCTACGTCTAAAAAGAGAGCAGCAGTGCTGTTTTTACGTGAAAGCCCCTCCGAGATTTGTTCGGTGACTCTAAGGAGCTGGTGGGTGGTCGACAGTTGGTGCATAAACCCAAACTGCTGAGGTATTAGTAGGCTATTTTCTTTGAGGAATGAAAGGAGTTTATTTCGAATGATGGTTTCGGTGATCTTACTAAGAATGGGCAGAAGGGAGATGGGCCGATAAGACTCAGGGTCTTTACGGTCTTTTCCGGGTTTGGGGATGGGGACGATCACCGCCGCCTTCCAAACATCCGGAAAAGTGTGGAGCTTCAATATGGAGTTAATGAGAAATACAATGTGATAAATGTAGTTCACTGGCAGGTTCTTAATCATTTTGTTTGTAATGGCATCCCGGCCAAGGGCTTTTTTAATTTTTAATTTTTTGATGTAACCTGTAATATCCTGTGGCTGGATGGGCTCACAAACGTTGATGGGAGGTGTGGAGAGGAAGCTTTCGACCGAAGTGGCGACATGACTGTTAAAGTTTGGATCGCACACAGGATTTTCTGTGAACTGTTGCTCATAGGTAGAGGCCAGCGTTTCAGCTTTAGCCGTATCAGTCAGGGCTAAGGCTCCTGAGCTGGTGACAAGAGGAGGGATATTGACATTGTCCCTTTTACAATTTTTGGAGGCACGAAAGAGGGAACCATCTTCATTGTTTAAAGAACTAAGGTAGTTGCTCCAGTTTTCCCGGATTAGTCCACGAACCGTGGATTTGACCTGGGCCTGGAGCCTGTTGAGCAGGGCTCGATCCCTTGGGTCCCGAGACCTTTGCCAGGTGCGGCGGGCTCTGTTTTTTTCAATGATCAGGTTTTTGACCGCGATTGGGGTATAGATTTCATTAAGACACTCATGCTCAGTGGATGAAGTGCTGTGAGCTTTCAGGATAGAAGCAGTTAGTTTATCCACTGCACCATTAAGTTGACTTGGAGAGTTTATTTCAACTAGAGTGAACTGGTTAGTGCTAAGCTCGTTCACAAATTTTTCCCAGTTGGTTCTAAAATAGGTACTCGACCTGTGGATGGGAACATTGACTGAGAATCGTAAGATGACCGGGTTGTGGTCAGATCCTAGGTCTGAGATAGAGTTGATTTCATAGGGGTACGGAAAATCCCTTATTAGAGCAAGGTCAATCGTGGAGTAGGAGCGATAGTCAAATCTAGTGGGGGTTGGTGGAGCAGCCACCTCGAAGCCATTGTTATCCGCAAATTGGCAGAGAGTATTGCCCGCGGGATTTGGGCAATGGTTCCAGCGTAGACTTTTGGAATTAAAGTCGCCACATAGGAGTAGAGAGTTGTCAATACGCTGGAGTACATCCAGGTCGTTATAGAAAGTGGAAGTAGGGTTATTTTTGACGTAGATCGATGCCACTGAGAATTGCGTGAATCCTGGAGGTTTAATCGTTACAGTGGTCGATTCAATGTTATGAAGCAACGGCGAGGGAACTCTGTGATGTGGAAGAGTTGATTTTATGAAAACTGCCGTTCAGTGTTTGAAAGTAGGATCGAACGGATTTGCAAGCACTCTGTCGTCACGATGACAGATGTAGTTTGGAATATTGACCCTGCTGTTAGGATTTAGGTTTGTTTCCTGGACTAGGATTATATCTGGGAGTTGACGTGAGACAAACTCTCTTAGTTCGCCAATTTTGTTGGAAAGCCCATTGGCATTCCAGTAACAAATGGTTAGCGAGGCAGGTTGTATATTCATAGTTGGTTTTGTGTCTGAGTCAATTTGGTGATGCCTTCAGCGAGGGCACCAATCTGAGCTGTGAGTCCTTGTAACATGGCCATCATGTTATTTAGTACAAGCATAGTTGCCTGGTTGACAGAGTTGTCAGAGTTTTGGTTTGACTCGTTAGGATAGCCGGAATTGTGGCCTGAGTTTCTGCTATGTCTGCAGACTGGGAAGGATCAGAGGTTACATTAGTGCCAGCTGAGCGGCTGACTGCATTGGCGTAACTAAAATTGTTCCTTCTGCGATTGTTGGGGATACTTGGTTCCCCAAATTCAGCCGCGGGTTCATGAAAGTGAGGCCTGGCAGGACCCGATTGGCCTGGAAAATGTTTCCTTTGGACTTTAGGGAACATGGGACACTTTCGGTAAGAGGCAGTGTGGGCACCTCCGCAGTTCCCGCAGTGCGCTGGTAGGTCCTTATCTTTAGAACATTCATTAGAGGAGTGGCCAGTTAAGGGGGTCCGATACCTTCGACATTTTTTTCTTTATTTTTATACTTGTACAATCCAATTTTTTTTCTCTTTCTAAATATGCATAAAAAACCATTTTAAGACGCTCAATTTTTTTTTTAAATTGCACATTTATTTTTAAATTAACATTTTAGTAAATTTTTTAACAATTTTAAAATTCCTACTCCTTTTTTGTTTTTCAATATTTTGAAGCAATTTTTTTTATTTAAGATCTTGAATAATATGTAAATAGATGTATGCATTCAAATTTTGATTCAGATACATCACTTTAAAAAAATAAAATATATTAGAAATTTTGGAGAAAAAAAGTGACGAAAAAAAATAAAATTCCATTTTAAGTGGTTTAAAAAAACAAATTATGGTAAAAATAGGAAATCTGAATGCATACATCTATTTAAAATATATTTATCTTGCTATACACACAAAAATTATGATTTTAAGTATAATAGTAAAAAAGCCTTAGCATTTTTAGTGTTCATTAAATTTCAAAACCACGAACAGAGATATTTGCTTTTAAAGTTTACATATGATACAACTATGTTACAGGAACACATCATTAAAACATTCATAACTAAAAAAGTAATAGGAATTTTTTGAAGCAGTTTTTTGTGAGTTATTAAGATAAGTTTGAATATTATTTTTTAAATATAAAAAAAAAATGACTTTTTTTGCGAATTTTGGGTATCGGACCCCCTTAAACCACACTTTACACACATTGGTCTAATGTAGCAAGACTCACTGCTATGGCCGAAGCCCTGGCAGTTGTAGCACTGATTAGCCCTGATTGGGCGATTGAATTTTGTAACTTCGACAGTCATATACCAACATCTAGTTATTTCATAGATGCGGTTCTGATTTCCATTAGGCAACAGCTGAATTTGAAATATAGGGAGGGGGCGGCGACCACGGATGCTGGTGAGTCGCGCCACTTTGTGAACATTAAATCCCAAGTTTCTAAGCTCAGCAGTTATATCGTTAGGGTCTGTATCCCTGGGCAGCCCTTTCATTACGACTTTCATGGGACGGTCCCCACCCTGTCTACGGGGCTGCTTTTTATTAAAATCGATGCGACATAAATGTAGTCGCTACGAGATACCCGGATGAATAGATCTGTTCTTCGAGTACTTATTTATCGTAGGTTTTGTGGTGTAGGTTCGCTCACTCTCGTTTGTTTAATAAATGTTAAAGTACTATATAAACCGAATCACAAAAATTACTCCGGTATGAGACTGGAAAGAAGGAGGGATAATAGGAAGGAGGCCATAGTACATTGAAATTGGTGCAACAAACAATTACATTTTAGTTTCGAATTCTACTTTTTGTCTTGCTTGCAACAAAAAATTAATACCTAGATTTATCAATTAAAATTATTTTTAGAAGGACCGAAAGGTAGTAATGAGGTGCTAAAACCACAAGTTTACCTATTTTTAAAGCCAATTATCTAGGATTTTAGCAAGGGGGCAGTTTTCAGTTTTGGTGCAACAAGCAATTCGTCAGTTTTCTAATTCTAATTTTTGTCTTGCTTGCAAATTTCTAGATTTATCAATTAAAATCAGTTTCAGAAGGACCAAAAGGAAGTTTTGAGGGGCAAAACCACAAATTTACAAATTATCTGGGATTTTAGCAAGGTGGGGCAGTTTTCGGTTTTGGTGCGCAACAAGCAATATTACATCGTCAGTTTTCGAATTCCAATCTTTTCCCTGCATCAACCCAATTACATTGATTTATCAATTAAAATCAGTCAGACGGATGAAAAGGCAGTCAATAGAGGCTAGACAATAAAGAAGTTTATCTATTTTTAAAGCCATCAAGATGGTAAAAAGCCACAAATAATACTATGATTTTAGCAAGGAATTTTATTTTAGAATGGGACATTACTTCTGAACTTTCATTAGTAATTCAATGTGCTTGTATTTAAATATATATGTGCTTGTATTCATGTATTTAAAAATATTTTTTCATAAATTCGTCGATTCACATTTTTCGTTTGCTTTCCAAAACAGAAATCTCTGAATGTAAACAATTGACACGTGTGCATTGTAGACCAATGAAAGAAAAGTCGTTATATTTTTCGAAGGCACAACCTCGGAGTAACTACGGTGTACAAATTCCCCAGTCGAGCGGAGGCTGTGAATAAGGTTCCGACGAAATCCCCCGATTTCCTTCAATCCTCGTTTTTCGTAATTCACGGTTAATCGCCGAATTTGTCACAACTTGTGAATAAGAGGGTTAGATCTGTGGAGGTACGCCTTAAGTGTCATGTTCGTAATATCGGCCATTGCGATCGTCTTGGCCGCGAGGGGTTATGCGTTTTGTTACCGACCACCAAAGATAATGGTAACCACCAAAGTTTCGTGTTCAGTGATAACAGGTTTGCAGATAAAGGAGAAAAGGGGGCGCACAACCAGGCACAACCAGTTTGCGCGTTCAGACGGCTCACTCCCATTGACCGTCGTTCTCTGTGGTGTTATTGGTTTCATCTCCATCCCAGAATGCCTAGCGCTTTGTTATGCGCAGAACTTTGGAAACCGATTGGCAATACTTCATATTCCGGCTGGGAGGAAGGCTCGGAGTAAAGAAGAAGGTGGAGGTGCGAACAAGTCAAAAACAGGTTTGCAATGTGAAGTAAGCAATCGCTTAAAAAGTAGGAACTGGCGAAGCATTTGGCGCTATTCCAAAGCACTACTTTGTACCAGTACTTGGCGATAATTTATTTTATAATTTAATATACCTATGAAGTGGAACTAATAGCATCCTTTTTCGATTTGGAACTTGTACTGCATCCAACAACTGCTCAAACAGTCATTTTTTAAGTTTTAGCATGCGTTTTCTTAATTTGAAAATAATGCATCCCTCGTAGAAAAACTATTGCAAACTAGGTTTGCTTGTGCCTAGTTTGGGTTTGCTAACTTACTTTTTATGAATTCTCGCCAAATCATCTCCACCTTTTTCTTTACTCCGTGGTGGAAGGCCTTTCCTTTCCCCTCTCTGACCCCTGCTGACCACTTGGTCCCAGGTTCAAACCTCAACGTCTATCACGCCCGTGGGTGACGGACATTCACTCCTGACCTTCGAGCATGAATAGACTGTAGTAGAGAGAATATGACGTCATAATCGTGAAGCTCACATCTCAGAGCGGAAGGCCCGTATCCCGTGCCATATCTCTTCAAATTTATGAATAAAAAAATACTCGTGATTGGTTAGTGAATTGGGAAATGTGTAACTGTAAAAATTTATGAATGGAATGACGTAGTTAATCACATGTATCGGGTCATACATGTTGGTTTCACTTTGACGTTAGCGAGAGTGACCTCATGACTCCTCTACTACAAAGGATCCATGCTCGAAGCTCCTGACCGATTCACTGCGAGGGGAGTGTGCGAAGCCACAATTCTAAATTACAATTATACATACAATTAAAACGCCAAATTACAACTTGAAGTGTCAAAAAGGCATCTTCCTTTAATTTTTACAACAACGCAGAGAAACTAATTTTCTTAATCTTTTTTCTAATTTCTATTTTTACTAATTTTCTTAAATGAAGATTATAATTGAAAATGAAATTTCCACGGTAGTAAACAAAATCACCGATAAATAGCAAACCTGTTGTCGTAATGCACCATTCAGGAGGGGGGAAAACTCAATCAATCAAAACTGCGGCCAAAAATCGAAGTTCGAAATCGGCTGCATCGTTGTCATGGCGTAGTTTGGAAATGTCATGGCATCGTTGTCATGGCGTAGTCCCCCCCCCCCCTGGCTTTATGCACTGCATTTGTTACATCTCGAAATGAATCCCCCCCTCTGGCTTTGGCTGCACTTGGGAATTCCATAAACTGATTCGTTCGTGCATGAATCGTGAGGATGGGTGGGAGAACCAATAATTTCCGAGAATCTCTCCTAACGGAAATAGTTTTCGTGATAAATTTACTGTTTGCTATTGATTCGTTATTTAAGTTAATATTAATATTGACCGATATTTTGTAAAAATTGAATGAAACTTTGATTTGAGTAATAAATATTAAAGAATTTCCGTTCATGTATGGTTGTGTGTGAGGGGGGAGAGGGGTAGTCACATGACCACTGTAACACTCAGAGTCTACTGATAAAGTTCTGAAAATAATCAAATATAGAGCAACACATTTAGTTGGAAAATATACCCCGTACATGTATTGCCCTTGGTTCCTATATATTCAAAAAATGATATTTTGGTGTGATTTGTTACTTTATCACTTCGCCGTCAATTTATACCTTACAATGAAGAAAAATAGTTATTTACTTATAAAAACTATCAGTCAAACACCCACAGTATTGAAACTAGGTGTAATAATTGATGATATTTCGTGATTTTTGCTTTAAAAAGTTAAAAATGCATATAACTGCTTTTGCATCTGGGTTACTCGTCTTGCTTACTAGCATTCTATGCTCAGGGACAACCCTTCGAGCATGGATACGTCATAGTAAAGTAATCATAAGGTTATAATCTCGCTAACATCAAAGTGAGGCCAACATGTATGGTGATTTACTACGTCATCCATTCATGCATTTTTTCTAGTTCATTCATAAAAATATCCTGCACTTCATGAATTAACGCATTTACTATTATTTCCAAATCACAAGTCAATCGCGAACGTTTTTTCATTCATAAATTTTGAAAGGAAGTCACGTGCCTGGTGCCATCAGGTCTGAGATGTTTGCATCACGATGATGACGTCATATTCGCTGTTTTGCAGTTTATTTATGCTGGAAGGGACAACCTAAGTTGAACCTGAAGCGGATGCTATGATATGTATAAATGTTCAATTGTTTTATGCTCAACTTGAGTTGTCCCCGAGTATAGACTTCCTGGAATATTCGAACAATTTATTACCTTAGTCACCATCGCATTCACGACTATGTCTAGGTTCGGTCTATTTTCACTCGGCACCAAATAGGCTTTAGCTGTGCTGCACCTTCGCTCTTTGCGAGTGGTAGACTGCAAGTCGTAAAAGCCTAGAAAGTACATAACATTTAAAACTATATATAGAGCATCATTGTAAACAACAAAAGACTATATATCGGATAAATTAAAGTTAATGACTATTATGATAGTCATAACATATGCAATAGCATGTCATAATATTTCTCACCTAGTTGTCGTGGTCCATTGGGGTCGACAAATTTGTAATTTAAATTAGCGGCGGCCTTCATAACGCCATGTTTCAGCTCCGGTTGATATTCAGGCACAGAAATGGTCACTGGACCCCCTGTTGCGTGATAATCTATAGAAAGATATATTATTAATTAAAAGAAAATTATAAACCTGATACAGTAAAAAATGACTTCTGATAAGTCCTTAATAGAAGGTAAAGTGAGCAATGGAAGATGTTGGTGCAAGAAGAAGACAGCTCCATTACTTTTTTATTTACACTATTTTACTTATCCTATAAAGGAAAATGTCTTCTATCGATTAGTACAAGAATCAGACAGCTCCAAGCCGTGGCTAAAGATTTATAAAGAAAGAGGAGATGTACTTTTGTCTTATACGAGGAGGCAAAAAACGTTCAGTGTTTTTCGTCCGTCCCTTTCTGAACAAAAACTGGAGCTGCCTTGTTCTTCCACCCACGTTTTCACATAAAATCTAACTTTATATCATATGAATATCACAACATTTGAGTTCTTATGCGTATAATGCCACAATTCAAACAAGGCGCTCTGTCATGGTCGATAGGGGTTGGGCTTCGGAGCGATCACAGAGGAAAGAAGAAGGTTTAGGTGCGATCAAGTCCAAAACCGGTTTGCAATGTGAAGTAAGCGATCGCTGAAAAAGTAGGTACCGGTGAAGTATTTGGCGCTATTCCAAAGCACTACTTTGTAGTTTGTACCAGGGCGATAATTTATTTTACCATTTAATTTACTTATGAAGTGGAAATAATAGCATCCATTATCGATTTGGAACTAGTACTGCATCTGACAACTCCAGGATCTGTTACTTTTTTAGTTTTTATACTTTAAAATTTTTGTATTAAATAACGCAGTCCACGTTGAAACACGCTGCCAGCTGAGTTTGTTTGTACCTACTTTAAGGTTGCTACCTTACTTCGTGTAAAACTCGCCAAATCACCTCCACCTTCTTCTTTACTGCGTGGGACCGAGATATTCGCGAATCCAGTCAGACCACGGAGTAAAGAAAAAGATGGAGATGATTTAGCGAGATTTCATAAGACGTAAGTTAGCAACCCCAAACTAGGAACAAACAAACCTAGTTTGCAGTAGTTTTCCTACGAGGGAAAAATAAATTATCGCCAAGTACTGGTACAAAGTAGTGCTTTGGAATAGCGCCAAACATTTCGCCAGTTCCTACTTTTTAAGCGATTGCTTACTTCACATTGCAAACCGGTTTTAGACTTGTTCGCACCTCCACCTTCTTCTTTACTCCATGAGTCAGACAGTCGATATTTCTTTTAAATCGTCTTCATTTTTGGCGAAATAAATTTCGTAAATAAACAACCAAATGGTTTTTCCCGGTTTTGACGAAAACTTAAATTTGAGCGCATACCAGGCGGCGACTGTTTCGTCAAGACTGACGAAACTTTCTTCTAAAGTGAGCATGCATTTTTTAGCAGTGTACGGAAATCAACGACCAGCATCGTACCCGGGTAGAGTTGCAAACTTTAAAACAGCCTCTTACCTCTGTTTTTGAATATATACTAAAATATACAATTTTGAAAATATACTATAAACTAAATATACCAAAACATACTATTTATATACTAAAATATTTTTTTTGAAAATATACTATATACTAAACATACTAAAATGTATTATTTTGAAAATATACTAAATATACTAAAATATACTATTTTAAAAATATACTAAATATATTAAAATATACTATTTTAAAATTATACTAAATACACTATTTTGAAAATGTACTAAAATATGCTATTTTGGAAATATACTAAAATATACTATTTTGGAAATATACTAAATATACTATTTTGCAAGTATACTAAATATACTAAAATATACTATTTTGCAAGTATACTAAATATACTAAAATATACTATTTTGAAAATATACTAATATAATAAAATATACTATTTTGAAAATATACTAAATATAATAAAATATAATATTTTGAAAATATACTAAATATAATAAAATATACTATTTTGAAAATATACTAAATATACTATTTTGAAAATATACCAAATATACTATTTTGAAAATGTACTAAATAGACTATTTTGAAAATATACTAAATATAATAAAATATACTATTTTGAAAATATACTAACTATATAAAAATATACTATTTTGAAAATATACTAAATATACTATTTTGAAAATATATCAAATATACTATTTTGAAAATATACCAAATATACTATTTTGAAAATGTACTAAATATACTATTTTGAAAATGTACTAAATAGACTATTTTGAAAATATACCAAATATACTATTTTGAAAATATATCAAATATACTATTTTGAAAATGTACTAAATAGACTATTTTGAAAATATACTAAATATACTATTTTGAAAATATACTAAATATACTATATACTAAATATACTATATACTAAATATACTATATACTAAATATACTATATACTAAATATACTATATACTATATACTAAATATACTATATACTAAATATACTATATACTAAATATACTATATACTAAATATACTATATACTAAATATACTATATACTAAATATACTATATACTATATACTAAATATACTATATACTAAATATACTATATACTATATACTAAATATACTATATACTAAATATACTATTTTGAAAATATACTAAATATACTATTTTGAAAATATACTAAATATACTATTTTGAAAATATACTAAATATACTATTTTGAAAATATACTAAATATACTAAATATACTATATACTAAATATACTATATACTAAATATACTATATACTAAATATACTATATACTAAATATACTATATACTAAATATACTATATACTAAATATACTATATACTATATACTAAATATACTATATACTAAATATACTATATACTAAATATACTATATACTAAATATACTATATACTAAATATACTATATACTAAATATACTATATACTATATACTAAATATACTATATACTATATACTAAATATACTATATACTATATACTAAATATACTATATACTAAATATACTATTTTGAAAATATACTAAATATACTATTTTGAAAATATACTAAATATACTATATACTAAATATACTATATACTAAATATACTATATACTAAATATACTATATACTAAATATACTATATACTAAATATACTATATACTAAATATACTATATACTAAATATACTATATACTAAATATACTATATACTAAATATAATAAAATATACTATTTTTAAAATATACTATATACTAAATATACTAAAATATACTATTTTTAAAATATACTATTTTGAAAATATACTATTTTGAAAATATACTATTTTGAAAATATACTATTTTGAAAATAAACTATTTTGAAAATATACTATTTTGAAAATATACTATTTTGAAAATATACTATTTTGAAAATATACTATTTTGAAAATATACTATTTTGAAAATATACTATTTTGAAAATATACTATTTTGAAAATATACTATTTTGAAAATATACTAATTATACTATATACTAAATATACTTTTTTTGAAAATGTACCACTAATATGTATTCTCACCGTCTACCAAATACCGTTGCGTGGTTTCGTCCTCCAGCTTCAGAAAGTACTGGGTGACGTTCTCGTAGTTCCATCCTTCCGCCCCCATGGCCGCCCACTCGTCGTAATTCTGGGGGTTCCCCCTGCTCACCAGCATCGCGTTGACGGTGCTGGTGCCCCCGAGGGTCTTCCCCACGCCGTACGAATATTGCTGAAACACAGGAATAGTCTGAACCAGAGATTGTTACAATCAACAATCATAATCAATTAAGAATGTGTGGTTGTAAAAAGTCAGAAAGAATTTGTGTGTGTAATGTCCATGGGAAGAATATTTCATGTCATTCTTTTTTAAATATCATTCTTACCTTTCAAGGTGTTTTTAACGGACTACAGTGTCGTTCTTCCCACTACTTTGTATAATAAATATTACAGCAATGTGCACTGTTAAAAATAGGTATTCAAAAATAAGTAAAATGTACTCATTTTTGATTACATTCAATGCTTATCATAGCTCCGAGTATATAATTTCCAATTTTGAAAAAGACTTGTACACAAAAATGAGTAAGAATGAATAAAAAAAAGCAGTGGCTAACCTACAGAAGCTGCCTTCATAAACCAGTTTCAATAAATACTGGCAATTACAATTTGCCGGGAATCGAACCCATATCTGCA
Organism: Troglohyphantes excavatus; assembly: GCA_963932185.1. Lineage (NCBI taxonomy): Eukaryota > Metazoa > Arthropoda > Arachnida > Araneae > Linyphiidae > Troglohyphantes > Troglohyphantes excavatus. The sequence goes on from OZ010678.1 coordinate 23,055,808, forward strand.
GCTTAGCTGTCCACAGTTTTATCCGTTCGGTTATCGAAGCGACCCGAAGAAGTTATAAACAGAAGTAATGTTAAAAAGGTGTGCCAAAACAAATAGGAAGTAAGATAATTGAATTGTAATAACTCAGTTTTCATTTAAGCAATCGACATTAAATAATGTGGAAAACCATCTTCTGAACAAATATTTCATGTTTGTCAGGTCGCTTTGTTAAGATGGCTTGAACAGAAGCTGATATGAGCAATATTAAACCACACTGCTCATATTTGAAAAAGTACGGTTGCTTAAATTTGAGTACGTCATCGAACATTTATTATGCAATTGTACTTAAAAAAAACAAGTACGTCCATGTACTCATTTTTAAGCACATATTTTTACAGTGTAATAAAACCTTCGAGCATGGATCCTTCATAGTAGAGAAAACATAATGTTATAATCTCACATCAAATCTAACATCAAAGTGAAGCCAACATGTATGGCCTCAGACACGTGGTTAATTACGTCATTCCATTCATAAATTTTCGCTGTTACACATTTCTCAATTCATCAGCCAATCGCGAGTATTTTTTTAATTCATAGTTTTGAAAAGAAGTCACGTGTCTGAGGCCATTCGATCCTTCGAGCATGGATCCCTCATAGTAGAGCAAACATCGGGATATCATCTCACTGACATCAAAGTGAGGTCAACATGTATCGCTACAAACACGTTACTAATGACGTCATCCATTCATACATTTTTCCTAGTTCATTCAGAAAAATATACTGTACTTCATGAATTAACACATTTACTACAATTTTCAAATCAAAAGTCAATCGCGAACGTTTTTTCATTCATAAATTTTGAAAGGTAGTCACGTGTTTGTAGCGATTTGGTCTGAGATGTTTGAATCACGATTATGGCGTCATATTCTCTCTACTACTGGCCATTCATGCTCGAAGATTCGATCTGAGATGTTGGTTTCAGAATTATGACAACATATTCGATCTACTACAGTCCATTCTATACACGAAGGGTCGTTTTTCAAAACGACCCTTCGTGTATAGAACGTCATTAAAAAAAAAAAAAAAATAGGATTGGTGCAAATCGGATAATACGTATCGTAATATTTGGTGCGTGAATACTACGTTCGCGCGACTACTTCTTGCATTTTCTGTAAACACTGATTCTTTCCGAACTTGCAATAAGTTTTGGTTGTTTTGGTTTGTTTAATTAACGTCGCACTAGAGCTGCACACTGGGCTATTGGCGACGGCTCGGGGCCTTTCTCGAAGGATAGACCCGGGAACGATGCCTCGTATTTTTGAACCGTGGTCAGATAACGAGGACAACACCTGAGCTGGCAACCGACGCACCCTCAGCAGGCGTTAGGCCATTGGACCCCGATCAGATGTATCGTGCACCAGTCCCGTATACACGCCAGCATAATTTGTTGGATGTTCTGGACGACTTTCTAGTATTTTTGTAGCGAAGTTGGCAACCCTCCGATCACAAGATCACTACTTTTTTACTTTTTTTTTTGTCAAGTCCATCGCACGGGTTCGAACCACCAATCCTCGGATTAGTAGCTGAACGCCTTAACCGCGAAATTAGAGTAAAGATAGTCACCTTGCTGGAGATGGCTGTTCCTTGGATCTCTTGTGGTTCTGTCTTGAACTTCCACGTGACATCTGTCACCTGAGAGATGGCCGACAGCAGCGGCACCTCCGTGTAGAATGGAGGCGGACCCCCCGCCTCCAGCAGAAGCACGCTCACGCACGGGATCTCGGAGAGGCGGCTGGCCACCACGGACCCCGCTGATCCGGCACCCACTGCGAAAGATAACATGGATCAGGCAACAGAGACATATACGTACAAATAACTTTTGGCGGATCACGAATACCATAAGGGGCGGACCACAAATGAGGTTTGACGAGGGGGCGATTCATTAAGCTGTGACAAAGTCTATTGAACCGTCGTATATTGAAGGCCGACAATAGACGTCTACCGACGTCTATTGAAGGCGTTGGGTGCTAGCTCAGGTGTTGTTCTCGTCATCTGACCATGGTTTAAAAATACGGGGCATCGTTCCCGGGTCTTTTTTTCGAGATAGGCTTCGAACCGTCGCCAATAGCCTACTGTGGAGCTCTAGTGCGACGTTATTGAAACCAAACCAAACCTCTCCCTGCTGTGCAAACAACCATATTCGAACTCGTACCCCATCAATTATGAGGTTCCCCCCTTTCCCCCCCCCCCCCTTTCATGTCGCATTTATTAAAATTTCCTGCATATATTTATTATCTAAAACCTGTTTTTTACATACATAAGCTGTTATTGCATTGAGTAAGATTGTTCTTATATATAATAAATGCAATCCTAATTTTATTGAGCCCCAGTTGCTCAGTTGGTAATGCGTTCAGCTACTAATCAGAGGTTGGTTGGTTTGGTTTGGTTTTGTTAATTAACGTCGCACTAGAGCTGCACAGTGGGCTATTGGCGACGGTTCGGGGTCAATCTCGAAGGAAAGACCCGGGAACACATACACATTCACACACACATTCATACACACACCTCGTTATTTTAGAGCCATGGTCAGATGACGAGGAAACACCTGAACTGGCACCCAACGCCTTCAATAGACACTAATCAGAGGATTGGTGGTTCGAATCCGTGAAATGGACTTGACATAGAAAAGTAAAAAAGTAGTGATCTTGCGATCGGAGGGTTGCCAGCTTCGCTGCAAAAATACTAGAAAGTCGTCCAGAATATCCAACAAATTATACTGGCGTGTATACGGGACTGGTGCACGATACATCTGATCGGGGTCCAAAGTACCGACGTCTATTGAAGGCGTTGGGTGCCAGTTCAGGTGTTTCCTCGTCACCTGACCATGGTTCTAAAATAACGAGATGAATGTGTGTATGAATGTGTATGTGTTCCCGGGTCTTTCCTTTGAGATTGACCCCGAACCGTTGCCAATAGCCCACTGTGCAGCTCTAGTGCGACGTTGATTAACAAAACCAACCCATCAATTATGAGGTTCATCTTCCCCTCCTCCACTCATCCTCTCCCTTCACGTCACATTTATTAACTTTTGCTTCACATATTTATTATCTAAAACCAGTTTTTTACATAAGCTGTTATTGCATTGAATAAGATAGTATTGTTCTTAAATATAATAAATGCAATCAATAGTAAACCAATATTTATATTTGAAAACATTTTTTTTCCTTATTTTAGTTGATTTGTAGCTTAAGTTATTGTATACTGTTAAAAAAAAAAACGGTACTTAAAAATGAGTACCTGAACCTACTCGTTTTTATTTGAGTACAATTGCATCGTAAATGAGCGATGACGTCCTCTCATTTAAGTAATCGTACTTTCTCAAAAATCATCGTGATTAATATTGATATATTAAATCAGTGTAATTTAATATTGCTAATCTCACTTAAACCTGACACACATAAAATAGTTGTTCAGAAGATGGTTTTTCACATTATTTTATGTCGATCGCTTAAATGGCAACAGAGTTATTACAAATCAATTATCTTATTTTCCATTTTTTGGCACCCCTTTTAAACAAGTCTTCTGTTTATAACTTCTTCACGTCGACTCAGTGGTACAAAGGATAAGGAACTGGACTGCTGTACCTGCGGATCTGGGTTCGATTTCCATTAAGTCCTGGTTGATATTTATTAAATGCGATTTACGAAAATAGCCTATGTAGGCCAGCATCTGCTCTTTTTATTCATTGTGCTTATTTTTGAGTATATGTCTTTTTCAAAATTGAAACTTATTAATTCGGAGCCATGATAAGCATCGAATGTATTAAAAAATGAGTACATTTTACTTATTTTTGAGTACCCATTTTTAACAGCGTAGCTTAATTTACTATAACCTAAGTAGGTATTACCTTTTTTTACCTACTTAGGCTATTACGTAAGTAGGTAAACAAAAATTAACGCTTGTGAAACCGCGGGTAACAGCTAGTAAGTAGTAAGGTAACACCTATGATATACTTACCCACTATATAATCGTATTCTTGTTGAAAAATCCTTGTGGTTTTAGGCGAATATTTTTGGGTCGCTAGGTTCAGAAACAGCATGGATATCAGGGATGTATGGGAAGACAGCAAATTTGCACCAATTTCTAAAAGACCCATGATTCTAAAATAAAGGAGTTTGTTAATATATTAACAAACTTGTAGTTCAGTGAGATTTTGCAGTCACCTGGAATCGAACGTGGGACCTTGCGTGTGCTACACCGATACTCTATCAATCTAGCAAAAGTTACTATTAGAGTTCAAGTGTATCTCACATATATATACGACCAATACAAATTCAACCTCTCGTCATCTGACCATGGTTCAAAAATACGAACATCGTTCCCGGGTCTTTCCTTCGAGATAAGCCCCGAACCGTCGCCAATAGCCCACTGTGCAGCTCTAGTGCGACGTTAATTAACTAACCAACCGAATTCAACCTCAATAGGCGACAGGTTGGTTGGTTGGTTTAATGGCGCAAGAGCAAAACTGCGCCAAACACATATTGTTAGGAATCTTCAGAATATTATATACGGGTTGGTTTGGTTAATTAGCGTCGCACTAGAGCTGCACAGTGGGCTATTGCCAACGGAATATTATATACAGTTTATCAAACCAGTGTCATAGAGGGACTCGAACAAGTCGAAAGGATATTGGTTTTTGTTTGGTTAATTAACATCGCACTAGAGCTGCACAATAGAGCTGCACTATTGGCGACGGTTCGGAGTCTATCTCGAAGGAAAGACCCGGGAACGATGCCTCGTATTTTTGAACGATGGTCAGATGACGAGGAAACACCTGAACTGACACCCAACGCCTTCAATAGACGTCGGGTCTTTCAGGATATTGGACCCCATCAGATTTATCGTGCACCAGTCCCGTATACACGGCGATAATTTTTGTGGATGTTCAGGACGAGTATTTTATTTATCTTCCTAGTATTTTGTAGCGAAGCTGGCTGCCCTCCGATCACAAGATCACTACTTTTTTACTTTTCTTAGTCAAGCCCGTTGCACAGGATCGAACCAGGAACCCACGGATTCCCAGCTGACGCCTTAATCCACTCGGCCACGGAAACCTGTGTATATAGGTCTGGTACATGATAAATATGATCAGGGTCCAATGTGCTGACGCCTATTGAGGTTGCGTCGGGTGCCAGCTCAGGTGTTGTCCTCGTCCTGATCATTGTTCAAATATACAAGGCATCGTTTTTGGGTATTTCTTTCGAAATAGGCCCCGAACCGTCGCCAATACCCCACTGTGCAGCTGTAGTGCGACCCTTATTTAAAACAACAAAATCTAGTGGATGAGCGGTGGTTACGATGAATAAAGTTTGGGTTTTGGTTTTTGTTAATTAACGTCGCACTAGAGCTGCACAGTGGGCTATTGGCGACGGTTCGGGGTCAATCTCGAAGGAAAGACCCGGGAACACATACACATTCACACACACATTGATACATGCACCTCGTTATTTTAGAACCATGGTCAGATGACGAGAAAACACCTGAACTGGCACCCAACGCCTTCAATAGACGTCGGGACTTTGGACCCCCATCAGATTTATCGTGCACCAGTCCCGTATACACGCCAGTATAATTTGTTGGATATTCTGGACGACTTTCCCAATCTAGTGGGTGAGCAGTGTTTACGATGAATAATGTTTATGATAGAGCGTTCCGCACTTTCACGGTTCGGAATATGTAAATCTGCAGATTCCACAGTAACAGTGCGGAAAGCTCTTATTTTAAAGACGATTCCGCACTTTCACTGAATAAATCAGTGTATCTGCAGAGTCTCTAGTCACTCTGCAGATACACGGCTTTTGCACTTTCATGATAACATATAGATTAATAGAGAGAGAACTATATAACTTACTGCAATGTTCACTTCAACGTCGTTTCTCGGATTACATAAACATTTTATTGTATCAGAAATTTATGCGTATGAACAAAAATCATTTCCAAACAGGCTTTCGAAATTAAATGTTTTACTTTAGACAGCTATTTAAACATTACGTACATAGACTTTAAATTTCAAAAGACGACCTGACCTTGTATTATTACTACATGAATGTTTAACGACATTACATTTGATAATGGGGAAATTGCACTATAATTGCACCCGAAATTCCTTACTTTTACATATTTCTAAAAGATTAAAATCTCTATTTTATGAATATTTGCTCAAAAGCTTCGAAAATGTTTTAAGTATATTTATACAAAATGCGATTTAAAATGCTAATAATGGCCCATGATTGGTTTGACTTCACAATCCCTATTTCCGACTGTAGTAGAGCGAATATGACGTCATAATCGTGAAACCAACATCTCAGACCGAATGGCCTCAGACACGTGAATTCTTTTCAACATTATGAATGAAAAAATACTCGTGATTGGCTGATGAATTAGTTAATGTGTAACAGTGAAAATTTATGAATGGAATGACGTAATTAACCACGTGTCTGAGGCCATACATGTTGGCCTCACTTTGATGTTAGCGAGATTATAACATTTTATTTTCTCTACTATGAAGGATCCATGCTCGAAGCTGTCCGCAACGATATGGTAAGTAATATGATGCTAGTAAGAGCAAAACAGGTTGTTCAAAACGCGAAGGAGATTGAGAACGTTGATGGATAATTGAAAATGTAATCAAAGCCTGTCTGAGTACGCTACAAATCGTGATGTTATTACTTACACAGGATGTATTGTTTTTCAGGATTGAAAGTCTGCCTCAGGGTCTTCTCCGATCCGGGCATGAGCGACGTGGTGGAGGAGCCCTTAGACATGACCTACCCCGGCTGCGAGAAATACGAGAAGAACTCAGACGATTTCCTGGGATGCGTGACCAGAGCCCTCGTCATCTCTTCCACCCACACCGTGGGGACGGCCAAAATGGGAGTCGCAGACGATCCGACGACAGTGGTCGATCCACGACTCAGGTGAGAGATTTTCCAAGTTGGTTGTTGTTATTGGTGGTGGTGGTTTATTGAATTAATTGACTGCCATAGTCTAAAAGGATGTAAGTCGACTATTGTCTTTCACGTGTTACTTTCAAGTTGGTGTCACACGTCTGTGCGTGGTCGTAAGCGAGCGAGTCACAGTTGAGATGCCAAATAGGGTAATGACAACGGTTCGGATGGAAAGGGGAGAATTGTCTCGTAGTTTTGGTCCCCGGGTCTTTCCTTCGAGTTAGGCCTCAAACCGTCGCCAATAGCCCACTGTGCAGCTCTAGTGCGACATTAATTAACCAAACCAAAGCCTCGTAGTTTTGACGTGTCTAATGACTAAAAGAACACATGGTCGAGCACAACCCAGTGCAGTCACACGTCATCGTTTAGGTGTGCGGAGAAGTGAAACAAGAAATTTTCCAACATTACGATTCGAAATTCCCAACTCAACAGTGCCGAAAATTCACAGTTCCAACTTATTGGCATTTTTCATATTTTTTTTTATGTATTAGGATATATTAAACAGTTGTCTCACAAGTATTAGTTTGTTGCACCCATATTCCAATGCAGTGTTCGTTCTGAGGTCTAATTTAAATGTAATCATGCAAATTGGGCAATTTCTAATCTTCGCTAGCTTTTATTTGCTAATAATATTAATTATCTTCAGGCATAAATTTTCCCAACTCGGGAATAGAAATTCCCAACTATTAGGGGTTCCAGATTATTGGGGGGGGGGGGTCGTGCTCCTCTCCAAACCCCCTGGTGCGACGGGCCTGAGCACAATACGTACTTGATAACCACTTAAAGTATGCATTATTATGGTATTTCCTTCCCGAACAGACACCAATAGGCAATTATGTAACTCTAGTGAGTGCGGCGTTATGCAATCAGCCATTCTGCTTTTATGAATTGAAAATTTTTATTGACTTATGGCGCAATTCTTGCTTTTCCAGGGTGAAGGGCGTTTGGGGTCTGCTTGTGGTGGACGCCTCCGTCATGCCCACAATCATGTGGGGCAACACCAACATTCCCACCATCATGATCGCCGAGAAGGCTTCCGACATGATCAAGGATGACGTCACCTGCAATGTCAGTCGTCAAGGCTCGATATAAGCCACTGATCTCTAACTGTAACTTCCGGATTGGGTAAGACATTTTGTTGACTTCAAGCCAATGGGGAAGCAGCCGTAATGTGTCTCACTTTCACGCTACCGCAGTATTTCGTATATTTTTCATTTTAAAATAAGCCGACATGTATTACTTTTGGCTGAGGTTTTTTCCATTTTCCTTTGAAACCCATTTTAAATACAATATGTTATTAAAATAGAAAGTCATTTGCAAGTCGAAGTGGTTAAAAAGCAAGAGCAAAACCTATTTGTTTGGCAATATAAAAATAAAGTTCTATAAGAAAAAAAAATTCTATAAGAAAAAAATATTATATTTATATACATTTAATATTTCTACAAGTTATGCATTAGATCATTCCAAAAAAATATCTTGTGGTACGTTTTAATATTAATTATAATAGCTACAGGAAATAGATATTTAATTTTATAATAAAATGTTGCACTATTAGATTGATTATTGCTGTCCACAATCAGATGTCCGTGATTGGTCCTAAAATACAACTACAACAAGAATATATCTGTGGTTTAGAACAATAAGGACCTATGTCCTATGGTAAGTTGGTAAAACATTGCTCTTTCTTGTTCCAAAACACAGTTATATAATATATGTTCTATATCTGATATTTCTATATAGGATAATTTATTGAAGTGAATGAAAAAGTTAAAAATGAAAAGTGAGCAATTTTATTCAATCAAAAATATTTTTTGTCATCATAACATATATTTAAAATTATAATACATATAAACAAATATCTATGTCAGTGTTCGAAGTAAAATAGTTTATACCTGCTTTCTGTTCTACTACATGTCACTTTAATTGCACCCAGTAAATCTTCAATTTAGAGATTCACTTCACTTTAACATACAACTGACTAGTCCGTTTTCAGATGTCTTCCCTTTAACAAGATTTCCCAAACTATGCAAACGAAGAAAACTATGAAACCGAGCAGTCACAGGAACTCATAATCCACTGAACTCTAACTGTAACTGCTGGAAGGCTCAAACTTTGTTTCCTCTACGGGCGCGTTGAAACAAATTGAAAGCTGCCATACGGTGCCCCAACATTTTTTTAAAAATGATTTAGTGGTGTTTTTTATTACCAAAGCATTGTAGAAGTATTAAATATATATAAATATTATATTTTCTTTTTATAGAATTAATTTTTATATTGCCAAACAGATAGTTTTTGCTCTTGCTTTTTAACTACTTCTACTTTGACTTGCAAATGACTTCCTATTTTAATAGCAGATTACATTTAAAATGGGTTTAAAAAGAAAATAAAAAAAACTTACCCAAAAATAATATATGTCGGCGTATTTTAACATGAAAAATATACGAAATATTGCGGTATCAAGAAAAGTGTGCCCCATCATGGTGGCCTCCATATTGGCTTCAACTCAACAAAATGTCTTGCCCTATCCAGAAGTTACAGTTAGAGATCAGTGTCATAATCCTGTGACTGCTAGCCGAACGAAGATCCACTAGCAGAAACGCAATTGGGGATGTGCGACGTGTGCCACCGCACAGGGCCCGCACTATTAAATGAGTTCCGCGCCCACCTAAAATGTAAAATAATAAAAAACTGAATTTTACACTTATACCGGATATCAATGCGGCAATTTCACGTGATGTATCATAATGGAAACGTACTAGTAGTTTCAATTTTTCCCTACAGCAGACAACTTTGCTTTTGTTTGTTTAGTCGCTACACTTTCTTGCTTCGTGGGAAAGGTTGTTTATAATATTTTTTTTTCTTCAAATAAGCAATATTTTATTCTATATATGAATAAATTTAAATACATAAATACTTATATGAAATCTGTATATAATTTCTTATAATTAGAGCTACAACGAAATAAGGGTTCGGCGACTATATTCGGCTCCGCGACTGTTAAGGGCGGCCCTGTCATCTGGGCTACCGGGGCCTGGATAGGAACAGTCTTCACTGTATTGTAAGGTGACTCAAAAACAGGTGGCATATCATACCTGCATGACAATCAATAAATTGCAACAAATTTTGGGGATATAATCCGCTCCCATCTCTGTGCCGAGTCTTTCCTTCGAGATAGGCCCCGAACCGTCGCCAATAGCCCAATGTGCAGCTCTAGTGCGACGTTAATTAACCAAACCAAACTTTTCTTTGTCAAGCACGGACTAAATTGGTTGGTTGGGTTTAGTGGCGCAAGAGCAACTAAGGCTATGCTGCGCCAAACACTCGGTTCCGCAGTACACAGGGCTATTAAGTATAAAATGATTCAAGCACGGACTAGAACTAGCAATCCTCTGTTTACCAGCTGAACGCCTTTATCCGCTGGACTACCCAAACATGCCCAAACCAATTGGAAAGAGTTTTAATTTTTTAAGTACGAAGCATTGTTCCTGGGTCTTTCTTTCGTGATAGGCCCCGAACCGTCGCCCACTGTGCAGCTCTAGTGTGATCTTTTTTAATGAAACCAAACCCGAACCGTTTCCAACAGCCCAATGTGCAGCTCTAGTGCGACTTTAATGGGAGAGTTTCACGTGGCGTATTAACATGGTAACTTACTAGTAGTTTCGATTTCGTCCCTACAGCAGACAACTTTGCTTTTGCTTGTTTAATCGCTACGCTTGCAATTATGGGAAAGTTTGTTTATAATATTTGTTTTTTCCAAATAAGTAATATTTTTATTCCATATATGAATGAATTTAAGTACAGAAATACTTATATTATATTTGTATATAATTAGAATTACAATAAAATACGAAAAAATATTTTTATTTCAACGCAAAAATACTTGATAAACGATGAGTACAATCTATTTCAGTGTATGTAGTAAATATTTTTATATTGAGGTATTATTTAAAGACTAAGACTTAAAATTATAGTACAGGAGCTAAAGCTCCATGCTAACCCTACGGAACTTCTTCGGCGTCGCGGAACTTTCTCCATGTTCCGTTGGAACAGCTGTCTTCTTCTTCCTGGCGTGAAACTCCCCCAGGCATTGTTCCCGGGTATTTCTTTCGAGATAGGTCCCAAACCGTAGCCCACTGTGCAGCTCTAGTACGACCTTCATTAATGAAACCAAACCCGAGCCGTTTTCAACAGCCCAATGTGCAGCTCTAGTGTGACGTTTGCTAACTAAACCAACCAAAAGTCAATGCTGCAAACAAGCAAGCATTTGTAACTATGATATTTGGATTCTTGCGTGGGCCGGAAAGATTTGGTTTGTTTTCCTCAAAAATATTACATGTATTTTAATAAATGATTCCTATTATTTTACTATAGATTTCGGGTAACCTAGTTTTTCTCTGTTATAATATAAAGTCAAAAGAAATGCACGTTATTACTAACTGCTAAAATTGACAAGTCTCAACACTTGTGTGTTTATTGTAAGTATTGAAAGTTATTATTTAATCATACTTTTTTTTTTCAGCTTCATTATAATAACTATTTTTGGGAAAACTTTTATTGGTGCCAATCATTTGCCAGTTAGTTAGTGAAACAGTCAAATTCAAGAAGAAAGTTTCCCTACAATTTAAAAATATTAACAATAACTGGTGTACCCTATTGTAGGAAAGTTCAAGTAGCATGTTTACTGTCTATTTCTTGACAAGGCGATTAATTTGTAATAAATATTAGCTAACAAAATACTTTGCTGCCATCTGCATCAAACTTGACTGATTTTCAATACATGTCAAATTAAGGATCTTTACCAATTTTTTAAAATTTATATATATTTTAATACAAGTAGTAATTGGGTTCTTAAAACCCCCCTTCTCCTTTAATTTTTGCCTTTTACTGCCATTTTCCAAAAAAATATACTCCTTTAAAGGATCTATCTCCAACGAATGTTAAATACATCATAAAGCCACCACACATGTTTCAATTCTATAATAAAAATAGAGGTAAATTCCTAGTGTATGGTGCCCCGTTGGCGCCAAGGCAAAAATGAAGTTTTTTTTTTTGTCGATAAATCAAAATGGCGGTTTGGTTTGGTTAATTAACGTCGCACTAGAGCCGCACAGTGGGCTATTGGCGACGGTTCGGGGCCTATCTCGAAGGAAAGATCCGGGAACGATGCCTCGTATTTTTTAACCATGGTCAGGTGACGTAAAATGGCGAACATTGCGTTGGTCCGGGCAGTCGATCATGATGCTTACAGGCAATCCTTCGGGCAGTTGTTTGGGGCATTTCGATGGCACTCTTAAGTGCACATGCGTTCCGCGCGCTTAAAGTCACAGACTCCTGCCGTCGATTTTGTGGTCTCTGGCCTTCGGCCTCCGACTACTCAATATTACATCCATGATCCCCCACGGGCCGTCGATCATGGTGTTTACAGGCAATCCTTCGGGCAGTTGTTTGGGGCATTTCGCTCGCGCATCTAGCTTAGCTTCATGCAACTAGATGCATCTTCGCATCATCTAGCGCAGCTACGTGGGTAAAAAATTTGGGGTTGCCATAGAACATGATATTTTCGCACGCATCAAGTAGGGTTGCCAAAATATAAACTTTATCGCCCAATCATTTGTCGCCAAATCCCATTTGGCGAGGGCACCGGACACTGGGAATCAACCAAAATAGACAAAGGGTTTTAATAATCTCAGTTTGCGGATTAAAAAAAATTATATTTTAAAATTTTCAGTTGGTTCTTTTCTTTTCCCCAAATACCAACGTGGGGAAAACGTCAAGGTCGTTAACCTGTGATTACTCGGAACTATTACCTGGAAGATCACGTTTCAGTTGATTGATTAATTTAGTGCACTGAGCTACATAAGAACTGAAAAGTACACTAATTACATGTGCGCTTTTTGCCGTCTTTGCTCAAAAGGACAAGATGGTTAAAAGACGGATTCGGGAAGCTTTTTACTTCTAAAATAACGAATGGGAAGGAATTTATGTTTTAAAATAAGTTATTGATGTCCAATAATGCTAATACAATGTTTGACATTTAAAGGCAACAATACGAACGTTACGGTAAAGTCTATTTTCCTCCAATAGGAATTTAATTTCCATTTCTTTTATAGCTCAATAACCATGTCGGATAACGACAACACCTAAATTAGTACCCCACTCATCATATGTGTTCACTTATACATAACAATAGGGGCACTATCGAGATGAAAAAAAGGTGGGCCGGGCTGACCGCCTTCCAAAAACCGCCTAGAGTGAACACTGTATACATATTTAAATTAAAGCTTTTAAAGTAAAATTTTCAGTAAAAATAGTTGTTTCTTTAAATAAATTTAAAATATCAGTCATGCGGATAGGGAGATCCTACAAAGAGAAATGAATTCGACTTTTTGGTTAATTCCTAGTGTACGGTGCCCCTGCCAAATGTATTTTGGCGACAATTGGTGGGCGATAAATTTTATAGTTTGGCAACCCTATTTCATGATGTTCCTAGCAATCTCACAATGTACGGCAACCCTACTTTTTTTTTTCGTATCGTTTCACGTTCTTTTGCCAATAATTTAATGCCAATTTTCAGAATCGTGCCAAGGGGGCAGTACACTAGGAATTTACTGACTTTTTCTTGCCTTTCTTTTTCGTTCGACAAGCGCTCTGAGGTGGAAAGCAGACGAATTTTTCCGAACTGTACTTTCTCAGAAGAAAGACAAACGCTCCGAATCTCAAAAACATACATATGCAAACATAAGATATACAGTATTCACTCTAGAAATAAAAAGGGGCAGGGCGCTGTTGGCAGTAAAAGGTCACCCCGTTTTTTTAAAGGGCACTTTTTAAAAAAAAAATTGGAGTGGGAGTGGCCACCCGTTAATGCATCGGACCATTGACCAAACAAAAACAGTTCTGATTTGTTGATTGATATTGCGCTAGAGCTGAATATTGGTGATGGTATGGTTCGGGGCTATTTTGAAAGAATTCCCGTACAAAATTGATGTCTCTTTATGAAGATACTACTTAAAATAAAAAATTTGACATTTAAAAATTAATGTCTGTAATTAAGGAAAAACAAATCTGTAAGTAGCCCTAATCAGATCATTTACAAAACTGATAGAAAGACTACTTAAATCTAAAAGTTGGCAATAAGAGCCCTAATATTCAAACCTCCCCCCAAACAATCTTCTCTTTAAAAAAAAAAACGTCTTCGTATATGGGAATAGGCAACCAATAGAATCGAAATTACTCCGGAATCATCGCGATTGCACAACACACGTAGTTAAAAAGGAGTTTGTTTTTTAACTGTCATAACTCACTTGATTCCAATTTACACGCAATTTTTTTTTTGAATCGATGCCTTTTTTAAAATCGGCTATAGAAGCAAGGACGCTTGTGCTTGAGTAAAAGGGCAAGAGTATCGGAATTTTTTTAAAAGAGGGCGGCATTTTTTAAAAAGGGGCATGAGGGCGCTAACGTGATGAAAAAAGGGCAGGCAGGGCGGACCGCCCTTCAAAAAACGCCTAGAGTGAACACTGTATACATATTTAAATTAAAGCTTTTGAAGTAAAATTTTCAGTAAAAATATTTGTTTCTTTAAATAAATTTAAAATATCAGTCATGCGGATAGGGAGATCCTACAAAGAGAAATGAATTCGACTTTTTGGTTAATTCCTAGTGTACGGTGCCCCTGCGAAATGTGTTTTGGCGACAATTGGTGGGCGATAAATTTTATAGTTTGGCAACCCTATTTCATGATGTTCCTAGCAATCTCACAATGTACGGCAACCCTACTTTTTTTTTTCGTATCGTTTCACGTTCTTTTGCCAATAATTTAATGCCAATTTTCAGAATCGTGCCAAGGGGGCAGTACACTAGGAATTTACTGACTTTTTCTTGCCTTTCTTTTTCGTTCGACAAGCGCTCTGAGGTGGAAAGCAGACGAATTTTTCCGAACTGTACTTTCTCAGAAGAAAGACAAACGCTCCGAATCTCAAAAACATACATATGCAAACGTAAGATATACAGTATTCACTCTAGAAATAAAAAGGGGCAGGGCGCTGTTGGCAGTAAAAGGTCACCCCGTTTTTTTAAAGGGCACTTTTTAAAAAAAAAATTGGAGTGGGAGTGGCCACCCGTTAATGCATCGGACCATTGACCAAACAAAAACAGTTCTGATTTGTTGATTGATATTGCGCTAGAGCTGAATATTGGTGATGGTATGGTTCGGGGCTATTTTGAAAGAATTCCCGTACAAAATTGATGTCTCTTTATGAAGATACTACTTAAAATAAAAAATTTGACATTTAAAAATTAATGTCTGTAATTAAGGAAAAACAAATCTGTAAGTAGCCCTAATCAGATCATTTACAAAACTGATAGAAAGACTACTTAAATCTAAAAGTTGGCAATAAGAGCCCTAATATTCAAACCTCCCCCCAAACAATCTTCTCTTTAAAAAAAAAAACGTCTTCGTATATGGGAATAGGCAACCAATAGAATCGAAATTACTCCGGAATCATCGCGATTGCACAACACACGTAGTTAAAAAGGAGTTTGTTTTTTAACTGTCATAACTCACTTGATTCCAATTTACACGCAATTTTTTTTTTGAATCGATGCCTTTTTTAAAATCGGCTATAGAAGCAAGGACGCTTGTGCTTGAGTAAAAGGGCAAGAGTATCGGAATTTTTTTAAAAGAGGGCGGCATTTTTTAAAAAGGGGCATGAGGGCGCTAACGTGATGAAAAAAGGGCAGGCAGGGCGGACCGCCCTTCAAAAAACGCCTAGAGTGAACACTGTATACATATTTAAATTAAAGCTTTTGAAGTAAAATTTTCAGTAAAAATATTTGTTTCTTCAAATAAATTTAAAATATCAGTCATGCGGATAGGGAGATCCTACAAAGAGAAATGAATTCGACTTTTTGGTTAATTCCTAGTGTACGGTGCCCCTGCGAAATGTGTTTTGGTGGGCGATAAATTTTATAGTTTGGCAACCCTATTTCATGTTGTTCCTAGCAATTTCACAATGTACGGCAACCCTACTTTTTTTTATCGTATCGTTTCACGTTCTTTTGCCAATAATTTAATGCCAATTTTCTGAATCGCGCCAAGGGGACAGTACACTAGGAATTTACTGACTTTTTCTTGCCTTTCTTTTTCGTTCGACAAGCGCTCTGAGGTGGGAAGCAGACAAATTTTTCCGAACCGTACTTTCTCGGAAGAAAGACAAACGCTCCGAATCTCAAAAACATACATATGCAAACGTAAGATATACAGTATTCACTCTAGAAATAAAAAGGGGCAGGGCGCTGTTGGCAGTAAAAGGTCACCCCGTTTTTTTAAAGGGCACTTTTTAAAAAAAAAATTGGAGTGGGAGTGGCCACCCGTTAATGCATCGGACCATTGACCAAACAAAAACAGTTCTGATTTGTTGATTGATATTGCGCTAGAGCTGAATATTGGTGATGGTATGGTTCGGGGCTATTTTGAAAGAATTCCCGTACAAAATTGATGTCTCTTTATGAAGATACTACTTAAAATAAAAAATTTGACATTTAAAAATTAATGTCTGTAATTAAGGAAAAACAAATCTGTAAGTAGCCCTAATCAGATCATTTACAAAACTGATAGAAAGACTACTTAAATCTAAAAGTTGGCAATAAGAGCCCTAATATTCAAACCTCCCCCCAAACAATCTTCTCTTTAAAAAAAAAAACGTCTTCGTATATGGGAATAGGCAACCAATAGAATCGAAATTACTCCGGAATCATCGCGATTGCACAACACACGTAGTTAAAAAGGAGTTTGTTTTTTAACTGTCATAACTCACTTGATTCCAATTTACACGCAATTTTTTTTTTGAATCGATGCCTTTTTTAAAATCGGCTATAGAAGCAAGGACGCTTGTGCTTGAGTAAAAGGGCAAGAGTATCGGAATTTTTTTAAAAGAGGGCGGCATTTTTTAAAAAGGGGCATGAGGGCGCTAACGTGATGAAAAAAGGGCAGGCAGGGCGGACCGCCCTTCAAAAAACGCCTAGAGTGAACACTGTATACATATTTAAATTAAAGCTTTTGAAGTAAAATTTTCAGTAAAAATATTTGTTTCTTCAAATAAATTTAAAATATCAGTCATGCGGATAGGGAGATCCTACAAAGAGAAATGAATTCGACTTTTTGGTTAATTCCTAGTGTACGGTGCCCCTGCGAAATGTGTTTTGGCGACAATTGGTGGGCGATAAATTTTATAGTTTGGCAACCCTATTTCATGTTGTTCCTAGCAATTTCACAATGTACGGCAACCCTACTTTTTTTTATCGTATCGTTTCACGTTCTTTTGCCAATAATTTAATGCCAATTTTCAGAATCGCGCCAAGGGGACAGTACACTAGGAATTTACTGACTTTTTCTTGCCTTTCTTTTTCGTTCGACAAGCGCTCTGAGGTGGGAAGCAGACAAATTTTTCCGAACCGTACTTTCTCGGAAGAAAGACAAACGCTCCGAATCTCAAAAACATACATATGCAAACATAAGATATATTTCACTAGAATGAAAGTTTTTGAGTTGATTGCACAGTACATAATTTTATACGTAGTTTTATAAGAGGCTGTGAAAAAAAAGTATTTTCGTCTTCTCTCCCCCATCACCCTTTCTTTTGTCATCCTTTAAAGATTTTTTAGCTATTGGCTGGAATTGAATTTTAGAAAAATATATAGTACCAGTGTTCACTCTAGGCGTTTTTTGAAGGGCGGTCCGCCCTGCCCTCCCTTTTTTCATCTCGATAGCGCCCTCATGCCCCTTTTTCAAAAATGCCGCTTTCTTTTGAAAAAATTCTGCCCTTCAAGTACAAGCATACTTGCTTCCCTAGCTGTCTTTTAAAAAGATATCGATTAAACTTTTTTCTCCTTTTTAACTATGCGTGTTGTGAAATCGCGATGATTCCGTAGTAATTTCGAGCAAGGAGCATTCCACGAATCTCATTGGTTGCTTGTGCCCGCATATGAAATACTAATTTTTTTTGTTTTTTTTAAGAGAAGATGGTTTGGGGTGGACTAGGCATTTTATTACCAAATTTTAGATTTAAGTAGCCTTTTTATCAGTTTTATAAGGGGTCTGATTAGGGCTACTTACAGATTTGGTTTTAGCGAAAACATTAATTTTTAAATGTAAAATTTTAGATTTTAAGTAATATCTTCATAAAGGACACATCAATTTTGTAAAGTGCCCTTTTAAAAACAAAATGTGCCTTTTCAAAAATGGAGTACCCTTTTACTGCCAACAGCGCCCGGCCCCTTTTTATTTCTAGATTGAACACTGTAGTACTCTTATATATTTATTTTAACTGTTAATAGAGAAACATATGAATTAATATAAACAAAATGTAGAAAATAATGGCTCCAGTAGCCCAGTAGATCAGCGTTTGGCTAGGATTATGAGTTCGAACCCCCAACTGAGTAGACTTGACAAAGAAAAGTGAAAATGTAGGGATTTTTATGATCTAAGGGTTGATAGTTTCGCTTTTAAAATACTAGAAAGAAGTTTAAAATATATATATTTTTAATTATATATTTGCTTGTATGGTATTATTATACTGCTTGACTGGTGCATGTCAAATCTGATCTGGGTCCAATGTGCTGACGCTGCATTGGGTGCCAATTCAGATTTTACCTCATCGTCTGACTGCGGTTCTAAAATATGTGGTATTTTGTGTGTTGTCTGTCCTGAGTATTAAGCATGTGGATAACAGAGATAAAGCAATCTAAATCAGGCGAGCAAAGATCTGTTAACTTGCCCATCGGATCAAAGTAGAAAATAAGATTACAAAATATTTTAGACTTAAATTCTGATTTTTATCTATTGTTAAAAGTATAATTTGGAGTCAATTTCTTTTAAATAAAAAACAAGCATGTTTTACTTTAAAAAAATTGATCCTAGATATGCCTAACACTAAATAGAATAGAAATTTTCACTTAAATCTAAATTATTTTGTAACCTTATTTTTAGTTCAGTACAAACAAGTTTTTTAAAATAGTTGTTAAAAATATCACGTTTCATCTGAAATCTATGTATGATTTGTTTAATTATTAAAAATTTACATTACATTTTTTTTTTTTACAGAATGCTGAATTTCTGTTTGGGATTTTGAACTTTGCTTAGGACAACTCAGTAAGAATTTATTACTGAAATTTGTGCCAGGGATTAATTCAAAGTATTTTATGCATTAAAATAAAATGTCCAGTATTAGTTTAAAGGTAATTGATTGAGAATTTATAATTGAAAGCATTTTTTTTACGTTGAAGAGATGTTTGAAATGCTTGCAGCATCCCAGTCGAATCAGGAAGAACAGCATCCTCCAACTGCACAAATGTTTCATGTTTGTGACACATGCAGCGTAGGTTTTTCTGATGAGACGAGTCTCCAAGAACACTTACTCACTCATAGTGACCAAACACTTCATGTTTGTGACACATGCAGCGTATGTTTTTCTTATGAGACGAGTCTCCAAGAACACTTACTCACTCATAGTGACCAAACACTTCATGTTTGTGACACATGCAGCGTAGGTTTTTCTGATGAGACGAGTCTCCAAGAACACTTACTCACTCATAGTGACCAAACACTTCATGTTTGTGACACATGCAGCGTAGGTTTTTCTGATGAGACGAGTCTCCAAGAACACTTACTCACTCATAGTGACCAAACATTTCATGTTTGTGACACATGCAGCGTAGGTTTTTCTGATGAGACGAGTCTCCAAGAACACTTACTCACTCATAGTGACCAAACACTTCATGTTTGTGGTACATGCAGTATGAGATTTTCTAATGAGCCAAGTCTACAAGAACATCTGATCACTCATACTATAAAAATACTTCCTGTTTGTGACACATGCGGCATGGGATTTTCAGATGAGCCAACTCTCCAAGAACATCTGCTCACCCATACTATAAAAATACTTCCTGTTTGTGGAACATGCGGCATGGGATTTTCAGATGAGTCATGTCTCCAAGAACATATGCTCACACACACCATAAAAATTCTCCCCGTTTGTGAAACATGCGGCATGGGGTTTTCAGATGAGCCAAGTCTCCAAGAACATCTGCTCACTCATACTATAAACATACTTCCTGTTTGTGAAACATGTGGCATGGGATTTTCCGATGAGCCAAGTCTCCAAGAACATAGTCTTACTTGTAATGTACAAATATTACATGTTTGTGACACGTGCAGCATGGGATTTTCTGATGAATCAAACTTCCAAATCCACTTGCTAACTCACAAAGCTACTACAAGTCCACATGATTGTGACACAGGCAGCATGGAATTATCTGATGAGTCAAACTTCCAAAATCACAAAGCTACAAGTCCACATGTTTGTGACATATGCAACAAAAACTGTTCCACAAAGGCAAATCTCCGAAGACATATTCTCACTCACACTGAAAAGAAACATGTTTGTGACACGTGCGACGAAAGCTTTTCCAAAAAGTCATCTCTCGATCAACACTTATTCTCTCACACTGGTGTAAAGCCACATGTTTGTGACACATGCAACAAAAGCTTTTACAAAAAATCAATTCTCCAAAAACACTTGCTTGTTCATACCGGGGATAAGCTTTATGAATGCGACACATGCAACGTAAAATTTTCCAAAAAGTTAACTCTCCAGAAACACTTGCTCACTCACCCGGAACGAAAAGTTTGTGGTTTATGCAACATAGAGTTCTCGGATGAGATGAGCCTTCAAAACCACGTGCTCACTCATCCTGTAAAAAAAGTTTGTGGTGTATGCAACAAAGGATTCATCGATCAGCTACGTTTCCAAAAACACTTGCTCACACATGCTGGACACACGCCTCTTGTTTGCGGGGCAAGCGACATGGAATTCCTTGACGAGCCAGACTTCGAAAATGACTCGCTCCCAGAACCCTGCGAAATGCCTTTTGTTTGCGACATATGTGGGAAAGAGTTTTTAGGAAAATCGAATTTGAAAGAACACTTGCTTATTCATTGTGAAGAGAGGTCTCACGTCTGCGCCACGTGCAAAAAGGCATTCTGCCGGAAGAAAGACCTCACCGTCCATATCCGGACCCACACTGGAGAAAGGCCTCACGCCTGCTTCAAATGCGGCAAGAGGTTTTCGGACAAGTCCAACCTCCAGCAGCACGTCAACATTCACATTGGTGAGCGGCATGTCTGCGGCACGTGCGACAAGGCGTTCACCCGTAAACGGGACCTCAAAACCCACACCCTCACCCACACTGGAGAGAAGCCGCACATTTGCCAGACGTGCAACAAGGCATTCCGCCGAAAAGACAGCCTCAAAATCCACCGTTCCACCCACACTGGGGAAAAGGAGTTCTTCTGCAACGCCTGCAACAGGGGGTTCAACGACAGGTCGAATCTCCACGCGCACATTCTAACTCACACCGAAGAAAAGAATTTCGTTTGTGGGACGTGCGATAAAAAGTTTCTCCAGAAACGAACGCTCAAGGCACACATCAGCACCCACAGTGGGGAAAGGCCGCATGTGTGCGAGACCTGCAAAAAGGCGTTTACTAAAAGGGGGCATTTGACGATACATATGTTTACTCATACGGGGGAAAAGCCTCATGTGTGCAAGACATGCGACAGAGCGTTCGCTCGCAGGTCGGTCCTGAAGAAACACCTGGAAACTCACAACAAAGATAAAAAGAAGAACGAATGAAATTTCATTTCGGAATCTATTTTTGTAAAAATCATTATCCAAAAGCAAGTGTGAAAGCAAATCGTTATGTTTATATTTGAACAATAACAGAGCAGCAATATAACCGGGAAATCAGGGAATTATCATGGAATTTTTTTTATTCTGGAAATGTCAGCAATTTTTCAAAATTTCACAAAAAATCAGGGAAATGTTCAAAGTTGGGATCATTAAAACGGCAATTATCGTTTATTATGCCCTCTATTCTGAGTAATTTAGTTTTTCCTTTTAGTTCTGAAAAAGAATTTTAAAAAAAATCTTGGTTATGCACATTTTCAGTTTTATTTTTGTAATGAACCACTGCTGGAGGGGGAAGCAAAAGCAAAGTGTGTTGGACTTTAGATTGTCAGCAACATGTGAGAGGCTAATGAATATGCGATTTATTGAAGATTGGAATAGACATATGAAGCATATCAAACATTTAAATTATCTAGAAAAGAAATAATTTTTAAAAAAAACTTGCTTTTTATGCATTTTTTGCTTTTGGGGAACATGTTTAATTACTGTTATGCCTTTCGCAATTGTTTCATTTGTTTTGTATCCATAGATTATTATTTTAACTGACAATAAGTATTGCTTATAATTTTTCATTTATAATGCAATATATTTATTGTAGCGTGGATACTTTGTTTCTATACAAAGCATGTATTATGTATTGCACCATTTCTTAATGTATTTGTAAAATCAGGGAAATTTTTGTGACACTATCAGGGAAACATCAGGAACTTTTTTCCCAGAATTTTGTTGCTACCCTGAATATTATGTAGACAATGCATGCCGCCAAAGCATTCAATGCTATACATTTTTTTTTTCTAAAACGTGTTAAATATTATATGCTTGATTTATATATTTTTTAAACTTTCATGCCTTAATCAGAGTGTCTATAGAACAGGGAAAACCGGGAAATATCAGGAAATTTTGTAATTCTGGGAAAATCAGAGATTTTAGGAATTTAAAAAACATCAGGAAAAAATTATTTTTAATTTGATTTTTGAACATCGTTGATTGACTGCTTATATTCAAATACTACTTTCAAAATACAATAAAAAGAAGGAAAAAAACTTATTGGCTTATAAAATGTGTACTTAAAATAAAATAAAAATCCTTTCAAAATCGTATGAAAATGCTGATGTTTCTAGAACAATTGGCTGTCAATACCTAAATACTTGACCACTCAAGCAATTTTAATAGCGGATGTTCAAATGTCTAATATTTGTAAAATTCCTAGTGAAATTCTAATTTTTCTAGAGCATTGATAAAACTTTTCTTGCCGAATTTGGCCAAATCGTTTTGAGCAACTGATCTTTTATTATTCGGGAGAATTAGAAAATTATTTATTTTGGAAACTTGTAAAGTAATATGTAGTATCGAATATTGTATAAAAAAATTTCCTGTTATCATGCTTCATTTGTGTAAATCGGTATTGTTTCTATTGCATTGAAAAAACTAGACGACGAGGAATTGTCAGGCAAATGTCAGAGAATTTCAAATCGTTTTCCCTCTGGACACCCTGCTTAATAATCCACGGGAAAATTGTACATAAATCATAGCATTTTTAAAAAAAAATTATGTTAAATTTGTAACATTGCATTAGCAACATGTTCATGCTAACATTGTTATTCCAATTCAGGAAAGTACCCCCGTCATTTCGAATGTTGTTGCTAATGCAGTGTTAAAAGCTGCAACTCAGAATTTAAAACATTTAATGATACTCAAATGCCCTTTGTACTGGATAAGTAGTACCACAATTAGCCCAAATAACAAACATTAAAACTCTTATGGATGGTTATTTAACTCTTGGATTACACTAAGAAATGTTAACTCCCAATAGAAAAATATTTAACTTTTCGAAAACTTAAAAAAAAAGAGTGTAATTGAAAAGGATTGTTACAATGTTTTTGCCGTGGTAGCCTCATTAAAACAAATGTAATTTAAATGTTCAAATGTTTTGTAAAAAGCAAAAATTTATTTTAGTATTTCAGCTAGAGTGCTTAAAGATTTATAAATCCGGCTTAAACACTAGGTTATTGAAAAAGAAAATGTAGAAAGACTAACTCAAATTGTGATTGAAAGAAAATTAAGTTTATGATACTTTAAAAACTTTATTTTGATAAATATATATCTACAAGAGCAACTGTTTGTACACATAAAAGAAAAGTACCATATTAAAAAAATTATATAATCAGTAATTTATAATGTTTTCAGATACAGGAGTAAATAATGCTAATGCTAGTACTCTGAGGGAATATAAAAATTTAGATTGTTATTCTCTTTTAAAAAAATAGTGAAGAATAAAATTTGTAATAGTTGTTTAAGCCACCTGGAGCCTCCTTACTAAGTCATATATATTTAGTTGTACTTAATAAAACAGTCTATATTTATTACACTATATAATATTTTCAGTCAGTCTATATTTATTACACTATATAATATTTTCAGTCAGTCTATATTTATTACACTATATAATATTTTCAGTCAGTCTATATTTATTACACTATATAATATTTTCAGTCAGTCTATATTTATTACACTATATAATATTTTCAGTCAGTCTATATTTATTACACTATATAATATTTTCAGTCAGTCTATATTTATTACACTATATAATATTTTCAGTCAGTCTATATTTATTACACTATATAATATTTTCAGTCAGTCTATATTTATTACACTATATAATATTTTCAGTCAGTCTATATTTATTACACTATATAATATTTTCAGTCGTATGTTTAAATGTTCAAACGTTGTATATTTTTTTTTCTTTAATTTAAGCATGTACTGTGAATTAAATTTTGAGATTAAAAAAAATTCAATAGAGTTTCTTAATAGAGAATATGACGATTATTAGAATTTAGTAAATATTTCTTTAAAAGCATACAAAACCAAATTAGAAATTTTTAATGTAATTACTCATTAGATAAAAAAATATTTTGACGGATCAAATTAAATTAAAAAGATTGGTATTTTTTTTAATATATAAAACTTGAAATGCCTTGAAGAAAGAATCTGGGGAAAATTTCTCTTGGTAATTTTGAACTATAATTCTGTCCTCGCATTTATATTATGGTACGGAAGTATGAAGAGTGCAACAATTCTTCCGATTGAGAAATAATACAAATAAAAAGGTCACTGAGCTAAATAAGAACTGGAGAGAAGACTAAGCATCCGCGACCCCATTTCACCCTATCGAGAAAAAGTAGAAAATATAGTCCTTTCGCTTGGTGTTTGATATAGGATGAAGTGCAGATATCCTAGTTTTAAAACCCCATGTCTGGCTTTCAGAAAGCCAAAGCCAGTGTGGTAACCGGGAGGCACGGAGTTCGGCTAACAATTGGAGGATTGAGAGTTCGAATCAGCATGATGAGAGTTTGACAAAAGTCAAGACGTAGTAATCGGGAGTTTGCAGATACGCTACTAAATTACAAAAGTCGTCTGAAATTTTCCTCAATTACTATCGCCGTGTGGACGGGACTGGTTCACTGTTAAACTGATCAGGGTCCAATATCTTGACGCCTATTGAGGTTGCGACGGGTGCAAACTCAGGTACTATCCTCATTAAAATACTAGGCAGTGTTCCCGGGTCTTTCCTTCGAGATGGATACCGAACCGTCTTCAATAGACCACTGTGCAGCTCTAGTGCGATTTTTATTAACCAACCATCAAGAAACGAAACACATTTAATGCTTTGCTGTACTGGCTTTCTTACTTATAAGAAGAAAAAATATCAATGAATCAAATATATATTCAAGACTGACTCAACTCGTCTAATGCTGCAAAAGCCAAGATAGAATGGTTTTTTCTACTTTGTCTTCCGAACAGTATTCATCCGCGCGCCACTGTAAAGTACATTTTCCCCTAATAGGAGTCTTCACTCCACTTTTTATTTACCTCAATTCAGAGTTCAAATCTCGTTTTGTCAGTGCAGCGAACTCGTAATCGGAAGGAATAGGATTTTTTTCCTTTGTTGTTTGACTGGTGCACATAAAATTTGTTGTGGTCCAAATGTTTACAAATCTTCATCAAGAGCATGGGGTGTCAGTTCTCTATACTATATGTAGTGTTGTCCTCGCCGTCTGACCATTGTTCAAAATTGCGAGATAGTATACTCCTCCAACCTAAATTAAACCAACAACAACGATACTTTCGACAAAGTACTTTACCATGGCGCGCGAATGAATATTGTTTGGAAGAAGGTTGTGAAAACATTCTACCATCGCTTTTGCATTGGAAATCGTCTTGCGTCGGTCTTGAGTAATTAATTAATTAATATTGTTGTCTTTTTTTTTTGTAAGATGTAATAATTTATTTAATAGTACAAATATAAATATTGACGACCAACAACATGCTCATGGTTCAACAAGGTTGGTCCAGCTAGTTTCTCCTAACTATCCCCAATGAATATCTAACTTCTTAAAATCCTTTACTCCTGTACAATTAGCAATATTTAAATGCAAGTTGTTCCATTTATCTATTACCCTATTGAAGAAATAGTGTTTTCTCCCTTCCTGATTAAAATGAGATTTGTTTAATTTAAACCCATGACCTTTCGTAAAATATGTGATAATTCTTGAATGCCAGAAATGTGGTTTTAAAACTATATAATGAATGCATTTGCATTGTCCTTTTCGCCTTCTTATCCTACCTCTATCCAAATTGTTAGTTGCTGTTTTCAAAGGTAGCTCAATGTATTTAAAGTTCGGCATTGTAATTTTATGTACAGCCGGAGGGAAAAAACGAACCACTCCTGGTTTCTCGGCCACTATTTATTGTAGGGCTAAACTTAATATATCATTTGGTAAAGTATAAAGTCTACTACACATACCAAAAATTTGCATAGGGGACTATCTTCATATTAAAATCCGCACCAACTGTAAAATTTCAAATAGCAATACCCAATTTTGACTCAATATTTTGAATCTACGACAAAATTTATCGTTGGATATCAATTTGAAAGTCATTTGGTCAAGTAGTTTTTTTAATTCTGAATATCGAAAGTTTAGAACTTGTAATCTTTATATATATTTCTCTTACGCGGTGATTGAAAAACGCTGTTTTTCTGTAAGCTGAGTGGCAACAGTTAGTTTGTTTACGAAATTCTGTTGCGCCCGTATTTTTATTTTGCCATTATGTAAGCCATTTTGTCGATTAACCCCTTCAATTAATAAGTAAATAATTATTTTGTTGATGTCAGCTTAAATTAGGAAGAATATAAACCCTATTACATTAAAAATAGAAGTTTTGATAAACGCTTTTTTAAACTTTACATGTGCGGAACATTGACGTGGCGCTATCTGTTGGCAATTTTGAAAACTAGATTTCTATGACCTTCATTTTTATGACGTTTTAAATTAGTTACGTACATACTTCTGGTAGGCAAGAGTATGGTAAGCTTAACGTCAATTATGCCAAAAGAAACTACCAATAATGTTAAAAATTAAACTAAAACACAGGAAAGGTGTGAAAATCCATATAATTTGAGGATCTCCCCCATAGAATTTGAGAAAAGTCTACCAATGTACTGTTAAAACTATTAGTTTTTAAATAAATTCAGCCAGTTCAGGTGTTTCCTCGTCATCTGACCATGATTAAAAATTACGAGGCATCGTTCACGGGTCTTTCCTTCGAGATAGGCCCGCACCGTCGCTAAAAGCCCACTGTGCAGCTCTAGTGCGACGTTATTTGTCCAAACCAACCAACTCGGTCAACTCAGCTGCCTGTAACCTGCTATCACCTTAGAGTAGATATGGGAATAGAGAGAGCAAGCCCCTTACTTTTTCTCCCAAACCGCGGTCCGACGTCGACCACGTGATTGCCGTAGGAAAGGTTTCCAGATTTGGCGAAATTCTTGACGCGTTCGTATTTGGCTAGGTCGCTTATTCCCTACAACCAATAATTTGAACACGGCGCTGTTTTGTAGCATTTTGCGGAATTTATCCTTTTTCTTAATAGCTTAATTTAGTGCTTTGTAATTGACTTATTCTTTGATAGCTTATTTAATGCATTCAGTATATAAAGTTTTTTTTAAAAAAATTCTAATTTAACTTGTCTTGCTATACATAATATTTCTATAATTTATTTTTATTGTACGCATTTATAGCGATTTGTAAGTTTGTCAAGTAAAACATTACATGAGTTTGACGCCCTAATTTTTATAAAATGTCTTTTATTGTACGCGGATTTATCACGTTTACAAAATAGTGATAAAGCATGTCAACTTTTTTATTTTAAAAAAACTGTAAGATGAAACACAAAAAAACAAATCGAAGCTTTAATTATAAAATAATATATCGGCGGAAATAAAGTCATATACTAATATATATATATATATTTGACAGTAATATACTGTTTATTAATTAAAAAGTATAAATATATACTATTAATTAAAAAGTATAAATGTTAACTAAATATTACAAATTTCCAACTGAAATATTTTACATTTTCATTAAAAAAAAAAATTGGCACCCTTCTTAGTCTGGCGTTCCAAGCGGCCGCTCGGACCTGAAGCCGCCCCTGTATTTAACAGAAAATTTCGCTTGGCATTCAGTTTCAATATGATTAAGCCACGCATTT
The DNA here is from genome assembly GCA_963932185.1 of Troglohyphantes excavatus. Classification (NCBI taxonomy): domain Eukaryota; kingdom Metazoa; phylum Arthropoda; class Arachnida; order Araneae; family Linyphiidae; genus Troglohyphantes; species Troglohyphantes excavatus. The sequence continues at coordinate 23,084,099 of OZ010678.1, forward strand.
TAGTAACGAATAAATGCTAATAAACAGAACTGGCCCACTGTTTATCAATTTAAAACATTTAATTTACAAAACTCCCTGCATTTTATAAAAATATCTTTTATTAATACTTAAAACAAATTTTCGATAGACGGTAAGTATGTTTTCTAAATGAAAGGTATTTATAAACTTACTTTCATAATAAGGGATTTAAATTTAATATATTAAAACTTTATTTTAAAATATACTTGAAATATGTTTTTATTAAAAAAAAATCTTCGAAATTAAAATAGTATAGGGTTTTATATAAAATCTTTAAAATTATTAACTTTATGATGAAAAATATGTAATCAGATATATGTTAAAGAACTAAATCTAATAATTTATCGAAAACCACTTCAAAATTTGGCGACGAAATGTACCGCCAAACCCAACACACATAAACAAGGGATTTCAGCTAATTGAACAATATTGTAGCATATTTATGACAAAATATAACAAAGATCATAACTATATACGTTATTCGTACAAAATTGTCCAAAAATTTGCAGGATAATGTGACTTATTGCGTTAAAAATCTAGAGTTATAGTTAGGTAAGTATCGACTAACAAACTTTATCATCATTATATCAACTTAAAACCTTCTAATAATTACTGATTATACATATCAGTAAAACGTTGCAAATCTTCCTTTTACGTGTCTTCCGGAACAAGCATATGCACAACAAGAAGGACACCCTTTCATACAGCTATTGCAAAGCGAAATTGTCGACTCAAACGCGCGGCCATTGAAATAGCAGGGGGAAGTGATTGACGGCAAGAATAGGCGAAACAGATAAGGGCGGCAAACACGTGACCTTAACAGCGGACCCACGATAATAGGGTTACACTGTCTCTACTTCCTATACATGCTCTAAGGCTATCACTGAGAAACGAAACTTTTGTTAGTATCCCCAGATGCATTGCGCCAATTGCTTCTTTTATGTGCCACTGAATATGCACTTTGGCCTATCTTTCTCCCTCCATTATTTTAGGCCACCGTACGTCTATTAAAGGCGATGGGTGCCAGTTCAGGTGTTTCCTAGTCATCTGAACATGGTTCTAAAAATAACGAGGTGCATGTATGAATGTGTATGTGTTCCCGGGTCTTTCCTTCGAGATAGATCCCGAACCGTCGCCAATAGCCCACTGTGCAGCTCTAGTGCGAATTTTTTTAAACTAAACCATTATCGTTATGATATCTGAGACCTCCTTGGCGGAGTGGATAAAGGCGTCAGCTGTGAATCGATATCTGAGACCTCCTTGGCGGAGTGGATAAAGGCGTCAGCTGTGAATCAGAGGCTTCCTGGTTCGATCCTGTGCAACGGACTAAGAAAAGTAAAAAAGTAGTGATCTTGTGATCGGAGGGTTGCCAGCTTCATTACGAAATACTAGGAATGTCGTCCAGAACATCAACGAGCCCCAGTTGCTAAGTAGATAAGGCGTTCAGCTACTAATCAGAGGATTGGTGGTTCGAATCCGTGCGATGGACTTGACAAAGAAAAGTAAAAAAGTAGTGATCTTGCCATCTGAGGGTTGCCAGCTTCGCTACAAAAATACTAGAAAGTCGTCCAGAACATACAGCAAATTGTACTGACGTGTATACGAAACTGGTTTACGATAAATCTGATCGGGGTCCAATGTCCTGACGCCTATTGAGGTTTCTTCGGTTGCCAGCTCAGGTGTTGTCCTCGTCATCTGACCATGGTTAAAAAAAATACGAGGCATCGTTCCCGTCTCTTTCCTTCGAGATCGGCCTCGAACTGTCGCCAATAGCCCACTGTGCAGCTCTAGTGCGACGTTAATTAAACACTCCAAACCCAACCAGAACATCCAGAAAAAATTATCGGCGTGTATACGGTTCAGGTGCTCGATAAATCTGATCGGGGTCCAAAGTTCCGACGTCTATTGAAGGCGTTGGGTGCCAGTTCAGGTGTTGTCTTCGTCATTTGACCATAGTTCAAAAATACGAGGCATCGTTCCCGGGACTTTCCTTCAATATAGGCCCCCCAACCATCGCCAATAGCTCACTGTGCAGCTCTAGTGCGACATTGTGTAACAAAACAAAACCTTATGGTTCAAAATTACGAGGCATCGGTCCAGGGTCTTTTCTTCGAGATAGGCCCCGAACCGTCGCTAATAGCCCACTGTGAAGTTCTAGTGCGACGTTTTTTACCAAACCAAAAACAAAACCTTGTTATGATATCGTTACAACTCAACTCAGAAAATAACTTCTGATATCATTTCAGAAATGAAATGTTCCTTTTTCAAAACAGCAAAGTTCAATACTACTTTTAACAAATTGAATTTGTTTTATTTGGACGTTTTTAAATGAAAGATTTTAATGTGAAGTTTTTTAATTTTGCTTTATGCAATACAAAATAAAAATCGGTCTTATTGGAGGAAGTCTTGCGAAGAAGAGATCAGTATTTTCACAAAGACATTTCCATTGGAACAGACGCTAGTTGGAGTGCTCATTACGATCGAATCCTTTGTTCTTCGACCATTTTCAAACGTATGAAATTTTATGTAGTTTTGCTAAATATTAACTTAATTCTTCTTTTTAAATTAATATTAGTTAGGGATTTCCTAGTTTACGGAGTTAGTTAAGTAAAAATATTATTTTATGTGCAATTTGAAGTATTTTTGTCGTTAATAAAATTTTCTATATGGTTTTCTAATACTGAGAGATTAGTAAAATACAAATCGGTAATCTTATGATACTGTATGTAATTATTTATAGCAACATATAAATAAAAACAAAATTTTAACTTGAAACGAAATAATGACTGGTTTTGGAAAGAAGATAGGTAATTTGTTTTGTTTTGTGATAAGTTCCTAGTATATGATGCCCTTATCCAATTTCAAAATGTTTTCATTGTTTAGCAGAAGTTTTACAACAATGACATTTTGTTTACCAGCATATATTGGCATGGATGGGAATTGTTTTACGATATGCATTGTTGAGACAAAATGTAAGCACAAGTTGTTACTTGAATTTCTTGGTGATTAGTAGCTGGGAATGAAGCCCCCTGCTAAATTAAAAACTGAAAAGAGAAAAATAAAAATAAATCTTTTTAAAAAAAAGGAAAATAGACTAAAAAGTAAAAAATAATTTATTTTACGAATGAGTTAAAAAAATTGAAATATTTATTATAAATTTTATACTTATTACAACTTTTTGAAGTTGGTGCCAATTTACAAAAGTTGTACATAAATTTTGGTGCTTATTTCAAAAAGTTTTAAATAGTATAAAATTGATGTTAAATAATTAAATTTTTTAACTCTGGCGTAAAATTATTTGTTACTTTTTAGCACATTTTCCTTATGTATGTTTTCTTTTTTTTTAAAAAAGATTTTTGCACTATATTCTATTAAAACAAAGACTTATATTAGAGTACCTGGTAATTGGCTAAGGATAATTTGGTCATGATCATCTCTACATTAGCCATACCGGAGTTGCCCATGTGCATCTTCTTCTATAAATGTGAGTCAATCAGCTTTATGAGCAAGTCTAAATATCTTAAAGCTAGCCACGCAATAGCAACTATTGGACATCTAACAGAAAAGCTTCACTCAATTGAAAGCTAACTCGATTGCTTCCACTTCACTTGCCAACTCAGGCCCGTAGCCAGACAATATATTCAGGGGGGGCAGACACCATTCCAGGTAGGGCAAGGAGAAAAGGACGAAGTAGGGGGGAGGGGAGCAGTCCGTAAAATAATAATTATTTTCATTTTATAAAAGTGATAAATTGACGGATGATGTTTATCGCTAGGTGCTATGTAGCCTCTAACGCTTTTTTACTTAATTTTCTGAAAATAAAATTTTATAAATAACCTAGCATATTTAACAAGGTAGATTCTTGAATTTAATGCATACAAATTATTCAACTTTCATATTTATGTCAAACAAATTAAATATTTACTCTATATTTCGGTGAGCTGACTGCTAAGTGATATAAGACACAAAAATTAACTTACGTAATTTTCGTTGCTCGATAAGCTCTATCATTTGGTTGTGTGGGTCCTAATTCAATAGGTTGCTCAAAAATGAATTAATTGTCATTCCACTTAATATTACAGCCAAAGAGAGTTGTAAACTTTCAACGCTCATATTTCGGAACACTGTTTTTTGACTTATTAAACTTGACAGCCAATTCTGCCATATTATAGTTTCGCGAAGATGAAACACATAGTAACATTACATCACTCGAACCATTTTCGTCGCTACACACATCCGCTTCCTTGTCCAATCTTGGTCTTTTATTCAAAATACCAGCGTATATCCATAACGTTGAAGGCATTTTAATATCCGCGCTCTTAAAATCAATCGTGTTATCGTAAACAAACTATTTACCTAAAACACCAACAACCTATCTGCAGAAAGCAAACATTTGAGTAACTACTTTTAATCGTTTTATCATTAAAAGTCCCGACAGTTTTGTTGCAATCCATACAAGCCTGACCAATAGAGAAAAAGAACAAACGCAGCTGGGGTGGAATGGACTTGGAGTTTCACATGATTACTCAATTTAGAATTTCCTGTTTCACTGCAGTTTCATTGTGAAAAATCTATGTCCCTAATGAATGAGTTCGAGTTCTTCTTTGCTGCAGGGGTTGTGTGCGTTAGAAAAATTAGCTTTCATTCTGCTGTTTTCCGAAAGAAAGACGCCCTTTCCCCCCTACATGAATACTTCCTCACCGTAGGGCAAGGGGACGGTTACCCATGCAGTGCCCAAACAGACTACCCCCCACTAGTTTTCAAAGGGATCGGTGGGCGAGACCATTGCCGCCAGACACGTAAGGCGAGAATTGACGACAACTACCACATGTTGATAATTACTTGTCTTGCAAGGTTCAATTGCTACAATGGTTTATGCTGGAAGTATAATGAGTGAAGTGGAGGTGGGGAGGGGGGGAATGGGGCGGTGGAAAGTGTGTGCTTTTGTCCTGCTATGGAAGCTCTGAAATTTTTTTTTTTTTCTCCGCGTGAAATTCTAGAAAATTTAATTCTTCGACCGTTCTGGGGGGGGGGGCAATTTTTTTCTAGGGCGGGCAATTTATTTTATAGGACGGGCAACGCCCCCCCTGGCCCCCACCTAGCTACAGGCCTGTGCCAACTATTTGTAGTTGGACAAAAAAAATACTTTTGCATACTACTGCTTAAACGGTTTTGATAAATAATAGACAATTTGATGATTTGAAATACTTTTGCTTAAATGGTTTTAATAAATAATAGACACTTTGGTGATTTATGGTAATACGATTTGGTTGCAGTTTATCAATTTCAAAATCTGAGAAGCAGCAACCCTGAGTTGATTGCAACTGAATATTTAAGGGAGTTGGTGTTAGATTTTTTTTATTTGTTTCTCAGTTGATTAAAAGTTGTTGTAATTTTTGGTAGTGCACAGCTAGCTGAACTCATGTAGTAAGATGTACCTTTAAAACATATTTATGGTTTTCGTCATTTGGTAACTTCTTTCTATTTCAGGGAATTTCTAATTAAAATCCATCCTAGTTGACTCGCAGTTGTTTAATTGGCACTCACGTTTTCCAATAGAGCTGAACTAGGATGGGCAAGTATTTTTTTAATTAAAGGTGTTCGCCTATTTGAATCCAATCTTAAGTGGGTTAATTCCTAGTGTACGGTGCCCCCCCTAAATGGTAATTTGGCGACAATTGGTGAGCGATAAATTTTATATTTTAGCAATCCTATTTCCTGTCGTTCCTTGCAATATCATGATTTACGGCAACCCTACTTTTTTTTCGCACCGTTTGACGTTGTTTTGCCAAGCCTTGGCGACGACGGGGCACTGTACACTAGGAATTTACCTTTAAGTGTTACTAGGAATTTACCTTTAAGTGTTACAAGGAGTATTACTTTGTCAATAGGGAGCCAAGTAAGACGGCCTGTACTTGACATGGCAAGACCTTATTTTCATAATAAAACAGTCGTACCAGTGTTGATAACTCCGCCGTAGCCGGTCCCAAGCCCGGTTGAGAAAGGAGGAGGGGGAGGAGATACACCTCTTTAAAAATTCAGGGATCAGCTGGCCCGGCTGATGCAATACCACCTAAAGAGCGTGGACTTGTCGTTTTCGCTCCTTATTCGACGACATCATAAAAAGTGACAGAAACCGGTTCTTTTTGTCATTGTTCAAAAGAAGACAAAAAACGGTTTCTATCACTTCTTACGTGACGTCGAATGCGGAGTGAAAAGGCCTTGTCTACTCTCTTTAGGTGGTGTTGGCTGATGGCACCTTGTTATGGACCCCATGCCTGGGGATACAGGCAAAGAGCTTTCAATGATTCTTATTTACTCTTGATTATTATTCTCAATAGTTCCACTAAAATTTTGGTTTGGTTTCTTAATTAAATTGTTTCCATTAATAGAAATAAGGAACATGTTTCTTTCAATAGTTAGACCTGTTGTATCCTTACCGAGCAGGGGAGAGGAGATCGTATTGGCATGTCTACTGATTAGTCTTGCTAGAAGAACTCGTGTGCATCTTCTGCTTGCAGAAGATGAACCCACCTGTGACGTATTCGACACGTTTAGTAGACTGACTAGCATCTACAACGACTTTTTAATTTTAACAATTTAAATCATACAATTCAACTAGTTTTGTCCTGTCTTAGTCACCGGTTTTCTTTTTTTAACTGAAATTGGTTTCTATTGTCAAATTTAATAATTTTGTATTTAATAATATTATACTTATTAAACTTGTGTACTGCAGTACATAGTGTTTGGGGCAGCATATCCTTACCTGCTCTTGTGCTACGTAACCCAACCAACCTACAGTGTTTCAAATGTCATCTTGACGTATGCAGTAACCCATATAGAAGAAAAAGGTGATTCATCCTTTCATTAGATAAGAGTGAAGAAATACATGTGTTTTATAAAAGTTAGTTTTGTACGTGTTTATTTTTAATCAACATCTTTCATTAAAAAAAAATTGTATAGTTTTTCATAGACTAGCAATGAATGAGCACAGGTTTGAGGAATTAACTGCCTATTAACCACTCAATGAATAGCTCTTGCATAATTTATGCCTTTTTGTTTGCTTCATAATACATGGACAATACTTTGATCCCCTTCAGTTTTAATTTACATGTTCTGGCTGCATTTGCATATTCTAGCCGCATTCTCCATTGTTTTTCTTCCTTGAAAAAGCTAACAGATGTTTTCAGCTACAGCATATGTTGGTTTATGCACATATTTAAAAGTACAACGCTGTTTCATCAGCGTTGAAAATTTGATCAAAAGATGCACTTTCCGTTTGCAGCATCTCCATTATGGCGTCCACATAAGCTTCCATTACTTCTGTATCAGCACTTGCCCTTTCTCCGTGCAATCTAAGGATTCTTCCACTGTTTTGTTGTTTAAAGCAGTTAAATCACCCAGTATTGTATTCAAAGTTTCCGAGTCTTAATTCCACATGGATTGTTTTGGCTTTTGCCATTATAACGGCTCTTGTTAATGAAAAAATTTTAGAATTTTTTTGGTTTAGAAGCATCACTTGCCGATGTGGTAAAAAGTTTCGATCATCACCGTTTGCCACAAACCAATGAACTACTTGAAGATATAAAAAAAAAATTCCTGCTCACAAAAAGAATATTGATATAATAAAAATATTCATTTGACTCTGGGTTCCAGTGAGCACTCTACATTTAATTTGCACGACTAAAAATTTTCTGTAAAATCATTTTGAATGATTGCCTATATTTTCACAAAATTTTCTGATGGAGCCTGCGTCTTGAAATGTTCTTGTAATGTTTTTCGCCAAAGGGAATACTAGGTAACTGTGGTTTAAGCATGTTTTACAATAGTTTGTATGTTTTTGATCCAATAACCGATATAAAAATCAATATTTTCTTCGAATCCGTGATGTCGTTTGCACTAAAGTATTGCTTCAACTGTTCAATATAGGTCAGTTCCATGCGTGACTCACACTACAATTGAACATTTTCATGATATAAAACTCTCACTAGAGCACAATAATTAAAATTTATCAGCAATTAATCGTTTGCATATTATTTCTAAAGTATTGAATAATTTTTTTTAACTGATGTAATTTAATTTATGTATGACATCACACCTATATGGCAAATAATACAACTGTGACTCGCACTACACCAAAAAGGAAGTTAGTTTTAGGATATGTTTTAAAATACTGATTTCTTCCTATTTTACGATACGAAAAAAATAAAAATAATAATTTATGGTTCATCAATAATCAAAATTTGGATCAAGAGAAAAATATTATTAAAATATACTATTTTAAAGTTGGGGGAAGTTATTTTATGCGTGACCCACGCTACAGTATAAATGTGACTCACACTACAACTGACTTTTATTTTTGATTATCTTTTTTTTTTTGTTAATTTTTATTTCAAATTTTCACAATATGAACTGATTAATGGAAGACAAGCTTTCTATGGCAAGATTTAAATTAATCAAAGTGAAAAAAATATTAACAATTTTATTTTCAACCCATAAAAATGTTCTCAAAGTTAACATGGGAAAATGTATTGTGCATTCAATGATCAAATGCTGGTTGAAATTGTTTTTACAGAACTGTCATTTAAATCAATATCTGATATGTCATCAGCTTCTGGCTAAGAAAATTTCCTTGAATTGATGTCAAACCGCAAAAATTTTACAGTTATTCCAGATAAGCCACATGTTGCTATAATTTGTCATTTCACATTAAAGAGAGGATAGTCTTCTTTCAATTTTTGCATCATTGAATATAGCAACAGCATATTTATCTTGTTGCATGTAATCAGATACTACAACAATTGGTATGGACGACGACGAATTTAAAGAAGTTCTTGAAGGACTTGGCCCCGTAGGGGCCATCGCCTCCAGTAGTAAAAATTTTTGAAAAACCAAACTTTGCTTACTGCAACCAAGAGAGAGAGAGAGATTTCGAGTTCGGTGCGGAGTACCCGGGGCCGAAGGCCCCATTACCTCCGGTCATGACTGCATAAGGATGCATGGGAACACATGAAGTTAGAGTTGATTTCCATTAGATTGAGAGGACATCAGGCGTCAGGAAGGCAAGGGCAGGAACGGAGCAGAAGGGGCGGAGCCTAAGCTGAGCCAGCTTCTGATTGGCCGGGAGGCGTGGTCTCGGCGTCTTTTCCAGCGAAGAATTCGAAGAAGGCCTGTAGCTTGGACCCCTCAGGGGGCTCACATCTTGTGAGTACGGGCTTGGCAACCCCGAGGTACCCTAGCTGGGCCTTAGCTTTTTTCGTTCTTTCCTTTTTAGCGAAGGCCCTACCAAGTGCACGATTTTTAGTTTTTATATTTTGTTCTATCGTTCAGTTTTTCATCTGTTTATGATTGTTGGGTTTTCCTTACTTATATTTCAGTATTGTTTCGTGGGTTCAATTTAGTTGTTTCACTTTTTGTATTAATTCTGACAGTTTATATTGGTTTCTGTCAGATTATCTGACCTGCACGTTTGCCGTGTGCGGTAACTCGTATCGTAGGAAAGTGGAGTCCTGGGGATCCTGCGACGTCTCGTTTTAGGACGGGGTTAGTTTCCTAGAGACGTCGTTGCGTTCCCTTTGGTCCATGCTTCGACGTAAACGAGAGGCCAGGAGTGAGCCCGCTTTTGGTCAACCGGCTCGCCTAATATCACTGTAGTTCAGTACGCCAGGTGAATTTCTCCCCTGGCGTGCTGGACACCACTGTTATTTGGCATTTAAGGGCTAGTACTGCAGCTAGGAGTGCCCTTGTGGGTCCACACTTCGAAACTGTAGCACTATACCCCGGTTTTACCCCCGTGGCAGTGTGGCGCTGCCTCCCCTTGTAGGGCTCGGTGGTGGGCGGGGCTGAACCGGGATGAACACCCAAACCTCATATGGATCCCAAACCCCATGCCCTGCCGGAGGATTTGTATCCGGCGACCCCAAGCAGTGAAACGAATCTTACAAATACTACAGAACAATCAAATAACGTATTATATCCAAAATTTCTGATTATTACCTCACCCTCTGGAGAACTGTCCAGAACATCTCCATTTATAATCCAAAAAGGGCTACTTGGTATTGGCGGCAATCCAAAAACTGTCAAAAAACTGCGTTCCGGTGATTTGTTAATAGAAACATTCAACCATCTTCAATCAAAATCTTTTCTTGCCGGTAAAACAATCAACAATATCCCAATCAATGTAACACCCCACAATAGTCTTAATTCTTGCCGAGGAGTCATTTCTGAAAATGACCTCGTTAACTTACCAGAAAATGAAATCTTAGAAGAACTTAAATCACAAAATGTTACTCAAGTCCGCAGAATCACAATAAAACGAGGAGAACAAATTATTAATACCAAACACCTTATCCTAACTTTTAATAGCCCTAAATTACCGACTCATATCATAGCTGGTTATTTAAATTGTCCTATCAGGCCCTATATCCCGAATCCTCTGCGGTGTTTCAACTGCCAGAGGTTCGGACATTCAACTACCACATGCCGCTCACCTGAAACCTGTTCGAGATGTTCCGCGATTGGCCACTCTTTTTCCTCTTGTGAACTTCCATTTAAATGCATCAATTGCAATGGCGACCACTCTGCCAACTTTAGAGGTTGCCCTAAATGGAAAGAGGAAAAAGAGATTCAAACTATCCGAGCCACCCAACAACTATCTTACCCGGAAGCTCGAAAACTCGTATCAAATAGACAACCAACTCCAAACCTCTCTTATGCAGCTGCAGCAAAAAAAAAAACCGCATCTATCGCTATTCAATGCGATATTTCAATAGACCTTCCCTCAACCAGCAATAGTCAACAGCCCAAAGCTAAACTTCAATCTACTATCCTTTCCTCAAAAGGAACAATAACTCCAAATATAAAAAATAATACCATCGAATTGATTTCTCCTCTCACAGCTCTTAATAAATCTCTGAAAAATAAAAAAGATCTAAAAGAAAACGCCAATACCACAAAACCTAAAAAAACCAGAACCTCCATATCTCATAACATACCATCCGATTCTTCGGATGCAGCGGACATGGAAGTTGAGCCTGGAATGGAGGCTCCAAATAATCTCCTTCCAAAACTCCGAAACAGCCTTCAACACCCATAACTTTCCCATAATGGCCGGTGTCTTTTCGTGGAATTGCCGCGGATTTCACCACAACTCGGTAGACATAAAACATCTTGTCGATGAACACCATCCAATCTGCTTTTGCCTACAAGAGACTCTGCTCAAACCAACTCAGAGCTCTCTTGTAAAGGGTTATAGCCCCCTTAGAAAGGATTACATTAGCGGAGATAGAGCCAGTGGTGGAGTTGCTATATTTATATCCAATAGCGCTCCTTTCACCCCACTGAATCTCGCAACAAATCTGCAAGCCATCGCAGTGAGAGTCACTGTAAAATCTCTCGTTACAGTGTGCTCAATTTATCTACCGCCAAATGATATTATCCATCAAGCAGATTTAGACAGGTTATGCGATCAGCTTCCAGCTCCTTATATCTTATGTGGCGATTTTAATGGGCACAATCCTCTTTGGGGAAGCCCAGACACAAATCGTCGTGGAAGCCAAATTGAAAAGTTGATTAATGACTACAATCTTTGTATTCTTAATAATGGGCAATCAACTTACTTCCACGCCCCATCGAGGACTTTCTTTCTTGATCTTGTCCTGTGTTCTTCCCTTGATCTTGTCCTGTGTTCACCATCTCTGTTTTCTCCTCTGACATTTCATGTGGGAAATGATCCATATCATAGCGATCATTTCCCCTTGTTTATTACATTTCCGGGGAGTGCTGCAGCCCCTGTGTCTCGCCTGCCTCGATTTAAATTCGAGGCGGCGAATTGGGATCTGTTTGCGTCAATTGCTGATTTGTCAGACGAGATGGTGAATCAAGATGACATTGATCAATGTGTAGAATCTGTCACTAATGGTATAATGGACGCAGCTCGCATTTGTATTCCTGTCTCAACAAAATTACCAAAGTTACCGAAACCGTGGTGGAATCAAGCCTGCAAACTTGCCCACAAAAAGAGAAAGAAGGCCTGGGATACGTTTCGGAGGTATCCCACATCCGAAAATTTGACCAAGCTCAAATTTGCAAAAGCCAATGCACGCCGAATACGTCGTCAAAGCCAAAGAGAATCATGGCAAAAGTATGTCTCTGGCATAACATCTGCCATTTCCTCAAAACAATTATGGAACAAAGTTCGGAAAGCCATGGGATTATATTCCACACATTCCATCTCGTTTGTGGAAGAAAATGGCCAGTTGGTTACTGACACGGTAGAAATCGCAAATTCTATTGCGAGAGCATTTTCTGCCGTGTCAAGTTCCAACACATATCCTGGCAATTTTCAGCGCATAAAACAACGCGCAGAATCCCATGCTATTAATTTTTCTCCTGATAGAGATACCGAACTTGCCTATAATTGCTGTTTTACGGAAAGGGAGTTGACACGATGCCTTCACAGGACCAGGATGACAGCACCAGGTCCTGATGGTATCGCATATATTATGCTGAAACATCTGTCTAGTCACTCTCTGAGGAACTTATTGCGACTATTCAATCGCATTTGGATGGAACATGCATTTCCTTTGGCTTGACGACGTGCAATAGTTATTCCTTTTCCTAAACCCGGAAAAGATCCGAATAACTATCGGCCAATTGCACTGACTAGCTGCCTTTGCAAGCTATTTGAAAAAATGGTAAATTCTCGCCTTGTCTACGTCTTAGAGACGACTGGTGCTCTAACACCATTTCAAAGCGGTTTTAGGGTCGGCCGCTCTACTGTAGATAACATCCTAAACCTCGAAACCCAAATACGCCATGCCTTTCTGCGCCGAAACCATTTCGTGGCTATTTTCTTCGATATGGAGAAGGCGTACGATCGGACATGGCGATATGGCATACTTAAAGATCTGTGCTCTCTTGGGTTTCGAGGTCATCTACCAATATTTATTAAGAACTTTTTGGCATTGCGGGAATATAGCGTTCGCATTGGCAGTGCATTTTCGGATACTTTTGTTCAAGAAGAGGGTGTTCCTCAGGGTAGCGTCCTCAGTGTAACTCTCTTCGCCCTAAAGATCAACGACATCCTGAATCAGTTACCTCCTTCTGTCCAAGGCAATTTATACGTGGATGACCTGAGCATTTTTTGCCAGGGAAAGGATATGCGATTTGTAGAGCGACAACTACAAACAACTGTTTCACGGTTGACTACGTGGAGTTCAGAAAATGGCTTCAACTTCTCTGTGCAAAAAACATCATGTGTTCACTTTTGCCGTCTACGTAATCTGCATCCTGAACCAGATATTTTTCTGGGTGGTAATAGGATAGCAGTAGTAGACGAAGCAAGGTTCTTGGGTGTTATTTTCGACAAGAAGCTGACATTTTTGCCTCACATTAAGGACTTGCGGGTGTCGTGCATGAAAAAGCTTAATCTATTAAAAGTACTATCTAATACATTTTGGGGAGCAGAGCGATTCAGTATGCTGAATATCTATCGAGCTGTAATTCGCTCCAGATTGGACTATGCCTGTGCCGTCTATGGTTCAGCTCGTCCATCTGTGCTGCGTAAGCTCGATACGATACATCATTCAGCACTAAGAATCTGCTCTGGAGCTTTTCGCACATCACCCGTCGAAAGCCTTTATGTTGTGTGCAATGAATTGCCACTAGCCTCCACACGTAGTTTGTTGTCTTTGCGACTTTATTTTCGCATTTTATCACATCCTGACCATCCTTTGCAAAATTGCCTTCTGGATAGTTCCAAGGACGTCAATTTCAGGAATCGTCCATCTTGCATTCCATCGTTTGGACTTCGCATGAGAAACATACTGAGCGGCTCACCACTCTCTTCAATAGAAGTTGCCGAACGCCCTCTTTTTGACAATATTCCATGGCAAACTTCCAATATCTCGATATTTAATTTATTTGTTGACCATGATAAATACAATACCAATCCTATTGTATATAATCAACTTTTAAATGATCATCGTCATAATTTTATTAATTACACTGCTGTTTACACAGATGGATCTAAATTTACTAATCATGCTGGCTGTGCATTTGTGTGCGGTTCAGATATTTTTAGTTACGCATTACCATATTTCATTTCTGTTTTTACTTCTGAATTTTTAGCTCTGTACAAAGCACTCAAACATATTTCTCACCAAATCCTTGGCAATTTTATAATTTATACTGACTCAAAAAGCGTTGTAGAATCTCTCGCATCGGATCATTTTAACCACCCTCTAGCTTCTGATGTTTTAAAATTATATAATAAGCTTATCCGACGGGGCTATGGCGTCATATTATGCTGGATTCCTGGGCATGTTGGCATTACTGGCAATGAAGTGGCAGATCAAGCTGCCAAAAATGCCACATCCCAGCTTAATATCAGAATCCCATATGACGACCTACGCAATGTTCTGCGGGACCTAGTGCGGAACGAATGGAGTGAAGGTTGGAAGCTACAAACCAACAACAAACTAGCTTCTATTTTTCCAACTACCTCACTTCTACCGTCCTTATCATCTAGACGGTTGGATGTTTTACTGACCCGTCTCCGCATAGGACATTCAAGAGCGACCCACAGGCATTTATTGATAAATGAAATCACCCCGCCGTGTCAGTATTGCCAACAACCTCTCACCATCCGTCATATTTTAACTTCTTGTCCTCGTCTTCGATTTTTATATAATCGCTTTTTTAATTCATCATCTCCCACTTTGTCGTATTTATTAAATCACCCACATCATTCATCACTATTTATCTTTTTAAATTACACAGGATTTTTACCACTTCTTTGAATTTAATTTTTGTTTGTGTGTATTTTTAGAATTTTAATGTTGGTCTAAACTACCTAGTGTTTGGCGCAGCTTGGCCATATTTGGCCCTTGCGCCATTAGACCCCATACAACCAACCAACCTGTAGCTTGGACAGTGGCTTCTCCTGTTCTCGAAGACGCTTAATTAAGCATTTAATTTCTGCGTCTCCAGAGAAAATCAAGGCTATCTCTTTGAATAGCTCTAGCACTGGGGCAGCATCATTAAGTTGCCGGGCAATAGATAGGGAGTTTAACTGGTTTGGGCGAGGAATGAAAGCCCAGTGAACTATTATTGACATTACTAGTTTTAGAAATACGAGGGGGATTTAAGTGGTTTGGGCATTTAATTTTAACTGGCGGCTTTTTGGTGGAAGAGCGGCTTGCTCTTTTACCTTCAGGATGCCGTCTTGGTGGGTTTTTCGGGAACTTAGGGCATCGTCTGCTGCAGGCTGCATGGCCGGTCTGGAGGCAGTTGATGCAGTGGGACACAGCGGGTCTAGGCAGGGCGCAGTCACGGGAGGCATGTGCCTCGCCGCATCTCAGGCAACGTGCCGTCATGTAGCAATGGGCACTGGTGTGCCCGAACCAATTGCACTGGATAGTACCTCGTCTGTTCCTAAATGGCTCGATTTTTACGTCAAGTCCAAGTAGGGAGGTAATGGCCAAGATTTTGTTGGAGTTGGGCTGGCGTGGAGACTCCACCAGGAACATTCCCAGTGGTTTTTTTCTTCCACGTCTGGGGAACTGTATGATTCTCGAGGAGGGAAACCCAAGAGATTCAAGTTCAGTTTTCAGAATACCGCACCCCGTTTCCGATGGTAGCCCCTTCACTACCACCTTGAAAGGGGCACGGCTCTCGAGAAAAAAACCGAAATTTCTCTCTCGGAGATACGTCATGATAGAGAAGTTGGTCACCTCAGATTTAGGCAGAATTCTGAGATATTCACCACTCCTTTTATAGGTGAATAAATCAGGGTGTCCGAGTTTTAAGTCATTCAAAACATCAGGACTCTCATCTGAGTATCTGAGGCAAATAGGTAGGATGTCGTGGGAATCGGGAGCGGAAACCACTGGATTCGTGACTTCCGCGGTTGGCGTAGGGCTTCTTGACACCCCAGTTTACTGCAACCAAAATTAAAAAAGGTCCATTTCTACTCTGAATTGAAAGACGTCTTGGCCAGGGGGCGTGGCTTATGAGCGAGCGTTACATTTTTCTATTACCCCGGTAGGGTTTTTGGAGATTTTGCACTTTTTATTTGATTTTTCGAGTTTTTATACTTTTTATTTGATTTTCTAAAATTTTATATTTTTTATTTGGTTTTTAAGAATTTTATAGTTTTTATTTTGTTTTCAAATTTTCTAGGTCTGCCCAGAGTTGAGCAAAAGCATCGAGGCTCTAGGCCTATGCACGTTTCGAAAATCTGTGTGGTCATACACTTCTAATATATCCAATTCCGAGTTTCCCACCAGCTCGATTGTGGAATAAAAATTTTCGGCCAACTTGCCGATAAAATGAGATAGTGATGGCATGCCAAGGGATTTGGCAATATCCTCGTCCCGGGCATACCATCTGGCTTTTACAACATATACTCTAAGGAAGTTCCGCTGGAACTTCGCAAAGTTGTCCATGGTAGTTTTGCATACGAATCCCCATATAGGGGAAGCGTATGTCACAATTGGTCTTAGTATTACCTTAAAGATTAGGAGCCTGTTTCTCATTGCTAACTTAGATTTGCGGTTAACTATTGACCACATACAGGCTTTGGCTTTCCTAATTTTGTTTTTTATATGCTGGAAGTGATGCTTCCAGCTCATAGAACTGTCGAGAACAACACCAAGATAAGTAGCTGTGTTGGCCCACTGAATTGGGGTTCCAAACATAAAAAGGGGGGCGGGCTTGGCTTTCTTTTTGGAGAACAACACGGCCGTGCTTTTTTCAACATTCAATTTAATTTTCCAGTTCAGGAGTCTCGTCGGTACCTTGTTACTAAATTGATTTTCATCAACTTTCGAGCTGCTCCCGAGCTGAACTATCAACGACGTTAACAACGAACTCCTGATAAGAAGTTATCATCTGTAAATGTGGATCCTTGCCTATGGTATTGTATGCCTGCGTTTGCACCTACCTTAAATCGTAAACCCGGGACTTCCGTTTTCTGTTCTTTCTCTAAGGTGGTGGCTTTGATCACCAATACCTAGGAAAGTCTGATTTCAGCGACGCTTTATCTTCGGATTAGCCTAGCTTCCCTTCGCCCGGTGGATTCTACCCTACCTCTCTCTATCTTTCATCATGGCAGATCTAAGTAATCTTACGCAAGATAAAGTCGAGACCATGTTAATGCAAGTTAACTTCGCTTATGAAAAACTAATAGCCAAGCAAAAAGCTCAAGGCGGTAAATTGTACAACTCAGATAACATGATGCTTAGTAATACTCTCAGTATGAGGAAAATCTATGCCAATATGTTGCATAAGTTTAATGCACCGACCACTCCGATTGTTCGGGCCGAAATAAAACCCGAGGCACCTCCGGCTATTAAACCGGCCGTCGCCCCAGTTGAAGCTAAACCCGAGGCACCCCCGGTTATTAAACCGGACGCCGCCCCAGTCGAACATAAACCAGTGGAAATCCAAATGGACACCACGAACATTTTCGAAGAAATTCTTGAAATTCCTAGCATAGTCAATTGCCAGGATACAAATGATGATGGATTTCAACTGCCAAAAAAGTCGGCAAAAAGACAAAGGGAATCTAGCCCTACCAAAGTTGAAGTCTCTAACAAATTCGCAGCTATTGATAGCGAAATAGTAGAGGCTGAACCTAACGTAGAAGTACTACCCTTGAAAACCAAAATTCCACCAATAATTGTTTCAGACCCAAAGTTATGGACTGAAATACGCTCGGTATTCAATTCCGAAGGAATCACCGAATTCTCAGGCAAAGCAAACGCTGAATCAATAAACATTAGGCTTAGCTCTAAGGAATGCTTTGATAAAGTAATTGAACTGTTTAAGGAAAAGGGCTACCCCTTCCACACCTTCAGTACAACCAAAGCCAAAAAACTCAAAGTGGTTCTTAAAAACGTCCCGGCGGACATGCCAGTTGATGAGATCAAAGAGGGATTAGCCCAACTGGGACACCCTATTGTCAGCGTATATCAATTGAAGAAAACGGTCAAAAGATGCAAAATCCCACTACCCATTTTCTACCTCGAGCTAACCTCTGGAAAGCACGATGCGGATATTTACAAAATAAAAGACCTCTTGCACTTAAAAGTCAAAGTCGAACCATACCGCAGGAAAAAATCTCCGACCCAGTGCCATCGGTGCCAAAGGTACGGACATACTAAAAATCTGTGCCAGCACCCAATTAGGTGTGTAAAGTGTGCGGAAAATCACTTTTCAATTGATTGCACTGAAAAGTACATTTCAAATCCTAAATGTGCCTTATGCCAAGGTAGCCATACCGCAAATTATACTGGGTGCCCCAGCGCTCCAAAATTGCGGCAAAAAACTCGACCTCAGGTCGACTCGGCGGTAGCTCCGCCCACCCTCAGGAATACTGAAGTACCTGTATTACCATTGGTCGAAGAAGCCCCGCCTCCAATTAGGGAGACGAGCCAAAATAACTCTACCGAATCAGATACGGATGATATCATGGGATTCCTCAGAGAAATCGCAAAATGGTTTAAAAACATTAACCTAAAAGATATTCTTTACAAAGCTAAAGAACTTCTCGCCAAATTTAAACAAGCAGAAAACCCATTTGAAAAAATGGAGGTAGGGTTAAATGCACTTGAGTTGTTCTCAAGTATCTGCAACACTGATTAATTCTCGGATTGCTAAAACTTCAAAAGGTCTATGGCCATTCATCTACAACGACGATGCCGAGAGCTACCGCCGTACCTGAGTAACCCTGGGGTTCGAGCTTACACACAGGTGTAGGTGACTCAGGGTCAGGTTTCGGCGGACAAACGGCTCTCGGGTATCTTATGATCAGGCGCTCGTCTGAAGACAAGAAGAAAAATAGAAAACCAAATAAAAAGTACAAAAAAAAGTTTATAAAAACAAACAAAAACTCCCTATCTTTAAACTTCCTACTTTTAGACACTCCAAAATCCTTGGATTACGAGTATCAAACTTTCCCCCACTTTCCTTATTTCTTCTTTCTACCTTCCAAAAACCCACCTCGGTGGGTTCTTCTAGCCCAGATCATTTGGGCACCTCATTCTCTATCTTTTTTCGCTGCGCAGGCAGTAACAAGTACAAATAAACCCCGCTACAGTTATTTCCCAATGGGATCATCTTCGATGAAGTTGAAAGGACCCTAGGGTCGATGCAACGAAAGGCTAATATCCGATTTCCGCCATTTTTCAAGGGCTGTGATGTGATTTTGCATGTTTTTGCGAATGAAGAATAGAGAGGAATGTTGCATAAGTACAGCCGTATCGTCCGCAAAAAGGGCAATTTTTGTTCGGGGGGTGCTGTGGGATATCATTAATGAAAACATTGAATAACAAAGGGCCGATTACGGACCCTTGGGGCGTTCCGGCGGAAATTGGTCTAGCTGAAGATCTCTTATTCCCTACTTGAACGACAAATTTACGTTTAGTTAAATAAGAATGTAGTAAAGTTATTAGGTAGTCGGGTACCTCAAGGTTAATTAGTTTTACAATTAATCCGTTTATCCAAACCCGGTCGAAGGCTTTTTCTATGTCAAGAAAGAGAGCTCCAGTATGCAATTTCCGCGAGAATCCCCCGGTGATTGTTTCAACCACTCTAAGCAGTTGGTGAGTTGTGGAGTGTTTCCGCACAAAACCAAATTGCTGGGGAATGATTTTCCCATCCAAGTCTAATGAATCTAATAATCTATTTCTAATCGCTACTTCAGCAATTTTGCTGAGCAGCGGGAGTAGAGAAGTAGGTCGATATGAAGTGGGTTGTGGGGGGTTCTTATCTGGTTTTTTAATTGGAATGATGACCGCTGTTTTCCAAGAGTTAGGAAAAAATTTAAGGTTAAGCATGGCATTAATAATATAAGTGAGAATGATGATTATGTTTATGGGAAAATTTTTCGCCATTTTATTGGTGACACCCTCTTTACCGGGTGCTTTTTATCTTTTTGATGTATGAGGTAATTTCCTCGATTTCGATTTTTTTTGGTTGAGTTTCAGTTGGGTGAGAGAGAAATTCCTCAACACACTCGTTAACAGCATTGTTAAAGTTGACATTATTAGTGGCGTTTTCTTTGAACTGATTTTCATAGCTATTGGCAATACATTCAGCCTTTGCATTATCCGTAAAGGCCGTATCATTTTTATAAACAATTGTTGGCATTTTAGATTTATCCCGCTTACACCATCTTACCATTTTGTACAGGGAGTTGTCGCGCGGATCCAGAGAAGTTAGGAACTCATTCCAATTTCTCTGGATCTGAGCTTGAAAAATTTTTCTAATATGTTTTTGCATATTATTCAACTCATTTTTGTCACGCTTGTCCCTGTATCTTTGCCACTGCCTGCGCATGGCATTTTTCTCCCTTATTAGTTTTTTAAGTAATAGTAGGGTGTAGGTACCATTAATATTTGGTTGTTGGGTGGAGGATCCCTTTTGGGCTTCCAAAATAGCAGTAGTTAGATTATCAACCTTCAACTCCAAATCAGAGCTGTTGTTTATATTTTGGTAATTAGCAATATCAACACTTTTGAGCTGACTTTGAAAATCTTCCCAGTTTGGGGGGGATTACCAATTTTATTAAGAGCTGCCATAAACATCTCCATTTGCCTATTCATTACGGCTTCCATATTCGCTGACAAAGTAGCGAAAATTTTTTCGTTACTCTCAGTGATTTTATTTACCAATTCATTGTTACTGAGTTTAATCTCCCTTGTTAGGTCTATTATAGCCGCAAGGGTTGGATTTTCAGTAGAATTTTTGGTTACATTTGGCTCCTGAGTGGAGATTTCCATAAATGGTTCTGGGTTACTGGGGGGAGGGGGGGGGGGATTTCGTAAACATTATGATTAACATTTTGCTGCGCCGTTGCGGCTGCATAACTAACACCCTGCCTTCTGAAATTATTCGAGTTTTGGGGGCCTCTGTTTTGCCTTTGATTGGGATAATTGTTTCTCATTTTGCAACCTCTATATGTCGCAACATGTGGCTTCCCACAGTTGCAGCATTTCGGTTTTTCTTCGCTTTCCTTAGTCAACGAGCATTCTCTAGTATGGTGCCCTAAGCCGCACTTACAGCATTTAGTAGGAGCCCTACAATTTTTTGAATGGTGCCCAAAGCCCTGACAGTTGTAACACTGGTTCATACGTTTCGGGCGTACGTACTTCTCGATGACAACGTTCATGAGTTGCAACTTTTTAACATCATATATTTTGCTGACTTCCGGACCTGCCGGTAGTTCCAACATGAACACCGGCAGGGGAGTCTTATCCCGAAAGTTTTTCAACTGAACGATATGATTAATGTCATGCTTTAGTTCGGTTAACTCGAACAAAATATCCGCTGGGTCCGTATCCCGGCCTAGGCCCTTCACGACAACTTTTATCGGCCTCTCGTTTATTGGCGTAATAATAAAATATTCAATACTATTATCCGTGAGATACGTTGTAACAGCTCTGTGCTCTTTAGCGGTTTTACATAAAACCCTAAAGTAGTCACCGCTGATTTTGATTTCAACCTCGGGGGCAACAGTGGCCAGAATTTCCCTTCTTATTTCAAGTTGGTTAGTTACCGATTTAACCATAATCGGTTCTACTCTATGAACCGTTTGGTTCGGATTTGGTTTTACTACCGCAGTGGGCTCCGTATCCTCCTCCTCAGATTCGGAAAGGGGCTCAAAGCGGTTTTGCGTGCTAGTAGATGGCTGGCTCAAAATTAGTTTTTTATGAGCAGCGTGGTTTTGGCGATCAGTTGGAATTGGTCGCTTTCGCGTGTCCGTTTTTGGCCTTTTTTTGTCTCGAGAGAGACAGTTGAAGCGTGGTGGGGGCAATCCTCAATAGTACAGATATAAAATGCCAACTTACTCCTCAATTCGTCGACGTCCTTCGAGTCTCTGATAGCGTCCGGGTTCCGAGATAGGCTTAAGTCCCAAATCTCGTCCAAAGCGTTAATCCTATGCTGAAGCTTCATACGCTCCCCGCAAATTTGGTCAGGTCGCTCGGGTCCGATCTCCGTTTCCATGTCCATGCCAGATGTAGTAGTGTCTCGAGAGTCCATGTTAAAATCAACTCTCACCACGCAGTTAGGCGGCTAACCCGCAATCCGTCACGGATCTGTAAATAGATAAAAATTTATCTAAATACACGTCATTAACTGGGGTTAAAAATAAGTCACTGCCCAAAGATTCTGAAAAGTAAATGCGACCCTCGTGTCGCGTCCGCGGGCCGTACCTCCGGCCTGCGATAGTTGGCGTTTCCTTCGAAGTATTAGTAAAAATCAGAGCGTCTTCTCAGCTCGCGAGCATAAGCCAGAATGTGTGTGAATTGGTATGAGATTTCAGGTGGTTCTGGAGTACCCGGGGCCGAAGGCCCCACAACCTCCATCATGAGTGCAATAGATGCTTTGAGAACACATGAAGTTAAATGGGTGTTCCCTCAGATAAACGAATCTCACAGCATACCGTCCGGGTGGAAGGCGCAGGAACGGAGCAGAATAGGCGGAGTCTAGGCTGTGCTGACTTCTGGTTGGCCGGTGGGCGGGGACTCGGGCTCAGTAGCTTTACTTGCGAAATAGTCGAAAAAGACTTGGAGCTTTCCAAGCGCTGATTTCTGGCTGCGAAGAAGAGAAATTAGGCTTTTAATTCCATCTTCCCCAGCGAAGATCGGCCCCTCAGGGGGTTTACTTTCTTTAAGTAAACACGGGCTTCACAACCCCGAGGTACCCTAGTGATCTATTCTACTTTCTGTTTCTTCTCCTCTTTCTCGTGCTTTTCCCTTTTTTCTTCCTCCCTCGTTGTGACTACCTTTCGTAGGTGAGGGCTCTCCATCAGAAGCTGTTGCCGCCCTGTTGCATATAGCTTCTGTTGGCGATTAAGTCGCCCACGTGTTTGCCGTACGTGGATACTCGTAACCTTGGAAATGAGGAGCCTGGTAATTGAGAGGATAGCGTCTTGGGTCAAATTTTGTACGTTTTACCTCAACACATTACTTCGGCCTTTGCTTCAGGCAAACGGGAGGTACATTGTGGTTCCCAGTGTATCAATCGGCTCCTGGTTAGGGTCGGCAGACCTGGCTGGGTGGAATCAAGCAAACGTTATGTCTTCTGGGACCCTCCCCCTGGATGACTGAACATTCAGGACCGGAGGCGTCTTCAGGCACATAGTGCGCGCGTATAGTTCCTAGTAAACCTGGTAGTACATTGCCGAGCGCACCCATTTTTTGTTTCTTTATTCATTATGTTTATTTTGGTTGCATGCCGGCGTGTACTATCCCTTGATTAATAAGGACTCCATGGTGGGTGGGACTCTAGGATCCGAAATTTCATTCTCCTTCTATGGAAATTAACAACCCCTCTCCTTCAGTGGAGCAACCATCGATACAATCTTGTCCAAGTACTTATAGATTCTTTGTTATGAGACGTAGTGAAGGTTCTTTTCACACCGTATCGCCTTTTCTCATAGAGAAAGGCATTTCCGGTTGTGTTGGCGAAGCTAAATCCATCAGCAAAATGCGCTCGGGCGATCTGCTAATTGAAGTTGCTACAGATAAACAAGCTGCATCACTCCTTAAATTGACTACCCTGGCTAATATAACGGTATCCGTGTCACCCCATACTACTTTGAATACTTCCCGAGGTGTTATCTCGGCAGCTGACTTACTAAATGTCCCTGAAAAGGAAATCCTTGAAAATCTTAGGAATCAAAAAGTATGCGAAGTTAGAAGAATAACCATCAAGCGAAATGGAGAAATACTGGATACTAAACACATTATCTTGACTTTTGAGACACCAACTCTCCCACAACATGTTAAAGCTGCCTATCTTCGTTGTCCGGTTCGACCATACATTCCCAATCCTTTGCGTTGTTTCTCTTGTCAACAGTATGGCCATTCTAAGGCTACATGCCGAGGAACCCAAACTTGTGCTCGCTGTGCTCAGCCAGGGCACGAAAGCGAAAACTGCAACAGAGAACAAAAATGTGTTAACTGCGAGGGTGACCACCCTTCCTACTTCCGAACCTGTCCGGTATGGGCTGTAGAGAAGGAGATAACAACTGTCAAATTTAAGGAAAACATATCATATCCAGAAGCTAGACGCAAAGTCACAGCTCGAACACCTGTAGCAGGAAAAAGTTATGCTTCTGCTACACAAAAGGTTATGAAAACCAGCAGCACACAAACAGACACAACTACCATACCTTTAACTAGATCACCTTCAAAACCTGTAACTAGATCTTCAACACCTGTAGCTAAATCTTCTTCCACTAGTATCTTTAAGCAAATAGATCCCAGACCTTCTATTGCTAAATCAAAAACTACAGCGAAATCTAAATCTTTTCAAGCTTTGAAATTAAAAACTGCGAGAGAAAGTTTTTCTCGCCAAAAATCGATAACATCTTTCAGGTTTCCTCATTTGGAAAAAGAAGCAGATGTGATGCTTCTGCACCCATCTGACGATGAGGAAACTTTAATGAACGAGGGTGATGTAGATGGCCTTTCGAACGCACCCTCTATAACGTAACATTCTTTATCTCTTGGAACTGCCGTGGTCTTCGACCCAAAATTGATGACTTAAAAACTCTCATTTCCACCTACAGTCCAGCATGTATTGCACTTCAAGAAACTTTTATGCGGTCTACTCAATCTGCTAAGATTCGTGGGTTTAATTGTACTCGTAAAGACTTTGTTTCTGGTACTACAGTGTCTGGAGGAGTTTGCATTTTCACTTCTCATAATTATCCCAGCACTGTAATCCCACTAAATACAACTTTACAGGCTGTTGCAGTTAAACTGCATGTTCAATCTCTTCTTACAGTCTGTTGTCTTTATCTACGACCCAATTCTAACATCTCTCAGCAGCAATTGAACGACCTTGTGGACCAGCTACCAGCGCCCTTTTTAATACTCGGTGACTTTAATGGCCACAGCACTCTGTGGGGAAGTGACAATACAAATCGTAGAGGGCAACAGATTGAGCAATTGATAGCCGATTACTCTCTTTGCTTGCTCAACAACAACGAGAAAACTTATTTTCACGAACCCACAAGGACATTCCACTCTCTCGATTTAGCCATTTGTTCTCCAACACTTTTGCCTTTTTTGAATTTTGCAGTTGCCAGTGATCTTTATAACAGCGATCATTTCCCCATCTTGGTCTCGCAAAATAATCGTAGCAGAGGGGTCATTCGACCACCTGCTTACAAGTATTACCGAGCTGATTGGGTTGCCTTTTCTCAATTGGCACTAGTTACCGAGACAATGGTTACAGACGATGATATTAATATTTCCGTGGAAAACGTCACCGAGGTAATTATTAAGGCTGCTGATGCAACGATTCCTAAAAGTTCGACTCGGCAGCGCAAATTTTGCAAGCCTTGGTGGAACCCTGATTGTCAGTCGGCATACAAGAGACAAAAGAAATTGTGGAACATTTTTCGGAGATACCCAACTACAGTAAACCTCGTCGCTTTTAAACAGGCCAAAGCGTTCGCTCGAAAGGTAAGACGGCAGAGCCAAAGAGAATCTTGGATCAATTACGTCTCTTCAATCACTTCATCAACAACGAGCAAGCAATTATGGAGAAAGGTTAAGGCAGCTAATGGCCTCTACCAGGACTATTCGATTTCGATTTTAGAAACAGGAACTGCTGTGCACTCTTCGCCAGACGATATTGCCAATGCAATAGGTGAAGCTTTTTCGAATGTGTCCAGCTCGAATTCGTATAGCCCTGCTTTCTTAACAACCAAGAGACATGCCGAAAAAACTTGTCTTAATTTTAAAACTAAAACCAATCTCGATTATAATTGCAGTCTCACGATGATGGAGCTGAAAAAGGCGCTTTCTAACTCCAATAACACTAGTCCTGGACCTGATGGAATAACTTATCACATGCTACGCCATCTTACTACAGATTCACTTACGAATATTCTTCTTTTGTTTAATAGAATCTGGGAGGAACGAAAGTTTCCGTCTCTTTGGCAAACAAGCATCGTGATTCCAATTCTAAAGCCAGGAAAACATTCCAAAGATCCTTTGAGCTATCGACCAATCGCCTTAACCAGCTGCCTGTGTAAAACACTAGAGCGAATGATCAATAGACGCCTTATTTATCTGCTTGAAAAGAACAAATGCATTCCTTCATGCCAAAGTGGCTTCCGTAAAGGAAGATCCACACTTGATAACATCGTGCAGTTGGAAACGCAAATTCGAAACGCATTTGTAAGGCAGAATCATCTGGTCTCAATATTTTTTGACGTTGAAAAAGCGTACGATCGCACGTGGCGCTATGGTATTCTCCGAACTTTGTTTGATTTTGGTTTTAAAGGAAATTTACCTCTTTTTATACAAAACTTTTTATCTTTTCGTTCCTTTCAAGTTCGTGTAGGTGACGTTTTGTCACGTTCTTTTATTCAAGCTGAGGGAGTTCCTCAGGGTAGTGTTTTAAGTGTCGTTCTTTTTACCCTTCATTTTAGTAATATCATTCACTCGCTACAACCATACATTCATTCTTCATTATACGTTGATGACTTGCAGATCTCATTCCAGGGATCCGATATGCGATTCATTGAAAGGCAGCTTCAATCTGCAGTCAATAACTTGATCAAATGGTGTGACGAGAACGGTCACACATTATCACAGACCAAAACTTGTTGCATGCATTTTTGTAAGAAGCGAAACCTACATCCAGATCCCGAAATTTCCATCCGTGGTTCACAAATTCCCGTTGTGAGCGAGATGAAATTCCTCGGTGTCATCTTTGATAACAAGCTCTCCTTTCGCCCCCATGTACTGCACTTAAGGGAAAAGTGCGAAAAATCGTTGAATATCCTGAAAGTGTTGTCTAATACCGCATGGGGATCCGACCGGACCTCGTTACTTCGGGTTTATCAATCTATTATTCTCTCACGGATTGATTACGGATGTGTGGCTTATGCATCGGCTATTGACTCAGTCTTACGCAGATTAGACACTGTCCACCATTCTGCCTTAAGAATTTGCACAGGTGCATTCAGGACATCGCCTGTCAACAGTCTCTACGTAGTGAGTAATCATCTTCCACTTGATTTTAGACGAAGAATGTTGTCTGCATATTTTTATTTTAAAATTTTATCATTACCATCGCATCCTTTGAAGAGCATGACTTTTTCTCCTGGTTTAAATCGACTTTATAACGCTCGTCCATCTCACACTCGTCCCTTCTGTGAACGGACAAAAGGTCTACTTAATGACTTGAACCTTGGTGATATCGAGATCCAGCAGAGCGAAATGTTGCGTTTCCCGCCATGGGATATCCCAATTTGCACTTTTATCAACCCCTTCGCAGACTATACAAAAACTGATACTGCTGCTGTTGTTTATCAGCAATTATTCGAGCTGCATCGTTCTCAGTATGAATCATATTTACCAATTTTTACCGACGGTTCTAAAGGAGTTGGATACGTTGGCTGTGGAGTAGTTATCCAGAACGCACCATATAGTTACAGCCTTCACTCTTCCTGTTCTGTTTACACTGCTGAAGCGGTGGCAATTTATTCTGCCCTTCAAACAATATCTTGCAGTACTCAACGAAAATTCTGCATTTACACTGACAGCATGAGTGTTCTGCAACAGCTGGAGAACTTTGATCCGTATTGCCATCCCATGGTGTCGAATATCTGCAATACTCTGAATAATTTAAAAAACGCGGGTTTTGATATTTTGCTTTGCTGGATCCCTAGTCACGTGGGCATTTTAGGGAATGAACTTGCAGATACTGCAGCAAAAACTGCATCCGTTCCCTTGCAGCAAGAAGTCCCTTTCACAGACATGAAAAAATACGCTAAAAACACTATTAATTCTTTGTTTCAAGAATTTTGGGATTTGCAAATTGCCAATAAATTGCATTCCGTAAAGCCCATAACTAAAGAATGGCCCATTGCCCCAGTACGCAAGACCGATGTCAAGTTGACTCGTCTTCGTATTGGGCATACTCGCTTTACTCATCGCCATTTATTTCTTAATGAAATCCCTCCTTCATGTCAATCATGCTTATCTGTTTTTACTGTTCATCATATCTTAATTGTCTGTCCTGTTTTTAACCAACAACGCATGAAATTTTTTAAAAGCACCATCTTAAATCTGAAAGATTTAATTGGAGAAGTTCCCCATTTAAATCTGTTTTCCTTTCTAAATGAGGTTGGCTTTATCAATCACATTTAAATTTTTTCTTTTAAACTTCGTCTGTTTTTAAGTGTTTATACAATGTTGCTGGTCAACAATTGTTAAAATGTAAATAGTGTATATAGTGTCTAACAAAACATATTTTTTGTATTTATTCAAATATTTTTAACCTTTTACCAAAATTGTCAACATTTACAGTTGATCTAAATATATTTTTATCCTTTACAACGTTTTTAATTTTTGAAACTGATACTTTAGAGGCCTCACTATAAAGAACTATATTGTCGTGTGTTTGGCGCAGCATGGCCAAAACTGGCCCTTGCGCCACTAAACTCTAACAAACCAACCAACCAACCAGCGAAGATCGGAGTTATTTCCTTCAATAACTCGAAAACCAGAGCAACTTCATTGTGTTGTTGGCTGGTAGAGGTAGATGAGGGGGAATTAAAGTGGTTTGGGCGAAGCAGTAGTGGTCTAGGCAATAAGGTAGGGGGATTTAAATGGTTTGGGCAATTTTTGAACTCAGGTGGCTTTCGGGCAGTAGGACGTCGAACTGGGCGTCTCTTTTCCGTGGGCCGTCTAGGTACATCTCTGGGGAACTTCGGACATCTTCTGCTGCAAGCAACATGGCCATGTTCGCTGCAGTTGATGCATAGATTGTTGGTTGACTTCGGAAGTACACAGTCCCGGGTGGGGTGTGAATCGCCACATTTCAGGCACCTAGGTGCCATGAAACATAGATCGCTGGTGTGGTCAAACCAATTGCAATTGAAACATTGGATGCGTCCTCGCCTTTTCCTGAACGGCTCGACTTTTACATCGAGCGTAAATAAGGTATTCAGGTGGAGGATTTTGTTGGCATGAGGAGCGTTAGGAATTTCAACTAAGAACATGCTTAGTGGCTTTTTGGTCCTACGCATGGTGAGCTGAGAGACTTTCAGGGGTGTAAAACCCTGAGAGGTCAGCTCGGTGATCAGGCTACTACACTCCGTCTCAGTCGGCAATCCTTTAATGACAACTTTGAACGGAGCGCAGCTTCCTAAGAAAAAGTCGCGCTTTTTACTTTGAAGGAAGGCCATGATCGAGAATCTGGCGACCTCGTTAACCGGAGAGATCCTGATGAACATTCCAGCGTTTTTACTGCTGAATGACTCAGGGAAATTGTCGCTAATGTCACTTAGCATTTCGACAAAATTCTCAGTGGTTTTGAGGTAAATAGGCAGGGTAGGAGCTCCATCAGGTGGAATAACCGCTGGACTAGTAACTTCCGCGGCTGGCGTAGGGCAACTTTGCGCCCCATTATAGCAGGCCGGGGCGATATTTCGTCCACCGGTATCTGATCCATTCAGATCGATAGTAGAAGCAGAATTGCCGCCGGCAAACATCTGCTGGAACTCCGCACGGTCGGAGAGCTCGGCGTCAGTCGTGGGCAGCAATAGCGGGGCAGTGTATCCCTCCGCGGGCAGACAGTCAATCTCCATTTGATCGGCTTTTTCGTCCGGGAGGGGAGTCATGGCGGCAATAGCCAAATCATCACGGGCTAAATCACGTAGCCTCCAATATTCGGCAGGGTCGGTGAACATCAAATTGATATCAGGGTCCCTCAACACGGGAGTAGGCACGGGTGACCTCGCCATAATTGGGCGGTGTATCACTCGGTAAAAATCTTGAGAGAGCCTCGAGTCTGTACGTCACAACACGACGGTGTCCAGACCACCAAGGAATGATGTGACTGTTTAATGATGGAGTGTGAATTGGTATGGAATCGGAATTAACCTTACGGTGTGTCGACCGGAGGTCCTTACACCTTCATCGAATTAAGTCTAATAAATAGAATAACGTTAGCGGGGTTTAAGTTTAACTAAGAAGTTACTAATTAATTGGTGGGGGTTGGGGGCCCTAAGGCTAAACGCGAGTTCGTTAGAAAAAACCTGAAAAATAACATCAGTAGATGGTGTGTGTTAGAAATAAGTAGAGACAACAAGTGATTTGTAGTACATATTTTATTATTATAAGATGCAAAATACACAACATTGAGGACAATAACATAACCTGGCTACTAGCTAAGGAGCAGCTGTCGGAAATTTTGACATGTCAATGTGACAAGCAAGTCTTGTGATGCCTACCAGGTGGGGTCGTGGTGAATGGTTCTTGGTCTTTTATGTTTCTGGTTTACCTCGTGATCATACTGTGTGATTTCGTTAAGGTGTTGTATGTCTGAGTTTTCGATTGCCATGTTATAGTTGTGTGAGATAGTCAGTATTGCTGTGTCAATAGTGTCCATTTTAAGGTCCCTGTGTAAGATTGAATTCCTGACATACCTTGGTGCATCTGTTAGCCTTCTAAGGGCTTTGTTCTGAAATGTTTGAAGTTTCTTTCTGTGTGTTCTTCGAACTGCAGCCCAGGCCGGACAGGCATACAGCAGAACTGGTCTGATCATAGTTTTGTAAAGAATTACTTTGTTTTTAAGTGTCATTTTTGAGTTCTTCCCAATGATTGGATTTAAGCTTATACTTGCACCAGTCGCTTTTGCGAGAGTTTGTTTAATGTGTTCTTTAAAGCTAAGTTTACTGTCTAGGTGTACTCCTAAGTATTTGGTGTGAAGTTCTCTCTTGATCTCTGTATTAAAAATCTCAAGATCGGTGTTGTAATCAACTAGTGTGTCGTGTTTGCGGAAGAGTACCGATACACTCTTTTGAGCATTAATTTTGATGCGCCAGTCTTCGCACCATGATTCTACTGTGTTTAAAGCGGCTTGTAGCTTCCCAAATGCTATGTCACCGTGCTTAGATTTAGCTAGTATTGCTGTATCATCGGCAAATTGGGCCGTGATGCAGTTATCGAATGTAGGGAAATCGTTTATGTACAAGTTAAATAAGGCTGGTCCTAGTATGCTACCTTGTGGTACTCCTGCTTTAATGTTGGTGAGTGTTGAAAGTGTGTTGTTTACTCTAACCTGAAAAGATCGCTCTGAAATAAATGAGTTAATCATGTGTATCATTTCCTTGGGGATGTTTTGGTTTATTAGTTTTTTTATTAGCCCCTTGTGCCATAAACTATCGAATGCTTTTTCTACGTCTAAAAATACGGCTCCTATCATTTCCTTATTATTAAATGCTTCACCTATTTTTTCCACTATCCTATGGACCTGATGAGTAGTTGAATGTCCCTTTTTAAATCCGTATTGATTTGTATTAATTACGTTGTTTGAATCCAGAAAAGTTTGTAGTCTGATGTTAATGACTTTCTCAAAGACTTTCGCCAAACAGGGCAAAAGACTGATAGGCCTGTAATTACTAGGTTGGAGTGGGCTTTTTCCTGGTTTTTTAAAGAGAATTACTATTGCTCTTTTCCATTTGTTTGGGAAGTATTTTAACCTGAGGCATGCATTGAAGATGTTGGTGATATGTACTATTACCTTATGGGCAATATTCTTAAGGGCTTTGTTTGAGATTAAGTCGTATCCAGAGGCTTTTTTAGGATTTAACTTGGTAATAATGTCAGTGAGTTCCTCTGGGGTGGTGTAACGTATGATGTTGTGTGGCTCTTCTGCTAAGTAGTTGTCTACTTCATTGATTGTGTCAACAACATGTTCTAAGTTGATTGGTGAAAGATGTGGTGAAAATTGGTTGTGTAGACTGGAGGCAAGAACCTCTGCCATGTCGTGTTCAGTGTAATGTTAATGTTTGAATTACTGCTTTCTTTTTGGTAGGGCTGTGAGGGAGGGCTCTTTTAGCTTTTGCTTTTCCATATGAACTTTTGGATTTGAAGATTTTTTTCGGATCAACAGTGTCGGGCAAAGGCTCAGCAATCAAAGATTTTGTATATTTTTTTTCTCTGCATTTCTTCATACTATCTCTCTTTTTTATCTGTTGGATAGCTTTTTCTTCTGCTGTTATATTGAGTTTCCTTTTCGTTCGGCTTAATTTCTGACGCTAAGTCTCCACTTTGCGAAATTCTGAATAATTCCCTGCTTTCTTAAGCCTTTTTCTTTGTTCAGCTTTACTCTGGGCAGCAGTTTTTGCCATACCTGTAAAAACATGTTATTCGATATATTTTATTACATTTAAAATAAACTCTTATAAAAAAATTTACATTAGTATATAATTTAATATTAAGAAAGAAACAAGAAGTGACTCACAATTATTTCTCATACTGTGACTCGCACTACAAATTTTTTTATATTTTTTTCCTCTTAACAAACAGGAAAGAAACAAAATTACTGGGCTAAATTATTAGTCTTATTATGTAGTAGGAAAATAAAAATTATATTACCTAAAGCTAATTAATTCTTGTAATAAATTTAAAAATTGCAAGTTTTGTGTGACTCGCACTACATGTACTAAACCTTTTTTTAAATCCCAAATTAGCCATTTTCAAATAACTTATACAGCTAAATTTGTTTTTGAGGTAGACTTTGGCGTGGAAATGACCTATAGTGCGAGAAATCCTCTTCATCAAAAGCGGAAATTATCCTTTTAAGCCTAGTTTCGACACGACAGAAACAAAAGTATTTGTAGTAGTTTAGCGAAGCGTTCGGAGTACCATAGGAGCGAAGCTCCTTTAACCTCCTGTATGTCTATTATTAATAAAACCTGACGTTTTAGATAAATTTGAATGGCGTGTTTCGAGAACACTTTAAGGACAAAACGGTGACAGTACAGGACAAAAGAACAAAACAACATATTAAAAACAGTGAAAAGTTGGGCATAAAACCTGGTTCCATGGAATTGATTTATTATTTACATTGAGTCTTCCAAGTGTCCGAGGACATACAAAATACATGATGAGAAATGTCAAAAAGGAAGGCAGAAAGCCTTATACGATCATGGGTAGAATAATAATTCAATCTACTAGTTTCTGGGGACAAAAACATTACATGATGAGGTACAGTAAGAATTGGGCATGAGCCACCAATGTCAAAGTATGAATAAGAACATTTATATTTACAAAATCAATGATGAGAAACAGTTATAGGATGAGAATTTCAATAGAGTAGAGAGTCTTGAAAGGCCATAAAAGTTATGAATAGACATTTCTATTCAACTGGTTTCTGGGGACATAAACAATACACGATAAGTTACAATAGAGATTGGGCATGATGCCACATTGTCGTGGTATGGAAAAGTACAATTTTATTTACAAAAATCTTGGGACAATAAAACAAAGTCTAGGGACGAAACAATAGACAAAACGAAAACATGTCAGGTTGGTAGAGAAACTGCTAGGGATACCACTGCTAGGTATATTTTCGATTTTCAGCGTTGCTCTGGGTCGCCGCCTGTTGACCCAGAGAGTGTAGTCGTAATTATCAAGTTTTTGCAGCTCTTCATTATCAATGAAAGGCAACTTCGAATAGAAGTTGTGGGCTAGTTTTCCCATGAAGTCGCATAGCGAGGGGAAGTTGAAAGACTCCCGGATGTCATAGATTCTGATGAACCATGGGGCTCTTATTATATTGATTTTAATTATGGATGATTGAATTCTTTCCAGACCATCCAGTCTAGTTCTACACGCAGAGGCCCAGATTGGTGCGGCGTACGTTATAATGGGTCTGATGACAGTTTTATACAGTAAAAGTTTATTGTCGATATTAAGGGGGGACCTTTTCGACATTAGGGGGCGAAGGGTGGCTTGCGTAAGGTTAAGCTTTTTGCGGATATGTTGGACATGAAGATTCCAAGTTAAGTTGAATATTATACATTGTTAGCTTTAAGTCATCTGGAATTTTTCTCTTATTAGTAAACATTACTGCTTCGCT
Source organism: Troglohyphantes excavatus (assembly GCA_963932185.1). Taxonomy (NCBI): domain Eukaryota; kingdom Metazoa; phylum Arthropoda; class Arachnida; order Araneae; family Linyphiidae; genus Troglohyphantes; species Troglohyphantes excavatus. The sequence continues at coordinate 23,118,023 of OZ010678.1, forward strand.
TTTGTCGACATTAATCTGGATCTTCCAGTTATTAAGCCAGCTTTCAATAGTGTTAATGTGACTTTGAAGGTAGTTAGTGACCTTAGCTAGGTCTTCATCACTTGCCATTATGGCAGTGTCGTCCGCGAATAGTGCTAACATGGTTTTATAGTATTGGGGGATGTCGTTTATAAAGATGTTGAAAAGCAGGGGCCCCAGGACAGAACCTTGGGGCGTTCCCGCTTGGGAAGTTCTAATAGATGAGTGTGAATTACGAACAGCAACTGAAAAAGTCCTGTTTTTTAGATACGAGTTTACCAGATGTACAAGATTAGTGGTGACTGAGAGAGATGAGTTTTTGGATCAGACCTTTGATCCAGACACGGTCAAAGGCCTTTGCAACATCCAAAAAGAGTGCAGCGGTGCTTTCTTTTTTGGAAAGGCTTTCAGAAATAAATTCTGTCACTCTTTAAGAGTTGATGAGTGGTCGATAGGTTTCGCATAAACCCAAATTGATGGGGGATAAGCTTTTTGTTGGTAGTTAAGAATTTAAGGACTCTGTCTCTGATGGCTTTTTCAGCTATTTTACCCAATATAGGGAGTAGAGAGATAGGACGGTAGGATGATGGTTCCTTAGGGTCTTTGCCAGGCTTTGGTATGGGGATAATTTTAGCGCTCTTCCATGGTGTTGGGAAGCGACTTAAGTTTAGCATGGTGTTGATAATAAGTATGAAATAGGTTATGAAATTGGGGGGAAGGTTCTTAATCATCTTGTTGGTGATTCCTTCTTTCCCTGGGGCTTTCTTTATTTTGAGATTGCGAATTGCCTCAGTAATTTCGATTGTTTGGACGGGTTCGTAGTTAACATTTGGGGGAATGAGCAGGAAGTTATCCACATTGGTATTTACATCAGTGTTAAATTGTTGGTTAATTGTGGGGTTGTCTTGAAATTGGAGTTCGTAAGTGTCCGCTATGATGTTAGCTTTGTCCATGTCCGTTAAAGCAACAATATTTCCACATTGCAGTGGGGGGGATAGGTTTATACGGTTTTTTAAAGGTTTTTACTGCCTTCCAGATGGTCCCATTCTCAGCCTCGAGCGAGGTGAGGTAATCATGCCAATCATCTTGTATTATCTTATTGGTTGCATATTTTAACTCATTTTGGAGATTACGCATTATTACTTTATCATTAGCTTCTCGGTATCTCTGCCAGTCCCTTCTGGCTTTATTTTTCCTTTTGATAAGCCCCTCAGGGGGCTCGCATCTTGCGAGTACGGGCTTGGCAACCCCGAGGTACCCTAGCTGGGCCTTAGATTTTTCTGTTCTTTCCTTTTTTGCGAAGGCCCTACCATGTGCACGATTTTTGGTTGTTATATTTTGTTCTAGCGTTCATTTTTTCCCTCTGTTTATGGTTGTTCGGTTTTCCTTATTTATATTTCAGTATTGTTTCGTAGGTTTAGTTATGTTGTTTAACTTATTGTATTGGTTCCGAAATTGCATTTGTTTTTGTCAGATATCTGACCTGCACGTTTGCCGTGTGCGGTAACTCGTATCGTAGGAAAGTGGAGTCCTGGGGATCCTGCGACGTCTCGTTTCAGGACGGGGTTTAGTTTCCTAGAGACGTCGTTGCGTTCCCTTTGGTCCATGCTTCAACGTAAACGAGAGGCCAGAGTGAGCCCGCTTCTGGTCAACCGGCTCGCCTAATATCACTGTGGTTTGGTACGCCAGGTGAATTTTTCCCCTGGCGTGCTGGACACCACTGTTATTTGGCATTTAAGGGCTAGTACTGTAGCTAGGAGTGCCCTCGTAGATCCACACCCCGAAACTGTAGCACTATACCCCGGTTTTACCCCCGTGGCAGTGTGGCACTGCCTCCCCTTGTAGGGCTCGGTGGTGGGCGGGGCTGAACCGGGATGAACACCTGAACCCATATGGATCCTAAAAACCATGCCCTGCCGGAGGCTTTGTATCCGGCGACCCCAAGCAGTGAAACGAATTCAACACCTGATCAATCATTAAACTTGTACCCTAAGTTCCTAGTAATTAGTTCTATATCTGGACAGTTAGCGAAAACCTCACCTTTCATTATTCAAAAAGGCCTTCTCGGTATTGGAGGCAATCCGAAATCCGTTAAAAAACTTCGTTCTGGTGATCTTTTGATAGAGACTAGTACTCCATTACAATCCAAATCGTTCCTTGCCGGAAAAATTATCAATAACATCCCAATTACAGTTACACCTCACAATAGCCTGAACTCAAGCCGAGGAGTAATCTCTGAGAACGATCTGATTAGCTTACCTGAATCAGAAATCCTGGAAGAGCTAAAAGACCAAAATGTTACCCAGGTCCGGAGAATTACTCTAAAGCGAGGAGAAGAAATCATCAACACCCGACATCTTATCCTAACTTTCAATAGTCCCACATTACCTAAATATATTACTGCAGGCTACCTCAACTGCCCCATTAGACCGTATGTCCCAAATCCTCTGCGGTGCTTCAACTGTCAGAAGTTTGGGCACTCAACCACAACTTGCCGTTCATCTGAAACGTGCTCGAGATGTTCCGCTGTTGGCCATTCCTTCTCCACTTGTGAACTTCCGTTTAAGTGCATAAATTGCAATGGCGACCACTCTGCCAACTTTAGAGGTTGCCCTAAATGGAAGGAGGAGAAGGAAATTCAAACAATCCGAGCCACTCAACAACTTTCGTACCCGGAGGCTCGAAAACTTGTTTCAAACAGAACACCAACTCCTAACCTCTCGTACGCATCTGCAACAAAAAAAAACTACATCCTCTATCGCTATTCAATGCGATATAGCAATAGATCTGCCATCTACGAGCAATAGTCAACACACCAAAACTAAGCCTCCATCTGCTCCCCTTTTTTCAAAAGGAACCATAACCAAAAGTACAAAAAATAATGCAGTTGAAGTAATTTCCCCCCTCACAGCCCTTGCTAAATCTCTAAAAACTAAAAAAGATCTAGCTGACCAAAACGCTAACAAAAAACCTAAATTAAAGCAAAGGACATCCATATCTCATAACATCCCATCCGACTCTTCGGATGCTGCTGATATGGAAGTCGAGCCTGGAATGGAGACTCCCAATAATCTCCTTCCAAAACCAAAACCTCCGAAGCAGCCTTCAAATCCGATAACTTTCCCATAATGGCCTGCGTTTTTTCGTGGAATTGCCGCGGATTTCACCACAACTCGGTCGACATTAAACATCTTGTCGATGAACACCACCCAATCTGCTTTTGTTTACAAGAGACTCTGCTCAAACCATCCCAGAGCTCCCTTGTTAAAAGTTATACTCCCTTGAGAAAGGATTACATTAGCGGTGATAGAGCCAGTGGTGGAGTTGCTATTTTTATATCTAATAGCGCTCCTTTCACCCCACTGAATCTCAACACAAATCTGCAAGCTATCGCAGTTAGAGTCACTGTAAAGACTCTTGTTACAGAGTGCTCTATTTATCTACCGCCTAATGATATTATTCAACAAGCAGATTTAGACAGGTTATGCGACCAGCTTCCAGTTCCTTATATCTTATGTGGCGATTTTAATGGGCACAATCCTCTTTGGGGAAGCCCAGATACAAATCGTCGTGGAAGTCAAATTGAGAAATTAATACACGATCAAAATCTATGTGTACTCAATAATGGGCAACCAACATACTTCCACGCCCCATCGAGGACTTTCCATTCCATTGATCTTGTTCTTTGTTCACCGTCTCTGTTTTCTCCCCTGATGTTTCAAGTGGGAAATGATCCGTATCATAGCGATCATTTCCCCTTGTTTGTTAAATTTCCAGGGAATGATGCAACCCCTGCATCTCGCCTGCCTCGATTTAAATTCGAGGCGGCGAATTGGGATTTGTTTGCTTCTATTGCTCATTTGTCAGACGAGATGGTGCATCAAGAAGACATCGATCAATGTGTAGAATCTGTCACTAATGTTATAATGGATGCTGCTCGCATATCTATCCCTGTCGCATCAAAATTACCAAAGCTACCGAAACCGTGGTGGAATGAAGCCTGCAAAATAGCTCACAAAAAGAGAAAAAAGGCCTGGGATACGTTTCGTAGGTATCCCACATCCGAAAATTTGACTAAGTTCAAATTTGCAAAAGCCAATGCGCGTCGTATACGTCGTCAAAGCCAAAGAGAATCGTGGCAAAAGTATGTCTCTGGCATAACATCTGCCATTTCCTCAAAACAATTATGGAGCAGAGTTCGAAAAACAATGGGATTATATTCCGCACATTCTATCTCGCTCGTGGAAGAAAATGGCCAGTTGGTTACGGACACGGTAGAGATCGCAAATTCTATTGCAAGATCTTTTTCTGCCGTGTCAAGTTCTAACACATATCCTGGCAATTTTCATCGCATAAAACAACGCGCAGAATCCCATGCTATTAATTTTTCTCCTGATAGAGATTCTGAGCTTGCCTATAATTGTTATTTCACAGAAAGGGAGTTGACACGATGTCTTCAGAAGACCCGGATGACAGCCCCGGGTCCTGATGGCATCACTTACATTATGCTAAAACATCTATCTAGTCACTCTCTGAGGAATTTATTGCTACTATACAATCGCATTTGGGTTGAACATGCTTTTCCTTTGGCTTGGCGACGTGCCATAGTTGTTCCTTTTCCAAAACCCGGAAAAGATTCTAAAGATCCCAATAACTATAGGCCAATTGCACTTACCAGCTGCCTGTGCAAACTTTTAGAAAAAATTGTTAATTCTCGCCTTGTTCACATGTTAGAGACGACCAACGCTATAACACCCTTCCAAAGTGGTTTTAGGGTCGGCCGCTCTACGGTAGATAACATCCTGAACCTCGAAACTCAAATACGCCATGCCTTTCTGCGCCGAAACCATCTCGTGGCTATTTTCTTCGATATGGAGAAGGCGTACGATAGGACATGGCGATATGGTATACTTAAAGATCTGTACTCTCTTGGATTTCGAGGACATCTACCGATGTTTATTAAGAACTTTTTGACATTGCGAGAATTCAGCGTCCGCATTGGTACTGCGTTTTCGGATTTTTTTTATACAAGAAGAGGGTGTTCCTCAGGGTAGCGTGCTTAGCGTGACTCTATTCGCTATTAAGATCAACGATATCCTGAATCAGTTGCCTCCTTCTGTCCAGGGCAATTTATATGTGGATGACCTGAGCATTTTTTGCCAGGGAAAAGACATGCGATTTGTCGAGCGACAACTGCAAACGACAGTTTCACGTTTGACCAAGTGGAGTGCGGAAAATGGTTTCAACTTCTCTGTTCAAAAGACCTCTTGTGTACACTTTTGCCGTCTGCGAAATCTGCATCCTGACCCAGATATTTTTCTGGGTGGTAATAGGATTGCATTCGTAGACGGGGCAAGGTTTCTAGGAGTTATTTTCGACAAGAAGCTGACATTTTTGCCTCACATTAAGGACTTGCGGGTGTCTTGCATGAAAAAGCTCAATCTATTAAAAGTACTATCTAATACATTTTGGGGAGCAGAGCGATTCACTATGCTGAATATCTATAGAGCTGTAATTCGCTCCAGATTGGACTATAGCTGCGCTGTTTATGGTTCAGCTCGTCCATCTGTTCTGCGTAAGCTCGATACGATACATCATTCAGCACTAAGAATCTGCTCTGGAGCTTTTCGCACATCACCCGTCGAAAGCCTTTACGTTGTGTGCAATGAATTGCCATTAGCCTCCACTCGCCGTTTGTTGTCTTTACGACTTTATTATCGTATTTTGTCGCATTCAGATCATCCTTTACAAAATTTGCTCCTGGACAAATCTAAGGATGTACTCTTCAGGAATCGCCCGTCCTGTATACCATCCTTTGGACTGCGAATAAGAGATACCCTGAGTGGCAGTCCTCTCTGTTCTATGGAAGTTGCCGAACGCCCTCTTTTTGACAATATACCCTGGCAAACTAATAATATTTCAATCCTTCATTTGTTCGCTGAACATAATAAATCAAATACTAGCCATATTGTTTATAATCAAATTTTTAATGAACATCGTCATAATTTTAATAATTACACAGCCGTATATACAGATGGATCTAAATCCAGCGATCACGTCGGCTGCGCATTTGTATGCGAATCAAATACATTTAATTACTCATTACCATCTTTCGTTTCCGTTTTTACTTCTGAATTTTTAGCAATTTATAAAGCCCTCAAATTTATTTCTCATCAGAGTGTTGGCAATTTTATTGTTTATACCGATTCCAAGAGTATATTGGAATCTGTCTCATCGGATACTTTTAACCACCCTCTTGCTTCTGAGGTTTTAAATATTTATGACAAGCTTATCCGACGGGGCTATGGCGTCATACTTTGCTGGATTCCTGGGCATGTTGGCATAACTGGCAATGAACTGGCAGATCAAGCTGCCAAAAATGCCACATCCCAGCTCAATATCCGAATCCCTTATGACGACCTTCGCAATGTTCTGCGGGACCTTGTGCGGAACGAGTGGAGTGATGACTGGAAGTTACAAGCTAGTAATAAACTAGCCTCTGTATTTCCTACAGTCACGCTCCTACCGTCTTTGTCATCTCGGCGGCTTGATGTCTTGCTAACTCGTCTCCGCATAGGACATTCAAGAGCTACCCACAGGCATTTATTATTAAATGAAACCACCCCACCTTGTCATCATTGCCAACAACCTCTGACCATTTATCATATTTTAACTTCTTGTCCTCGTCTTAGAATGTTATATAATCGCTTTTTTAATACTTCATCGCCCCATTTGTCGTATTTATTGAATCATCCACATCATTCATCACTGTTTATTTTTTTAAACTACACGGGATTTTTACCTCTTCTTTGAATTTTATTTCTGTTTATATGTATTTCTTTTAGAATTTTAATTGGTTGAAATTACCTTGTGTTTGGCGCAGCTTGGCCATCTTTGGCTATTGTGCCAATAAACTCCAAATAACCAACCAACCAACCTGAATCAGTTGCCTCCTTCTGTCCAGGGCAATTTATATGTGGATGACCTGAGCATTTTTTGCCAGGGAAAAGACATGCGATTTGTCGAGCGACAACTGCAAACGACAGTTTCACGTTTGACCAAGTGGAGCGCAGATAATGGTTTCAACTTCTCTGTTCAAAAGACCTCTTGTGTACACTTTTGCCGTCTGCGAAATCTGCATCCTGACCCAGACATTTTTCTGGGTGGTAATAGGATTGCAGTCGTAGACGAGGCAAGGTTTCTAGGAGTTATTTTCGACAAGAAGCTGACATTTTTGCCTCACATTAAGGACTTGCGGGTGTCGTGCATGAAAAAGCTCAATCTATTAAAAGTACTATCTAATACATTTTGGGGAGCAGAGCGATTCAGTATGCTGAATATCTATCGAGCTGTAATTCGCTCCAGATTGGACTATGGCTGTGCTGTTTATGGTTCAGCTCGTCCATCTGTGCTGCGTAAGCTCGATACGATACATCATTCAGCACTAAGAATCTGCTCTGGAGCTTTTCGCACATCACCCGTCGAAAGCCTCTATGTTGTGTGTAATGAATTGCCATTAGCCTCCACTCGTAGTCTGTTGTCTCTGCGACTTTATTATCGCATTTTGTCGCATCCAGATCATCCGTTACAAAATTTACTCTTGGACAGATCTAAGGATGTACTTTTCAGGAATCGCCCGTCCTGCATACCATCCTTTGGACTGCGAATAAGAGATACCCTGAGTGGCACTCCTCTCTGTTCTATGGAAGTTGCCGAACGCCCTCTTTTTGACAATATACCCTGGCTAACTAATAATATTTCAATCCTTCATTTGTTCGCTGAACATAATAAATCAAATACTAGCCATATTGTTTATAATCAAATTTTTAATGAACATCGTCATAATTTTAATAGTTACACAGCCGTATATACAGATGGATCTAAATCCAGCGATCACGTCGGCTGCGCATTTGTATGCGAATCAAATACATTTAATTACTCATTACCATCTTCCATTTCCGTTTTTACTTCTGAATTTTTAGCAATTTATAAAGCCCTCAAATTTATTTCTCATCAGAGTGTTGGCAATTTTATTGTTTATACCGATTCCAAGAGTATATTGGAATCTGTCTCATCGGATACTTTTAACCACCCTCTTGCTTCTGATGTTTTAAATATTTATGACAAGCTTATCCGACGGGGCTATGGCGTCATACTTTGCTGGATTCCTGGGCATGTTGGCATAACTGGCAATGAACTGGCAGATCAAGCTGCCAAAAATGCCACATCCCAGCTGAATATCCGAATCCCTTATGACGACCTTCGCAATGTTCTGCGGGACCTTGTGCGGAACGAGTGGAGTGATGACTGGAAGTTACAAGCTAGTAATAAACTAGCCTCTGTATTTCCAACCGTCACACTCCTACCGTCTTTGTCATCTCGACGGCTTGATGTCTTGCTAACTCGTCTCCGCATAGGACATTCAAGAGCAACCCACAGGCATTTATTATTAAATGAAACCACCCCACCTTGTCATCATTGCCAACATCCTCTGACCATTTATCTTATTTTAACTTCTTGTCCTCGTCTTCGAATTTTATATAATCGCTTTTTTAATACTTCATCGCCCCATTTGTCGTATTTATTGAATCATCCACATCATTCGTCACTATTTATCTTTTTAAACTACACGGGATTTTTACCTCTTCTTTGAATTTAATTTATGTTTATATGTATTTCTTTTAGAATTTTAATTGGTTGAAATTACCTTGTGTTTGGCGCAGCTTGGCCATCTTTGGCTATTGTGCCAATAAACTCCAAATAACCAACCAACCAACCTGGGGATCCTGCGACGTCTCGTTTCAGGACGGGGTTTAGTTCCTAGAGACGTCGTTGCGTTCCCTTTGGTCCATGCTTCAACGTAAACGAGAGGCCAGGAGTGAGCCCACTTTTGGTCAACCGGCTCGCCTAATATCACTGTGGTTCAGTACGCCGGGTGAATTTCTCCCCTGACGTGCTGGACACCACTGGTTTTTGGCATTTAAGGGCTAGTACTGCAGCTAGGAGTGCCCTTGTGGATCCACACTTCAAAACTGTAGCACTATACTCCGGTTTTACCCCCGTGGCAGTGTGGCACTGTTACCCCTTGTAGGGCTCGGTGGTGGGCGGGCCTGAACCGGGATGAACACCTAAACTCATATGGATCCTAAAACCCATGCCATGCCGGAGGCTTTGTATCCGGCAACCCCATCCAGTGAAACAAATACAACTAATGCTAATGACAATCTATCTAAAACATTACAAAACGCTAAATTTTTAATGATAACCTCCCCTGACCATATTCTCGGTACCATGTCTCCATTTTTTATTCAAAAAGGCCTACAAGGTATCTGTGGCAATCCCAAATCCGTTAAAAAACTTAAATCTGGCGACTATTTAATAGAAACTACCTCAGCTGCTCAATCCAAAAACTTACTCTCAGCTACTAAGATGGGAAACATAACCATCTCCGTATCACCTCACAATAGTTTAAATTCCTCTAGAGGTGTCATCTCGGAATCTGATCTCTTGACTGTTCCTGAAAAGGAAATTGAAGCCGAGCTTTCTTCGCAAGGCGTAACTAATGTCCACCGGATCACGATGAAAAGAGATGACGCCATTATTCAAACCAAGCATCTAATTCTGACCTTTAATACCCCTGATCTACCAACAAACATTAAAGCTGGGTATCTTAATTGCCCAGTCCGACCCTATATACCGAATCCTTTGCGCTGTTTTAAGTGTCAAAGGTTCGGTCATTCTATAAACACATGCAGAGGAGTAGAGACTTGCTCGAGATGCTCCAATGTTGGCCATTCCTTCCAGAACTGTGCCCTTCCACTCAAATGCACAAACTGCGAGGGTGAGCATTCTGCGAACTCTCGTATTTGCCCAAAGTGGAAGGAAGAAAAAGAGATTCAGGTTGTGAGAACAACGCAAAAACTCTCTTATTTGGATGCCAAAAAGCAAGTCTTCATTTCTCTACCCAAGCCTAATCTATCATATGCAGTATCTGGCCCTTGTGCCAATAAACCCCAAACAACCAACCAACCAACCAACCAACTATCATATGCAGCTGCCACTAAAAAATCCACCTCCTCTATCGCAATACAATGCGAAATTTCAATAGAACAGCCCTCCACAAGCAATAGTCGTCAAATTAATAAGATTTCACCCACTCCTCTTTTTTCGAAAGGCACAATAACTACAAATAACAAAAGTAAAGCTGTTGAAGTTGTATCTCCTTTAACAGCTCTCAATAAATCTCTAAAAAATAAAAAAGAACAAGCTGCAAACGCCAATAATAAAAAAACAAAAAAACCGAGAACCCCCATCCCCCACAATATCCCTTCAGACTCCTCGGATGCTGCTGATATGGAAGTGGAGCCTGGTATGGAGACACCAGGTAATCTCGCTCCGAAACCAAAACCAATAAAGCAGCCTTCAAACCCCATAACCTTTCCATAATAGCCTGTGTCTTTTTGTGGAATTGCCGCGGTTTTCACCAGAACTCGGTAGACCTTAAAAATATCATTGATGAATACCATCCAATCTGCTTTTGTTTGCAAGAAACTCTGTTAAAACCAACTCAGAGCTCTCTTGTTAAAGGGTACACTCCCCTTAGAAAAGATTACATTAGCGGAGATAGAGCCAGTGGTGGAGTTGCTATATTTATATCTAATAGCGCTCCCTTCACCCCACTGAGTCTCACAACAAATCTGCAAGCTATTGCAGTTAGAGTCACTGTAAAATCTATCATTACAGTGTGCTCTATTTATCTACCGCCTAATGATATTATCCATCAAGCAGATTTAGACAGGTTATGCGACCAGTTTCCAGTTCCTTATATCTTATGTGGCGATTTTAATGGGCACAATCCTCTTTGGGGAAGCCCAGATACAAATCGTCGTGGAAGTCAAATTGAGAAACTAATACACGATCAAAACCTATGTGTACTCAATAATGGGCAACCTACATACTTCCACGCCCCATCTTGGACTTTCCATTCCATTGATCTTGTCTTGTGTTCACCCTCTCTGTTTTCTCTCCTGACGTTTCAAGTAGGAAATGATCCATTTCACAGTGATCATTTCCCCTTGTTTGTTACATTTCCAGGGAGTGCTACAACCCATGTATCTCGCCTGCCTAGATTTAAATATGAGGCGGCGAATTGGGATTTGTTTGTATCAATTGCTGATTTGTCAGACGAGATGGTGAACCAAGATGACATTGATCAATGTGTAGAATCTGTCACTAATGTTATAACGGATGCTGCTCGCATTTCTATTCCTGTCTCATCAAAGTTACCAAAACTACCGAAACCGTGGTGGAATCAAGCCTGCAATATTGCCCACAAAAAGAGAAAAAAGGCTTGGGATACTTTTCGAAGGTATCCCACATCCGAAAATTTAACCAAATTTAAATTTGCAAAAGCCAATGCGCGACGAATACGGCGTCAGAGCCAAAGAGAATCTTGGCAAAAGTATGTCTCTGGCATAACATCTGCCATTTCCTCAAAACAATTATGGAACAAAGTTCGGAAAGCCATGGGATTATATTCCACGCATTCCATCTCGCTCGTGGAAGAAAATGGCCAGTTGGTAACTGACACGGTAGACATCGCAAATTCTATTGCGAAAGCATTTTTTGCCGTGTCAAGTTCTACCACATATCCTGGCAATTTTCAGGACATAAAACAACGTGCAGAATCCCATGCTATTAATTTTTCTCCTGATAGAGATACCGAACTAGCCTATAATTGTTACTTCACAGAAAGGGAGTTGACACGATGCCTTCAGAAGACCCGGATGACAGCACCGGGTCCTGATAGCATCACGTATACTATGTTGAAACATCTGTCTAGTCACTCTCTGAGGAATCTATTGCGACTTTACAATCGCATTTGGGTTGAACATGCTTTTCCTTTGTCTTGGCGACGTGCCATAGTTATTCCTTTTCCGAAACCCGGAAAAGATCCCAAAGATCCGAATAACTATAGGCCTATTGCACTGACCAGCTGTCTTTGTAAACTTTTAGAAAAGATGGTCAATTCTCGCCTTGTTTACATGTTAGAGACAACCAACGCTCTAACACCCTTCCAAAGCGGTTTTAGGGTCGGCCGCTCTACGGTAGATAACATCTTGTACCTCGAAACCCATATACGCCATGCCTTTCTGCGCCGAAACCACCTCGTGGCTATTTTCTTCGATATGGAGAAGGCGTATGATCGGACATGGCGGTATGGTATACTCCGAGATCTGTATTCCCTTGGGTTTCGAGGACATCTACCTGTATTTATTAAGAACTTTTTGGCATTGCGAGAATTTAGTGTGCGCATTGGCTCTGCATTTTCGGATACTTTTATCCAAGAAGAGGGTGTTCCTCAGGGTAGTGTACTAAGCGTTACTCTATTCGCTATCAAGATCAATGCTATTCTGAAACAGCTACCTCCGTCTGTCCAGGGCAATTTATATGTGGATGACCTGAGCATTTTTTGCCAGGGAAAGGACATGCGATTTGTCGAGAGGCAACTGCAAACAACTGTTTCACGGTTGACAAAGTGGAGCCCAGAAAATGGTTTCAACTTCTCTATCCAAAAAACGTCTTGTGTACATTTTTGCCGTCTACGAAACCTGCATCCTGACCCAGACATTTTCCTGGGTGGGAATAGGATTGCAGTAGTAGACGAAGCAAGGTTTCTAGGAGTCATTTTGGACAAGAAGCTTACATTTTTGCCTCACATTAAGCATTTGCGGGTGTCATGCATGAAAAAGCTCAATTTGTTAAAAGTTCTATCTAATACATTTTGGGGAGCAGAGCGATTCACTATGCTGAATGTCTATCGAGCTGTAATTCGCTCCAGATTGGACTATGGCTGTGCCGTTTATGGTTCAGCTCGTCCTTCTGTGCTGCGTAAGCTCGATACGATACATCATTCAGCACTAAGAATCTGCTCTGGAGCTTTTCGCACATCACCCGTCGAAAGCCTCTATGTTGTGTGCAATGAATTACCATTAGCCTCCACACGCAATTTGTTGTCTCTGCGACTTTATTATCGCATTTTGTCGCATCCAGATCATCCATTGCAAAATTTACTCCTGGACAGATCCAGGGATGTTATGTTCAGGAACCGCCCATCTTGTATACCATCTTTTGGGCTTCGCATAAAGAAAACCCTGAGTGGCACGCCTCTTTGTTCAATAGAGGTCGCCGAACGTCCCCTCTTTGACAATGTACCATGGCAGACTTCCAATATCTTAATCTTATCATTGTTCACTGGACATGGGAAATCGAACACTAGTCCCATTGTTTATAATCAAATTTTTAATGATCATCGCCATAATTTTAGTTCTCATACAGCCATATTCACAGACGGATCAAAAGCCATCGATCACGTCGGCTGTGCATTTGTATGTGGATCGGAGATTTTAAGCTACTCATTACCATATTTCATTTCTGTTTTTACTTCCGAATTTTTAGCCTTATACAAAGCTCTTAAATACATTTCTCGTCAGACTGTTGGCAATTTTATCATTTACACAGACTCTAATAGTGTATTGGAAGCCCTTTCATCAGATTATATGTACCATCCATTAGCTTATGATGTCTTAACTGTCCACAACAAGCTTATCCGACGGGGCTATGGCGTCATATTCTGCTGGATTCCTGGGCATGTTGGCATAATTGGAAACGAATTGGCAGACCAAGCTGCCAAATCTGCCACATCCCAGCTGAACATCCGAATCCCTTATGACGACCTCCGCAATGCTGTACGCGACCTTGTGCGGAACGAGTGGAGTGATGAGTGGAAGTTACGGGCTAATAACAAATTAGCCTCTATATTTCCCACCATCGCACTCCTACCGTCTGTGTCATCTCGACGGCTGGACGTCTTACTCACTCGTCTCCGCATAGGACATTCAAGAGCAACGCATAAGCACTTATTGCTTAACGATACTGCCCCGTTGTGCCATCGTTGCCAACAACCTCTCACCATAAGTCATATTTTAACTTCTTGTTCTCGTCTTCGATTTTTATATAATCGCTTTTTTAATTCATCATCTCCCACATTATCTTATTTATTGAATCATCCACATCATTCATCACTATTTATCTTTTTAAACTACACAGGATTTTTACCTCTTCTTTGAATTAAGTTGTTCGTTTTATGTATCTTTTAGAATTTTAATGGTGGTATAAACACATCAAGTGTTTGGCGCAGCTTGGCCATATTTGGCCCTTGTGCCAGTAAACCTCAATAAACCAACCAACCAACCATCTGAGAGTTCAGCAGCAGGTCACTTTACATGACCCCCTCAGGGGGCTCACTTCTTGTGAGTACGGGCTTGGCAACCCCGAGGTACCCTAGCTGGGCCTTAGCTTTTTTCGTTCTTTCCTTTTTAGTTAAGGCCCTACCATGTGCACGATTTTTGGTTGTTATATTTTGTTCTAACGTTCGTTTTTTCCCTCTGTTTATGGTTGTTCGGTTTTCCTTATTTATATTTCAGTATTGTTTCGTAGGTTTAGTTATGTTGTTTAACTTATTGTATTGGTTCCGAAATTGCTTTTGTTTTTGTCAGATATCTGACCTGCACGTTTGCCGTGTGCGGTAACTCGTATCGAGGGAAAGTGGAGTCCTGGGGATCCTGCGACGTCTCGTTTCAGGACGGGGTTAGTTTCCTAGAGACGTCGTTGCGTTCCCTTTGGTCCATCCCCTCAGGGGGTTTACTTTCTTTAAGTAAACACGGGCTTCACAACCCCGAGGTACCCTAGTGATCTTTCCTACTTTCTGTTTCTTCTCCTCTTTCTCGTGCTTTTTCCTTTTTTCTTCCTCCCTCATTGTGACTGCCTCTCGTAGGTGAGGGCTCCCCATCAGAAGCTGTTGCCAACCTGTTGCTTATAGCTTCTGTTGGCGATTAAGTCACCCACGTGTTTGCCGTACGTGGATACTCGTAACCTTGGAAATGAGGAGCCTGGTAATTGAGAGGATAGCGTCTAGGGTAAAATTTTGTACGTTTTACCTCAACACATTACTTCGGCCTTTGCTTCAGGCAAACGGGAGGTACATTGTGGTTCCCTTTGTATCAATCGGCTCCTGGTTAGGGTCAGTAGACCTGGCTGGGTGGAATCAAGCAAACGTTATGTCTTCTGGGATCCTCCCCCTGGATGGCTGAACATTCAGGATCGGAGGCGTCTTCAGGCACATAGTGCGCGCGTATAGATCCTAGTAAACCTGGTAGTGCATTGCCGAGCGCACCTTTGTTTTTCTTTCTTTATTCATTAATTTTGTTTTGGTTGCATGCCGGCGTGTACTATCCCTTGATTAATAAGGACTCCATGGTGGGTGGGACTCTAGGGTCTGAATCTCCTTTTCCTTTCATATGGAAAACAAAAACCCCTCTCCTTCAGTGGAGCAAACACAGTTAAATATTTGTTCAACTACTGCTAGATTTTTTGTTATGAAACGAACAGAAGGATCTTTTCAGACCGTCTCTCCTTTTCTCATTGAGAAAGGCATTTCCGGTTATGTTGGAGAAGCTAAATCTATTAGCAAAATGCGTTCTGGTGATCTCCTAATTGAAGTATCCAATGATAAACAAGCTGCTTTACTATCCAAGTTAACAACCCTTGCACATCTAAAGGTATCCGTGTCGCCTCATATTTCTTTAAATACTTCCCGAGGAGTTATCTCTGCCCCTGACTTATTGCATGTTCCCGAAGAGGAAATCCTAGAAAATCTAAAGGATCAAAACGTCTGCGCCCCTCAGGGGGCTCGCATCTTGCGAGTACGGGCTTGGCAACCCCGAGGTACCCTAGCTGGGCCTTAGCTTTTTTCGTTCTTTCCTTTTTAGCGAAGGCCCTACCAAGTGCACGATTTTTAGTTGTTATATTTTGTTCTATCGTTGAGTTTTTCCTTTGTTTATGATTATTGGGTTTTCCTTATTTATATTTAAGTATTGTTTCGTGGTTTCAATTATGTTGTTTCGCTTATCGTATTAATTCCGACAGTTTTTATTGGTTTTCTGTCAGATTATCTGACCTGCACGTTTGCCGTGTGCGGTAACTCGTATCGTAGGAAAGTGGAGTCCTGGGGATCCTGCGACGTCTCGTTTAGGACGGGGTTTTGTTTCCTAGAGACGTCGTTGCGTTCCCTTTGGTCCATGCTTCGACGTAAACGAGAGGCCAGGAGTGAGCCCGCTTTTGGTCAACCGGCTCGCCTAATATCACTGTGGTTCAGTACGCCAGGTGAATTTCTCCCCTGACGTGCTGGGCACCATTGGTTTTTGGAATTTAAGGGCTAGTACTGCAGCTAGGAGTGCCCTCGTGGATCCACACTCTGAAACTGTAGCACTATACCCCGGTTTTACCCCCGTGGCAGTGTGGCACTGTCTCCCCTTGTAGGGCTCGGTGGTGGGCGGGGCTGAACCGGGATGAACACCTAAACTCATATGGATCCTAAAACCCATGCCCTGCCGGAGGCTTTGTATCCGGCGACCCCATCCAGTGAAACAAATTCCGCAACTTCTATTGACAATCCATCAAAAACTATTCAAAATGCTAAATTTCTCATGATTACCTCCCCTGACCATATTCTCGGTACCATGTCTCCATTTTTTATTCAAAAAGGCCTACAAGGTATATGTGGCAATCCAAAATCGGTTAAAAAATTAAAATCTGGCGACTATTTAATAGAAACTACCTCAGCAGCTCAATCCAAAAACTTGCTATCGGCTACTAAGATGGGAAATATAACCATCTCCGTATCCCCTCACAATAGTCTTAATTCATCTAGAGGTGTCATCTCTGAATCAGATCTCTTGGCTGTTCCTGAAAAGGAAATTGAAGCCGAGCTGTCATCGCAAGGTGTGACTAACGTCCACCGGATCACGATGAAAAGAGATGACGCCATTATTCAAACCAAGCATTTAATTCTTACCTTTAACACCCCTGATCTACCAACAAATATTAAAGCTGGGTATCTTAATTGCCCAGTCCGTCCCTACATACCGAATCCTTTGCGCTGCTTCAAGTGCCAAAGGTTCGGCCACTCAATAAACACATGTAGAGGAGTAGAGACTTGTTCTAGATGCTCCAATATTGGCCATTCCTTCCAGAATTGCACCCTTCCACTTAAATGCACAAATTGCGAGGGCGAGCATTCTGCCAACTCTCGCATCTGCCCAAAGTGGAAGGAAGAAAAAGAAATTCAGGTTGTGAGAACAACCCAGAAACTTTCTTACATGGATGCCAAAAAGCAAGTCTCTATCACTTTGCCCAAATCTAACTTATCATATGCAGCCGCCACTAAAAAATCCACATCCTCTATCGCAATTCAATGCGAAATATCAATAGATCAGCCAACTACAAGCAATAGTCGTCAAACTATTTCTAAAACTCCAAACACTCCTGTTTTATCCAAAGGTACAACTACAACTAACAAAAATAATGTTGTTGAAGTTGTATCTCCTTTAACATCTTTCAATAAATCCCTTAAAAATAAAAAAGCACAATCCGAAAACAACAACACTAAAAAACCAAAGAAACCCAGAACCCCCATATCACACAATATCCCTTCAGACTCCTCTGATGCTGCTGATATGGAGGTAGAGCCTGGTATGGAGACACCAGGTAATCTCGCTCCTAAAATAAAACCGATAAAGCAGCCTTCAAATCCCATAACCTTCCCCTAATGGCCTGTGTCTTTTTGTGGAATTGCCGCGGTTTTCACCAGAACTCGGTAGACGTTAAAAATATTATTGATGAATACCATCCAATCTGCTTTTGTCTACAAGAAACTCTGTTAAAACCAACTCAGAGCTCTCTTGTTAAAGGGTACACTCCCCTTAGAAAGGATTACATTAGCGGAGATAGAGCCAGTGGTGGAGTTGCTATATTTATATCTAATAGCGCTCCCTTCACCCCACTGAGTCTCAACACAAACCTGCAAGCTATCGCAGTTAGAGTCACTGTAAAGACTCTCATTACAGTGTGCTCTATTTATCTACCGCCTAATGATATAATTCGACAAGCAGATCTAGACAGGTTATGCGACCAGCTTCCGGTGCCTTATATCTTATGTGGCGATTTTAATGGGCACAATCCTCTTTGAAGAAGCCCAGATACAAATCGTCGTGGAAGTCAAATTGAGAAATTGATACACGATCAAAATCTTTGTGTACTCAATAATGGGCAACCAACGTACTTCCACGCCCCATCGAGGACCTTCCATGCCATTGATCTTGTCCTGTGTTCACCCTCTCTGTTTTCTCCCCTGACGTTTCATGTGGGAAATGATCCATTTCATAGCGATCATTTCCCCTTGTTTGTTACATTTCCGGGGAGTGCTGCAGCCCATGTATCTCGTCCGCCTCGATTTAAATTTGAGGCGGCGAATTGGGATTTGTTTGCGTCAATTGCTGATTTGTCAGACGAGGTGGTGAATCAAGATGACATTGATCAATGTGTAGAATCTGTCACTAATGTTATAATGGATGCTGCTCGTATATCTATACCTGTCTCATCAAAGTTACCGAAACCGTGGTGGAATCAAGCCTGTAAGATAGCCCACAAAAAGAGAAAAAAGGCCTGGGATAAATTTCGAAGGTATCCCACAACCGAAAATTTGACTCGGTTTAAATTTGCAAAAGCCAATGCGCGACGAACACGTCGTCAGAGCCAAAGAGAATCATGGCAAAAGTATGTCTCTAGTATAACATCTGCCATTTCCTCAAAGCAATTATGGAACAAAGTTCGGAAAGCCATGGGATTATATTCCACTCATTCTATCTCGTTGGTGGAAGAAAATGGCCAGTTGGTAACTGACACGGTAGAAATCGCAAATTCTATTGCGAGAGCATTTTCTGCCGTGTCCAGTTCTACCACATATCCTGGCAATTTTCAGCGCATCAAACAACGCGCGGAATCCCATGGTATTAATTTTACTCCTGAGAGAGATGCCGCACTTGTCTATAATTGCAGTTTTACTGAAAGGGAGTTGACACGATGCCTTCAGAAGACCCGGATGACAGCACCGGGCTCTGATGGCATCACGTATATTATGTTAAAAAATCTTTCTAGTCACTCTCTGAGGAATTTATTGCTACTGTATAATCGTATATGGCAAGAACATGCTTTTCCTCTGTCTTGGCGACGTGCCATAGTTATTCCTTTTCCGAAACCCGGAAAAGATCCTAAAGATCCGAATAACTATCGGCCAATTGCACTTACCAGCTGCCTGTGCAAGCTTTTAGAAAAGATGGTGAATTCTCGCCTTGTCTACATGTTAGAGACAACCAACGCTCTAACACCATTTCAAAGCGGATTTAGGGTCGGCCGCTCTACGGTAGACAATATCTTGTACCTCGAAACTCAAATACGCCATGCCTTTCTGCGCCGAAACCATCTCGTAGCTATTTTCTTCGATATGGAGAAGGCGTACGATCGGACATGGCGATATGGTATACTCCGAGATCTGTATTCCCTTGGGTTTCGAGGACATCTACCGATATTTATTAAGAACTTTTTGGCATTGCGAGAATTCAGCGTCCGCATTGGCTCAGCATTTTCGGATACTTTTATCCAAGAAGAGGGCGTTCCTCAGGGTAGTGTACTCAGCGTTACTCTATTCGCCATCAAGATCAACGATATCCTGAATCAGTTGCCTCCTTCTGTCCAGGGCAATTTATATGTCGATGACCTGAGCATTTTTTGCCAGGGAAAGGATATGCGATTTGTCGAACGACAACTGCAGTCAACCGTTTCAAGGTTGACCAAGTGGAGTGCAGAAAATGGTTTCAACTTCTCTGTCCAAAAAACATCCTGCGTTCACTTTTGCCGTCTACGAAACCTGCATCCTGACCCAGACATTTTTCTGGGTGGTAATAGGATTGCAGTAGTAGACGAAGCAAGGTTTCTAGGAGTCATTTTTGACAAGAAGCTTACATTTTTGCCTCACATTAAGCATTTGCGGGTGTCATGCATGAAAAAGCTCAATTTGTTAAAAGTTCTATCTAATACATTTTGGGGAGCAGAGCGATTCACTATGCTGAATGTCTATCGAGCTGTAATTCGTTCCAGATTGGACTATGGCTGCGCCGTTTATGGTTCAGCTCGTCCATCTGTTCTGCGTAAGCTCGATACGATACATCATTCAGCACTAAGAATCTGCTCTGGAGCTTTTCGCACATCACCCGTCGAAAGCCTCTATGTTGTGTGCAATGAATTACCATTAGCCTCCACACGCAGTTTGTTGTCTCTGCGACTTTATTATCGCATTTTGTCACATCCTGACCATCCTTTGCAGAATTGCCTTCTGGACAGATCTCGAGATGTCCTTTTCAGGAATCGACCATCTTGTATTCCATCTTTTGGGATGCGAATGAGAGAAACCCTGAGTGGCACTTCCCTTGACTCAATAGAAGTTGCGGAACGTCCTCTCTTTGATAGTATACCCTGGAGGAATTCCAATCTTTTAATCTTAAACTTGTTTCCTGGATTAGAGAAATCTTGTACTAATCCAGTTATTTTTAATCAGATTTTTTATGATCATCGTAATAATTTTAAATCTCACAAAGCCGTATATACAGATGGGTCAAAATCCATTAATCACGTTGGCTGCGCATTTGTATGCGGCTCTGAAAATATTAGCTACTCATTACCACTTTTAATATCTGTTTTTTCATCTGAATTTTTAGCTTTGTATAAAGCATTAAAATATATTTCTCACCAGACTGTTGGCAATTTCATAGTTTACACCGATTCAAAAAGCATATTGGAATCTCTGTCATCAGATTCCTTAAATCATCCTTTAGCTTTTGAGGTGTTTACTATTTATAACAAACTTATTCGACGGGGCTATGGCGTCATATTGTGTTGGATTCCTGGGCATGTTGGCATAACTGGCAATGAGTTGGCAGACCATGCTGCCAAAAATGCCACATCCCAGCTTAATATCAGAATCCCATATGGCGACCTGCGTAATGTTTTGCGGGACCTTGTACGGAAGGACTGGAGCGATGGCTGGAGGTTACAGACGGCTAATAAATTGGCCTCTGTATTTCCCAGCATCCCGTTCCTACCTTCCTTGTCATCTCGACGGTGTGATGTGTTATTAACCCGTCTCCGCATAGGTCATTCGAGAGCAACACATAGACACCTATTGCTCAATGACACCGCCCCGCTTTGTAACCATTGCCAACAACCTCTCTCCATAATTCATATTTTAACTTCTTGTCCTCGTCTTAGAATTTTATATAATCGTTTTTTTAATACATCATCTCCCACATTATCTTATTTATTGAATCATCCACATCATCCATCGCTATTTATCTTTTTAAACTACACCAGATTTTTACCTTTGCTTTGAAATTTAGTTTGTTTATGTGTATATTTTAGAATTTTAATGTTGGTTTAAAAATCTAGTGTTTGGCGCAGCTTGGCCATATTTGGCCCTTGTGCCAATAAACCCCAATTAACCAACCAACCAACCAACCAAAACGTCTGCGCCGTTAAGAGAATATCTATCAAGCGAAACGGTGAAATTTTGGAGACTAAACACATAATCTTGACGTTTCAGTTACCATCACTTCCGCAATATGTCAAAGCTGCTTATTTGCGATGTCCAGTTCGACCATATATACCTAATCCCTTGCGATGTTTCTCTTGCCAACAATATGGCCATTCTAAGGCAACATGCCGAGGAACACCAACTTGTGCTCGCTGTGCGCAGCCGGGGCACGAAAGCGAGAACTGCAGGGAAAAAGAAAAATGCGTCAACTGCCAGGGTGACCACCTATCTTACTTCCGAACCTGCCCGCAATGGGCTGTTGAAAAAGAGATAACAACTGTTAAATTTAAAGAAAACATATCGTATCCAGAGGCTAGACGCAAAGTTACATCTCGTACACCTGTAGCAGGGAGGAGTTACGCTTCAGCTACTCAAAAGGTTATGAAAAGCAGCAGCACCTAAACAGACACAACTACCATACCTTTAACTAGATCACCTTCAACTTCTGTAGCAAGATCAGCAACACCATTAGTCAAATCATCTTCAACTAGTATATTCAAGCAAACGGATCCTAAACCATCTACTTCTAGAACAAAAACAACTGCGAAATCTAAAGCTTTTCAAGCTTTAAAATTAAAAAGTGCGAGAGAAAGTTATTCTCGCCAAAAATCGGTAACATCTTTCAGGTTTCCTCATTTGGAAAAAGAAGCAGATGTGGTGCTTCTGCACCCATCTGACGATGAGGAAACGTTAATGAACGAGGGTGATTCAGATGGTCATTTGAACGCACCCCCCATAATTTAAAATTTTTTATCTCTTGGAATTGCCGTGGTCTTCGACCCAAAACTGACGATTTAAAATCTCTTATTTCCACCTACAGTCCAGTATGTGTTGCACTTCAAGAAACCTTCCTGCGATCTACTAAATCTGCTAAGATTCGTGGGTTTAGTTGTATTCGTAAGGACTTTGATTCTGGTACTACAGTGTCTGGAGGAGTTTGCATTTTTACTTCTCATAATTATCCCAGCACTGTAATTCCACTAAATACCACTTTACAGGCTGTTGCAGTTAAACTGCATGTTCAATCTCTTCTTACAGTCTGTTGTCTTTATCTACCACCCAATTCTAACATCTCTCAGCAGCAATTGAACGACCTTGTAGATCAGCTCCCAGCCCCCTTTTTAATACTCGGTGACTTTAATGGCCACAGCACTTTGTGGGGAAGTGATAGTACAAATCGAAGAGGGCAACAGGTCGAACAGCTGATTGCCGGTTACTCTCTTTGTTTACTCAACAACAACGAGAAAACTTACTTCCACGAACCCACAAGAACATTCCACTCTCTCGATTTAGCTATTTGTTCTCCAACACTTTTGCCATTTTTGAATTTTGCAGTTGCCAATGATCTTTATAACAGCGATCATTTCCCCATCTTTGTCTCGCAGAATAGTCGTAGCAGAGGGATTATCCGACCACCTGCCTACGTGTATCCCCGAGCTGATTGGGCTGCTTTTTCTCAATTGGCATTAATTTCCGAGACAATGGTTAACGACGATGATATTAATATATCGGTGGAAAACGTCACCGAGGCAATTATTAAGGCTGCTGATGCAACAATTCCTAAAACTTCGATGCGGCTACGCAAAATCTGCAAGCCGTGGTGGAACACTGAATGTCAGTCGGCATACAAGAGTCAAAAGAGTTATGGAACATATTTCGGAGATACCCAACTACAATAAACCTTGTCGCTTTTAAAAAGGCCAAAGCGTTCGCTCGAAGGGTTAGACGCCAGAGCCAAAGAGAATCTTGGCTCAATTACGTATCTTCAATCACTTCGTCAACAACGAGCAAGCAATTATGGAGAAAGGTTAAGGCAGCTAATGGCCTCTACCAGGACTACACGATTTCGATATTAGAAACAACAACTGCTGTACACTCTTCTCCAGAAGATACTGCTCATGCAATAGGAGAAGCTTTTTCGAATGTGTCCAGCTCGAATTCGTATAGCCCTGCTTTCTTAACAACCAAGAGACAAGCTGAAAAAGTGTATATTAATTTCAAAACCAAAACCAATCTCGCTTATAATTGCAGTCTCTCAATGATGGAGCTGAAAAAGGCACTTTCTGACTCAAATAACACTAGTCCTGGACCAGATGGAATAACGTATCATATGCTACGCCATCTTACTACAGATTCACTTACGAATATTCTTCTTTTGTTTAATAGAATCTGGGAAGAACAAAAGTTTCCGTCTCTATGGCAAACAAGCATCGTGATTCCAATTCTAAAGGTCGGGAAAGATCCTAAAGATCCTTTGAGTTATCGACCAATCGCTTTAACTAGTTGCCTATGTAAAACCCTAGAGCGAATGATCAATGCACGCCTTACCTATGTGCTTGAAAAGAACAAATGCATTCCTTCTTGCCAAAGTGGATTCCGTAAAGGAAGGTCCACATTTGATAACATCGTGCAACTGGAAACTCAAATTCGTAATGCATTTGTAAGGCGGAATCATCTGGTCTCAATATTTTTTGATATTGAAAAAGCGTACGATCGTACGTGGCGCTATGGTATTCTCCGAACTTTGTTCGATTTTGGTTTTAAAGGAAATTTACCCCTTTTTATACAAAACTTTTTATCTTTTCGTTCGTTTCAAGTTCGTGTAGGTGACATTTTGTCACAATCTTTTATTCAAGCTGAGGGTGTTCCTCAGGGTAGCGTTTTAAGTGTCGCTCTTTTTACCATTCATTTTAGTAATATCATTCACTCACTACAACCATACATTCATTCTTCATTATATGTTGACGACTTGCAGATCTCATTCCAGGGATCCGATATGCGATTTATAGAAAGGCAGCTACAGTCTGCAGTCAATAACTTAATCAAATGGTGCGACGAGAACGGTCACACATTATCACCGACCAAAACTTGTTGCATTCATTTTTGTAAAAAGCGAAACCCACATCCAGAACCCGAAATTTCCATCCGTGGTTTGCAAATTCCTGTTGTAAACGAGGTGAAATTCCTAGGAGTCATCTTTGACAACAAGCTCTCCTTCCGCTCCCATGTACTGCACCTGAGAAAAAAATGCGAAAAATCTTTGAACATCCTGAAAGTGCTATCCAATACTGCGTGGGGATCGGATCGAACCTCTTTACTTCGGGTTTATCAATCTATTATTTTATCACGAATTGATTATGGATGTGTCGCTTATGGATCAGCTATTGACTCGGTCTTACGCAGATTAGACACAGTCCATCACTCTGCCTTAAGAATTTGCACAGGTGCATTCAGGACATCGCCTGTTAACAGTCTGTATGTAGTTAGTAGCCAACTTCCACTTGATTTTAGAAGAAAAATGTTGTCCGTCTATTTTTATCTTAAAATTTTATCAATTTCATCCCATCCTTTGAAAAACATGATTATTTCACCCTGTCTAAATAGGCTTTACAACGCACGTCTATCTCACGTTCGTCCCTTCTGTGAACGGACGAAAGTTCTACTAAATGATTTGAACCTTGGTGATACCGAGATCCAGCAGAAGGAAATATTGCGCTTTCCACCACGCTTACACTCATATGAATCCCTTCGATGGTTTCGCTAAACCAGACACTCCAGCAGTTGTTTACCAACAATTATTTGAGCTCCACCGTTCTCAGTTCGAAACATTCCTGCCAATTTTTACGGACGGATCTAAAGGTGCAGGTTATGTTGGTTCTGGAGTGATTATTCAAAACGCAACATATAGTTACAGCCTTCACTCCTCTTGTTCTGTATACACTGCTGAAGCGATGGCAATTTATTCTGCTCTTCAAACGATAGCGTGTAGTTCTCGACGTAAGTTCTGTATATATACTGACAGCATGAGTGTTTTAAAACAGCTAGAGCATTTTGATCCTAACTGCCATCCCACTGTGTCGGATATTTGTAATACTCTAAAAAATTTAACAAATACAGGATTTGAGATCTTGTTTTGCTGGATCCCGAGTCATGTGGGCATTCAAGGAAATGAACTTGCCGATATTGCTGCGAAAACTGCATCCGTTCCCTTGCAGCAAGCAGTTCCTTTCACAGACATAAAAAAATTCGTTAAAAATATTGTTAATTGTCTGTTTCAAGAGTTTTGGGATTTACAAACTTCCAATAAGTTGTATTCCGTTAAGCCCATAATCCGTGAATGGCCTATTGCTCCACTACGCAAGACCGATGTCAAGTTTACTCGCCTTCGTATTGGGCACACTCGCTTCACTCATCGCCATTTATTCCTTAACGAAATCCCTCCTTCATGTCAATCATGCTCATGTGTTTTTACTGTTCATCATATCTTAATTGTCTGTCCTGTTTTTAACCAACAACGCATGAAATATTTTAATAGTACCATTTTAAACTTGAATGATTTAATTGGGGAAGTTCCCCACATGAATCTGTTCTCCTTTCTAAATGAGATTGGCTTTATCAATCACATTAAAATTTTTTTCTTTTAAACTTTGCCTTTTTTTAAGTGTTTATACAATGTTGCAGGTCAACAATTGTAAAAATGTAAATATTGTATATAGTGTTCGACAAAACAATTTATTTGTATATATCCAATTATTTTTTAACCTTTTACCAAAATTGTCAATTTTTACAATTGATCTAAATATATTTTTATCTCTTACAACGTTTTTACTTTTTAAAACTGATACTTTAGAGGCCTCACAATAAAGAACTATATTGTCGTGTGTTTGGTGCAGCATGGTCAAAACTGTCCCTTGCGCCACTAAAATCTAACTAACCAAACAACCAACCATCCCTTTGGTCCATGCTTCAACGTAAACGAGAGGCCAGAGTGAGCCCGCTTCTGGTCAACCGGCTCGCCTAATATCACTGTGGTTTAGAACGCCAGGTGAATTTCTCTCCTGGCGTGCTGGACACCACTGTTATTTGGCATTTAAGGGCTAGTACTGCAGCTAGGAGTGCCCTCGTGGATCCACACCCCGAAACTGTAGCACTATACCCCGGTTTTACCCCCGTGGCAGTGTGGCACTGCCTCCCCTTGTAGGGCTCGGTGGTGGGCGGGGCTGAACCGGGATGAACACCTGAACCCCATATGGATCCCCCAACCCATGCCCTGCCGGAGGCTTTGTATCCGGCGACCCCGTCTTGTGTTACGAAACCTACAACTATATCTGAACCATCGTACAATATATATCCTAAATTTCTTGTTATTAGCTCTTCATCTGGTCAACTAGCAACAACTTCTCCTTTTATAATCCAAAAAGGCCTTCTTGGCATTGGCGGAAATCCAAAAAATGTAAAGAAACTTCGATCCGGTGATTTATTAATAGAAACGAAAAGTCCTATCCAATCAAAATCATTTCTAGCCGGTAAATCTATCAACAATATTCCAATAACTGTCACACCCCATAATAGTCTTAACTTTTGCCGAGGTGTCATTTCTGAAAATGACCTCGTTAATTTACCAGAAAAAGATATCTTAGAAGAACTTCAAGACCAAAATGTCACTCAAGTCCGTACCCCTCAGGGGGTTTACTTACTTTAAGTAAACACGGGCTTCACAACCCCGAGGTGCCCTAGTGATCTATTTTTCTTATTTTTCTCCTTTATGGGGGCTCTCTGCTGAGAGTATGGGTGTGGCGAGCCCGATTTACCCTAGCCGGGCCTAGCATTCTTCTTTTCCTTTTGCGACGGCCTTACCATGTGCACTGCGTATTATTTGTTTTTGTTGCGTTCGTTAGTCTTCTCAACGTTTAGGTTTTTATATAAATCGTATGTTTTCGTATTTTCACATTTAGGTTCTATGATTTAAATTGTTAGTATTTTCTAACCTGCACGTTTGCCGTGTGCTGCGACCCGTGCGGGCGGAAAAGGGGATCCTGGAGTTCCTCAGCGTGCTCTTTGGCCCTCGCTTCGTCCAAAACGGGAGGCGGAGACTGGCCCACCTCTGTCAATCGGCTGGTGGTACCAGGACACAATTGTGTTGCTGACTGCTAGGGCAAGGACTGTGATTTTTCATGGAACGCTGTCATCGTGTTAACCTCTAGTAAGCGCCGTGCCTGGGTTTATTATTTTTTATAGTTTATTTTTCTGTTTCCTCAGTTGTCCGGTGGCTGCTACCCTAGATGGACTCCGTGGTGGGTGGGGTACACGGTGGCACACTTTTTATTTTTTTATGGATTTAAACTTGTGCCCCGGTGAAGGCCTAAATTCACTGCCATCTACGTCACAAGAAAAAACCAAGAAACCCTTTTCGAAAAAGAACACGAAACGTTTACTTGCACCTGAGATAATTGAAAATAAAATGACACCCTCTGAACTAAAGTCCCCCAGATACTTAATTATTACATCATCCGAACATGTCCTTGGAAAAATGTCGCCTTTCTTGATCCATAAAGGAATTCAGGCAATAGGTGGCGAACCCAAAATGATTAAAAAGCTTAAATCTGGAGATTTTCTAATTGAGACAAACAGCGACCCACAATCCCAAGCTTTTCTTTCGGCAAAAACCCTTAGTTCTGTTTCTATTTGTGTTTCACCTCATAGAAGTCTAAACACCAGTAAGGGAGTTATTTCTGAACCAGATCTGCAATATGTAGACGAATCAGAAATACTTACTGGACTTTCTGACCAAGGTGTAATCAATGTGAAAAAAATAACAATAAAAAAAGGCAGAGACATAGTTACTACCAAACACATTATACTTACCTTCAATAGACCTACCATACCTACCCATGTATTAGCTGGATATCTCAGATGTCCAGTCCGACTCTACATTCCCCCTCAGGGGGTTTACTTTCTTTAAGTAAACACGGGCTTCACAACCCCGAGGTACCCTAGTGATCTATTTTTCTTACTTTTCTCCTTTATGGGGGCTCTTTTCTGAGAGCATGGGTGTGGCGAGCCCGATTTACCCTAGCCGGGCCTAGCATTCTTCTTTTCCTTTTGCGACGGCCTTACCATGTGCACTGCGTATAATTTGTTTTCGTTGCGTTCAGTAGTCTTCTCAACGTTTAGGTTTTTATAAATCGTATTTTTTCGTTTTTTCACATTTAGGTTCTATGATTTAAACTGTTAGTATTTTCTAACCTGCACGTTTGCCGTGTGCTGCGACCCGTGCGGGCGGAAAAGGGGATCCTGGAGTTCCTCAGCGTGCTCTTTGGCCCTCGCTTCGTCCAAAACGGGAGGCAGAGACTGGCCCACCTCTGCCAATCGGCTGGTGGTACCAGGGCACAATTGTGTTGCTGACTGCCAGGGCAAGAACTGTGATTTGTCATGGAACGCTGTCATCGTATTAACCTCTAGTAAGCGCCGTGCCTGAGTTATATTTTCTTTTATTGTTTAGTTTTTTGTTTCCTCAGTTGTCCGGTGGCTGCTACCTTCAATGGACTCCGTGGTGGGTGGGGAATACGGTGACATTATTTTTCTCCTTTATATGGATTTAAACTTGTGCCCCAGTGAAGGCCTAAATTCACAACCATCCACGTCGCGTGTAAAACCACCGAAAAAGAATATGAAACGTTCATTTACTTCCCAAACGAGTAAACCTGAAATGGCGCCTTGTGAAGTAACTTCACCCAGGTACTTGATAATGACATCATCTAATCATATTATTGGCAAAATGTCACCTTTCCTTGTTCATAAAGGAATTCTTGCAATAGGTGGCGA
Source organism: Troglohyphantes excavatus (assembly GCA_963932185.1). NCBI lineage: Eukaryota > Metazoa > Arthropoda > Arachnida > Araneae > Linyphiidae > Troglohyphantes > Troglohyphantes excavatus. The sequence continues at coordinate 23,147,190 of OZ010678.1, forward strand.
GCCAAAAATGATTAAAAAACTGAGATCTGGAGACTTTTTAATAGAGACCAACAATGATACACAATCCAAAGCATTTCTGTCTGCACAAACCCTAGGCACTGTTACAGTTTCTGTTACCCCTCATAAAACTTTGAACACTAGTAGGGGAGTTATTTCTGAATCTGATTTACAACTTGTAGAAGAGTCAGAAATTCTTGATGGGCTTTCGGACCAAGGTGTAACACAGGTCAAAAGAATAACTATAAAGAAAAACAAAGAAATAGTTCATACTAAACACATAGTACTCACCTTCAATAAACCTAGTATTCCTACACACATCTTAGCTGGATATCTTAGATGTCCAGTCCGACTCTATATTCCCAGACCTCTGAGATGCTTCAAGTGCCAGAGGTTTGGGCATACTACAGCAACTTGTCAAGGAAAAGAGACTTGCTCTTTCTGTTCTTCCACCGAACCTTGCCATGATTTCTTAAATTGCAAATCCACACCAAAATGCTGTAATTGTACAGGCTCACATCCATCTTTCTCAAGATCTTGTCCTCAATGGACACTTGAGAAAAACATCCAGGAACTTAAAACTGCACAAAATATTTCTTACTTTGAAGCCAAAAAACTTGCTTACAACTCCTTGCCAAAGTCAAATTTGTCATATGCAGCAGCACTGAAACCAGGTACAAGGTCTATTGCAACTCAAACAACATTTAATGAATCTTCTAAAACTAACCCTAAACAAGTATCCACGTTTTCCCAAACAATAAATGAAAAAGAAGTGTTGAAATCATTTAAACCAATACCTAAAACTAATCCACACACTTTAAAGACAAATGTAAAAAAATTCGCAAGTTTCACGAAAAAAATGTCAACGCCAAAACCCGATTTCCAACTGAAAACTGTTAGAATTAATGCTTGTATTGTCCCCAAAACAATCCACTCTCCTAAACCGAAGTTGAATCCTACCTCAAAATCAAAAACCCGAATTAATATCCGTAGAGATGCCGAAGACCCACCTAATGTAGATGTGATCGTACAATGTGAAAAAGCTCCAGTAAATTGCACAGAAATATTCGGACCCTTGCCAAAAATGGAAACAGATTCTGCCATACGCCATCGAAAGTCTTGGCAAGACATAGGTGCCGAATTTATTGCAAAAATGAAAAATCAGTGTCAACAAATCGTAACTAAAGAAGACGATGACGTTTTACTTTACGATACCAACGACTCTTTGGAGATGGATGTTGAGAAACCATCCTCTCCAAATGAAAGTATCGAATCTTAAAAATGTCTATGTATTTTCACTTTAAAAAAAAACAAAAACTTTTTAAAATTGTATAATATCGTGTTACCTATTTTAACAAATGTATTTTAATGCTAATTTACTTGAAAGAACATGAGATTTTTAATCTCATACCTATCAGTTTTAAAATCATGAAAACATTAATAACATCTTTCATTGTCAGTGTATATTTTAACCATCCATTGTTATCCATTTTTAACTTTCACTTTGTATTTTATACTTGTCGTTTAATTTTTTTTTTTTTTTTTTTTTTTTTTTTTTTAATATATTGGTTTAAATTATCTAGTGTTTGGCGCAGTTTGGCCATATTTGGCTCTTGTGCCATTAAACCTCATACAACCAACCAACCAACCAACCGACTCTACATTCCCAAACCTCTGAGGTGCTTTAAGTGCCAGAGGTTTGGGCATACTACTGCTAATTGTCAAGGAGGTGAGACTTGCTCTTACTGTTCTTCCTCTGATCCCCATCACGACTTCTTAAATTGTAAATCCACACCAAAATGCTCTAATTGTACAGGTTCACATCCATCTTTCTCAAGATCTTGCCCTCAATGGACACTTGAGAAAACATACAGGAACTCAAAACGGCACAAAATATTTCCTACTTTGAAGACAAAAAACTTGCATCCAACTCCTTGCCAAAGTTAAACCTTTCATACGCATCAGCAGTAAAACCAGTTACAAAATCTATCTCAACCCAGACAATGTTTAATGAATACTCCAAAGTTCCACCTAAACAAGTTTCCACATCTTCCCAAACAATAAATGAAAAAGAAGTGTTGCGATCATTTAAACCTACCCCTAAAAGTAAATCACAAACCTTGAAGACAAATGAAAAAAAAAATGAGAGAATAACAAAAAGAATTTCAAAGCCGAAACCCGATTTCCTACCGATACCTGTTGAAATCAACAATTGTATTGTACCCAAAGCAATCCACTATCCTATACCCAAATCGAATCCTGCCTTAAAAGCAAAAACCCGAATTAATATCCGTAAAGAAGCCGAAAACGCACCTAATGTTAATTTGATTGTGCAATGTGAAAAAGATCCAGTAACTTGTACAGAAATATTTGAACCCTTGCCAGAAATAGAAACAGATTCTGCCATGCGCCATCGAAAGTTTTGGCAGGACATGGGGGTCGAATTTATTGCTAAAATGAAAAATCAGTGTCAACAACTCGTAACAAAAGAAGACGATGACGTTTTAATTTATGATACTAACGACTCTTTGGAGATGGATGTTGAGAAACCATCCTCTCCAAATGAAAGAAACAAATCTTAAAAGATTCTTATGTATTTTCACTTTTTATATAACTTTTAAAATGGTATATAAAAATCGTGTTACCTATTTTAATATACGTATTTTAATGCTAATTTACTTAATACCTCATGAGATTTTTAATCTCATACCCATCTATTTTAAAATCATGAAAACAATAATCACATATTTCATTATCAGTATATATTTGAACCATTTATCATTATCCATTTTTATCTTTCACTTTGTATTTTATACTTGTCGTTTAATTTTTTAAAGAAGTTTGTTTTAAAATAATATTGGTTTAAATTACCTAGTGTTTGGCGCAGTTTGGCCGTATTTGGCTCTTGTGCCATTAAACCTCATACAACCAACCAACCACTCAAGTCCGTAGAATAACTTTAAAACGAGGAGAAGAAATTATCAACACAAAGCACCTGATCCTCACTTTCAATAGCCCAAAATTGCCTACTCATATAATTGCCGGTTACTTAAATTGCCCCATCCGTCCTTATGTCCCGAATCCTCTGCGGTGCTTCAACTGCCAGAAGTTCGGGCATTCAACAACAACATGTCGTTCACCTGAAGCCTGTTCGAGATGTGCCGCTATCGGCCACTCCTTTTCCTCTTGCGAGCTTGCATTTAAATGCATAAATTGTAACGGCGACCATTCTGCCAACTTTAGAGGTTGCCCTAAATGGAAAGAGGAAAAGGAGATTCAAACTGTTCGAGCCACACAACAACTATCCTACCCGGACGCTCGAAAACTCGTCTCGAACAGACAACCAACACCCAACCTATCGTATGCATCTGCAGCCAAGAAGACTACAACCTCTATCGCTATTCAATGCGATATCTCAATAGACCTGCCTTTAACAAGCCATAGCTCCCGAAGTAATGTTGTAACTACCCCTTCTGCTTCAAAAGGAATTAAATCCATTAATACCAAAAATAGTGCAGTTGCAGTAATGTCTCCCCTCACAGCTCTTTCTAAATCACTAAAAACTAAAAAAGAACTCTCTGAAACAGCTAATAGCAAGAAACCAAAATTTAAAACGAGAACATCAATAGCCCATAGTATACCAGCCGACTTCTCTGATACGGCTGAAATGGAAGTTGAGCCTGGCATGGAAACGCCAGGAAATCTCCTTCCTAAAGTAATACCTACGAAACAGCAGTCAACCCCAATAACATTCCCATAATGGCCTGTGTCTTTTCGTGGAATTGCCGCGGTTTTCACCACAACTCGGTAGACATAAAACATCTTGTCGATGAACACCATCCAATCTGCTTTTGTTTACAAGAGACTCTGCTCAAACCATCCCAGAGCTCTCTTGTTAAGGGTTATAATACCATTAGAAAGGACTACATTAGCGGTGATAGAGCCAGTGGCGGAGTTGCTATTTTTATATCCAATAGCGCTCCCTTCACCCCACTGAATCTTAACACAAATCTGCAAGCTATCGCAGTTAGAGTCACTGTAAATACTCTTATTACAGTGTGCTCTATATATCTACCGCCTAATGATATCATCCATCAAGCAGATTTAGACAGCTTATGCGACCAGCTTCCAGCTCCTTATATCTTATGTGGCGATTTTAATGGGCACAATCCTCTTTAGGGAAGCCCAGACACAAATCGTCGTGGAAGTAAAGTTGAAAAATTAATTGATGACTACAATCTTTGTATTCTTAATAATGGACAATCAACATACTTCCACGCCCCATCGAGGACTTTCCATTCCATTGATCTTGTCCTGTGTTCACCATCTCTGTTTTCTCCCCTGACGTTTCATGTGGGAAATGATCCGTATCATAGCGATCATTTCCCCTTGTTTGTTACATTTCCAGGGAATGCTACAACCCCTGCATCTCGCCTGCCTCGATTTAAATTTGAGGCGGCGAATTGGGATCTGTTTGCATCAATTGCTGATTTGTCAGACGAAATGGTGAATCAATATGACATTGATCAATGTGTAGAATCTGTCACTAATGTTATAATAGATGCTGCTCGCATATCTATTCCTGTCTCATCAAAGTTACCAAAACTACCGAAACCGTGGTGGAATCAAGCCTGCAAAATTGCCCACAAGAAAAGAAAAAAGGCCTGGGATACATTTCGTAGGTATCCCACATCCGAAAATTTGACTAAGTTCAAATTTGCAAAAGCCAATGCGCGACGTATCCGTCGTCAAAGCCAAAGAGAATCATGGCAACAGTATGTATCTGGCATAACATCTGCCATTTCCTCAAAACAATTATGGAGCAGAGTTCGAAAAGCAATGGGATTATATTCCACACATTCTATCTCACTCGTGGAAGAAAATGGCCAGTTGGTTATCGACACGGTGGAAATCGAAAATTCTATTGCGAGAGCATTTTCTGCCGTGTCGAGTTCTACCACGTATCCTGGCAATTTTCAGCGTATAAAACAACGCGCAGAATCCCATGCTGTTAATTTTTCTCCTGACAGAGATACCGAACTTGCCTATAATTGCATATTTACTGAAAGGGAGTTGACACGATGTCTTCAGAAGACCAGGATGACAGCACCAGGTCCTGATGGCATCACTTACACAATGCTTAAACATCTTTCTGGTCACTCCCTGAGGAATTTATTGCGACTGTACAATCGCATTTGGGAAGAACATACTTTTCCTTTGGCTTGGCGACGTGCCATAGTTATTCCTTTTCCGAAACCCGGAAAAGATTCTAAAGATCCGAATAACTATAGGCCAATTGCACTTACCAGCTGCCTGTGCAAACTTTTAGAAAAAATGGTTAATTCTCGCCTTGTTCACATGCTAGAGACGACCAACGCTCTAGCACCATTTCAAAGCGGATTTAGGGTCGGCCGCTCTACTGTAGATAACATCCTGTACCTCGAAACCCAAATACGCCGTGCCTTTCTGCGCCGAAACCACCTCGTGGGTATTTTCTTCGATATGGAGAAGGCGTACGATCGGACATGGCGATATGGTATACTCCGAGATCTGTATTCCCTTGGGTTTCGAGGACATCTGCCGATGTTTATCAAGAACTTTTTGGCTTTGCGAGAATTCAGCGTTCGCATTGGCTCTGCATTTTCGGATACTTTTATCCAAGAAGAGGGTGTTCCCCAGGGTAGCGTGCTCAGCGTGACTCTCTTCGCTGTGAAAATAAACGATATCCTGAATCAGTTACCTCCATCTGTCCAGGGCAGTTTATATGTGGATGACCTGAGCATATTTTGCCAGGGCAAGGATATGCGATTTGTCGAGCGACAACTGCAAGCCACTGTTTCACGTTTGACAAAGTGGAGTGCAGAAAATGGTTTTAACTTCTCGGTCCAAAAAACATCCTGTGTTCACTTTTGCCGTCTGCGAAATCTGCATCGTGACCCAGACATTTTTCTGGGGGGGAATAGGATTGCAGTCGTAGACGAAGCAAGATTTCTAGGTGTTATTTTTGACAAGAAGCTTACATTTCTGCCTCACATTAAGGACTTGCGGGTGTCGTGTATGAAAAAGCTAAATCTCCTAAAGGTTCTGTCCAATACATCTTGGGGAGCAGAGCGTTTTTCTATGCTGAATATCTATCGAGCTGTAATTCGCTCCAGATTGGACTATGGCTGTGCTGTTTAAGGTTCAGCTCGTCCATCTGTTCTGCGTAAGCTCGATACGATTCATCATTCAGCACTAAGAATCTGCTCAGGAGCTTTTCGCACTTCACCCGTCGAAAGCCTTTATGTTGTTTGTCGTGAAATGCCATTGGCCTCTACTCGCAGTTTGTTGTCTTTGCGGCTTTATTTTCGCATTTTGTCCCATCCTGATCATCCTTTGCAGGATCTACTCCTGGACAGGTCCAGGGATGTCCATTTCAGGAATCGCCCATTCTACATACCATCCTTTGGACAGCGCATGAGAAATACCCTGAGTGGCACTCCTTTTCAATCTATAGAAGTTGCCGAACGCCCCCTCTTCGACAATATACCATGGCAGACCTTCAATATCTTAATCTTACAATTGTTCACTGGACATGAAAAATCGAGCACTAGTCCAATTATATATAATCAAATTTTTAATGATCATCGCCATAATTTTAGTACTCATACTGCCGTATACACCGATGGATCAAAATCCATCGATCATGTCGGCTGTGCATTTGTATGCGGTTCAGATATTTTAAGCTACTCATTGCCATATTTCATTTCTGTTTTTACTTCCGAATTTTTAGCCCTGTACAAAGCTTATAAATACATTTCTAATCAGCGTGTTGGCAATTTTATCATTTACACCGACTCTAATAGCGTATTAGAATCTCTTTCGTCAGATTCTATATACCATCCATTAGCTTATGATGTTTTAGCTATACACAACAAGCTTATCCGACGGGGTTACGAAGTCGTATTATGCTGGATTCCTGGGCATGTCGGAATAATTGGTAATGAACAGGCCGATCATGCTGCCAAAAATGCCACATCCCAGTTAAAAATCCGAATCCCATATGACGACATTCGTAAAGTGTTACTAGACCTTATGCTGAGTAACTGGAGTGAAGATTGGAAACCGCAAGCCAATAATAAGCTGGCTTCTGTTTTTCCAACCATTTCAGTCGTACCATCTTTGTCAACCAGACGGCTCGATGTGTTGCTAACTCGTCTGCGTATAGGTCATTCCCGTATGACTCATAAACATCTATTGCTTAATGAAACTGCCCCACCATGTCATCAGTGCCAACAACCTCTCACCATAATTCATATTTTAACTTCTTGTCCTCGTCTTAGGCTTTTATACAATCGATTTTTTAATACATCATCTCCCACATTGCCCTATTTATTAAATCATCCACATCATCCATCACTATTTATCTTTTTAAATTACACAGGATTTTTACCTCTTCTTTGAAATTTAATTTTGTTTATGTGTATTTTAGAATTTTAGTGTTGGTTTGAATTACCTTGTGTTTGGCGCGGCTTGGCCATATTTGGCCCTTGTGCCATAAACCCCCACACAACTAACTAACTAACTAACACTTTACATGACGGTGTCCAGGCTCCGAATGCAAAAGTATTTGTTTCAAATACTTGTTTACGATTTGCTTTGCGCGCAATTTATACAACAGCATATAGGTTTTACTCGTCACCATATTTTAATATACTGAAAAGTTATCTAATACTACAGGAAAAATTAGAGAATTTAAATAACATGCTTACAGCAAGAAGGAAATCTATTGTTCTTGCATTCTTTTGTTGTGAAGCTTTCGCCCAGCGCAAAGCTTGGTTAGTAGACAACTCGGACACTATTGAGAACACAGGACACTCACAGTCCATTCACGTCACTCGACACACTTCATTGATGATGGATGCCTTCATCTTTTTTTCCCCGCATTGGCATGGAGTTTGACCCCGATGTACCTTTTGAATTTAAACAAGAATCTGCTTCTTCATCTGGAATATCTCAAGAAACTATGACTGAGATTTCTAAAAGTATATCTCAATCTACAACTAAAATCTCTACCCTAAACAAAGGAAAACCAAAAAAACTCAACTAAAAACTATGATTGTACAGAAGTTCAAATACCTGTAAAACAGAGGGGCACTAGAAAATCTGCTGGTCGGACTATTGACTCCTCTGATTGTATCGTTTACGATACATCGGAAATGGATGTGGAGGACGAGCTCCGTTCAGTTTTCCTTCATAAAAATAAAAAAGAACATAGAAAAAACAACTCTTAAACCTACTCGTATCGAATTCTTATATTTTACAATGTATTGACTATATTTTAAAATGTATTTTACTTTCATTTGTCATCTATTTTTAATCTTGAAATCATTAAAACACTAATTTCATCATCCTTCATTGTCATAAGCATCCCTCTTTATTTAGGTTTCTTAACTTTTACTATGTTATCTACATAAAACATGTTATCTGTATTCGTTCAAATTATTCTTTTAACCTTTTACCAAAATCGTCAACTTTTACAGTTGTACTAGATATATTTTTACCCTTTACAACGTTTTTACTTTTTAAAATGGTCAAATTAGAAGCATCGCAACAAAGAACTAATAAGTCGTGTGTTTGGCGCAGCATGGCCAAAACTGGCCCTTGCGCCACTAAAACCCAACAAACCAACCAACCATCATCTTTTTTTCCACTCCTTGACAAAGGATCCGACCCTTAGTCAACTGTACAAACTTTCGATTTTCATCATCCACGTCAAACCGAACACATCTTCCTTTTTCAAACTGTTGTCTCGTTTGTTAAGAAAAAGGTGCACATATTAGTTATTTACCATTGCCCGTTTTTCACTGTATAATTTTTTACTATGTAGCTAGTACGTTTTTGGATTTGCCAGTGTTACTCTGTTGATAAACAATACAGAGATCACTTCACTTTGGAATAATTCTATTCTAAAAACGGCTCAAAAAATTCACTCGCATGCTCATTCGATCGTGAATTTCCGATCGCATCATGGATGTCTACCGCAGCCATTATTTAGTAAGATGTGAAGCCACATGGTGTGGTATTTCTTTTTGTTAGTTTTAAACTGTTAATTTAAGTGCTGGAATGACTTATATTTTAAATAAATGACTTGGTTTTATACGAGTAGAATTTATTTTACCTTCGTTAATTATTAGTAGGATTTTAAACTTTTATTTCAGCACCGCTGCACTCTGCTATAATAAATGGGACTTTTCAACTGTTAGGTTTTAAATATCCTAACATCGTTAAAAATATTTAAAAAAAAACGGGCAAAAAAAAAATGTCCCTCCGTAATCACTTTTTCTACACCAGCGCCACTCTGTGAGTGGATAGAGTAACATCTCACACTTGTTAATTAATGAATTTTTATTAATTTGTATTTGTTATTTATTTTAACTTCTACTATTTAATGGACGAGTAGAATGACCACACCTACAGTGACGGTCAGAGCCAGTTTTGTATGTGGGATAGCGTTACAATTTTTCCCAAAACTAATAAAATATCGAAGAGCTCGATGTTATTTTTCTAGAATAAGTTGTTAAAGCCCAAGTGAAATTGAATTCATGCAAAATTTTACGATAAAGAAGCAATATTTTTGTTTCTCAATAATCGTCAACTTATAATTTAAAATGTCTTTATTTTGAAATGATAAACTTTTTTGATGTTATTTGTGTACTTCTTGATCTATTCGGGCATTTGAATGAAAATTATAAATTATTTTATTGTTGACTATTTTCCAATATTTTTTCGTTTATTAATAATCTTAATTTAAAGTTATATAATTATAAATGAAATAAAAAAAAACTTAATTTAGAATATGTAAGTTTTTTGTATTATTTACGTTTGCATTAGAGATTGATTGTTATTTGCATTATATGTTTTTATATAAATTTGGAGCCCTCAAATGTTCTTTTGCACTGGGGTCCTAAACTTGTAAGTCGGTCCCTGGTTTTATATCACAAAAATGCAGAAAAATAAGTAGTTAAGTTTTTAAAGAACATTGGCGTATTGTAATTTACGTTAGCTAAAGTTAGACAAAATACTTTTTTAAAACTTGTTATCATTTCTGAAAAATGCTTTTATATAATCTCTGTCTTTGTAAATTGCTGCTTCTCGCAACTTTTGTCGCTGTTCCTTGATCTGCTGAAATTTTAGCACTGATGGGCGGAGATTGAAAAATGCTGTTTTTTCCCCATTTGCGGTTATGATGAGTTTCTTATTAATTGTTTCGAGATTAGCTGACTGTCTATGATCTGACATCAACATGTAGCAGGAAATAACCCTTTCCACTTTCATGGAATGTGGTGCGGCCATGAGAATTAACCCTAATAATCTCTTGAAAGTTTCCGAGCCACAGCAATTTTTGTTTTAAACATACAGAATGTGATGCACCAATATCTGATCTTCTGGGAAGACTTAGAATTCCTTCAATTCGATCATAACTTTCAAAAACGGAGTCACTGAGGGAAATAATCGTTTTACCAGCGATTGTCCAGCAAGGATCGTTTCTACCGCTGATGTTGCTTTACATAATTTTTTTCCACCCCTTATAATACCCCACACCTCTGGGCCATACATTTATATCCTAATCCCTTCAGAATCCCATATGACGACCTGCGTAATGTTTTGCGGGACCTTGTACGGAAGGACTGGAGCGATGGCTGGAGGTTACAGACGGCTAATAAATTAGCCTCTGTATTTCCCAGCATCCCGTTCCTACCGTCCTTGTCATCTCGACGGTGTGATGTTTTATTGACCCGTCTCCGCATAGGTCATTCAAGAGCAACGCATAAGCACTTATTGCTCAACGAAACTGCCCTGCTGTGTCATCATTGCCAACAACCTCTCTCCATAATTTATAGTTTAACTTCTTGTCCTCGTCTTAGACTTTTATATAATCGCTTTTTTAATACTTCATCTCCCACATTGTCCTATTTATTAAATCATCCACCTCATCCATCGCTATTTATCTTTTTAAACTATACAGGATATTTTTCTTTGCTTTGAAATTTAGTTTTGTTTGTGTATCTTTTAGATTTTTAATGTTGGTTTGAATCGTCTAGTGTTTGGCGCAGCTTGGCCATAGTTGGCCCTTGCGCCATTAAAACCCATGCAACCAACCTAATCCCTTCAAATACATGCCAGAATTTTTCCAGACTATAAAAAAAAGAGCTGATGTCCACTTATGAGATCATGGAGATAAGGGAAGGGCGCAATAAAACGATTTTGAAAAGTAGTCCGGCAATTCGAGATGTATTGTCAACTGGTCGACCACAGAAACTGTCGGAAAGGAGATTGCATTGTAAAATTGATTCTGTTATTCGTTATCAGCAAGTCAGAGATCCTGTGAAACTTAACAGTTCCTATCCACTAATGAGGCATTCTCAGTTCTGAATAAGAGGATTTTATTGGATGGGAAATAGCTAGACGGTGTAGGGGTGTGCAAGCTTTTCTCCCTTGTCAAAGATACAATAGTTGCCCCCGTAATTTTCCCATTACGATAAGGGGCATCTGTAGGAATGGGGATCTGAGGAGGTTGAGCGTCGAAATGGAGCCTTTTCACAGGAAGGGACATCTGCCTAGCGTCATTCATTTTTATGCCACAGCTTCAACTTTATTTTTTTACTATTTAAAAAAAAAGTGGTGGGGCAATTCTGTATGACTACCTCCGCCACGTATTGTGGTAGGCTGAATACTTTATTGTATTCGACAGTGGTATTTGCATTGGTAAAAGGATAATTATGTAGTTAAAGATCCGAATCCAATGACTTGATGGCTACATGCGATGCTTTTATAAATTTCGTATTAAGAGTAATAAATGATCAATAAAGACCTTCAATCTTATTTGGAAAGGAATATTTGTAATACTTTTTTCATTTTATTAATGTACTAAAGTAAAGTGGTTCCTGACGCCACACCCCTCAGGGGGTTTACTTTCTTTAAGTAAACACGGGCTTCACAACCCCGAGGTACCCTAGTGATCTATCCTACTTTCTGTTTCTTCTCCTCTTTCTCGTGCTTTTTCCTTTTTTCTTCCTCCCTCATTGTGACTGCCTCTCGTAGGTGAGGGCTCCCCATCAGAAGCTGTTGCCAACCTGTTGCTTATAGCTTCTGTTGGCGATTAAGTCACCCACGTGTTTGCCGTACGTGGATACTCGTAACCTTGGAAATGAGGAGCCTGGTAATTGAGAGGATAGCGTCTTGGGTGAAATTTTGTACGTTTTACCTCAACACATTATTGCCCCTCAGGGGGCTCACATCTTGTGAGTACGGGCTTGGCAACCCCGAGGTACCCTAGCTGGGCCTTAGCTTTTTTCGTTCTTTCCTTTTTAGCGAAGGCCCTACCAAGTGCACGATTTTTAGTTTTTATATTTTGTTCTAGCGTTCATTTTCTCCTCTGTTTATGATTATTGGGTTTCCTTATTTACATTTAAGTATTGTTTCTTGGATTCAAATTAGTTGTTTCACTTATTGTATTAATTCCCATTAAATTTGGTTTTTGTCAGATTATCTGACCTGCACGTTTGCCGTGTGCGGTGACTCGTATCGTAGGAAAGTGGAGTCCTGGGGATCCTGCGACGTCTCGTTTCAGGACGGGGTTTAGTTCCTAGAGACGTCGTTGCGTTCCCTTTGGTCCATGCTTCAACGTAAACGAGAGGCCAGGAGTGAGCCCGCTTTTGGTCAACCGGCTCGCCTAATATCACTGTGGTTCAGTACGTTAGTGAATTTCTCCCCTGGCGTGCTGGACACCACTGTTATTTGGCATTTAAGGGCTAGTACTGCAGCTAGGAGTGCCCTTGTGGATCCACACTTCGAAACTGTAGCACTATACCCCGGTTTTACCCCCGTGGCAGTGTGGCACTGCCTCCCCTTGTAGGGCTCGGTGGTGGGCGGGGCTGAACCGGGATGAACACCCAAACCTCATATGGATCCCAAACCCCATGCCCTGCCGGAGGCTTTGTATCCGGCGACCCCGTCTAGTTCATCAAATTCTATTATAAATCAACCGACAAATAACAATCAATCTTCAAGTATTCAAAGCCCGAAATTTTTGATTATAACTTCACCTGAAAAAATTCTCGGTACTATGTCTCCGTTTTTCATACAAAAAGGCCTTCAGGGAATCTGCGGAAACCCAAAATCAGTTAAAAAACTCAGATCTGGCGATTACCTAATAGAAACAACTTCAACTGCTCAATCTAAAAATTTACTTTCTGCTAATAAAATGGGCAATATAACTATCACCGTAACTCCCCACAATAGTTTAAACTCGTGCAGAGGTGTCATCTCCGAATCGGACCTCTTAGCCGTTCTTGAGAGCGAAATCGCATCCGAGCTCGCATCTCAAGGAGTGACTAATGTCCATCGTATAACAATGAAAAGAGATGGCCGTATCATCCAAACTAAACATTTAATACTTACATTCAATAGTCCTGATCTACCTGCAAATATTAAAGCTGGGTATCTCAACTGCCCAGTCCGACCTTACATACCGAATCCTTTGCGCTGCTTTAAGTGTCAAAGGTTCGGTCATTCTGTAAGCACATGCAGAGGAGTAGAGACTTGCTCGAGATGCTCCAATATTGGCCATTCCTACGAGACCTGTATCCTTCCACTAAAATGCACAAATTGCGAGGGTGAGCATTCTGCCAACTCTCGCATCTGCCCAAAGTGGAAGGAAGAAAAAGAAATTCAGGTTGTGAGAACAACCCAGAAGCTCTCGTACTTGGATGCTAAAAAGCAAGTCTCCATATCCCTACCCAAACCTAATGTTTCATATGCAGCCGCAACCAAAAAATCCACCTCCTCTATCGCTATACAATGCGAAATTTCAATAGATCAGCCATCCACAAGCAATAGTCAAACTACTACTAAAACTCCACCCACTCCTCTTTTTTCCAAAGGCACAATAACTAAAAACAACAAAAATAATGCTGTTGAAATTGTATCTCCTTTAACAGCTCTCAATAAATCCCTTAAAAATAAAAAAGAACAAACTGAAAACACCAATAATAAAAAACCAAAAAAACCGAGAACCCCTATACCCCACAATATCCCATCTGACTCATCCGATGCTGCTGATATGGATGTGGAGCCTGGTATGGAGACGCCAGGTAATCTCGCTCCTAAATTAAAACCCGGTAAGCAGCCTTCAACACCCATAACCTTCCCGTAATGGCCTGTGTCTTTTTGTGGAATTGCCGCGGTTTTCACCAGAACTCGGTAGACGTTAAACATATAATTGATGAGTATCATCCAATCTGCTTTTGTCTGCAAGAAACTCTGCTCAAACCAACTCAGAGTTCTCTTGTTAAGGGTTATACTCCCCTTAGAAAGGATTACATTAGCGGAGATAGAGCCAGTGGTGGAGTTGCTATTTTTGTATCTAATAGTGCTCCCTTCACCCCACTGAGTCTCACAACTAACCTGCAAGTTATCGCAGTGAGAGTCACTGTAAAAAATCTCATTACAGTGTGCTCAATTTATCTACCGCCTAATGATACAATTCTCCAAGCAGATTTAGACAGGTTATGCGATCAGCTTCCAGCCCCTTATATCTTATGTGGCGATTTTAATGGGCACAATCCTCTTTGGGGAAGCCCAGATACAAATCGTCGTGGAAGTCAAATTGAGAAATTAATACACGATCAAAATCTATGTGTACTCAATAATGGGCAACCAACATACTTCCACGCCCCATCGAGGACTTTCCATTCCATTGATCTTGCCTTGTGTTCACCATCTCTGTTTTCTTCCCTGACGTTTCATGCGGGAAATGATCCGTTTCACAGTGATCATTTCCCCTTGTTTGTTACATTTCCGGGGAATGCTACAACCCCTGTATCTCGCCTGCCTCATTTTAAATTTGAGGTGGCGAATTGGGATTTGTTTGCATCAATTGCTGATTTGTCAGACGAGATGGTGAACCAAGATGACATTGATCAATGTGTAGAATCTGTCACTAATGTTATAATGGATGCTGCTCGCATTTCTATTCCAGTCTCATCAAAGTTACCAAAACTACCGAAACCGTGGTGGAATCAAGCCTGTAAGATAGCCCACAAAAAGAGAAAAAAGGCCTGGGATACATTTCGAAGGTATCCCACATCCGAAAATTTGACCAAGTTCAAATTTACCAAAGCCAATGCGCGACGAATACGTCGTCAGAGCCAAAGAGAATCATGGCAAAAGTATGTTTCTGGCATAACATCTGCCATTTCCTCAAAACAATTATGGATCAAAGTTCGGAAAGCCATGGGATTGTATTCCACACATTCCATCTCGCTTGTGGAAGAAAATGGCCAGTTGGTAACTGACACGGTAGAAATCGCAAATTCTATTGCGAGAGCATTTTCTGCCGTGTCCAGTTCTACCACATATCCTGGCAATTTTCAGCGCATCAAACACCGCGCGGAATCCCATGGCATTAATTTTACTCCTGAGAGAGATGCCGAACTTGCCTATAATTGCTGTTTTACTGAAAGAGAGTTGACACGATGCCTTCAGAAGACCCGGATGACAGCACCGGGCCCTGATGGCATCACGTATATTATGTTAAAAAATCTTTCTAGTCACTCTCTGAGGAATTTATTGCTACTGTATAATCGCATATGGCAAGAACATGCTTTTCCTTTGGCTTGGCGACGTGCCATAGTTATTCCTTTTCCTAAACCCGGAAAAGATCCTAAGGATCCGAATAACTATCGGCCAATTGCACTTACCAGCTGCCTGTGCAAGCTTTTAGAAAAGATGGTGAATTCTCGCCTTGTTTACATGTTAGAGACTAACAACGCTCTAACACCATTTCAAAGCGGATTTAGGGTCGGCCGCTCTACGGTAGACAATATCCTGTACCTCGAAACTCAAATACGCCATGCCTTTCTGCGCCGAAACCATCTCGTGGCAATCTTCTTCGATATGGAGAAGGCGTACGATCGGACATGGCGATATGGTATACTCCGAGATCTGTATTCCCTTGGGTTTCGAGGACATCTACCGATATTTATTAAGAACTTTTTGGCATTGCGAGAATTCAGCGTCCGCATTGGCTCAGCATTTTCGGATACTTTTATCCAAGAAGAGGGCGTTCCTCAGGGTAGCGTACTCAGCGTTACTCTATTCGCTATCAAGATTAACGATATCCTGAATCAGTTGCCTCCTTCTGTCCAGGGCAATTTATATGTCGATGACCTGAGCATTTTTTGCCAGGGAAAGGATATGCGATTTGTCGAACGACAACTGCAGTCAACCGTTTCAAGGTTGACAAAGTGGAGTGCAGAAAATGGTTTCAACTTCTCTGTCCAAAAAACATCCTGCGTTCACTTTTGCCGTCTACGAAATCTGCATCCTGACCCAGACATTTTTCTGGCTGGTAATAGGATTGCAGTAGTAGACGAAGCAAGGTTTCTAGGAGTCATTTTTGACAAGAAGCTTACATTTTTGCCTCACATTAAGCATTTGCGGGTGTCATGCATGAAAAAGCTCAATTTGTTAAAAGTTCTATCTAATACATTTTGGGGAGCAGAGCGATTCACTATGCTGAATATCTATCGAGCTGTAATTCGCTCCAGATTGGACTATGGCTGCGCTGTTTATGGGGCAGCTCGTCCATCTGTGCTGCGTAAGCTCGATACGATACATCATTCAGCACTAAGAATCTGCTCTGGAGCTTTTCGCACATCACCCGTCGAAAGCCTCTATGTTGTGTGCAATGAATTGCCATTAGCCTCCACACGCAGTTTGTTGTCTCTTCGACTTTATTATCGCATTTTGTCACATCCTGACCATCCTTTGCAGAATTGCCTTCTGGACAGCTCTCGAGATGTCTTTTTCAGGAATCGACCATCTTGTATTCCATCTTTTGGGATGCGAATGAGAGAAACCCTGAGTGGCACTGCCCTTCATTCAATTGAAGTTGCGGAACGTCCTCTTTTTGATAATATTCCTTGGATTTCTTCTAATTATTCCTTTTTACACTTGTTTTCTGGACATGACAAATTAACCACTAGTCCAATTGTATATATTCAAATTTTTAAAGATCACCGTCATAATTTTAATACTTATACAGCCGTATACACGGATGGCTCAAAATCGAGTAGTCACGCCGGCTGTGCTTTTGTATGCGGATATGACACTTTTAGTTACTCATTGCCACATTTCATTTCTGTTTTTACATCTGAATTTTTAGCCTTGTACAAAGCATTAAAATACATTTCTCACCAGACTGTTGGCAATTTCATAGTTTACACCGATTCTAAAAGCACATTAGAATCACTGTCATCGGATTCTTATAAACATCCGTTAGCTTTTGAGGTGCAAACTATTTATGACAAACTTCTCCGACGGGGTTACGGCGTCATATTGTGCTGGATTCCTGGGCATGTCGGCATAACTGGCAATGAAGTGGCAGATCAAGCTGCCAAAAATGCCACATCCCAGCTTAATATCCGAATCCCATATGACGACCTACGTAATGTTTTGCGAGACCTTGTACGGAAGGACTGGAGCGATGGCTGGAGGTTACAGACGGCTAATAAATTAGCCTCTGTATTTCCCAGCATCCCGTTCCTACCGTCCTTGCCATCTCGACGATGTGATGTCCTATTGACACGTCTCCGCATAGGTCATACGCGAGCAACACATAGACACCTATTGCTCAATGAAACAGCCCCGCTGTGTCACCATTGCCAACAACCTCTCTCCATAATTCATATTTTAACTTCTTGTCCTCGTCTTAGATTTTTATATAATCGTTTTTTTAATACATCATCTCCCACATTGTCTTATTTATTGAATCATCCACATCATTCATCACTATTTATCTTTTTAAACTACACAAGATTTTTACCTTTGCTTTGAAATTTAGTTTGTTTATGTGTATATTTTAGAATTTTAATGTTGGTTTAAATATCTAGTGTTTGGCGCAGCTTGGCCATATTTGGCCCTTGTGCCAATAAACTCCAACCAACCAACCAACCAACCTCAACACATTACTTCGGCCTTTGCTTCAGGCAAACGGGAGGTACATTGTGGTTCCCAGTGTATCAATCGGCTCCTGGTTAGGGTCAGTAGACCTGGCTGGGTGGAATCAAGCAAACGTTATGTCTTCTGGGATCCTCCCCCTGGATGGCTGAACATTCAGGATCGGAGGCGTCTTCAGGCACATAGTGCGCGCGTATAGATCCTAGTAAACCTGGTAGTGCATTGCCGAGCGCACCTTTGTTTTTCTTTCTTTATTCATTAATTTTGTTTTGGTTGCATGCCGGCGTGTACTATCCCTTGATTTATAAGGACTCCATGGTGGGTGGGACTCTAGGGTCTGAATCTCCCTTTCCTTTCATATGGAAAACAAACACCCCTCTCCTTCAGTGGAGCAAACACAGTTAAATATTTGTTCAACTACTGCTAGATTTTTTGTTATGAAACGAAACGAAGGATCTTTTCAGACCGTCTCTCCTTTTCTCATTGAGAAAGGCATTTCCGGTTATGTTGGAGAAGCTAAATCTATTAGCAAAATGCGTTCTGGTGATCTCCTAATTGAAGTATCCAATGATAAACAAGCTGCTTTACTATCCAAGTTAACAACCCTTGCACATCTAAAGGTATCCGTGTCGCCTCATATTTCTTTAAATACTTCCCGAGGTGTTATCTCTGCCCCTGACTTATTGCATGTTCCCGAAGAGGAAATCCTAGAAAATCTTAAGGATCAAAACGTCTGCGCCGTTAAGAGAATATCTATCAAGCGAAACGGTGAAACTTTGGAAACCAAACACATAATCTTGACGTTTCAGTTACCATCACTTCCGCAATATGTCAAAGCTGCTTATTTGCGATGTCCAGTTCGACCATATATACCTAATCCCTTGCGATGTTTCTCTTGTCAACAATATGGCCATTCTAGGGCAACATGCCGAGGAACACCAACTTGTGCTCGCTGTGCACAGCCTGGGCACGAAAGCGAAAACTGCAGGGAAAAAGAAAAATGCGTCAACTGCCAGGGTGACCACCCTTCTTATTTCCGAACCTGCCCGCAATGGGCTGTTGAAAAAGAGATAACAACTGTAAAATTTAAAGAAAACATATCTTATCCAGAGGCTAGACGCAAAGTTACATCTCGCACACCTGTAGCAGGAAAGAGTTACGCTTCCGCTACTCAAAAGGTCATGAAAAGTAGCAGCACCCAAACAGACACCACTACCATACCTTTAACAAGATCACCTTCAACTTCTGTAGCAAGCCCCTCAGGGGGCTCGCATCTTGCGAGTACGGGCTTGGCAACCCCGAGGTACCCTAGCTGGGCCTTAGCTTTTTTCGTCCTTTCCTTTTTAGTTAAGGTCCTACCATGTGCACGATTTTTGGTTGTTGTATTTTGTTATAACATTCATTTTTTCCTTTGTTTATGATTGTTGGGTTTTCCTTATTTATATTTAAGTATTGTTTTGTGGTTTCAATTATGTTGTTTCACTTATTGTATTGGTTCTGAAATTGCATTTAATTTTTGTCAGATATCTGACCTGCACGTTTGCCGTGTGCGGTAACTCGTATCGTAGGAAAGTGGAGTCCTGGGGATCCTGCGACGTCTCGTTTTAGGACGGGGTTTTGTTTCCTAGAGACGTCGTTGCGTTCCCTTTGGTCCATGCTTCGACGTAAACGAGAGGCCAGGAGTGAGCCCGCTTTTGGTCAACCGGCTCGCCTAATATCACTGGTTCAGTACGCCAGGTGAATTTCTCCCCTGACGTGCTGGACACCACTGGTTTTTGGCATTTAAGGGCTAGTACTGCAGCTAGGAGTGCCCTTGTGGATCCACACTTCAAAACTGTAGCACTATACCCCGGTTTTACCCCCGTGGCAGTGTGGCACTGTTACCCCTTGTAGGGCTCGGTGGTGGGCGGGGCTGAACCGGGATGAACACCTAAACTCATATGGATCCTAAAACCCATGCCCTGCCGGAGGCTTTGTATCCGGCGACCCCATCCAGTGAAACAAATACAACTAACTCGACCAATACTCAATCTACTAATGTAAATGCTAAATTTTTAATGATAACCTCCCCTGACCATATTCTCGGTACCATGTCTCCATTCTTTATTCAGAAAGGTTTACAAGGCATCTGTGGAAATCCTAAATCTGTTAAGAAACTTAAATCTGGCGACTATTTAATCGAAACAACATCACCAAATCAAACCAAAAACTTACTCTCAGCTACTAAGATGGGAAACTTAACCATCTCCGTATCACCTCACAATAGTTTAAATTCCTCTAGAGGTGTCATCTCAGAATCTGATCTCCTGACTGTTCCTGAAAAGGAAATTGAAGCCGAGCTTTCATCGCAAGGCGTGACTAACGTTCACAGGATCACGATGAAAAGAGATGACGCCATTATTCAAACCAAGCATTTAATTCTAACCTTCAATACCCCTGATCTACCAACAAATATTAAAGCTGGGTATCTTAATTGCCCAGTCCGACCCTATATACCGAATCCTTTGCGCTGTTTTAAGTGTCAAAGGTTCGGTCATTCTATAAACACATGCAGAGGAGTAGAGACTTGCTCGAGATGCTCCAATGTTGGACATTCCTTCCAGAACTGTACCCTTCCACTCAAATGCACAAACTGCGAGGGTGAGCATTCTGCCAACTCTCGTATTTGCCCAAAGTGGAAGGAAGAAAAAGAGATTCAGGTTGTGAGAACAACGCAAAAACTCTCTTATTTGGATGCCAAAAAGCAAGTTTCCATCTCTCTACCCAAGCCTAATATATCATATGCAGCTGCCACTACAAAATCCACCTCCTCTATCGCAATACAATGCGAAATTTCAATAGATCAGCCGTCAACAAGCAATAGTCGTCAAATTACTACTAAAACACCACCCACTCCTCTTTTTTCCAAAGGCACAATAACTACAAATAACAAAAGTAAAGCTGTTGAAGTTGTATCTCCTTTAACAGCTTTCAATAAATCTCTAAAAAATAAAAAACAAGCTGAAAACGCCAATAATAAAAAAACAAAAAAACCGAGAACCCCCATCCCCCACAATATCCCTTCAGACTCCTCGGATGCTGCTGATATGGAAGTGGAGCCTGGTATGGAGACGCCAGGTAATCTCGCTCCAAAACCGAAACCAATAAAGCAGCCCTCAAACCCCATAACCTTCCCATAATGGCCTGTGTCTTTTTGTGGAATTGCCGCGGTTTTCACCAGAATTCGGTAGACGTTAAAAATATTATTGATGAATACCATCCAATCTGCTTTTGTCTCCAAGAAACTCTGCTTAAACCAACTCAGAGTTCTCTTGTTAAGGGTTATACTCCCTTGAGAAAGGATTACGTTAGCGGAGATAGAGCCAGTGGTGGAGTTGCTATTTTTATATCTAATAGCGCTCCCTTCACCCCACTGAGTCTCAACACAAACATGCAAGCTATCGCAGTTAGAGTCACTGTAAAGTCTATCATTACAGTGTGCTCTATTTATCTACCGCCTAATGATATCATCCATCAAGCAGATCTAGACAGGTTATGCGACCAGCTGCCAGCTCCTTATATCTTATGTGGCGATTTTAATGGGCACAATCCTCTTTGGGGAAGCCCAGACACAAATCGTCGTGGAAGTCAAATTGAGAAATTAATACACGATCAAAATCTATGTGTACTCAATAATGGGCAACCAACATACTTCCACGCCCCATCGAGGACCTTCCATGCCATTGATCTTGTCCTGTGTTCACCCTCTCTGTTTTCTCCCCTGACGTTTCATGTGGGAAATGATCCATTTCATAGCGATCATTTCCCCTTGTTTGTTACATTTCCGGGGAGTGCTGCAGCCCATGTATCTCGTCCGCCTCGATTTAAATTTGAGGCGGCGAATTGGGATTTGTTTGCGTCAATTGCTGATTTGTCAGACGAGGTGGTGAATCAAGATGACATTGATCAATGTGTAGAATCTGTCACTAATGTTATAATGGATGCTGCTCGTATATCTATACCTGTCTCATCAAAGTTACCGAAACCGTGGTGGAATCAAGCCTGTAAGATAGCCCACAAAAAGAGAAAAAAGGCCTGGGATAAATTTCGAAGGTATCCCACAACCGAAAATTTGACTCGGTTTAAATTTGCAAAAGCCAATGCGCGACGAATACGTCGTCAGAGCCAAAGAGAATCATGGCAAAAGTATGTCTCTAGTATAACATCTGCCATTTCCTCAAAGCAATTATGGAACAAAGTTCGGAAAGCCATGGGATTATATTCCACTCATTCTATCTCGTTGGTGGAAGAAAATGGCCAGTTGGTAACTGACACGGTAGAAATCGCAAATTCTATTGCGAGAGCATTTTCTGCCGTGTCCAGTTCTACCACATATCCTGGCAATTTTCAGCGCATCAAACAACGCGCGGAATCCCATGGTATTAATTTTACTCCTGAGAGAGATGCCGCACTTGTCTATAATTGCAGTTTTACTGATAGGGAGTTGACACGATGCCTTCAGAAGACCCGGATGACAGCACCAGGTCCTGATGGCATCACTTACACAATGCTTAAACATCTTTCTAGTCACTCTCTGAGGAATTTATTGCGACTATTTAATCGTATATGGCAAGAACATGCTTTTCCTTTGTCTTGGCGACGTGCCATAGTTATTCCTTTTCCGAAACCCGGAAAAGATCCCAAAGATCCAAATAACTATCGGCCAATCGCACTGACCAGCTGCCTGTGCAAGCTTTTAGAAAAGATGGTGAATTCTCGCCTTGTTCATATGTTAGAGACGACCAACGCTCTAACACCCTTCCAAAGTGGTTTTAGGGTCGGTCGCTCTACAGTAGACAATATCTTGTACCTCGAAACTCAAATACGCCATGCCTTTCTGCGCCGAAACCATCTCGTAGCTATTTTCTTCGATATGGAGAAGGCGTACGATCGGACATGGCGATATGGTATACTCCGAGATCTGTATTCCCTTGGGTTTCGAGGACATCTACCGATATTTATTAAGAACTTTTTGGCATTGCGAGAATTCAGCGTTCGCATTGGCTCTGCATTTTCGGATACTTTTATCCAAGAAGAGGGCGTTCCTCAGGGTAGCGTACTTAGCGTTACACTTTTCGCTGTTAAGATAAATGGTATCCTGAACCAGCTACCTCCTTCTGTCCAGGGCAATTTATATGTGGATGACCTGAGCATTTTTTGCCAGGGAAATGACATGCGATTTGTCGAGCGACAACTGCAAACAACTGTTACACGGTTGACAAAGTGGAGCGCAGAAAATGGCTTCAACTTCTCTGTCCAAAAAACATCCTGTGTACATTTTTGCCGTCTACGAAACCTGCATCCTGACCCAGACATTTTTCTGGGTAGGAATAGGATTGCAGTAGTAGACGAAGCAAGATTTCTAGGAGTGATTTTTGACAAGAAGCTGACATTTTTGCCGCACATTAAGGACTTGCGGGTGTCGTGCATGAAAAAGCTCAATTTGTTAAAAGTTCTTTCGAATACATTTTGGGGAGCAGAGCGATTCACTATGTTGAATGTCTATCGAGCTGTAATTCGCTCCAGATTGGACTATGGCTGTGCTGTTTATGGTTCAGCTCGTCCATCTGTGCTGCGTAAGCTCGATACGATACATCATTCAGCACTAAGAATCTGCTCTGGAGCTTTTCGCACTTCACCCGTTGAAAGCCTTTACGTTGTGTGCAATGAATTGCCATTGGCCTCCACTCGCAGTTTGTTGTCCTTGCGATTTTATTATCGCATTTTGTCGCATCCAGACCATCCATTGCAAAATTCGCTTATGGACAGGTCTAAGGATGTCTTGTTCAGGAATCGCCCATCTTGCATACCATCTTTTGGGATTCGCATGCTAAACACCCTGAGTGGAACACCTCTTTCTTCAATAGAAATTGCCGATCGTCCCCTTTTCGACAATGTACCTTGGAAGACCTCCAATCTTTCAATTTTAAACTTGTTTGGTGGACATGAAAAATCAATCACTTGTCCAGTAATTTATAATCAAATTTTTAACGATCATCTACATAATTTTAATCCACATACAGCTGTATACACCGATGGGTCAAAATCCAGTAATCACGTCGGTTGTGCCTTTGTATGCGGTTCAGAGACTTTTAGTTACTCTTTATCAATTTTTGTTTCTGTTTTTACTTCTGAATTTTTAGCCGTTTACAAAGCTCTCAAATATATTTCACATCAAAGCGTTGGCAATTTTATAATTTATACAGATTCAAGAAGCATTTTAGAATCTCTCTCATCAGATGCTTTAAATCATCCACTTGCAACTGATGTTTTAATTGTCCATAATAGACTCATCCGGCGGGGTTATGGCATCATTTTTTGCTGGATTCCTGGGCATGTTGGTATAATTGGTAATGAACTGGCCGATCATGCTGCCAAAAATGCCACATCCCAGTTAGAAATCCGAATACCATATGATGATCTTCGAAGTGTTTTGCCCCTCAGGGGGTTTACTTTCTACAAGTAGACACGGGCTTCACAACCCCGAGGTACCCTAGTGATCT
The DNA here is from genome assembly GCA_963932185.1 of Troglohyphantes excavatus. Classification (NCBI taxonomy): domain Eukaryota; kingdom Metazoa; phylum Arthropoda; class Arachnida; order Araneae; family Linyphiidae; genus Troglohyphantes; species Troglohyphantes excavatus. The sequence continues at coordinate 23,171,732 of OZ010678.1, forward strand.
ATTTTTCTTATTTTTCTCCTTTGTGGGGGCTCTCTTCTAAGAGCATGGGTGTGGCGAGCCCGATTTACCCTAGCCGGGCCTAGCATTCTTCTTTTCCTTTTGCGACGGCCTTGCCATGTGCACTGCGTATAATTTGTTTTCGTTGCTTTCGGTAGTCTTCTCAACGTTTTGGTTTTTATATAAATCGTATTTTTCGTATTTTCACATTTAGTTTATATAATTTAAAATGTTAGTATTTTCTAACCTGCACGTTTGCCGTGTGCTGCGACCCGTGCGGGCGGAAAAGGGGATCCTGGAGTTCCTCAGCGTGCTCTTTGGCCCTCGCTTCGTCCAAAACGGGAGGCAGAGACTGGCCCACCTCTGCCAATCGGCTGGTGGTACCAGGACACATTTGTGTTGCTGACTGCTAGGGCAAGGACTGTGATTTTCATAGAACGCTGTCATCGTGTTAACCCCTAGTAAGCGCCGTGCCTGGGTTTTATTATCTTTTATAGTTTATTTTTCTGTTTCCTCAGTTGTCCGGTGGCTGCTACCCTAGATGGACTCCGTGGTGGGTGGGGAACACGGTGGCATAATTTTTCTTTTCTTATGGATTTAAACTTGAGCCCCGGTGAAGGCCTAAATTCACTACCATCTACGTCACAAGAAAAAACAAAGAAACCCTTTTCGAAAAGGAACATGAAACGTTTACTTGCACCTGAAATAATTGAAAACAAAATGACAATCTCTGAACTAAAGTCCCCTAGATACTTGATAATTACATCACCCGAACATGTTCTTGGGAAGATGTCGCCTTTCTTGATCCATAAAGGAATTCAGGCAATAGGTGGCGAACCCAAAATGATAAAAAAGCTTAAATCTGGAGATTTTTTAATTGAGACAATAAGTGACCCACAATCAAAAGCTTTCCTTTCGGCAAAAACCCTTGGTTCTGTTTCAATTTGTGTTTCACCGCATAGAAATTTAAACACCAGTAAGGGAGTTATTTCTGAATCGGATCTGCAATATGTAGACGAATCGGAAATACTTACTGGGCTTTCTGACCAAGGTGTAATGCATGTGAAAAAAATAACAATAAAAAAAGGCAGAGACATAGTTACTACCAAACACATTATACTCACTTTCAATAGCCCTACCATACCTACCCATGTATTAGCTGGATATCTCAGATGTCCAGTCCGACTCTATATTCCCAAGCCTCTGAGGTGCTTTAAGTGCCAGAGGTTTGGGCATACTACTGCTACATGTCAAGGCTGTGAGACTTGCTCTTACTGTTCTTCCTCCGATCCTCATCATGACTTCTTAAATTGTAAATCCACACCAAAATGCTCTAATTGTACTGGTTCACATCCATCTTTCTCAAGATCTTGCCCTCAATGGACACTTGAGAAAAACATACAGGAACTCAAAACGACACAAAATATTTCTTACTTTGAAGCCAAAAAACTTGCATCCAACTCCTTACCAAAGTTAAACCTTTCATACGCATCAGCAGTAAAACCAGTTACAAAATCTATCTCAACCCAGACAACGTTTAATGAATTCTCCAAAGTTCCACCTAAACAAGTTTCTGCATCTTCCCAAACAATAAATGTAAAAGAAGTTTTGCGGTCATTTAAACCTACCCCTAAAAGTATATCACAAACCTTGAAGACAAATGTAAAAAAAAATGAGAGAATAACAAAAAGAATTTCAAAGCCGAAACCCGATTTCCTACCGAAACCTGTTGAAATTAACAATTGTATTGTACCCAAAGCAATCCACTATCCTATACCCAAATCGAATCCTGCCTTAAAAGCAAAAACCCGAATTAATATCCGTAAAGAAGCCGAAAAACCACCTAATGTTGATTTGATTGTGCAATGTGAAAAAGATCCAGTAACTTGTACAGAAATATTTGAACCCTTGCCAGACATAGAAACAGATTCTGCCATGCGCCATCGAAAGTTTTGGCAGGACATGGGTGTCGAATTTATTGCTAAAATGAAAAATCAGTGTCAGCAACTCGTAACAAAAGAAGACGATGACGTTTTAATTTATGATACCAACGACTCTTTGGAGATGGATGTTGAGAAACCATCCTCTCCAAATAAAAGAACCAAATCTTAAAAGGTTCTTATGTATTTTCACTTTTTATATAACTTTTAAAATCGTATAAAAATCGTGTTAATTATTTTAACAAATGTATTTTAATGCAAATTAACTTAAAACCATGAGATTTTTAATCTCATACCTATCTATTTTAAAATCATGAAAACAATAATAACATCTTTCATTGTCAGTATATATTTGAACCATCTATCATTATCCATTTTTATCATTCACTTTGTATTTTATACTTGTCCTTTAATTGGTTAAAGAGTTTTGGTTTAAAATAATATTGGTTTAATTAACCTAGTGTTTGGCGCAGTTTGGCCATATTTGGCTCTTGTGCCATTAAACCTCATACAACCAACCAACCAACCATCGAAGTGTTTTGCGGGACTTTGTGCGGAAGGACTGGAGCGATGGCTGGAGGTTACAGACGGCTAATAAATTAGCCTCTGTATTTCCCAGCATCCCGTTCCTACCGTCCTTGCCATCTCGACGATGTGACGTGCTATTGACTCGTGTCCGCATAGGTCATACGCGAGCAACACATCGACATCTATTATTGAATGAAACCGCCCCGCTGTGTAATCATTGCCAACAACCTCTCACCATCCATCATATTTTAACTTCTTGTCCCCGTCTTAGAATTTTATATAATCGTTTTTTTAATACTTCATCTCCCACATTATCCTATTTATTGAATCATCCACCTCATTCATCACTATTTATATTTTTAAATTACGCAGGATTTTTACCACTTCTTTGAATTTAATTTAGTTTGTGTGTATACATTTTAATCTTTTAATGTTGGTTTGAATTATCTAGTGTGTGGCGCAGCTTGGCCATCTTTGGCTATTGTGCCAATAAACCCCATACAACCAACCAACTTCTGTAGCAAGATCATCAACACCATTAGTCAAATCATCTTCAACTAGTATATTCAAGCAAACAGATCCTAAACCTTCTACTTCTAGAACAAAAACAACTGCGAAATCTAAAGCTTTTCAAGCTTTAAAATTAAAAAGTGCGAGAGAAAGTTTTTCTCGCCAAAAATCGGTAACATCTTTCAGGTTTCCTCATTTGGAAAAAGAAGCAGATGTGGTGCTCCTGCACCCATCTGACGATGAGGAAACGTTAATGAACGAGGGTGATTCAGATGGTCATTTGAACGCACCCCCCATAATTTAAAATTTTTTATCTCTTGGAATTGCCGTGGTCTTCGACCCAAAACTGACGATTTAAAATCTCTTATTTCCACCTACAGTCCAGTATGTATTGCACTTCAAGAAACCTTCCTCAGATCTATTCAATCTGCTAAGATTCGTGGGTTTAGTTGTACTCGTAAGGACCTTGATTCTGGTACTACAGTGTCTGGAGGAGTTTGCATTTTTACTTCTCATAATTATCCCAGCACTGTAATTCAACTAAATACCACTTTACAGGCTGTTGCAGTTAAACTGCATTTTCAATCTCTTCTTACAGTCTGCTGTCTTTACCTACCACCCAATTGTAACATCTCTCAGCAGCAAGTGAACGACCTTGTAGATCAGCTCCCAGCCCCCTTTTTAATACTCGGTGACTTTAATGGCCACAGCACACTGTGGGGAAGTGATAGTACAAATCGAAGAGGGCAACAGGTCGAACAGCTGATTGCCGATTACTCTCTTTGTTTACTCAACAACAACGAGAAAACTTACTTCCACGAACCCACAAGAACGTTCCACTCTCTCGATTTAGCTATTTGTTCTCCAATACTTTTGCCATTTTTGAATTTTGCAGTTGCCAATGATCTTTATAACAGCGATCATTTCCCCATCTTTGTCTCGCAGAATAGTCGTAGCAGAGGGATTATCCGACCACCTGCCTAAGTGTATCCCCGAGATGATTGGGCTGCTTTTTCTCAATTGGCATTAATTTCTGAGACAATGGTTAACAACGATGATATTAATATAGCGGTGGAAAACGTCACCGAGGCAATTATTAAGGCTGCTGATGCAACAATTCCTAAAACTTCGATGCGGCTGCGCAAAATCTGCAAGCCGTGGTGGAACACTGAATGTCAGTCGGCATACAAGAGTCAAAAGAGGTTATGGAACATATTTCGGAGATACCCAACTACAATAAACCTTGTCGCTTTTAAAAAGGCCAAAGCGTTCGCTCGAAGGGTTAGGCGCCAGAGCCAAAGAGAATCATGGATCAATTACGTATCTTCAATCACTTCGTCAACAACGAGCAAGCAATTATGGAGAAAGGTAAAGGCAGCTAATGGCCTCTACCAGGACTACACGATTTCGATATTAGAAACAACAAATACTGTACACTCTTCTCCAGAAGATATTGCTCATGCAATAGGAGAAGCTTTTTCGAATGTGTCCAGCTCGAATTCGTATAGCCCTGCTTTCTTAACAACCAAGAGACAAGCTGAAAAAGTGTATATTAATTTCAAAACCAAAACCAATCTCGCTTATAATTGCAGTCTCTCAATGATGGAGCTGAAAAAGGCACTTTCTAACTCCAATAACACTAGTCCTGGACCTGATGGAATAACGTATCATATGCTACGCCATCTTACTACAGATTCACTTACGAATATTCTTCTTTTGTTTAATAGAATCTGGGAAGAACAAAAGTTTCCGTCTCTATGGCAAACAAGCATCGTGATTCCAATTCTAAAGGCCGGGAAAGATCCTTTGAGTTATCGACCAATCGCTTTAACTAGTTGCCTATGTAAAACCCTAGAGCGAATGATCAATGCACGCCTTACCTATGTGCTTGAAAAGAACAAATGCATTCCTTCTTGCCAAAGTGGATTCCGTAAAGGAAGGTCCACATTTGATAAGTTCGTGTAGGTGACATTTTGTCACAATCTTTTATTCAAGCTGAGGGAGTTCCTCAGGGTAGCGTATTAAGTGTCGCTCTTTTTACCATTCATTTTAGTAATATCATTCACTCACTACAACCATACATTCATTCTTCATTGTATGTTGACGACTTGCAGATCTCATTCCAGGGATCCGATATGCGATTTATAGAAAGGCAGCTTCAGTCTGCAGTCAATAACTTAATCAAATGGTGCGACGAGAACGGTCACACATTATCACCGACCAAAACTTGTTGCATTCATTTTTGTAAAAAGCGAAACCCACATCCAGAACCCGAAATTTCCATCCGTGGTTCGCAAATTCCCGTTGTAAACGAGATGAAATTCCTAGGAGTCATCTTTGACAACAAGCTCTCCTTCCGCTCCCATGTACTGCACCTGAGAAAAAAATGTGAAAAATCTTTGAACATCCTGAAAGTGCTATCCAATACTGCGTGGGGATCGGATCGAACCTCTTTACTTCGGGTTTATCAATCTATTATTTTATCACGAATTGATTATGGATGTGTCGCTTATGGATCAGCTATTGACTCGGTCTTACGCAGATTAGACACAGTCCATCACTCTGCCTTAAGAATTTGCACAGGTGCATTCAGGACATCGCCTGTTAACAGTCTGTATGTAGTTAGTAACCAACTCTCACTTGATTTTAGAAGAAAAATGTTGTCCGTCTATTTTTATCTTAAAATTTTATCAATTTCATCCCATCCTTTGAAAAATATGATTATTTCACCCTGTCTAAATCGGCTTTACAACGCACGTCTATCTCACGTTCGTCCCTTCTGTGAACGGACGAAAGTTCTACTAAATGATTTGAACCTTGGTGATTCCGAGATCCAGCAGAAGGAAATATTGCGCTTTCCACCATGGGATATACCATCTTACACGCATATGAATCCCTTCGATGGTTACGCTAAACCAGACACTCCAGCAGTTGTTTACCAACAATTATTTGAGCTCCACCGTTCTCAGTTCGAAACATTCCTGCCAATTTTTACGGACGGATCTAAAGGTGCAGGTTATGTTGGTTCTGGAGTGATTATACAAAACGTAACATATAGTTACAGCCTTCACTCCTCTTGTTCTGTATACACTGCTGAAGCGATGGCAATTTATTCTGCTCTTCAAACGATAGCGTGTAGTTCTCGACGTAAGTTTTGTATTTATACTGACAGTATGAGTGTTTTAAAACAGCTAGAGCATTTTGATCCTAACTGCCATCCCACTGTGTCGGATATTTGTAATACTCTAAAAATTTTAACAAATACAGGATTTGAGATCTTGTTCTGCTGGATCCCGAGTCATGTGGGCATTCAAGGAAATGAACTTGCCGATATTGCTGCGAAAACTGCATCCGTTCCCTTGCAGCAAGCAGTTCCTTTCACAGACATAAAAAAATTCGTTAAAAATATAGTTAATTGTCTGTTTCAAGAGTTTTGGGATTTACAAACTTCCAATAAGTTGTATTCCGTTAAGCCCATAATCCGTGAATGGCCTATTGCTCCACTACGCAAGACCGATGTCAAGTTGACTCGCCTTCGTATTGGGCACACTCGCTTCACTCATCGCCATTTATTCCTTAACGAAATCCCTCCTTCATGTCAATCATGCTCATGTGTTTTTACTGTTAATCATATCTTAATTGTCTGTCCTGTTTTTAACCAACAACGCATGAAATATTTTAATAGTACCATTTTAAACTTGAATGATTTAATTGGGGAAGTTCCCCACTTGAATCTGTTCTCCTTTCTAAATGAGATTGGCTTTATCAATCACATTTAAATTTTTTCTTTTTAACTTTGTCTGTTTTTTTAAGTGTTTATAAAATGTTGCAGGTCAACAATTGTAAAAATGTAAATATTGTATATAGTGTTCGACATAACAATTTATTTGTATATATCCAATTATCTTTTAACCTTCCCCTCAGGGGGCTCACATCTTGTGAGTACGGGCTTGGCAACCCCGAGGTACCCTAGCTGGGCCTTAGCTTTTTTCGTTCTTTCCTTTTTAGTTAAGGCCCTACCATGTGCACGATTTTTGGTTGTTATATTTTGTTCTAACGTTCGTTTTTTCCCTCTGTTTATGGTTGTTCGGTTTTCCTTATTTATATTTCAGTATTGTTTCGTGGGTTCAATTTAGTTGTTTCACTTTTTGTATTAATTCTGACAGTTTATATTGGTTTCTGTCAGATTATCTGACCTGCACGTTTGCCGTGTGCGGTAACTCGTATCGTGGGAAAGTGGAGTCCTGGGGATCCTGCGACGTCTCGTTTCAGGACGGGGTTTAGTTCCTAGAGACGTCGTTGCGTTCCCTTTGGTCCATGCTTCAACGTAAACGAGAGGCCAGGAGTGAGCCCGCTTTTGGTCAACCGGCTCGCCTAATATCACTGTGGTTCAGTACGTCAGTGAATTTTTCCCCTGGCGTGCTGGACACCACTGTTATTTGGCATTTAAGGGCTAGTACTGCAGCTAGGAGTGCCCTCGTGGATCCACACTTCGAAACTGTAGCACTATACCCCGGTTTTACCCCCGTGGCAGTGTGGCACTGCCTCCCCTTGTAGGGCTCGGTGGTGGGCGGGGCTGAACCGGGATGAACACCTGAACCCTATATGGATCCCCCAACCCATGCCCTGCCGGAGGCTTTGTTTCCGGCGACCCCGTCCCCTCAGGGGGCTCGCATCTTGCGAGTACGGGCTTGGCAACCCCGAGGTACCCTAGCTGGGCCTTAGCTTTTTTCGTTCTTTCCTTTTTAGTTAAGGCCCTACCATGTGCACGATTTTTAGTTGTTGTATTTTGTTATAACATTCATTTATTCCTTTGTTTATGATTGTTAGGTTTTCCTTATTTAAATTTCAGTATTGTTTCGTGGGTTCAATTTAGTTGTTTCACTTTTTGTATTAATTCTGACAGTTTATATTGGTTTCTGTCAGATTATCTGACCTGCACGTTTGCCGTGTGCGGTAACTCGTATCGTAGGAAAGTGGAGTCCTGGGGATCCTGCGACGTCTCGTTTTAGGACGGGGTTTTGTTTCCTAGAGACGTCGTTGCGTTCCCTTTGGTCCATGCTTCGACGTAAACGAGAGGCCAGGAGTGAGCCCGCTTTTGGTCAACCGGCTCGCCTAATATCACTGTGGTTCAGTACGCCATGTGAATTTCTCCCCTGGCGTGCTGGACACCACTGTTATTTGGCATTTAAGGGCTAGTACTGCAGCTAGGAGTGCCCTTGTGGATCCACACTTCGAAACTGTAGCACTATACCCCGGTTTTACCCCCGTGGCAGTGTGGCACTGCCTCCCCTTGTAGGGCTCGGTGGTGGGCGGGGCTGAACCGGGATGAACACCTAAACTCATATGGATCCTAAACCCCATGCCCTGCCGGAGGCTTTGTATCCGGCGACCCCATCCAGTGTTACAAATCAACCGACAAATGATAATCAATCTTTAAGTATACAAATTCCAAAATTTTTAATTATAACTTCACCAGAAAAAGTTTTAGGTACTATGTCTCCATTTTTCATACAAAAAGGCCTTCAGGGAATCTGCGGAAACCCTAAAGCTGTAAAAAAACTCAGATCTGGCGATTACCTAATTGAAACTACTTCAACTGCTCAATCTAAAAACTTACTTTCCGCTAATAAAATGGGCAATATAACTATCACCGTAACTCCCCACAATAGTTTAAACTCGTGCAGAGGTGTCATCTCGGAATCGGACCTCTTAGCCGTTCCTGAGAGCGAGATCCAATCCGAACTCGCATCTCAAGGAGTGACTAATGTCCATAGAATAACAATGAAAAGAGATGGCACTATCATCCTAACCAAACATTTAATACTTACATTTAATAGTCCTGATCTACCTGCAAATATTAAAGCTGGGTATCTCAACTGCCCAGTCCGACCCTACATTCCGAATCCTTTGCGCTGTTTTAAGTGCCAAAGGTTCGGTCATTCCGTAAGTACATGTAGAGGAGTCGAGACTTGCTCGAGATGCTCCAATGTTGGCCATTCCTACGAGACCTGTACCCTTCCACTAAAATGCACAAATTGCGAGGGTGAGCATTCTGCCAACTCTCGCATCTGCCCAAAGTGGAAGGAGGAAAAAGAAATTCAGGTTGTGAGAACAACCCAGAAGCTCTCGTACTTGGATGCTAAAAAGCAAGTCTCCATATCTCTACCGAAACCTAACCTTTCATATGCAGCCGCAACCAAAAAATCCACCTCCTCTATCGCAATTCAATGCGAAATTGCAATAGATCAGCCATCTACAAGCAATAGTTGTCAAACAAATACTAAAACCCCACCCAAACCTCTTTTTTCCAAAGGTACAATAACTAAAAATAACAAAAATAATGCAGTTGAAGTAATCTCACCTCTTACAGCACTTAATAAATCTTTCAAAAATAAAAAACAACAATCAGAAAATGCCAATGATAAAAAACCAAAAAAACCGAGAACCCCCATATCTCACAACATTCCATCTGACTCCTCTGATGCTGCTGATATGGACGTAGAGCCTGGTATGGAGACACCAGGTAATCTCGCTCCTAAAATAAAACCAATCAAGCAGCCTTCCAACCCCATAACCTTCCCATAATGGCCTGTGTCTTTTTGTGGAATTGCCGCGGTTTTCACCAGAATTCGGTAGACGTTAAAAATATTATTGATGAATACCATCCAATCTGCTTTTGTCTACAAGAAACTCTGCTTAAACCAACTCAGAGCTCTCTTGTTAAAGGGTACACTCCCCTTAGAAAGGATTACATTAGCGGAGATAGAGCCAGTGGTGGAGTTGCTATTTTTATATCTAATAGCGCTCCCTTCACCCCACTGAGTCTCACAACAAATCTGCAAGTTATCGCAGTTAGGGTCACTGTAAAATCTCTCATTACAGTGTGCTCAATTTATCTACCGCCAAATGATATTATCCATCAAGCAGATTTAGACAGGTTATGCGATCAGCTTCCAATTCCTTATATATTGTGTGGCGATTTTAATGGGCACAATCCTCTTTGGGGAAGCCCAGATACAAATCGTCGTGGAAGTCAAATTGAGAAATTGATACACGATCAAAATCTATGTGTACTCAATAATGGGCAACCAACATACTTCCACGCCCCATCGAGGACCTTCCATGCCATTGATCTTGTCTTGTGTTCACCCTCTCTGTTTTCTTCCCTGACGTTTCAGGTGGGAAATGATCCATTTCATAGTGATCATTTCCCCTTGTTTATTACATTTCCGGGGAATGTGACAACCCCTGTATCTCGCCTGCCTCGATTTAAATATGAGGTGGCGAATTGGGATTTGTTTGCATCAATGGCATATTTGTCAGACGAGATGGTGAACCAGGATGACATTGATCAATGTGTAGAATCTGTCACTAATGTTATAATGGATGCTGCTCGTATATCTATTCCTGTCTCATCAAAGTTACCAAAACTACCGAAACCGTGGTGGAATCAAGCCTGCAAAATTGCCCACAAAAAGAGAAAAAAGGCCTGGGATACATTTCGAAGGTATCCCACATCCGAAAATCTGACCAAGTTAAAATTTGCAAAAGCCAATGCGCGACGAATACGTCGTCAAAGCCAAAGAGAATCGTGGCAAAAGTATGTTTCTGGTATAACATCTTCCATTTCCTCAAAACAATTATGGACCAAAGTTCGGAAAGCCATGGGATTATATTCCACACATTCCATCTCTGTTGTGGAAGAAAATGGCCAGCTGGTTACTGACACGGTAGAGATCGCAAATTGTATTGCGAGAGCATTTTCTGCCGTGTCCAGTTCTACCACATATCCTGGCAATTTTCAGCGTATCAAACACCGCGCAGAATCCCATGGTATTAATTTTACTCCTGAGAGAGGCTCCGAACTTGCTTATAATTGCTATTTCACAGAAAGAGAGTTGACACGATGCCTTCAGAAGACTCGGATGACAGCCCCGGGTCCTGATGGCATCACTTACATATTGCTCAAACATCTGTCTAGTCACTCTCTGAGGAATCTATTGCGCCTTTACAATCGCATATGGGTTGAACATGCTTTTCCTTTGGCTTGGCGACGTGCCATAGTTATTCCTTTCCCTAAACCGGGAAAAGATTCTAAAGATCCAAATAACTATCGGCCTATTGCACTGACCAGCTGCCTGTGCAAGCTTTTTGAAAAGATGGTGAATTCTCGCCTTGTTCACATGTTAGAGACTACCGATGCTCTAACACCCTTCCAAAGCGGTTTTAGGGTCGGCCGCTCTACGGTAGACAATATCTTGTACCTCGAAACTCAAATACGCCATGCCTTTCTGCGCCGAAACCATCTCGTTGCTATTTTCTTCGATATGGAGAAGGCGTACGATCGGACATGGCGATATGGTATACTCCGAGATCTGTATTCCCTTGGGTTTCGAGGACATCTACCGATATTTATTAAGAACTTTTTGGCATTGCGAGAATTCAGCGTCCGCATTGGCTCAGCATTTTCGGATACTTTTATCCAAGAAGAGGGCGTTCCTCAGGGTAGCGTACTCAGCGTTACTCTATTCGCTATTAAGATCAACGATATCCTGAATCAGTTGCCTCCTTCTGTCCAGGGCAATTTATATGTCGATGACCTGAGCATTTTTTGCCAGGGAAAGGATATGCGATTTGTCGAACGACAACTGCAGACAACCGTTTCAAGGTTGACCAAGTGGAGTGCAGAAAATGGTTTCAACTTCTCTGTCCAAAAAACATCCTGCGTTCACTTTTGCCGTCTACGGAATCTGCATCCTGACCCAGACATTTTTCTGGCTGGTAATAGGATTGCAGTAGTAGACGAAGCAAGGTTCTTGGGTGTTATTTTTGACAAGAAGCTTACATTTTTGCCACACATTAAGCATTTGCGGGTGTCATGCATGAAAAAGCTCAATTTGTTAAAAGTTCTATCTAATACATTTTGGGGAGCAGAGCGATTCACTATGCTGAATATCTATCGAGCTGTAATTCGCTCCAGATTGGACTATGGCTGCGCCGTTTATGGTTCAGCTCGTCCATCTGTACTGCGTAAGCTCGATACGATACATCATTCAGCACTAAGAATCTGCTCTGGAGCTTTTCGCACATCACCCGTTGAAAGCCTTTATGTTGTGTGCAATGAATTGCCATTGGCCTCCACTCGCAGTTTGTTGTCTCTGCGACTTTATTATCGCATTTTATCACATCCTGACCATCCATTGCAGAATTGCCTTCTGGACAGATCACGTGATGTCTTTTTCAGGAATCGACCATCTTGTATCCCATCATTTGGGTTGCGAATGAGAGAAACATTGAGTGGCACTGCCCTTCATTCAATAGAAGTTGCGGAACGTCCTCTTTTTGATAATATTCCTTGGATTTCTTCTAATTTTTCCTTTTTACACTTATTTTTTGGACATGACAAATCAAACACTAGTCCAATTGTATATATTCAAATTTTTAAAGATCACCGTCATCATTTTAATTCTCATACAGCCGTATACACGGATGGCTCAAAATCCAGTAGTCATGCCGGCTGTGCTTTTGTATGCGGATCTGATATTTTTAGTTATTCATTGCCATATTTCATTTCTGTTTTTACATCTGAATTTTTAGCCTTGTACAAAGCATTAAAATACATTTCTCACCAAACTGTTGGCAATTTCATAGTTTACACCGATTCTAAAAGCACATTAGAATCACTGTCATCGGATTCTTATAAACATCCGTTAGCTTTTGAGGTGCAAACTATTTATGACAAACTTCTCCGACGGGGTTACGGCGTCATACTATGCTGGATTCCTGGGCATGTTGGCATAACTGGCAATGAAGTGGCAGATCAAGCTGCCAAAAATGCCACATCCCAGCTTAATATCCGAATCCCATATGACGACCTACGTAATGTTTTGCGAGACCTTGTGCGAAAGGATTGGAGCGATGGCTGGAGGTTACAGACGGCTAATAAATTAGCCTCTGTATTTCCCAGCATCCCGTTCCTACCGACCTTGCCATCTCGACGATGTGATGTCCTATTGACACGTCTCCGCATAGGTCATACGCGAGCAACGCATAGATATTTATTGCTCGGTGAAACTGCCCCGCCGTGTCATCATTGCCAACAACCTCTCTCCATAATTCATATTTTAACTTCTTGTCCTCGTCTCCGATTTTTATATAATCTCTTTTTTAATACATCATATCCCACATTGTCCTATTTATTGAATCATCCACATCATCCATCACTATTTATCTTTTTAAATTACACAGGATTTTTGCCTTTAATTTGAAATTTATTTAGTTTATGTGTATATTTTAGAATTTTAATGTTGGTTTAAAAATCTAGTGTTTGGCGCAGCTTGGCCATATTTGGCCCTTGTGCCAGTAAACCCCAAACAACCAACCAACCAACCGGCGACCCCGTCTAGTTCTACAAACTCTTTTACGTTGCAATCAAACCAACCAATAATACAAAGTACAACTGATAATTTATCCAACAATATACAAAATGCTAAATTTTTAATTATTACCTCCCCTGACCATATTCTCGGTACCATGTCTCCATTCTATATTCAAAAAGGCTTACAAGGTATCTGTGGCAATCCTAAATCGGTTAAAAAATTAAAATCTGGCGACTATTTAATAGAAACGACTTCTTCCAACCAATCTAAATCATTACTTTCCGCCACCAAAATGGGAAATATCAATATATCTGTATCACCCCATAATAGCCTGAACTCTTCCAAAGGTGTCATCTCTGAATCGGATCTTTTGGCTGTTCCTGAAAAGGAAATAGAAGCCGAGCTGTCATCGCAAGGTGTGACTAACGTCCACCGGATCACGATGAAGAGAGATGACTCCATTATTCAAACTAAACATCTCCCCTCAGGGGGCTCGCATCTTGCGAGTACGGGCTTGGCAACCCCGAGGTACCCTAGCTGGGCCTTAGCTTTTTCGTTCTTTCCTTTTTTTTTTTTGCGAAGGCCCTACCATATGTACAGATTTTTTTTCCCATTAAATGTTTTGTTCGATTATTTTATATTTCATTTTATTAAGCTCTTTAGTTTACATTTCTGAAAGTTTAGTTGCTTCTTTTTTCATTTAAAAACAAATGTTGGTATTTTCCAACCCACACGTTTGCCGTGTGTGGCGTCCCGTAAGGGGGAGAATGGTGATCTGGGGTACCTTATGCGTGCCCTTTGGCCCAGGATTCACTGTAGACGGGTGGTGAGGATCTATCTCGATCTTCATCAATCGGCTCGTACCTTCCGCTACAGGGTAAATTGCTTTTTTTTTAGCGGTATACTCTCTGGCCGAAGCTATACCGAGAGAGTGGTGCAGTTAGGGGTGCCCTGGGTGAACTGGCGGATCACATCCCGAAGCTGTACCACTATATCATGGTGTTACCTTGAGGTGTGTGCCGAGGCTGGGTTTCTTTTGTTTTTGTGCATTTTTTATAATTTGTCCAGAGCCGGTAACTGCCTTCCCATGTTGGACTCCGTGGTGGGTGTGGATGCACCATGATGAACAATTTCCCTTTTTTATGGATCCCAACTCGAGCCCTGGCGGAGGCTCTATAAACCCGCCAAACTTGACAAATGACTTGACTACAATAAATGCGCAAAATGCCCTTTTGAATAACACCGAAAATCGTTTTTTTATTGTTCATCGCACACAAGATACTTTTCAAAATGTTTCCCCTTTTCTGATCCAAAAGTCTCTCCAATCCTTAGTCGGAACTGTTAAATCTGTAAAGAAAATGAGATCGGGTGATCTTTTAGTAGAAGTTTCCAATACTCAGCAGGCAATTAACATAATGCTCATAACGCAGTTTGGTTCACTCCCCGTAACTGTGTCCCCCCACAAACATTTAAACGTTTCACGAGGAGTCATCTCCGAACCAGACTTGCAACATATTGATGAAACAGAAATTCTGGATAACTTACAAGACCAAAATGTCATCTTTGTTTCTCGTATAAAAACTCGCAAAGATGGCAATCTTTTTCCAACCATTCACTTAATTTTGACTTTCTCTACCCCAACACTTCCAACCCATATCACTGCCGGATATCTGAAATGCCCTGTAAGGCCCTATGTTCCTAATCCAATGCGTTGTTTTGAATGCCAACGTTATGGCCACACAAAACAAACCTGCCGTGGAACCCCTACATGTGCTAGGTGCGGTATTGCAGGACACAATAGCGAGACATGTTCCGCAAATCATAAATGCGTGAACTGCCAAGGCGACCATCCTGCCTACTCTCGCTCATGTCCTAAATGGCAAACCCCTCAGGGGGCTCGCATCTTGCGAGTACGGGCTTGGCAACCCCGAGGTACCCTAGCTGGGCCTTAGCTTTTTTCGTTCTTTCCTTTTTAGTTAAGGCCCTACCATGTGCACGATTTTGGTTGTTGTATTTTGTTATTACATTCAATTCTCCTTTTGTTTATGATTGTTGGATTTTCCTTATTTATATTTCAGTATTGTTTCGTGGTTTCAATTATGTTGTTTCACTTATTGTATTAGTTCCGAAATTGCATATAATTTTGTCAGATATCTGACCTGCACGTTTGCCGTGTGCGGTAACTCGTATCGTAGGAAAGTGGAGTCCTGGGGATCCTGCGACGTCTCGTTTTAGGACGGGGTTTAGTTTCCTAGAGACGTCGTTGCGTTCCCTTTGGTCCATGCTTCGACGTAAACGAGAGGCCAGGAGTGAGCCCGCTTTTGGTCAACCGGCTCGCCTAATATCACTGTGGTTCGGTACGCCAGGTGAATTTCTCCCCTGGCGTGCTGGACACCACTGTTATTTGGCATTTAAGGGCTAGTACTGCAGCTAGGAGTGCCCTTGTGGGTCCACACTTCGAAACTGTAGCACTATACCCCGGTTTTACCCCCGTGGCAGTGTGGTATTGCCTCCCCTTGTAGGGCTCGGTGGTGGGCGGGGCTGAACCGGGATGAACACCTGAACCCTATATGGATCCCAAACCCCATGCCCTGCCGGAGGCTTTGTATCCGGCGACCCCATCAAGTGCAACGAATAACATAGAATCTACAGACCAATCAATCAATGTATTGTATCCAAAATTTCTTGTCATTACCTCACCTTCTGGACAGTTATCAAAAACATCTCCTTTTATAATACAAAAAGGCCTTCTTGGTATTGGCGGTAACCCAAAATCTGTCAAAAAACTTCGCTCAGGTGACCTGCTAATCGAAACATACACCCCTCTGCAATCTAAATCATTTCTAGCTGGCAAAACAATAAACAACATCCCAATCAATGTCTCGCCTCACAATAGCCTTAACTCTTGCCGAGGAGTCATTTCCGAAATTGATCTAGTTAATATCTCAGAAACGGAAATCCTCGAAGAACTAAAATCTCAAAATGTTACCCAGGTACGAAGAATTACAATAAAAAGAGGAGAAGATATCATGAATACAAAACACCTAATCCTTACCTTTAATAGCCCTAAATTACCCACTCATATTATTGCAGGTTACTTAAATTGTCCCATCCGACCTTATATCCCGAATCCTCTGCGGTGTTTCAACTGCCAGAAGTTCGGGCATTCTACTACAACTTGCCGCTCATGTGAAGCCTGTTCGAGATGTTCCGCGATAGGCCACTCTTTTTCCTCTTGCGAACTTCCATTTAAATGCATCAATTGCAATGGCGACCACTCTGCCAACTTTAGAGGTTGTCCCAAATGGAAAGAGGAAAAAGAGATTCAGACTATCCGAGCCACCCAACAACTATCCTACGCGGAAGCTCGAAAACTCGTCTCGAACAGACAACCAACACCCAACCTGTCATATGCATCGGCAGCAAAAAAAACAACCGCATCTATCGCTATTCAATGCGATATTTCAATAGACCTTCCCTCAACCAGCAATAGCAACCAAACCAATACCACCAATACCAATATTAAATCCATTCCACTGTTTTCAAAAGGAACAGTAACTGCAAATTTAAAAAAAGGAAATGAAGTTATATCTCCTCTTACTGCCCTAAACAAATCTTTAAAATCAAAAAAAGAACAATCTGAAAATGCCAATAATAAAAAACTTAAAAAACCCAGAACTCCAATATCTCACAATATCCCGTCTAACTCGTCTGACGATGCTGACATGGATATTGAACCTGGCATGGAGACGCCAGGAAACCTCCAACCCAAAATAAAACCTACGAAACAGCTCTCCACACCAATAACTTTCCCATAATGGCCTGTGTCTCTTCATGGAATTGCCGCGGTTTTCACCACAACTCGGTAGACATAAAACATCTTGTCGATAAACACCATCCAATCTGCTTTTGTTTACAAGAGACTCTGCTCAAACCAACCCAGAGCTCTCTTGTTAAGGGTTACAGTCCCCTTAGAAAGGATTACATTAGCGGAGATAGAGCCAGTGGTGGAGTTGCTATATTTATATCTAATAGCGCTCCCTTCACCCCACTGAGTCTCACAACAAATCTGCAAGCTATCGCAGTTAGAGTCACTGTAAAATCTATCGTTACAGTGTGCTCTATTTATCTACCGCCTAATGATATCATCCATCAAGCAGATTTAGATAGGTTATGCGATCAGCTTCCGGCACCTTATATCCTATGTGGCGATTTTAATGGGCACAATCCTCTTTGGGGAAGCCCAGATACAAATCGTCGTGGAAGTCAAATTGAGAAATTAATACACGATCAAAATCTATGTGTACTCAATGATGGGCAACCTACATACTTCCACGCCCCATCGAGGACATTCCATTCCATTGATCTTGTCTTGTGTTCACCCTCTCTGTTTTCTTCCCTGACGTTTCATGTGGGAAATGATCCGTTTCACAGCGATCATTTCCCCTTGTTTATTACATTTCCAGGGAATGCTACAACCCATGCGTCTCGCCTGCCTCGATTTAAATTTGAGGTGGCGAATTGGGATTTGTTTGCATCCATTGCTGTTTTGTCAGACGAGATGGTGAATCAAGATGACATTGATCAATGTGTAGAATCTGTCACTCGTGTTATAATGGATGCTGCTCGCATATCTATTCCTGTTTCATCAAAATTACCAAAGTTACCGAAACCGTGGTGGAATCAAGCCTGCAAGATTGCCCACAAGAAGAGAAAAAAGGCCTGGGATACTTTTCGTAGGTATCCAACTTCCGAAAATTTGACTAAGTTCAAATTTGCAAAAGCCAATGCGCGACGTATCCGTCGTCAAAGCCAAAGAGAATCATGGCAAAAGTATGTCTCTGGTATAACATCTGCCATTTCTTCAAAGCAATTATGGAACAAAGTTCGAAAAGCAATGGGATTATATTCCACACATTCTATCTCACTCGTGGAAGAAAATGGCCAGTTGGTTACTGACACGGTAGAAATCGCAAATTCTATTGCGAGAGCTTTTTCTGCCGTGTCAAGTTCTAACACATATCCTGGCAATTTTCAGCGTATAAAACAACGCGCAGAATCCCATGCTATTAATTTTTCTCCTGACAGAGATACCGAACTTGCCTATAATTGCATATTTACTGAAAGGGAGTTGACACGATGCCTTCAGAAGACCAGGATGACAGCACCAGGTCCTGATGGCATCACTTACACAATGCTTAAACATCTTTCTAGTCACTCTCTGAGGAATTTATTGCGACTGTACAATCGCATTTGGGAAGAACATACTCTTCCTTTGGCTTGGCGACGTGCCATAGTTATTCCTTTTCCGAAACCCGGAAAAGATTCTAAAGATCCGAATAACTATAGGCCAATTGCACTTACCAGCTGCCTGTGCAAACTTTTAGAAAAAATGGTTAATTCTCGCCTTGTTTACATGTTAGAGACGACCAACGCTCTAACACCGTTCCAAAGCGGGTTTAGGGTCGGCCGCTCTACGGTAGATAACATCCTGTACCTCGAAACCCAAATACGCCATGCCTTTCTGCGCCGAAACCACCTCGTGAGTATTTTCTTCGATATGGAGAAGGCGTATGATCGGACATGGCGATATGGTATACTTAAAGATCTGTACTCTCTTGGATTTCGAGGACATCTACCGATGTTTATTAAGAACTTTTTGGCATTGCGAGAATTCAGCGTTCGCATTGGCTCTGCATTTTCGGATACTTTTATACAAGAAGAGGGTGTTCCTCAGGGTAGTGTACTCAGTGTTACTCTATTCGCTATTAAGATCAACGATATCCTGAATCAGTTGCCTCCTTCTGTCCAGGGAAATTTATATGTGGATGACCTGAGCATTTTTTGCCAGGGAAAAGACATGCGATTTGTCGAGCGACAACTGCAAACGACAGTTTCACGTTTGACCAAGTGGAGTTCGGAAAATGGTTTTAACTTCTCTGTTCAAAAGACCTCTTGTGTACATTTTTGCCGTCTGCGAAATCTGCATCCTGACCCAGATATTTTTCTGGGTGGTAATAGGATTGCAGTAGTAGACGAGGCAAGGTTTCTAGGAGTAATTTTCGACAAGAAGTTGACATTTTTGCCTCACATTAAAGACTTGCGGGTGTCGTGTATGAAAAAGCTAAATCTCCTAAAGGTTCTTCCCCTCAGGGGGCTCGCATCTTGCGAGTACGGGCTTGGCAACCCCGAGGTACCCTAGCTGGGCCTTAGCTTTTTTCGTTCTTTCCTTTTTAGTTAAGGCCCTACCATGTGCACGATTTTTAGTTGTTGTATTTTGTTATAACATTCATTTATTCCTTTGTTTATGATTGTTGGGTTTTCCTTATTTATATTTCAGTATCGTTTCGTGGGTTCAATTTAGTTGTTTCACTTTTTGTATTAATTCTGACAGTTTATATTGGTTTCTGTCAGATTATCTGACCTGCACGTTTGCCGTGTGCGGTAACTCGTATCGTAGGAAAGTGGAGTCCTGGGGATCCTGCGACGTCTCGTTTAGGACGGGGTTTAGTTTCCTAGAGACGTCGTTGCGTTCCCTTTGGTCCATGCTTCGACGTAAACGAGAGGCCAGGAGTGAGCCCGCTTTTGGTCAACCGGCTCGCCTAATATCACTGTGGTTCAGTACGCCATGTGAATTTCTCCCCTGGCGTGCTGGACACCACTGTTATTTGGCATTTAAGGGCTAGTACTGCAGCTAGGAGTGCCCTTGTGGATCCACACTTCGAAACTGTAGCACTATACCCCGGTTTTACCCCCGTGGCAGTGTGGCACTGCCTCCCCTTGTAGGGCTCGGTGGTGGGCGGGGCTGAACCGGGATGAACACCTAAACTCATATGGATCCTAAAACCCATGCCCTGCCGGAGGCTTTGTATCCGGCGACCCCATCCAGTTCTACAAATACTACAAATTCAACTGAAAAATTATCTAACGTTATACAAAATGCAAAATTCCTTATCATTACCTCCCCTGACCATATTCTCGGTACCATGTCTCCATTTTTTATTCAAAAAGGCCTACAAGGTATCTGTGGCAATCCCAAATCCGTTAAAAAACTTAAATCTGGCGACTATTTAATAGAAACTACCTCAGCTGCTCAAACAAAAAACTTACTCTCAGCTACTAAGATAGGACACATCAACATGTCCGTCTCAACTCACAATAGCCTGAATTCTTCTAAAGGTGTCATCTCTGAATCTGATCTTCTGGCTGTTCCTGAAAAGGAAATAGAAGCCGAGCTGTCATCGCAAGGTGTGACTAACGTCTACCGGATCACGATGAAAAGAGATGACGCCATTATTCAAACTAAACATCTAGTACTGACCTTTAATACTCCCGATTTGCCAACTAACATTAAAGCTGGGTATCTTAATTGCCCAGTCCGACCCTACATTCCGAATCCTTTGCGCTGCTTTAAGTGTCAAAGGTTCGGTCATTCAATAAACACATGTAGAGGAGTAGAGACTTGTTCCAGATGCTCCAATATTGGCCATTCCTTCCAGAACTGTGCCCTTCCACTAAAGTGCACCAATTGCGAGGGTGAGCACTCTGCGAACTCTCGTATCTGCCCAAAGTGGAAGGAAGAAAAAGAAATTCAGGTTGTGAGAACAACCCAGAAACTTTCTTACATGGATGCCAAAAAGCAAGTCTCGATCACTCTACCCAAACCTAATCTATCTTATGCAGCCGCAACCAAAAAATCTACCTCCTCTATCGCAATTCAATGCGAAATTTCAATAGATCAGCCAACTACAAGCAATAGTCGTCAAATTACTGCTAAAACTCTCCCCACTCCTGTTTTTTCCAAAGGTACAACTACAAATAACAAAAATAATGTTAATGAAGTTGTATCTCCTCTTACAGCTCTCAATAAATCCCTTAAAAATAAAAAAGCACAATCCGAAAACAACAATACTAAAAAACCAAAGAAACCCAGAACCCCCATATCACACAATATCCCTTCAGACTCCTCTGATGCTGCTGATATGGAGGTAGAGCCTGGTATGGAGACGCCAGGCAATCTCGCTCCGAAAATAAAACCAATCAAGCAGCCTTCCAACCCCATAACCTTCCCATAATGGCCTGTATCTTTTTGTGGAATTGCCGCGGTTTTCACCAGAACTCGGTAGACGTTAAAAATATTATTGATGAATACCATCCCATCTGCTTTTGTCTACAAGAAACTCTGTTAAAACCAACTCAGAGCTCTCTTGTTAAGGGTTATACCCCCCTTAGAAAGGATTACGTTAGCGGAGATAGAGCCAGTGGTGGAGTTGCTATTTTTATATCTAATAGCGCTCCCTTCACCCCACTGCGTCTCACAACAAATCTGCAAGCTATCGCAGTTAGAGTCACTGTAAAATCTCTCATTACAGTGTGCTCAATTTATCTACCGCCTAATGATATTATCCATCAAGCAGATTTAGACAGGTTATGCGATCAGCTTCCAATTCCTTATATCTTATGTGGCGATTTTAATGGGCACAATCCTCTTTGGGGAAGCCCAGACATAAATCGTCGTGGAAATCAAATTGAGAAATTGATACACGATCAAAATCTATGTGTACTCAATAATGGGCAACCAACATACTTCCACGCCCCATCGAGGACCTTCCATGCCATTGATCTTGTCTTGTGTTCACCCTCTCTGTTTTCCTCCCTGACGTTTCAGGTGGGAAATGATCCATTTCATAGTGATCATTTCCCCTTGTTTATTACATTTCCGGGGAATGCGACAACCCCTGTATCTCGCCTGCCTCGATTTAAATATGAGGTGGCGAATTGGGATTTGTTTGCATCAATGGCATATTTGTCAGACGAGATGGTGAACCGGGATGATATTGACCAATGTGTAGAATCTGTCACTAATGTTATAATGGATGCTGCTCGTATATCTATTCCTGTCTCATCAAAGTTACCAAAACTACCGAAACCGTGGTGGAATCAAGCCTGCAAAATTGCCCACAAAAAGAGAAAAAAGGCCTGGGATACATTTCGAAGGTATCCCACATCCGAAAATTTGACTAAGTTCAAATTTGCAAAAGCCAATGCGCGACGAATACGTCGTCAAAGCCAAAGAGAATCATGGCAAAAGTATGTTTCTGGCATAACATCTGCCATTTCCTCAAAACAATTATGGATCAAAGTTCGGAAAGCTATGGGATTATATTCCACACATTCTATCTCGTTGGTGGAAGAAAATGGCCAGTTGGTTACTGACACGGTAGAAATCGCAAATTCTATTGCGAGATCATTTTCTGCCGTGTCCAGTTCTACCACATATCCTGGCAATTTTCAGCGCATCAAACAACGCGCAGAATCCCATGTTATTAATTTTTCTCCTGATAGAGATACCGAACTTGACTATAATTGTAGTTTTACTGAAAGAGAGTTGACGCGATGCCTTCAGAAGACTCGGATGACAGCACCGGGTCCTGATGGCATCACTTACACTTTGCTAAAACATCTATCTAGTCACTCTCTGAGTAATTTATTGCGACTGTACAATCGCATATGGGAAGAACATGCTTTTCCTTCGGCTTGGCGACGTGCCATAGTTATTCCTTTTCCTAAACCCGGAAAAGATTCTAAAGATCCAAATAACTATCGGCCTATTGCACTGACCAGCTGCCTGTGCAAGCTCTTAGAAAAGATGGTGAATTCTCGCCTTGTTCATATGTTAGAGACGACCAAAGCTCTAACGCCCTTTCAAAGTGGTTTTAGGGTTGGCCGCTCTACGGTAGATAACATCCTGTACCTCGAAACTCAAATACGCCATGCCTTTCTGCGCCGAAACCATCTCGTTGCTATATTCTTCGATATGGAGAAGGCGTACGATCGGACATGGCGATATGGTATTCTAAAAGATCTGTATTCCCTTGGGTTTCGAGGACATCTACCGATATTTATTAAGAACTTTTTGGCATTGCGAGAATTCAGCGTTCGCATTGGCTCTGCATTTTCGGATACTTTTATTCAAGAAGAGGGCGTTCCTCAGGGTAGCGTACTCAGCGTGACTCTTTTCGCCTTGAAAATAAACGATATCCTGAAACAGCTACCTCCTTCTGTCCAAGGCAATTTATATGTGGATGACTTGAGCATTTTTTGCCAAGGAAAGGACATGCGATTCGTAGAGAGACAACTGCAAACAACTGTTACACGGTTGACAAAGTGGAGCGCAGAAAATGGTTTCAACTTCTCTATTCAAAAAACATCCTGTGTACATTTCTGCCGTCTACGAAACCTGCATCCTGACCCAGACCTTTTTCTGGGTGGGAGTAGGATTACAGTAGTAGACGAAGCGAGATTTTTAGGTGTTATTTTTGACAAGAAGCTTACATTTCTGCCGCACATTAAGGACTTGCGGGTGTCATGCATGAAAAAGCTCAATTTGTTGAAAGTTCTATCCAATACTTTTTGGGGAGCAGAGCGATTCACTATGCTGAATGTCTATCGAGCTGTAATTCGCTCCAGATTGGACTATGGCTGTGCTGTTTATGGTTCAGCCCGTCCATCTGTGCTGCGTAAGCTCGATACGATTCATCATTCGGCACTAAGAATCTGCTCTGGAGCTTTTCGCACATCACCCGTCGAAAGCCTTTATGTTGTATGCAATGAATTACCATTAGCCTCCACACGCAGTTTGTTATCTCTGCGACTGTATTATCGCATTTTGTCGCATCCAGATCATCCTTTACAAAATTTACTCTTGGACAGATCTAAGGATGTACTTTTCAGGAATCGCCCGTCCTGCATACCATCCTTTGGACTGCGAATAAGAGATACTCTGAGTGGCACTCCTCTCCATTCAATAGAAGTTGCGGAACGTCCTCTGTTTGATAATATACCCTGGAGAACTTTGAATATTTCAATTTTAAACGTGTTCCCTGGATATGAGAAATGTAGCACTAATCCAGTTATTTTTAATCAACTTTTTAATGATCATCGTAATACTTTTAACTCTCATACAGCCATATATACAGATGGATCAAAGTCCATTGATCATGTTGGCTGCGCATTTGTATGCGGCTCCGAAAATTTTAGTTACTCATTACCACTTTTAATATCTGTTTTTACATCCGAATTTTTAGCCTTGTATAAAGCATTAAAATACATTTCTCACCAGACTGTTGGCAATTTTATAGTTTACACCGATTCCAAAAGCATATTAGAATCTCTGTCATCTGATTCTCTAAGCCATCCTCTAGCTTTTGAGGTGTTGACTATTCATAATAAACTTATCCGACGGGGCTATGGCGTCATATTGTGCTGGATTCCTGGGCATGTCGGCATAACTGGCAATGAAGTGGCAGATCAAGCTGCCAAAAATGCCACATCCCAGCTTAATATCAGAATCCCATATGACGACCTACGTAATGTTTTGCGAGACCTTGTGCGTAAGGACTGGAGCGATGGTTGGAGGTTACAGACGGCTAATAAATTAGCCTCTGTATTTCCCAGCATCCCGTTCCTACCTTCCTTGTCATCTCGACGGTGTGATGTTTTATTGACCCGTCTCCGCATAGGTCATTCGAGAGCAACACATAGACATCTATTGCTCAATGACACTGCCCCGCTGTGTAACCATTGCCAACAACCTCTCTCCATTATTCATATTTTAACTTCTTGTCCTCGTCTTAGACTTGTATATAATCGCTTTTTTAACACTTCATCTCCCACATTGTCCTATTTATTAAATCATCCACCTCATTCATCACTATTTATATTTTTAAACTACACAGGATTTTTACCTCTTCTTTAAATTTAAGTTTTGTTTATGTGTGTTTTTAGAATCTTATTGTTGGTATAAAATCTAGTGTTTGGCGCAGCTTGGCCATATTTTGGCCCTTGTGCCAATAAACCCCAAACAACCAACCAACCAACCTAAAGGTTCTTTCAAATACATTTTGGGGAGCAGAGCGTTTCACTATGCTGAATATCTATCGAGCTGTAATTCGCTCCAGATTGGACTATGGCTGTGCCGTTTATGGTTCAGCTCGTCCATCTGTGCTGCGTAAGCTCGATACGATTCACCATTCAGCACTAAGAATCTGCTCAGGAGCTTTTCGCACTTCACCCGTAGAAAGCCTTTACGTTGTGTGCAATGAATTGCCATTAGCCTCCACTCGTAGTCTCTTGTCTTTGCGACTTTACTATCGCATTTTGTCTCATCCAGATCATCCTTTACAGAATTTAATCCTGGACAGCTCTAAGGATGTCTTGTACAGGAATCGTCCGTCCTGCATACCATCCTTTGGACTGCGAATTCGAAATACCCTGAGTGGCTCGCCTCTTCTTTCAATAGAAGTTGCAGAACGTCCTATGTTTTCTAACATACCCTGGATTTCTTCTATATTATCCTTTTTGCATTTGTTCTCTGGGTACGATAAATCTAATACTTGTGCATTTGTATATAACCACATTTTTAATCAGCATCGCCATAATTTTAATTCTCATACAGCTATATTTACTGACGGATCTAAATCATCTAATCACGTTGGTTGCGCATTTGTATGCGGATCCGAAATTTTTAGTTACGCATTACCACATTTCATATCTGTTTTTACATCTGAATTTTTAGCCCTGTATAAAGCTTTAAAATACATCTCTCATCAAACCGTTGGCAATTTTATTATTTATACAGATTCTACAAGTATTTTAGAAGCTTTATCATCAGATGCATTTAGACACCCACTAGCAAATGATGTTTTATATGTTTATGAAAAGCTTATCAAAATGGGTTATGGTGTCATATTGTGTTGGATTCCTGGGCATGTCGGCATAATTGGAAATGAACTGGCTGATCAAGCAGCCAAAAATGCCACAACCCAGTTAAAAATCAGAATCCCATATGGCGACCTTTGTAATGCCTTGCGGGACCTTGTGCGGAACGAGTGGTGTGAACACTGGAGGCTGCAAACAAGTAATAAACTTGCTTCAATTTTTCCAGCTATCTCGCCCCTACCGTCCTTGCCATCTAGACGGCCTGATGTACTTTTGACTCGTCTCCGTATAGGACATTCAAGAGCAACGCATAGGCACTTGCTGCAAAATGAAACCACCCCGCTTTGTCATCATTGCCAACAACCTCTTACCATCCATCATATTTTAACTTCTTGTCCCCGTCTTCGATTTTTATATAATCGCTTTTTTAATACTTCATCTCCCACTTTATCGTATTTATTAAATCATCCACCTCACCCATCACTATTTATCTTTTTAAATTACACAGGATTTTTACCTCTTCTTTAATATTTAGTTTTGTTTACGTGTTTTTAGAATTTTAATGTTGGTCTAAATTACCGAGTGTTTGGCGCAGCTTGGCCATGTTTGGCCCTTGCGCCATTAAACCCCATACAACCAACCAACCAACCTAAATGGCAAACTGAAAAAGAAATACAAACAATCCGTACAAATAACAAAATTTCATATCCAGAAGCAAAAAAAATAGTAGACGCACGTACACCTCGTGTTGGAGTCTCATACTCGTCAACTGTGAGCACAACAAAAAAAATGGTAAGCGTCTCAACGCAAACAGACACTAACTTAAAAAGACCTCACACGCAATATTTCTCATTCCAACAACCCGATAAAAATTCACCCTCTACAAGTTCCCAAACCACTACCAACTCTGAGGAAATAGATGACTTTACACTTGCAAAGTCAAAAAGAAAACAACGTTTAAATACACCCAAGCTAACAACCCCACCTGCAATAAAGCATAAAACCCCTTTTACTAAACATGACTTTTTGAAAAATCGCCCGATCTCACAAACAACCAAAGAACCTCAAATAAATAAAACCTCCGATATTCTTCATTTATCACCGGAGGACGAAATGCTCACCGACGATGAATTTGAAGAAGCACCTCCAATAATTCAAACTGCTCCCACCTAGTTTTTTCCCCCCTTAATAAAAAAAAAAAAAAAATTAAAAAATGGCCCAATTAGTTTCCACCAAAAATTCCAAAATAGCTTGTCTTATATCGTGGAACTGCCGTGGATTCCATATCAATTCTGTGGATATTAAACACATGATTGACGATAAACAACCTGTTTGTATTTGTCTCCAAGAGACACTTTTAAAACCCCTTCAAAACTCGCTTATTAAGGGATACAGTCCTGTTCGCAAGGACTGCACCACTGGGGGTAGGGCTAGTGGAGGTGTCGTTATTTTTACCACCAATAGCAGACCTTCTACTCCACTCCCACTTGTTACCAACCTTCAAGCTGTCGCTGTTAGAGTAAATATAAATGTTTTAATTACAGTTTGTTGTGTCTATTTACCCCCTAATGAAAGCGTACCGCAGATTGATTTAAACAGATTGTGTGATCAATTACCAGCACCTTTCGTTATCGTCGGAGATTTCAATGGCCATAATCCTCTATGGGGTAGCCCAGATATCAATAATCGTGGAAGACAAATAGAAAAATTAATCGAAGACCATAATATCTGTCCCCTCAGGGGGCTCGCATCTTGCGAGTACGGGCTTGGCAACCCCGAGGTACCCTAGCTGGGCCTTAGCTTTTTTCGTTCTTTCCTTTTTTGCGAAGGCCCTACCAAGTGCACGATTTTTAGTTTTTATATTTTGTTCTATTGTTCATTTTCTCCTCTGTTTATGATTGTTGGGTTTTCCTTAATTGTATTCAAGTATTATTTCGTAGGTTCAATTTTGTTGTTTCACTTTTTGTATTAATTCCGACAGTTTTTATTGGTTTTCTGTCAGATTGTCTGACCTGCACGTTTGCCGTGTGCGGTAACTCGTATCGTAGGAAAGTGGAGTCCTGGGGATCCTGCGACGTCTCGTTTAGGACGGGGTTTAGTTTCCTAGAGACGTCGTTGCGTTCCCTTTGGTCCATGCTTCGACGTAAACGAGAGGCCAGGAGTGAGCCCGCTTTTGGTCAACCGGCTCGCCTAATATCACTGTGGTTCAGTACGCCAGGTGAATTTCTCCCCTGACGTGCTGGACACCATTGGTTTTTGGCATTTAAGGGCTAGTACTGCAGCTAGGAGTGCCCTCGTGGATCCACACTCTGAAACTGTAGCACTATACCCCGGTTTTACCCCCGTGGCAGTGTGGCACTGTCTCCCCTTGTAGGGCTCGGTGGTGGGCGGGGCTGAACCGGGATGAACACCTAAACTCATATGGATCCTAAAACCCATGCCCTGCCGGAGGCTTTGTATCCGGCGACCCCGTCTAGTGTTACCAATTCTAATGTCAATCAACTAACAGTTCCCAATGCAAAATTTCTGATAATAACATCTCCTGATAAAATCCTCGGCACC
The DNA here is from genome assembly GCA_963932185.1 of Troglohyphantes excavatus. Taxonomy (NCBI): domain Eukaryota; kingdom Metazoa; phylum Arthropoda; class Arachnida; order Araneae; family Linyphiidae; genus Troglohyphantes; species Troglohyphantes excavatus. The sequence goes on from OZ010678.1 coordinate 23,200,371, forward strand.
ATGTCTCCGTTTTTCATTCAAAAAGGACTTCAAGGTATCTGTGGAAATCCCAAATCTGTAAAGAAACTTAAATCCGGTGATTATTTAATTGAAACAACTTCGACTGCACAATCCAAAAATTTACTTTCTGCTACTAAAATGGGCAATTTAGACATCTCAGTCTCGCCCCACAATAGTTTAAACTCATCCAGAGGTGTCATCTCTGAATCGGACCTCTTAGCCGTTCCTGAGAGCGAGATCGAATCCGAGCTCGCATCTCAAGGAGTGACTAAAGTCCATAGAATTACCATGAAAAGAGATGACACTATCATCCAAACAAAACATCTTGTTCTAACTTTCAATATTCCTGACTTACCTGCAAACATTAAAGCTGGGTATCTCAACTGCCCAGTCCGACCCTACATTCCGAATCCTTTGCGCTGCTTTAAGTGTCAAAGGTTCGGCCATTCTGTAAGTACTTGTAGAGGAGTAGAGACTTGCTCTAGATGCTCTTCCATTGGCCATTCCTACGAGAACTGCACCCTCCCGCTGAAATGCTTAAACTGTGAGGGTGCGCATTCTGCAAATTCTCGTGTTTGCCCTAAATGGAAAGAGGAGAAAGAAATTCAAGTTGTGAGAACAACACAGAAACTTTCGTACCTCGATGCCAAAAAGCGAGTCTCTGTCTCTCTACCCAAACCCAACATATCCTATGCAGCCGCAACAAAAAAATCAACTGCCTCCATCGCAATTCAATGCGATATTGCAATAGATCTACCTTCCACAAGCAATAGCCAGCAAACTAAAACTAAAACTAAGACTTCACCCACTCCTCTCTTTTCTAAAGGAACAACTACAAATACAAAAAATAATAATGCAGTCGAAATTATCTCTCCTCTGACAGCTCTAAACAAATCTCTTAAAAATAAAAAAGAACTAAATGATCATAGCAATAGCAAAAAACCAAAAAAAGTAAGAACACCCATACCTCACAATATCCCCTCAGACTCCTCCGAAGGTACTGAGATGGATGTTGAACCTGGCATGGAGACGCCAGGAAATCTCCATCCTAAAAAACCTACGAAGCCGCCTTCCACCCCAATTACCTTCCCATAATGGCCTGTATCTCTTCGTGGAATTGCCGCGGTTTTCATCACAACTCGGTAGATATTAAACATCTAATTGACGAATACCATCCAATCTGCTTTTGTCTACAAGAGACTTTGCTAAAACCAACACAAAGTTCTCTTGTTAAAGGGTATACTCCCCTTAGAAAGGATTATATTAGCGGAGATAGAGCCAGTGGTGGAGTTGCTATATTTATATCTAATAGCTCTCCTTTCACCCCACTGGATCTCTCAACAAACCTGCAAGCTATCGCAGTTAGGGTCACTGTAAAAACTCTCATTACAGTGTGCTCTATTTATCTCCCGCCTAACGATATAATTCGACAAGCAGATCTAGACAGGTTATGCGATCAGTTACCAGTTCCCTATGTCTTATGTGGCGATTTTAATGGGCACAATCCTCTTTGGGGAAGCCCAGACTTAAATCGTCGTGGAAGTCAGATTGAGAAATTGATACACGATCAAAATCTATGTGTACTCAATAATGGGCAACCAACATACTTCCACGCCCCATCGAGGACTTTCCATTCCATTGATCTTGTTGTTTGTTCACCATCTCTGTTTTCTCCCCTGATGTTTCAAGTGGGAAATGATCCATTTCACAGCGATCATTTCCCCTTGTTTATTACATTTCCAGGGAATGCTACGACCCCTGTGTCCCGCCTTCCTCGATTTAAATTCGAGGCGGCGAATTGGGATTTGTTTGCTTCTGCTGCAAATTTGTCAGACGACATGGTGAACCAGGACGACATTGATCAATGTGTAGAATCTGTCACTACAGCCATAATGGATGCTGCTCGCATTTCTATTCCTGTCTCGTCAAAAGTACCTAAACAACCGAAACCGTGGTGGAATCAAGCGTGCAAGATTGCCCACAAAAAGAGAAAGAAGGCCTGGGATACGTTTCGTAGGTATCCCACTTCCGAAAATTTGACTAAGTTCAAATTCGCAAAAGCCAATGCGCGACGAATACGTCGTCAAAGCCAAAGAGAATCATGGGAAAAGTATGTTTCTGGCATAACATCTGCCATTTCCTCAAAGCAATTATGGATCAAAGTTCGGAAAGCCATGGGATTGTATTCCACACATTCCATCTCGGTTGTGGAAGAAAATGGCCAGTTGGTAACTGACACGGTAGAAATCGCAAATTCTATTGCGAGAGCATTTTCTGCCGTGTCCAGTTCTACCACATATTCTGGCAATTTTCAGCGTATAAAACACCGCGCGGAATCCCATGGCATTAATTTTACTCCTGAGAGAGATGCCGAACTTGCCTATAATTGCAGTTTTACTGAAAGGGAGTTGACACGATGCCTTCAGAAGACCAGGATGACAGCACCAGGTCCTGATGGCATCACTTACACAATGCTTAAACATCTTTCTAGTCACTCTCTGAGGAATTTATTGCTACTGTATAATCGCATATGGCAAGAACATGCTTTTCCTTTGGCTTGGCGACGTGCCATAGTTATTCCTTTTCCTAAACCCGGAAAAAATCCTAAGGATCCGAATAACTATCGGCCAATTGCACTTACCAGCTGCCTGTGCAAGCTTTTAGAAAAGATGGTGAATTCTCGCCTTGTTTACATGTTAGAGACTAACAACGCTCTAACACCATTTCAAAGCGGATTTAGGGTCGGCCGCTCTACGGTAGACAATATCCTGTACCTCGAAACTCAAATACGCCATGCCTTTCTGCGCCGAAACCATCTCGTGGCTATCTTCTTCGATATGGCGAAGGCGTACGATCGGACATGGCGATATGGTATACTCCGAGATCTGTATTCCCTTGGGTTTCGAGGACATCTACCGATATTTATTAAGAACTTTTTGGCATTGCGAGAATTCAGCGTCCGCATTGGCTCAGCATTTTCGGATACTTTTATCCAAGAAGAGGGCGTTCCTCAGGGTAGCGTACTCAGCGTGACTCTTTTCGCTATCAAGATCAACGATATCCTGAATCAGTTGCCTCCTTCTGTCCAGGGCAATTTATATGTCGATGACCTGAGCATTTTTTGCCAGGGAAAGGATATGCGATTTGTCGAACGACAACTGCAGTCAACCGTTTCAAGGTTGACCAAGTGGAGTGCAGAAAATGGTTTCAACTTCTCTGTCCAAAAAACATCCTGCGTACACTTTTGCCGTCTACGGAATCTGCATCCTGACCCAGACATTTTTCTGGCTGGTAATAGGATTGCAGTAGTAGACGAAGCAAGGTTTCTAGGAGTCATTTTTGACAAGAAGCTTACATTTTTGCCTCACATTAAGCATTTGCGGGTGTCATGCATGAAAAAGCTCAATTTGTTAAAAGTTCTATCTAATACATTTTGGGGAGCAGAGCGATTCACTATGCTGAATATCTATCGAGCTGTAATTCGCTCCAGATTGGACTATGGCTGCGCCGTTTATGGTTCAGCTCGTCCATCTGTGCTGCGTAAGCTCGATACGATACATCATTCAGCACTAAGAATCTGCTCTGGAGCTTTTCGCACATCACCCGTCGAAAGCCTCTATGTTGTGTGCAATGAATTACCATTGGCCTCCACTCGCAGCTTGTTATCTCTGCGACTTTATTATCGCATTTTGTCACATCCTGACCATCCATTGCAGAATTGCCTTCTGGACAGATCTCGGGATGTCCTTTTCAGGAATCGACCATCTAGTATCCCATCTTTTGGGTTGCGAATGAGAGAAACCCTGAGTGGCACTGCCCTTCATTCAATAGAAGTTGCGGAACGTCCTCTTTTTGATAATATTCCTTGGAAGTCTTCAAAATTATCTGTTTTGCATTTGTTTTCTGGACATGATAAATCAAACACTAGTCCAATTGTATATATTCAAATTTTTAAAGATCACCGTCATCATTTTAATTCTCATACAGCCGTATACACGGATGGGTCGAAAACCGATAATCACGTCGGCTGTGCATTGGTATGTGGACCCGAGATTTTAAGCTATTCGTTGCCATCTTTCATTTCCGTTTTTACTTCTGAATTTTTAGCCCTGTATAAAGCCTTCAAATACATTTCGCATCAGGGTGTTGGCAATTTTATTGTTTATACTGACTCTAAGAGCATTTTAGAAAATTTGTCTTCGGATTCTTTTAATCACCCTCTAGCTTCCGATGTTTTAAAATTGTATAACAAGCTTATCCGACGGGGCTATGGCGTCATACTTTGCTGGATTCCTGGGCATGTTGGCATAACTGGCAACGAAGTGGCAGATCAAGCTGCCAAAAATGCCACATCCCAGCTTAATATCAGAATCCCGTATGACGACCTACGTAATGTTTTGCGGGAACTTGTGCGGAACGAGTGGAGTGATGACTGGAAATTACAAGCTAATAACAAATTAGCCTCTGTTTTTCCTACCGTCACACTCTTACCGTCTTTGTCATCCAGACGGCTCGATGTTTTACTAACTCGTCTCCGAATAGGGCACTCACGAGCTACCCACAGGCATTTACTATTAAATCAAACCGCCCCGCTGTGTCACCACTGCCAACAAACTCTTACCATACACCATATTTTAACTTCTTGTCCTCGTCTTAGACTTTTATATATTCGCTTTTTTAACACTTCATCTCCCACATTGTCCTATTTATTGAATCATCCACATCATCCATCACTATTTCTCTTTTTAAGTTGCACAGGGTTTTTACATTTGCTTTGAAATTTATTTTGTTTTTGTGTAAATTTCTAGAATTTTAATGTTGGTTTGAAACATCTAGAGTTTGGCGCAGCTTGGCCACATTTGGCCCTTGCGCCATTAAACACCATACAACCAACCAACCAACCATAATATCTGTCTTTTGAATAATGGACAAAATACATTCTTCCACACCCCTACGAGGACATTCCATGCCATCGACCTTGCCTTGTGCTCGCCGTCTCTTTTACATTTATGGGCATTTCATGTAGGAAATGATCCCTTTCAGAGTGATCATTTTCCTATCCGTCTGGAATCCACAGTCCCTACAACTGTTCCCACTCGTCCGCCTCGATTTATTTTCGAGGCTGCGGACTGGGAGATATTTTCATCCATTGTCCATATTTCTGACGAGATGGTGAGCCGGGACAACATAGATGAAGCTGTCGAATCTATTAATGACGCTCTTTTGGAAGCTGCTCGGTCATCAATACCAATGTCATCTACTAATATCTCAAAATTACCTAAACCGTGGTGGAACGACGAATGCAAGCTGGCCCACAAGAAACAAAAAAAGGCTTGGGGTACTTTTCGGAGGTATCCGGATGAGGTTAACCTCATAAAATTCAAACGTGCTCGAGCTGAGGCTCGTAGAATCCGCCGATGGAGCCAGAAGGAATCGTGGAAAAATTATGTTTCTACCATAAACTCCTCAACACCCTCAAAGAAGGTCTGGAACAAAGTCAATAAAATCAAAGGCCGTTATTCCAGCTACTCTATTCCAATCCTAGAGGATAGCCAAGGAATTGTTTCAGATCCTAAAAACATTGTTAATACTCTTGCCCATGCTTTTGCCGAAGTATCAAGCAATACAAACTACGAGGAACCATTTGCCTCGTATAAACTTAGAGCTGAGAGAATTAAACTGAAATTTGATTCCGATTTAATGGAAGATTATAACGTCGATTTTACGATGACTGAGTTTATAAACGCTCTTTCTACCAGCCACAAGTCAGCTGCTGGTCCTGATGAAATCAATTATAGCATGCTCAAACATCTAAATCCCCTCCAGCTCAAGTTTATACTAAGGCTTTTTAACCGTATTTGGAGAGAACATAAATTTCCTGTATCATGGCAACGAGCCTATGTTATTCCAATTCTCAAGCCTGGCAAAGATTCAAAGAATCCCTCTAGCTACCGCCCTATAGCACTCACAAGTTGTTTGTGTAAGCTTTTGGAGAAACTGGTAAATGCACGGCTTCTCTTTTATCTTGAAAGCAATAGTTGTCTCTCTAACTTCCAGAGTGGTTTTCGTCGCGGTCGCAGTGCCGTCGATAACCTTTTACTCCTTGAAACATCCATTCGCGAGGCCTTCGTCAAGAGGAATCATTTGGTATCTGTTTTCTTTGACATGGAGAAAGCTTATGACCGTACTTGGAGATATGGAATCTTGCGAGATTTGCATAAATTGGGGCTCAGAGGTAATTTGCCTCTGTTTGTACAAAATTTTCTCGAAAAGCGAATCTTCCAAGTACGAATGAACTCAACTTTCTCAGATGAATTCATTCAAGAGCAAGGTGTCCCCCAGGGAAGTGTATTGAGTTGCGCCCTGTTCATCATCAAAGTTAATGACATCCTGACCTGTTTACCACCTGCTGTGTCTGGTTCATTATTTGTAGATGATTTTCAGCTGTCTTGCGCTTCTTTAAGCATGTCTCGAATTGAGAGACATATACAACTAGCTATTAGAAGGATCACAGATTGGACAAATAAAAACGGTTTTGTTTTTTCTACTCAAAAAACTGTTGCCATACACTTTTGTAGGAAACGTGAGCTTCATCTCCACCCAAAAATTTTCTTAAAGGGTGTCGAGATCCCCATTGTCAATGAAATTAAATTCTTGGGTGTCATCTTTGACTCTAAACTCACTTTCTTGCCTCACATAAAACAACTCAAAACCAAGTGTAGCATGTCTTTGAATCTTCTGAGAGTGTTGTCTAATACTTCCTGGGGTGCAGATACAGCCTCCATGCTAAAGATTTACAGATGCCTTATGCGTTCTAGAATTGATTACGGATCGGTAGTCTACGGATCAGCCAGAAAATCAACCCTTAAGATCCTAGACCCAATTCATCATTTAGGTCTTCGTATCTCATCAGGTGCCTTTCGTACATCACCAATCCAAAGTTTATATGTATTGTGTACAGAACCATCCTTGGAGCTGAGGCGAGACAAACTTGCTTTAAAACTCTATTTTAATATTAAAAGTAAAATTTCTCACCCACTTTCAAACCATGTTTTTAATCCAAGACTTGAAAGACTTTTTAGTGCACGCTCATCTTCTATCCCATCATTTTCATTACGGATTCGGAAAGTTCTGTCTAAACATAACTTGGAGAATTTTAGAATACGTTTGGACACTTTCATCATTAAACCGTATCATGCTCATGAAATCACTGTTTTAAATCTTTTTACAAATTTTAAAAAATCCAATACCCCAGATATTGTTTTCGAACAACTTTTTCATGCTCATCGAAACATTTTTTCACAGTTTTATTCAGCCTACACTGACGGGTCCAAAAGCCAAGATCATGTAGGTTCAGCTGCAATATTTGAAAATGGTTCAATGTCTCAAGAACTGCATCCTCTATGTTCAGTTTTCACAGCTGAATCTCAAGCTATTATCTTGGCTTTAAGTCATATTTCGCAACAGGAATACAAACTTTGGATTATTTACACAGATTCTAAGAGTTGTCTTGATGCTCTTAGCAACCCATTGTCGCAAACACACCCTCATATAAAAGCTATTTTAAATTTTCATATAAAGCTCGTAAAAAAAGATTACATAATTATGTTTTGTTGGATTCCCGGACATGTGGGAATCATGGGTAACGAGCGGGCAGATTCTATTGCACGGACAGTCCGTGGAAATAAAACAAATTGGCTATGCCCTGAAGATGTCATTAAGGTTTGCGTGAACGCACTGTCGCACACATGGCAAGCCATTTGGGACTCTGAAGTTTCGAACAAACTTTATTCTTTGCAGCCCCTTGTATCTGGCTTCTCCTCTTTACAAACAAACAGGAAGCAAGAGGTAGTTTTGTCGAGACTTCGCATTGGCCACACTCGGTATACCCACGTTCACCTTCTGCTGGCGGAAGACGCCCCTATATGTAACTCTTGCGACATTCCTTTTACCGTTTTACATGTTTTATCAGAATGTCCATCTTTTAATTCTTTTCGAATACGTCATTTTAATACTCATCATCCCCCATTGCATGTTATTTTAGGATCTCCACCTCATGAAAATCTTTTTAAATTTTTACAAGAAATTGCATTTTATCGTTTGATTTAAATTTTTTGTGCATTGATTGTTCCTACGCTACATTTTTGCTTTTAAATTTTTGTTATCTTTTCCATTTTTGCTTTACAGCGTTTTTAATGTTTAAAGATAGCAACGCATTGTTTGGCGCATCAGGGCCCAAGTGTTGCCCTTGCGCCATAAAACCTCTACCAACCAAAGTTACGATTTAAGTTTTCATCGTTATATTTTTTCCATATTTGTACTTGTCCTGATATTTTAGCTTTTAATCAGAAAATGTCAACTTTCACAGTTGTAATAACTTTATATTTTTATCCTTTACAACGTTTTTACTTTTTAAAATTGCCATGTAACGCAAATGAGAACCCGGAAGTCTTGTGTTTGGCGCAGCTTAGCCATTTCTGGCTCTTGCGCCATAAAACACCAACAAACCAACCAACCAACCAACCAAACTAAACATCTAGTTCTCACATTTAATACTCCTGATCTACCAACAAATATTAAAGCTGGGTGTCTTAATTGCCCAGTCCGTCCCTACATACCGAATCCTTTGCGCTGCTTTAAGTGCCAAAGGTTCGGCCACTCAATAAACACATGTAGAGGAGTAGAGACTTGTTCTAGATGCTCCAATACTGGCCATTCCTTCCAGAATTGCACCCTTCCACTTAAATGCACAAACTGCGAGGGTAAACATTCTGCCAACTCTCGCATCTGCCCAAAGTGGAAGGAAGAAAAAGAAATTCAGGTTGTGAGAACAACCCAGAAACTTTCTTACATGGATGACAAAAAACAAGTCTCTATCACTTTGCCCAAACCTAACTTATCATATGCAGCCGCCACAAAAAAATCCACATCCTCCATCGCAATTCAATGCGAAATTTCAATAGATCAGCCAACTACAAGCAATAGTCGTCAAACTACATCTAAAACTCCACCCACTCCTGGTTTATCCAAAGGTACAATAACTAAAAATAACAAAAATAATGCTGTTGTAGTTGTATCTCCTCTTACAGCCCTCAATAAATCTCTTAAAAACAAAAAAGAACCAACCGAAAACACCAATGCTAAAAAACCAAAAAAAGTCAGAACCCCCATATCACACAATATACCTTCAGACTCCTCTGATGCTGCTGATATGGAGGTAGAGCCTGGTATGGAGACGCCAGGCAATCTCGCTCCTAAAATAAAACCGATAAAGCAGCCTTCAAATCCCATAACCTTCCCTTAATGGCCTGTGTCTTTTTGTGGAATTGCCGCGGTTTTCACCAGAACTCGGTAGACGTTAAAAATATTATTGATGAATACCATCCAATCTGCTTTTGTCTACAAGAAACTCTGTTAAAACCAACTCAGAGCTCTCTTGTTAAAGGGTACACTCCCCTTAGAAAGGATTACATTAGCGGAGATAGAGCCAGTGGTGGAGTTGCTATATTTATCTCTAATAGCGCTCCCTTCACCCCACTGAGTCTCAACACAAATCTGCAAGCTATCGCAGTTAGAGTCACTGTAAAGACTCTCATTACAGTGTGCTCTATTTATCTACCGCCTAATGATATAATTCGACAAGCAGATCTAGACAGGTTATGCGACCAGCTTCCGGTGCCTTATATCTTATGTGGCGATTTTAATGGGCACAATCCTCTTTGGGGAAGCCCAGATACAAATCGTCGTGGAAGTCAAATTGAGAAATTGATACACGATCAAAATCTTTGTGTACTCAATAATGGGCAACCAACGTACTTCCACGCCCCATCGAGGACCTTCCATGCCATTGATCTTGTCCTGTGTTCACCCTCTCTGTTTTCTCCCCTGACGTTTCATGTGGGAAATGATCCATTTCATAGCGATCATTTCCCCTTGTTTGTTACATTTCCGGGGAGTGCTGCAGCCCATGTATCTCGTCCGCCTCGATTTAAATTTGAGGCGGCGAATTGGGATTTGTTTGCGTCAATTGCTGATTTGTCAGACGAGGTGGTGAATCAAGATGACATTGATCAATGTGTAGAATCTGTCACTAATGTTATAATGGATGCTGCTCGTATATCTATACCTGTCTCATCAAAGTTACCGAAACTACCGAAACCGTGGTGGAATCAAGCCTGTAAGATAGCCCACAAAAAGAGAAAAAAGGCCTGGGATAAATTTCGAAGGTATCCCACAACCGAAAATTTGACTCGGTTTAAATTTGCAAAAGCCAATGCGCGACGAATACGTCGTCAGAGCCAAAGAGAATCATGGCAAAAGTATGTCTCTAGTATAACATCTGCCATTTCCTCAAAGCAATTATGGAACAAAGTTCGGAAAGCCATGGGATTATATTCCACTCATTCTATCTCGTTGGTGGAAGAAAATGGCCAGTTGGTAACTGACACGGTAGAAATCGCAAATTCTATTGCGAGAGCATTTTCTGCCGTGTCCAGTTCTACCACATATCCTGGCAGTTTTCAGCGCATCAAACAACGCGCGGAATCCCATGGTATTAATTTTACTCCTGAGAGAGATGCCGCACTTGTCTATAATTGCAGTTTTACTGAAAGGGAGTTGACACGATGCCTTCAGAAGACCCGGATGACAGCACCGGGTCCTGATGGCATCACTTACAGTATGCTAAAACATCTGTCTAGTCACTCTCTGAGGAATTTATTGCGCCTTTATAATCGCATATGGCAAGAGCATGCTTTTCCTTTGTCTTGGCGACGGGCCATATTTATTCCTTTTCCTAAACCTGGAAAAGATCCAAATAACTATCGGCCAATTGCACTTACCAGCTGCCTGTGCAAGCTTTTGGAAAAAATGGTTAATTCTCGCCTTGTACATATGTTAGAGACGACCAAAGCTCTAACGCCCTTTCAAAGTGGTTTTAGGGTTGGCCGCTCTACGGTAGATAATATCTTGTACCTCGAAACTCAAATACGCCATGCCTTTCTGCGCCGAAACCATCTCGTTGCTATATTCTTCGATATGGAGAAGGCGTACGATCGGACATGGCGATATGGTATTCTTAAAGATCTGTATTTCCTTGGGTTTCGAGGACATCTACCGATATTTATTAAGAACTTTTTGGCATTGCGAGAATTCAGCGTTCGCATTGGCTCTGCATTTTCGGATACTTTTATCCAAGAAGAGGGCGTTCCTCAGGGTAGCGTACTCAGCGTGACTCTTTTCGCCTTAAAAATAAACGATATCCTGAAACAGCTACCTCCTTCTGTCCAAGGCAATTTATATGTGGATGACTTGAGCATTTTTTGCCAAGGAAAGGACATGCGATTCGTAGAGAGACAACTGCAAACAACCATCTCAAGGTTGACCAAGTGGAGTGCAGAAAATGGTTTCAACTTCTCTGTCCAAAAAACATCCTGTGTACATTTCTGCCGTCTACGAAACCTGCATCCTGACCCAGACATTTTTCTGGGTGGGAATAGGATTGCAGTAGTAGACGAAGCGAGATTTCTAGGTGTTATTTTTGACAAGAAGCTTACATTTTTGCCTCACATTAAGCATTTGCGGGTGTCATGCATGAAAAAGCTCAATCTATTAAAAGTACTATCTAATACATTTTGGGGAGCAGAGCGATTCACTATGCTGAATATTTATCGAGCTGTAATTCGCTCCAGATTGGACTATGGCTGCTCTGTTTATGGTTCAGCTCGTCCATCTGTTCTGCGTAAGCTCGATACGATACATCATTCAGCACTAAGAATCTGCTCTGGAGCTTTTCGCACATCACCCGTCGAAAGCCTCTATGTTGTGTGCAATGAATTACCATTAGCCTCCACTCGCAGTTTGTTGTCTCTGCGACTTTATTATCGCATTTTGTCACATCCTAACCATCCACTGCAGAATTGCCTTCTGGACAGATCTCGGGATGTCCTTTTCAGGAATCGACCATCTTGTATCCCATCTTTTGGGATGCGAATAAGAGAAACCCTGAGTGGCACTTCCCTTGATTCAATTGAAGTTGCGGAACGTCCTCTCTTTGATAGTATACCCTGGAGAAATTCAAATCTTTTAATCTTAAACTTGTTTCCTGGATATGAGAAATCTTGTACTAATCCAGTTATTTTTAATCAGATTTTTTATGATCATCGTTATAATTTTAAATCTCACAGAGCCGTATATACAGATGGGTCAAAATCCAGTAATCACGTTGGCTGCGCCTTTGTATGCGGCTCTGAAAATATTAGCTACTCATTACCACTTTTAATATCTGTTTTCACATCTGAATTTTTAGCCTTGTACAAAGGCTTGTACAAAGCCCTCCTCAAATACATTTCTCATCAATGCGTTGGCAACTTCATAGTTTACACCGATTCTAAAAGCACATTAGAATCACTGTCATCGGCCCCTCAGGGGGCTCACATCTTGTGAGTACGGGCTTGGCAACCCCGAGGTACCCTAGCTGGGCCTTAGCTTTTTTTCGTTCTTTCCTTTTTAGTTAAGGCCCTACCATGTGCACGATTTTTAGTTGTTGTATTTTGTTATAACATTCATTTATTCCTTTGTTTATGATTGTTGGGTTTTCCTTATTTATATTTCACTATTGTTTCGTGGGTTCAATTTATTTGTTTCACTTATTGTATTAATCATAATGGACGCTGCTTGCATATCTATTCCTGTATCGTCAAAATTACCAAAGCTACCGAAACCGTGGTGGAATCAAGCCTGCAAAATAGCCCACAAAAAGAGAAAAAAGGCCTGGGATACATTTAGGAGGTATCCCACATCCGAAAACTTAATTAAGTTCAAATTTGCTAAAGCCAATGCGCGACGAATACGTCGTCAAAGCCAAAGAGAATCATGGCAAAAGTATGTCTCTAGTATAACATCAGCCATTTCCTCAAAGCAATTATGGAACAGAGTTCGGAAAGCCATGGGATTTTATTCCACACATTCTATCTCCCTCGTGGAAGAAAATGGCCAGTTGGTTACTGACACGGTAGATATCGCAAATTCTATTGCGAGAGCATTTTCTGCCGTGTCAAGTTCTACCTCTTATCCTGGCAATTTTCAACGCATAAAACACCGCGTGGAATCCCATGATATTAATTTTTCTCCCGATAGAGATACCGAGCTTGACTATAATTGTAGTTTTACTGAAAGGGAGTTGGCGCGATGCCTTCAGAAGACTCGGATGACAGCACCGGGTCCTGATGGCATCACTTACAGTATGCTAAAACATCTGTCTAGTCACTCTCTGAGGAATTTATTGCGCCTTTATAATCGCATATGGCAAGAACATGCTTTTCCTTTGTCTTGGCGACGGGCCATAGTTATTCCCTTTCCAAAACCTGGAAAAGATCCTAAAGATCCAAATAACTATCGGCCAATTGCACTTACCAGCTGCATGTGCAAACTCTTAGAAAAAATGGTGAATTCTCGCCTTGTTCACATGTTAGAGACGACCAACGCTCTGACACCCTTCCAAAGCGGTTTTAGGGTCGGTCGCTCTACGGTAGACAATATCTTGTACCTCGAAACCCAAATACGCCATGCCTTTCTGCGCCGAAACCATCTCGTAGCTATATTCTTCGATATGGAGAAGGCGTACGATCGGACATGGCGATATGGTATACTCAAAGATCTGTACTCATTGGGATTTCGAGGACATCTACCGATGTTTATTAAGAACTTTTTGACATTGCGAGAATTCAACGTTCGCATTGGCTCCGCATTTTCGGATACTTTTATACAAGAAGAGGGTGTTCCTCAGGGTAGCGTACTTAGCGTTACACTTTTCGCTGTTAAGATAAATGGTATCCTGAACCAGCTACCTCCTTCTGTCCAGGGCAATTTATATGTGGATGACCTGAGCATTTTTTGCCAGGGAAAGGACATGCGATTTGTCGAGCGACAACTGCAAACAACTGTTACACGGTTGACAAAGTGGAGCGCAGAAAATGGCTTCAACTTCTCTGTCCAAAAAACATCCTGTGTACATTTTTGCCGTCTACGAAACCTGCATCCTGACCCAGACATTTTTCTGGGTAGGAATAGGATTGCAGTAGTAGACGAAGCAAGATTTCTAGGAGTGATTTTTGACAAGAAGCTGACATTTTTGCCGCACATTAAGGACTTGCGGGTGTCGTGCATGAAAAAGCTCAATTTGTTAAAAGTTCTTTCGAATACATTTTGGGGAGCAGAGCGATTCACTATGTTGAATGTCTATCGAGCTGTAATTCGCTCCAGATTGGACTATGGCTGTGCTGTTTATGGTTCAGCTCGTCCATCTGTGCTGCGTAAGCTCGATACGATACATCATTCAGCACTAAGAATCTGCTCTGGAGCTTTTCGCACTTCACCCGTTGAAAGCCTTTACGTTGTGTGCAATGAATTGCCATTGGCCTCCACTCGCAGTTTGTTGTCCTTGCGATTTTATTATCGCATTTTGTCGCATCCAGACCATCCATTGCAAAATTCGCTTATGGACAGGTCTAAGGATGTCTTGTTCAGGAATCGCCCATCTTGCATACCATCTTTTGGGATTCGCATGCTAAACACCCTGAGTGGAACACCTCTTTCTTCAATAGAAATTGCCGATCGTCCCCTTTTCGACAATGTACCTTGGAAGACCTCCAATCTTTCAATTTTAAACTTGTTTGGTGGACATGAAAAATCAATCACTTGTCCAGTAATTTATAATCAAATTTTTAACGATCATCTACATAATTTTAATCCACATACAGCTGTATACACCGATGGGTCAAAATCCAGTAATCACGTCGGTTGTGCCTTTGTATGCGGTTCAGAGACTTTTAGTTACTCTTTATCAATTTTTGTTTCTGTTTTTACTTCTGAATTTTTAGCCGTTTACAAAGCTCTCAAATATATTTCCCATCAAAGCGTTGGCAATTTTATAATTTATACAGATTCAAAAAGCATTTTAGAATCTCTCTCATCAGATGCTTTAAATCATCCACTTGCAACTGATGTTTTAATTGTCCATAATAGACTCATCCGGCGGGGTTATGGCATCATTTTTTGCTGGATTCCTGGGCATGTTGGTATAATTGGTAATGAACTGGCCGATCATGCTGCCAAAAATGCCACATCCCAGGTAGAAATCCGAATACCATATGATGATCTTCGAAGTGTTTTGCGGGACTTTGTGCGGAAGGACTGGAGCGA
The DNA here is from genome assembly GCA_963932185.1 of Troglohyphantes excavatus. Taxonomy (NCBI): domain Eukaryota; kingdom Metazoa; phylum Arthropoda; class Arachnida; order Araneae; family Linyphiidae; genus Troglohyphantes; species Troglohyphantes excavatus. Next base: position 23,215,572 of record OZ010678.1, read on the forward strand.
TGGCTGGAGGTTACAGACGGCTAATAAATTAGCCTCTGTATTTCCCAGCATCCCGTTCCTACCGTCCTTGCCATCTCGACGATGTGACGTGCTATTGACTCGTGTCCGCATAGGTCATACGCGAGCAACACATCGACATCTATTATTGAATGAAACCGCCCCGCTGTGTAATCATTGCCAACAACCTCTCACCATCCATCATATTTTAACTTCTTGTCCCCGTCTTAGAATTTTATATAATCGTTTTTTTAATACTTCATCTCCCACATTATCCTATTTATTGAATCATCCACCTCATTCATCACTATTTATATTTTTAAATTACGCAGGATTTTTACCACTTCTTTGAATTTAATTTAGTTTGTGTGTATACATTTTAATCTTTTAATGTTGGTTTGAATTATCTAGTGTGTGGCGCAGCTTGGCCATCTTTGGCTATTGTGCCAATAAACCCCATACAACCAACCAACTTATTGTATTAATTCTGACAGTTTATATTGGTTTCTGTCAGATTATCTGACCTGCACGTTTGCCGTGTGCGGTAACTCGTATCGTAGGAAAGTGGAGTCCTGGGGATCCTGCGACGTCTCGTTTTAGGACGGGGTTTTGTTTCCTAGAGACGTCGTTGCGTTCCCTTTGGTCCATGCTTCGACGTAAACGAGAGGCCAGGAGTGAGCCCGCTTTTGGTCAACCGGCTCGCCTAATATCACTGTGGTTCAGTACGCCATGTGAATTTCTCCCCTGGCGTGCTGGACACCACTGTTATTTGGCATTTAAGGGCTAGTACTGCAGCTAGGAGTGCCCTTGTGGATCCACACTTCGAAACTGTAGCACTATACCCCGGTTTTACCCCCGTGGCAGTGTGGCACTGCCTCCCCTTGTAGGGCTCGGTGGTGGGCGGGGCTGAACCGGGATGAACACCTAAACTCATATGGATCCCCCAAACCATGCCCTGCCGGAGGCTTTGTATCCGGCGACCCCATCCAGTACTACGAATTCTGACAATACATCAACAACAAATCTAAATGCAAAATTTTTGATCATTACTTCCCCTGAACACATTCTAGGTACCATGTCCCCATTTTACATTCAAAAAGGTCTACAAGGAATCTGCGGAAACCCAAAATCAGTAAAAAAACTAAAATCCGGAGATTATTTAATTGAAACCATTTCTGCCAACCAATCCAAATCCCTTCTTTCTGCAACGAAAATGGGATATATAAACATAACAGTCTCACCTCACAATAGCTTAAATTCATGCAAAGGTGTAATCTCAGAATCTGACCTCTTGGCTGTTCCTGAGAAGGAGATCGAAACCGAGCTCTCATCTCAAGGAGTAACCAACGTCCATAGAATCACTATAAAAAGGGACGACACCATTATTCAAACCAAACACCTTATACTTACCTTTAATAGCCCTGATCTACCTGCAAATATTAAAGCTGGGTATCTCAACTGCCCAGTCCGACCCTACATTCCGAATCCTTTGCGCTGCTTTAAGTGTCAAAGGTTCGGTCATTCAATAAAAACATGCAGAGGAGTAGAGACTTGCTCAAGATGCTCTAACATTGGCCATTCTTTCGAGAACTGTATCCTTCCATTGAAATGTTTAAACTGCGAAGGTGCACATTCTGCAAATTCTCGCATGTGCCCCAAATGGAAGGAGGAGAAAGAAATCCAGGTTGTGAGAACAACCCAGAAACTTTCATACCTGGACGCCAAAAAGCAAGTCTCCATCACTCTACCCAAACCAAATATATCCTATGCAGCTGCAACTAAAAAAACAACTACCTCTATCGCAATACAATGCGAAATAACAATAGATCAACCTTCAACAAGTAATAGTAGCCCAACTAAAACTAATATTCCATCCAAACCACTATTTTCAAAAGGGACAATAACTTCAAACATCAATAAAGGACAAGAAATAGTATCTCCTCTGACTGCTCTAAATAAATCTTTGAAAACCAAAAAGGAACTATCCGAAACAACCAATAGTAAAAAACCAAAAAAAACCAGAACCTCAATATCACATAATATCCCGTCGGATTCCTCCGACGCTGCCGAAATGGATGTCGAGCCTGGTTTGGAGGCTCCAAGCAATCTGCTTCCTAAAACCAAACCTCAGAAGCAGCCCTCGACACCAATAACATTCCCATAATGGCCTGTGTCTTTTCGTGGAATTGCCGCGGATTTCACCAAAACTCGGTTGACGTAAAACATATTGTTGACGAATATCATCCAATCTGCTTTTGTCTACAAGAAACTCTGCTCAAACCAACTCAGAGCTCTCTTGTTAAGGGTTATAATCCCCTTAGAAAGGATTGCATTAGCGGAGATAGAGCCAGTGGTGGAGTTGCTATATTTATATCTAATAGCGCTCCCTTCACCCCACTGAGTCTCACAACTAAACTGCAAGCTATCGCAGTGAGAGTCACTGTTGTAAAAAATCTTATTACAGTGTGCTCTGTTTATCTACCGCCAAATGATATAATTCTACAAGCAGATTTAGACAGGTTATGCGATCAGCTTCCAGCTCCTTATATGTTATGTGGCGATTTTAATGGGCACAATCCTCTTTGGGGAAGCCCAGACACAAATCGTCGTGGAAGTCAAATTGAGAAATTGATACACGATCAAAATCTATGTGTACTCAATAATGGGCAACCAACGTACTTCCACGCCCCATCGAGGACATTCCATTCCATTGACCTTGTCCTGTGTTCACCATCTCTGTTTTCTCCTCTGACGTTTCAGGTGGGAAATGATCCATTTCATAGCGATCATTTCCCCCTGTTTATTACATTTCCAGGGAGTGCTACAACCCATGTATCTCGCCTACCTCGATTTAAATTTGAGGCGGCGAATTGGGATCTGTTTGCATCAATTGCTGATTTGTCAGATGAGGTGGTGAATGAAGGTGACATTGATCAATGTGTAGAATCTGTCACTAATGTTATAATGGATGCTGCTCGCATATCTATTCCTGTCTCGTCAAAATTACCAAAACTACCGAAACCGTGGTGGAATCAAGCCTGCAAAATTGCCCACAAGAAAAGAAAAAAGGCCTGGGATACATTTCGGCGGTATCCCACATCCGAAAACTTAATTAAGTTTAAATATGCAAAAACCAATGCGCGCCGTATACGTCGTCAAAGCCAAAGAGAATCATGGCAAAAGTATGTTTCTGGCATAACATCTGCCATTTCCTCAAAACAGTTATGGATCAAAGTTCGGAAAGCCATGGGACTATATTCCACTCATTCTATCTCGTTGGTGGAAGAAAATGGCCAGTTGGTTACTGACACGGTAGAAATCGCAAATTCTATTGCGAGAGCATTTTCTGCCGTGTCCAGTTCTACCACATATCCTGGCAATTTTCAGCGCATCAAACACCGCGCAGAGTCCCATGCAGTTAATTTTTCTTCTGATAGAGATGCCGAACTTGACTATAATTGTAATTTTACTGAAAGGGAGTTGACGCGATGCCTTCAGAAGACCAGGACGACAGCACCGGGTCCTGATGGCATCACTTACACTTTGTTAAAACATCTATCTAGTCACTCTCTGAGTAATTTATTGCGACTTTATAATCGCATATGGGAAGAACATGCTTTTCCTTTGGCTTGGCGACGTGCCATAGTTATTCCTTTTCCCAAACCTGGAAAAGATCCTAAAGATCCGAATAACTATAGGCCTATTGCACTGACCAGCTGTCTTTGTAAACTTTTAGAAAAGATGGTCAATTCTCGCCTTGTTCATATGTTAGAGACGACCAACGCTCTAACACCCTTCCAAAGTGGTTTTAGGGTCGGTCGCTCTACAGTAGACAATATCTTGTACCTCGAAACTCAAATACGCCATGCCTTTCTGCGCCGAAACCATCTCGTAGCTATTTTCTTCGATATGGAGAAGGCGTACGATCGGACATGGCGATATGGTATACTCCGAGATCTGTATTCCCTTGGGTTTCGAGGACATCTACCGATATTTATTAAGAACTTTTTGGCATTGCGAGAATTCAGCGTTCGCATTGGCTCTGCATTTTCGGATACTTTTATTCAAGAAGAGGGCGTTCCTCAGGGTAGCGTACTCAGCGTGACTCTTTTCGCCTTAAAAATAAACGATATCCTGAAACAGCTACCTCCTTCTGTCCAAGGCAATTTATATGTGGATGACTTGAGCATTTTTTGCCAAGGAAAGGACATGCGATTCGTAGAGAGACAACTGCAAACAACTGTTACACGGTTGACAAAGTGGAGCGCAGAAAATGGTTTCAACTTCTCTATTCAAAAAACATCCTGTGTACATTTCTGCCGTCTACGAAACCTGCATCCTGACCCAGACATTTTTCTGGATGGGAATAGGATTGCAGTAGTAGACGAAGCGAGATTTCTAGGTGTTATTTTTGACAAGAAGCTTACATTTCTGCCGCACATTAAGGACTTGCGGGTGTCATGCATGAAAAAGCTCAATTTGTTGAAAGTTCTATCCAATACTTTTTGGGGAGCAGAGCGGTTCACTATGCTGAATGTCTATCGAGCTGTAATTCGCTCCAGATTGGACTATGGCTGTGCTGTTTATGGTTCAGCCCGTCCATCTGTGCTGCGTAAGCTCGATACGATTCATCATTCGGCACTAAGAATCTGCTCTGGAGCTTTTCGCACATCACCCGTCGAAAGCCTTTATGTTGTATGCAATGAATTACCATTGGCCTCCACACGCAGTTTGTTATCTCTGCGACTGTATTATCGCATTTTGTCGCATCCAGATCATCCTTTACAAAATTTACTCTTGGACAGATCTAAGGATGTACTTTTCAGGAATCGCCCGTCCTGCATACCATCCTTTGGACTGCGAATAAGAGATACTCTGAGTGGCACTCCTCTCCAATCAATAGAAGTGGCGGAACGTCCTCTGTTTTATAATGTACCTTGGAGGACTTCGACTATTTCAATTTTAAACTTGTTCCCTGGATATGAGAAATGTAGCACTGATCCAGTTATTTTTAATCAACTTTTTAAAGATCATCGTAATAATTTTAATTCTAATACAGCCATATATACAGATGGATCCAAGTCCATTGATCATGTTGGCTGCGCATTTGTATGTGGCTCCGAAAATTTTAGTTTCTCATTACCACTTTTAATATCTGTTTTTACATCTGAATTTTTAGCCTTGTATAAAGCATTAAAACACATTTCTCACCAGACTGTTGGCAATTTCATAGTTTACACCGATTCCAAAAGCACATTAGAATCACTGTCATCGGATTCTTATAAACATCCGTTAGCTTTTGAGGTGCAAACTGTTTATGACAAACTTCTACGACGGGGTTACGGCGTCATATTGTGCTGGATTCCTGGGCATGTTGGCATAACTGGCAATGAGTTGGCAGATCATGCTGCCAAAAATGCCACATCCCATCTCAATATCAGAATCCCATATGACGACCTGCGTAATGTTTTGCGGGACCTTGTACGGAAGGACTGGAGCGATGGCTGGAAGTTACAGACGGCTAATAAATTAGCCTCTGTATTTCCCAGCATCCCGCTCCTACCGTCCTTGTCATCTCGACGGTGGGATGTTTTATTGACCCGTCTCCGTATAGGTCATTCGCGAGCAACTCATAGATATTTATTGCTCGGTGAAACTGCCCCGCCATGTCATCATTGCCAACAACCTCTCTCCATAATTCATATTTTAACTTCTTGTCCCCGTCTTAGACTTGTATATAATCGCTTTTTTAACACTTCATCTCCCACATTGTCCTATTTATTGAATCATCCACATCATCCATCACTATTTATCTTTTTAAACTACACGGGATTTTTGACTTTAATTTGACATTTATTTAGTTTGTGTATATTTTAGAATTTTAATGTTGGAAAAAAAATCTAGTGTTTGGCGCAGCTTGGCCATATTTGGCCCTTGTGCCAATAAACCCCAACCAACCAACCAACCATCACTGTCATCGGATTCTTATAAACATCCGTTAGCTATTGAGGTGCAAACTATTTATGACAAACTTCTCCGACGGGGTTACGGCGTCATACTATGCTGGATTCCTGGGCATGTTGGCATAACTGGCAATGAAGTGGCAGATCAAGCTGCCAAAAATGCCACATCCCAGCTTAATATCCGAATCCCGTATGACGACCTGCGTAATGTTTTGCGGGACCTTGTGCGAAAGGACTGGAGCGATGGCTGGAGGTTACAGACGGCTAATAAATTAGCCTCTGTATTTCCCAGCATCCCGCTCCTACCGTCTTTGTCATCTCGACGATGTGATGTCTTATTGACACGTCTCCGCATAGGTCACACGCGAGCAACGCATCGATATTTGTTGCTCAACGAAACTGCCCCGCTGTGTCATCATTGCCAACAACCTCTCACCATTCATCATATTTTAACTTCTTGTCCTCGTCTTAGGCTTTTATATAATCGTTTTTTTAATACATCATCTCCCACATTGCCCTATTTATTGAGTCATCCACATCATCCATCACTATTTATCTTTTTAAATTACACAGGATTTTTACCTTTGTTTTGAAATTTAGTTTGTCTATGTGTATATTTTAGAATTTTAATGTTGGTTTAAAAATCTAGTGTTTGGCGCAGCTTGGCCATATTTGGCCCTTGTGCCAGTAAACTCCAATCAACCAACCAACCAACTATCTTTTAACCTTTTACCAAAATTGTCAATTTTTTACAATTGATCTAAATATATTTTTATCTTTTACAACGTTTTTACTTTTTAAAACTGATACTTTAGAGGCCTCACAATAAAGAACTATATTGTCGTGTGTTTGGCGCAGTATGGCCAAAACTGGCCCTTGCGCCACTAAAATCTAACCAACCAACCAACCATCCTGACGCCACAAAAGCACTATCGAGAACATATTGCTTCTTGAAATGATCATTCTTGAAGTGTTTGTCAGAAACATTTCTACTCCATCTTCTACTTATTTTTTAAAAAATATATAAATTTTAATATAGCAGGTTTTATATGTATACTCGTAAGTTGAACAGCTCGTAATTCCAAGTATTCTCTTGCATCATCTGACACTATTCAAGGATAGACAGACGAGCATTCTTTGCTTCAGGAAACCCGTGTCAATGTGATGGGTTTCGTAAGCAATAATAATATCCTCTTTCAATACCTCTTGTATGGAAGCACTGCTTAAGCAAGAAGAGCTAGTTTTTTTGCAATAAATTGTGACGATGAAGACGATAGTGTTGTAATATATCAGACAATAGAGATAAAATTTCAATATTTATAAACGATAGAAAGGATATTTGTAATTATGACACTATCACTTTTTTCTCTCAAAATATACAATTAGTTTTATTGTTTAAAACTTTAAAGAATATTCCCCGATTTAAGAACATGCAATCGATTCATTGATATACAAAATTTAAATTAATTTATTTCTTTGATTGTAATATTATTTCACAATTTTAAAGTTATTGTAATTATAAAAATGCTTTTAAGAATATAAGAAATTATATTATACCATCGGTGAGCCGCGTTTGGCCATTTATTCACTCACGTGAACTTTGTAACGCGCGGGGCCCAAAAGTATTCACGAACAAAATGCATTTTGAACAGTAAATGACAAATAAAATGGTATTTAAATATTCCAGAATGTGCATATAAATTTTGTGCAGCTGTGAATTAATGTAGTTGCACAGTGAGAACATAAAATAGGAAGTTTCGATGCCTGCCATTGTCTAATACTATATATGCCACATTTTTTTTACAATTATCTCTCGCACGACACAAAACAAATTAAATTAGTTCTGACTTCCTTTATGGATATTTTTTTATTCCCCTCTACCACAACTATGCCAATCAGTTGAAACTCAATAAAAAAAATACATCAATTTAAAACAACCATATGCTATTTGAATCTCTCGGGGAGGGGGGAGAATGCAATAAAGGTTGCTGCTTTTGGCGTTTTATCCACCGCCAAACAATTATCGCGCCAAGGGGCTTTTCCTCCTCCAGGCAGAGTGGTCTGGAGAGGCTAGTCTATTACAAATGTCTGTGTACTGAGTGTCGGTAGACAGCTTCAGAATGACATCTCCCACGATGTCCAGCTCCTCCCGGTGCAATGCCGATACTACATGGTGGACCTGTGTTGGCTTGGAGAAGGTGCTGCCCTGCTAGGTGGGCCTTGAGGACAGCGTCCCCGTCGTAACTCCTGTTGCAGTTGGGTGACGGAGAATGCGTTTGCGGCAACTGCATCATACCTCCTCAGGGATTCCGATCGGGCGAAGACTCTTATGCACTTTTCGCACTGATTGTGCCCCTCAGGGGGTTTACTTTCTTCAAATAAACACGGGCTTCACAACCCCGAGGTACCCTAGTGATCTATTTTTCCTCCTTTATGGGGACTCTCTCTTGAGAGCATGGGTGTGGCGAGCCCGATTTACCCTAGCCGGGCCTAGCATTCTTCTTTTCCTTTTGCGATGTCCTTACCATGTGCACTGCGTATTATTTGCTTTCGTTGCGTTTGGTAGTCTTCTCGATATTTGTTTTTTTATATATAAATTGTATTTTTTCACATTTAGTTTATATAGTTTAAAATGTTAGGATTTTCTAACCTGCACGTTTGCCGTGTGCTGCGACCCGTGCGGGCGGAAAAGGGGATCCTGGAGTTCCTCGGCGTGCTCTTTGGCCCTCGCTTCGTCCAAAACGGGAGGCGGAGACTGGCCCACCTCTGTCAATCGGCTGGTGGTACCAGGACACAATTGTGTTGCTGACTGCCAGGGCAAGAACTGTGATTTTTCATGGAACGCTGTCACCGTATTAACCTCTAGTAAGCGCCGTGCCTGGGTTTAATTTTTCTCTTATGTTTTTTTTTCTGTTTCCTCAGTTGTCCGGTGGCTGCTACCTTCAATGGACTCCATGGTGGGTGGGGAATACGGTGACATTACCCTTCTCCTTTTTATGGATTTAAACTTGTGCCCCAGTGAAGGCCTAAATTCACAACCATCTACGTCCCGTACCAAACAAGGAAAAAGTAACAGATTCTCTTCAAAAAGGGATATGAAACGTTCACATGCATCTGAAACTGTTGAAAATGAAACGACACCCTATGAACTAAAGTCCCCCAGATACTTGATCATTACATCAGCCGAACATGTTCTTGGGAAAATGTCGCCTTTCTTGATCCATAAAGGAATTCAAGCAATAGGTGGCGAACCCAAAAATATAAAGAAGCTCAAGTCTGGAGATTTTTTAATTGAGACTAACAGCGATCCTCAATCCCAAGCATTTCTCTCGGCAAAAACCCTTGGCTCTGTTTCAATTTGTGTTTCACCGCATAGAAGTCTAAACACCAGTAAGGGAGTTATTTCTGAATCGGATCTGCAATATGTAGACGAATCAGAAATACTTACTGGGCTTTCTGACCAAGGTGTAATCCATGTGAAAAAAATAACAATAAAAAAAGGCAAAGACATAGTTAACACAAAACACATCATACTCACCTTTAATAGACCTAGCATACCTACACATGTACTAGCTGGATATCTCAGATGTCCAGTCCGACTTTATATTCCCAGGCCTCTGAGGTGCTTTAAGTGCCAGAGGTTTGGGCATACTACGGCAACTTGTCAAGGAAACGAGACTTGCTCTTTCTGTTCTTCCACCGAACCTCGTCATGATTTCTTAAATTGCAAATCCACACCTAAATGCTCTAATTGTACAGGCTCACATCCATCTTTCTCAAGATCTTGTCCTCAATGGACAATTTAGAAAAACATTCAAGAACTTAAAACTACAAAAAATATATCTTACTTTGAAGCAAAAAACCTTGTATCTATTTCTTTGCCAAAGTTAAACCTCTCGTACGCATCAGCAGTCAAACCAGTTACAAACTCTATCGCAATCCAGACAATACCTAATGAATCCCCCAAAGTTCCACCTAAACTAGTTTCCGCATCTACCCAAACAATAAATGAAAAATAAGTGTTGAGATCATTTAAACCAACACCTAAAACTAATCCACAAACTTTAAAGACAAATGTGAAAAGAATTGCAAGCTTCACCAAAAAATTTTCAACGCAAAAACCCGATTTCCAACCGAAAACTGTTAGAATTAACGATTGTATTGGGCCCAAAACAGTCCACACTCCTAAACCCAAGTGGAATCCTACCTTAAAATCAAAAACCAGAATTAATATCCGTAGAGACGCCGAAGACCTAATGTAGATGTGATCATACAATGTGAAAAACCTCCAGTAGATTGCACAGAAATATTAGGACCCTTGCCAGAAATGGAAACCGATTCTGCCATGCGTCATCGGAAGTTTTGGCAGGAGATGGGTGTAGAATTTATTACTAATATGAAAAATGCTTGTCAACGAATCGAAACAAAAGAAGACGATGACATTTTACTGTACGATGCGAACGATTCTTTGGAGATGGATGTTGAGTTGGTTGTATGGGGTTTAATGGCGCAAGGGCCAAATGTGGAAAAGCTGCGCCAAACTCTAGATGTTTCAAACCAACATTAAAATTCTAATAATTTACACATAAACAAAATAAATTTCAAATCAAAGGCAAAAATCCTGTGTAATTTAAAAAGATAAATAGTGATGGATGATGTGGATGATTCAATAAATAGGACAATGAGGGAGATGAAGTGTTAAAAAAGCGATTATATACACGTCTAAGACGAGGACAAGAAGTTAAAATATGACCTATGGACAGAGGTTGTTGGCAATGATGGCACGGAGGGGCAGTTTCACCGAGCAATAAATATCTATGCGTTGCTCGCGTATGACCTATACGGAGACGTGTCAATAAGACATCACATCGTCGAGATGGCAAGGACGGTAGGAACGGGATGCTGGGAAATACAGAGGCTAATTTATTAGCCGTCTGTAACCTCCAGCCATCGCACCAGTCCTTCCGTACAAGGTCTCGCAAAACATTCCGTAGGTCGTCATATGGGATTCTGATATTAAGCTGGGATGTGGCATTTTTGGCAGCATGATCTGCTACTTCATTGCCAGTTATGCCTACATGCCCAGGAATCCAGCACAATATGACGCCATAGCCCCGTCGGATAAGTTTGTTAAAGATATTTAAAACATCAGAAGCCAGAGGATGGTTAATGGTATCTGATGAGAAAGATTCTAATATACTCCGAGAATCCGTATAAATAATGAAATTACCAACATTCTGATAAGAAATGAACTTGAGGGCTTTGTACAAAGCTAAAAATTCGGAAGTAAAAATAGAAATAAAATATGGTAATGAATAGCTTAAAATCTCTGAACCGTATACAAAGGCACAACCGACATGATTGTTGGATTTTGATCCATCGGTGTATACGGCAGTGTGAGAATTAAAATTATGACGATGATGGTTAAAAATTTGATTATAAATTACTGGACTAGTCATTGATTTTCCATGTCCACCAAACAAGTTTAAAATTGAAAGATTTGAAGTCCTCCAAGGTACCAGGTCGAAGAGGGGACGTTCGGCAACTTCAATTGAATGAAGGACAGTGTCACTCAGGGTTTCTCTCATTCGATGATGGAATACAAGATGGTCGATTCCTGAAAAGGACACCCCTCAGGGGGCTCGCATTTTGCGAGTACGGGCTTGGCAACCCCGAGGTACCCTAGCTGGGCCTTAGCTTTTTTCGTTCTTTCCTTTTTAGTTAAGGCCCTACCATGTGCACGATTTTGGTTGTTGTATTTTGTTATTACATTCAATTTTCCTTTTGTTTATGATTGTTGGGTTTTCCTTATTTATATTTCAGTATTGTTTCGTGGTTTCAATTATGTTGTTTCACTTATTGTATTAGTTCCGAAATTGCATATAATTTTGTCAGATATCTGACCTGCACGTTTGCCGTGTGCGGTAACTCGTATCGTAGGAAAGTGGAGTCCTGGGGATCCTGCGACGTCTCGTTTTAGGACGGGGTTTAGTTTCCTAGAGACGTCGTTGCGTTCCCTTTGGTCCATGCTTCGACGTAAACGAGAGGCCAGGAGTGAGCCCGCTTTTGGTCAACCGGCTCGCCTAATATCACTGTGGTTCGGTACGCCAGGTGAATTTCTCCCCTGGCGTGCTGGACACCACTGTTATTTGGCATTTAAGGGCTAGTACTGCAGCTAGGAGTGCCCTTGTGGGTCCACACTTCGAAACTGTAGCACTATACCCCGGTTTTACCCCCGTGGCAGTGTGGCACTGCCTCCCCTTGTAGGGCTCGGTGGTGGGCGGGGCTGAACCGGGATGAACACCTAAACCTCATATGGATCCCAAACCCCATGCCCTGCCGGAGGCTTTGTATCCGGCGACCCCATCAAGTGCAACGAATAACATAGAATCTACAGACCAATCAATCAATGTATTGTATCCAAAATTTCTTGTCATTACCTCACCTTCTGGACAGTTATCAAAAACATCTCCTTTTATAATACAAAAAGGCCTTCTTGGTATTGGCGGTAACCCAAAATCTGTCAAAAAACTTCGCTCAGGTGACCTGCTAATCGAAACATACACCCCTCTGCAATCTAAATCATTTCTAGCTGGCAAAACAATAAACAACATCCCAATCAATGTCTCACCTCACAATAGCCTTAACTCTTGCCGAGGAGTCATTTCCGAAATTGATTTAGTTAATATCTCAGAAACGGAAATCCTCGAAGAACTAAAATCTCAAAATGTTACCCAGGTACGAAGAATTACAATAAAAAGAGGAGAAGATATCATGAATACAAAACACCTAATCCTTACCTTTAATAGCCCTAAATTACCCACTCATATTATTGCAGGTTACTTAAATTGTCCCATCCGACCTTATATCCCGAATCCTCTGCGGTGTTTCAACTGCCAGAAGTTCGGGCATTCTACTACAACTTGCCGCTCATCTGAAGCCTGTTCGAGATGTTCCGCGATAGGCCACTCTTTTTCCTCTTGCGAACTTCCATTTAAATGCATCAATTGCAATGGCGACCACTCTGCCAACTTTAGAGGTTGTCCCAAATGGAAAGAGGAAAAAGAGATTCAGACTATCCGAGCCACCCAACAACTATCCTACGCGGAAGCTCGAAAACTCGTCTCGAACAGACAACCAACACCCAACCTGTCATATGCATCGGCAGCAAAAAAAACAACCGCATCTATCGCTATTCAATGCGATATTTCAATAGACCTTCCCTCAACCAGCAATAGCAACCAAACCAATACCACCAATACCAATATTAAATCCATTCCACTGTTTTCAAAAGGAACAGTAACTGCAAATTTAAAAAAAGGAAATGAAGTTATATCTCCTCTTACTGCCCTAAACAAATCTTTAAAATCAAAAAAAGAACAATCTGAAAATGCCAATAATAAAAAACTTAAAAAACCCAGAACTCCAATATCTCACAATATCCCGTCTAACTCGTCTGACGATGCTGACATGGATATTGAACCTGGCATGGAGACGCCAGGAAACCTCAAACCCAAAATAAAACCTACGAAACAGCTCTCCACACCAATAACTTTCCCATAATGGCCTGTGTCTCTTCGTGGAATTGCCGCGGTTTTCACCACAACTCGGTAGACATAAAACATCTTGTCGATAAACACCATCCAATCTGCTTTTGTTTACAAGAGACTCTGCTCAAACCAACCCAGAGCTCTCTTGTTAAGGGTTACAGTCCCCTTAGAAAGGATTACATTAGCGGAGATAGAGCCAGTGGTGGAGTTGCTATATTTATATCTAATAGCGCTCCCTTCACCCCACTGAGTCTCACAACAAATCTGCAAGCTATCGCAGTTAGAGTCACTGTAAAATCTATCGTTACAGTGTGCTCTATTTATCTACCGCCTAATGATATCATCCATCAAGCAGATTTAGACAGGTTATGCGATCAGCTTCCGGCACCTTATATCCTATGTGGCGATTTTAATGGGCACAATCCTCTTTGGGGAAGCCCAGATACAAATCGTCGTGGAAGTCAAATTGAGAAATTAATACACGATCAAAATCTATGTGTACTCAATGATAGGCAACCTACATACTTCCACGCCCCATCGAGGACATTCCATTCCATTGATCTTGTCTTGTGTTCACCCTCTCTGTTTTCTTCCCTGACGTTTCATGTGGGAAATGATCCGTTTCACAGCGATCATTTCCCCTTGTTTATTACATTTCCAGGGAATGCTACAACCCATGCGTCTCGCCTGCCTCGATTTAAATTTGAGGTGGCGAATTGGGATTTGTTTGCATCCATTGCTGTTTTGTCAGACGAGATGGTGAATCAAGATGACATTGATCAATGTGTAGAATCTGTCACTCGTGTTATAATGGATGCTGCTCGCATATCTATTCCTGTTTCATCAAAATTACCAAAGTTACCGAAACCGTGGTGGAATCAAGCCTGCAAGATTGCCCACAAGAAGAGAAAAAAGGCCTGGGATACTTTTCGTAGGTATCCAACTTCCGAAAATTTGACTAAGTTCAAATTCGCAAAAGCCAATGCGCGACGTATCCGTCGTCAAAGCCAAAGAGAATCGTGGCAACAGTATGTCTCTGGCATAACATCTGCCATTTCCTCAAAGCAATTATGGAACAAAGTTCGGAAAGCCATGGGATTATATTCCACACATTCTATCTCGCTCGTGGAAGAAAATGGTCAGTTGGTTACTGACACGGTAGAAATCGCAAATTCTATTGCGAGAGCATTTTCTGCCGTGTCAAGTTCTACCACATATCCTGGCAATTTTCAGCGTATAAAACAACGCGCAGAATCCCATGCTATTAATTTTTCTCCTGACAGAGATACCGAACTTGCCTATAATTGCATATTTACTGAAAGGGAGTTGACACGATGCCTTCAGAAGACCAGGATGACAGCACCAGGTCCTGATGGCATCACTTACACAATGCTTAAACATCTTTCTAGTCACTCTCTGAGGAATTTATTGCGACTGTACAATCGCATTTGGGAAGAACATACTTTTCCTTTGGCTTGGCGACGTGCCATAGTTATTCCCTTTCCGAAACCCGGAAAAGATTCTAAAGATCCGAATAACTATAGGCCAATTGCACTTACCAGCTGCCTGTGCAAACTTTTAGAAAAAATGGTTAATTCTCGCCTTGTTCACATGTTAGAGACGACCAACGCTCTAACACCGTTCCAAAGCGGTTTTAGGGTCGGCCGCTCTACGGTAGATAACATCCTGTACCTCGAAACCCAAATACGTCATGCCTTTCTGCGCCGAAACCACCTCGTGGGTATATTCTTCGATATGGAGAAGGCTTATGATCGGACATGGCGATATGGTATACTTAAAGATCTGTACTATCTTGGATTTCGAGGACATCTACCGATGTTTATTAAGAACTTTTTGGCATTGCGAGAATTCAGCGTTCGCATTGGTACTGCATTTTCGGATACTTTTATCCAAGAAGAGGGCGTTCCTCAGGGTAGCGTACTCAGTGTTACTCTATTCGCTATTAAGATCAACGATATCCTGAATCAGTTGCCTCCTTCTGTCCAGGGAAATTTATATGTGGATGACCTGAGCATTTTTTGCCAGGGAAAAGACATGCGATTTGTCGAGCGACAACTGCAAACGACAGTTTCACGTTTGACCAAGTGGAGTGCGGAAAATGGTTTTAGCTTCTCTGTTCAAAAGACCTCTTGTATACACTTTTGCCGTCTACGAAATCTGCATCCTGACCCAGATATTTTTCTGGGTGGTAATAGGATTGCAGTAGTAGACGAGGCAAGGTTTCTAGGAGTTATTTTCGACAAGAAGTTGACATTTTTGCCTCACATTAAGGACTTGCGGGTGTCGTGTATGAAAAAGCTAAATCTCCTAAAGGTTCTTTCAAATACATCTTGGGGAGCAGAGCGTTTCACTATGCTGAATATCTATCGAGCTGTAATTCGCTCCAGATTGGACTATGGCTGTGCTGTTTATGGTTCAGCCCGTCCATCTGTTCTGCGTAAGCTCGATACGATACATCATTCAGCACTAAGAATCTGCTCTGGAGCTTTTCGCACATCACCTGTCGAAAGCCTTTACGCTGTGTGCAATGAATTGCCATTAGCCTCCACTCGCAGTTTGTTGTCTCTGCGACTTTATTACCGCATTTTGTCACATCCTGACCATCCTTTGCAGAATTGCCTTCTGGACAGATCTAAGGATGTACTTTTCAGGAATCACCCGTCCTGCATACCATCCTTTGGACTGCGAATAAGAAATACCCTGAGTGCAACTCCTCTTCATTCAATAGAAGTTGCCGAGCGCCCACTATTTGATAACATTCCTTGGCAGACTTCCAATATTTCCATATTACATTTATTTACTGACCATAGTAAATCTAATACTAGTCATATTGTATATAATCAAATTTTTAATTATCATCGCCATAATTTTAGTAATTACACAGCCGTATATACAGATGGCTCAAAATCCAGCGATCACGTCGGCTGCGCATTTGTATGCGGATCAGATACTTTTAATTATTCGTTACCATCTTTCATTTCCGTTTTTACGTCAGAATTTTTAGCCATGTACAAATCCCTTAAATACATTTCCCATCAATCTGTTGGCAATTTCATTGTCTATACTGATTCAAAGATTGTTTTAGAATCACTTTTATCAGACAATTTTATCCATCCACTGACTTCTGATGTTATAAAAGTATATAACAAGCTTATACGACGGGGCTATGACGTCATATTGTGCTGGATTCCTGGGCATGTTGGCATTACTGGCAATGAATTGGCAGATCAAGCTGCCAAAAATGCCACATCCCAGCTTAATATCAGAATCCCATATGACGACCTGCGTAATGTTTTACGGGACCTTGTGCGGAAGGACTGGAGCGATGGCTGGAGGTTACAGACGGCTAATAAATTAGCCTCTGTATTTCCTAGCATCCCGCTCCTACCTTCCTTGTCATCTCGACGGTGTGATGTAATATTAACCCGTCTCCGCATAGGTCATTCTAGAGCAACACATAGACACCTATTGCTCAATGAAACCGCCCCACCGTGTCACCATTGCCAACAACCTCTCACTATTTTTCATATTTTAACTTCTTGTCCTCGTCTCAGATTTTTATATAATCGCTTTTTTAATACTTCATCTCCCCATTTGTCGTATTTATTGAATCATCCACCTCATTCATCACTATTTATCTTTTTAAACTACACAGGATTTTTACCTCTTCTTTGAATTTATATTTTGTTTATATGTATATCTTTTAGAATTTTAATGTTGGTTGAAATTACCTTGTTTTTGGCACAGCTTGCTTTGTTTTTAATGTTGGTTTGAATTACCGAGTGTTTGGCGCAGCTTGGCCATATTTGGCTCTTGCGCCATTAAAACCCATACAACCAACCAACCAACCTGAAAAGGACATCTCGAGATCTGTCCAGAAGGCAATTCTGCAATGGATGGTCAGGATGTGACAAAATGCGATAATAAAAACGCAGAGACAACAAACTGCGTGTGGAGGCCAATGGTAATTCATTGCACACAACATAAAGGCTTTCAACGGGTGATGTGCGAAAAGCTCCAGAGCAGATTCTTAGTGCTGAATGATGTATCGAATCGAGCTTACGCAGCACAGATGGACGAGCTGAACCATAAACAGCACAGCCATAGTCCAATCTGGAGCGAATTACAGCTCGATAGATATTCAGCATAGTGAATCGCTCTGCTCCCCAAAATGTATTAGATAGAACTTTTAACAAATTGAGCTTTTTCATGCATGACACCCGCAAATGCTTAATGTGAGGCAAAAATGTAAGCTTCTTGTCAAAAATGACTCCTAGAAACCTTGCTTCGTCTACTACTGCAATCCTATTACCACCCAGAAAAATGTCTGGGTCAGGATGCAGGTTTCGTAGACGGCAAAAGTGAACGCAGGATGTTTTTTGTACAGAGAAGTTGAAACCATTTTCTGCACTCCACTTGGTCAACCTTGAAACGGTTGATTGCAGTTGTCGTTCGACAAATCGCATGTCCTTTCCCTGGCAAAAAATGCTCAGGTCATCCACATATAAATTACCCTGGACAGAAGGAGGTAACTGATTCAGGATATCGTTGATCTTAATAGCGAATAGAGTAACGCTGAGTACGCTACCCTGAGGAACGCCCTCTTCTTGGATAAAAGTATCCGAAAATGCTGAGCCAATGCGGACGCTGAATTCTCGCAATGCCAAAAAGTTCTTAATAAATATCGGTAGATGTCCTCGAAACCCAAGGGAATACAGATCTCTGAGTATACCATATCGCCATGTCCGATCGTACGCCTTCTCCATATCGAAGAATATAGCCACGAGATGGTTTCGGCGTAGAAAGGCATGGCGTATTTGAGTTTCGAGGTAAAAGATATTGTCTACCGTAGAGCGGCCGACCCTAAAACCGCTTTGAAATGGTGTTAGAGCGTTGGTAGTCTCTAACATGTAAACAAGGCGAGAATTCACCATCTTTTCTAAAAGCTTGCACAGGCAGCTGGTCAGTGCAATAGGACGATAGTTATTTGGATCTTTAGGATCTTTTCCGGGTTTAGGGAAAGGAATAACTATGACACGTCGCCAAGCCAAAGGAAAAGCATGTTCTTGCCATATGCGATTATACAGTAGCAATAGATTCCTCAGAGAGTGACTAGAAAGATTTTTTAACATAATATACGTGATGCCATCAGGGCCCGGTGCTGTCATCCGGGTCTTCTGAAGGCATCGTGTCAACTCCCTTTCAGTAAAACTGCAATTATAGGCAAGTTCGGCATCTCTCTCAGGAGTAAAATTAATGCCATGGGATTCCGCGCGGTGTTTGATGCGCTGAAAATTGCCAGGATATGTGGTAGAACTGGACACGGCAGAAAATGCTCTCGCAATAGAATTTGCGATTTCTACCGTGTCAGTTACCAACTGGCCATTTTCTTCCACAACTGAGATGGAATGTGTGGAAAACAATCCCATGGCTTTCCGAACTTTGATCCATAATTGTTTTGAGGAAATGGCAGATGTTATGCCAGAAACATACTTTTCCCATGATTCTCTTTGGCTTTGACGACGTATTCGTCGCGCATTGGCTTTTGCGAATTTGAACTTAGTCAAATTTTCGGAAGTGGGATACCTACGAAACATATCCCAGGCCTTTTTTCTCATTTTGTGGGCAATCTTGCACGCTTGGTTCCACCACGGTTTCGGTTGTTTAGGTAGATTTGACGAATAGATATGCGAGGAATAGATATGCGAGCAGCATCCGTTATGGCTGTAGTGACAGATTCTACACATTGATTAATGTCGTCCTGGTTCACCATGTCGTCTGACAAATTTGCAGCAAAAGCAAACAAATCCCAATTCGCCGCCTCGAATTTAAATCGAGGAAGGCGGGACACAGGGGTTGTAGCATTCCCTGGAAATGTAACAAACAAGGGGAAATGATCGCTATGGTACGGATCATTTCCCACTTGAAACATCAGGGGAGAAAATAGAGATGGTGAACAAAGAACAAGATCAATGGAATGGAAAGTCCTCGATGGGGCGTGGAAGTATGTTGGTTGCCCATTATTGAGTACACAAAGATTTTGATCGTGTATCAATTTCTCAATTTGACTTCCACGACGATTTATGTCTGGGCTTCCCCAAAGAGGATTGTGCCCATTAAAATCGCCACATAAGACATAGGGAACTGGTAGCTGATCGCATAACCTGTCTAGATCTGCTTGTCGAATTATATCGTTAGGCGGGAGATAAATAGAGCACACTGTAATGAGAGTTTTTACAGTGACCCTAACTGCGATAGCTTGCAGGTTTGTTGAGAGATCCAGTGGGGTGAAAGGAGAGCTATTAGATATAAATATAGCAACTCCACCACTGGCTCTATCTCCGCTAATATAATCCTTTCTAAGGGGAGTATACCCTTTAACAAGAGAACTTTGTGTTGGTTTTAGCAGAGTCTCTTGTAGACAAAAGCAGATTGGATGGTATTCGTCAATTAGATATTTAATATCTACCGAGTTGTGATGAAAACCGCGGCAATTCCACGAAGAGATACAGGCCATTATGGGAAGGTAATTGGGGTGGAAGGCGGCTTCGTAGGTTTTTTAGGATGGAGATTACCTGGCGTCTCCATGCCAGGTTCAACATCCATCTCAGCACCTTCGGAGGAGTCTGAGGGGATATTGTGAGGTATGGGGGTTCTAACTTTTTTGGGTTTTTTGCTATTGATATTTTCATTAATTTATTTTTTATTTTTAAGAGATTTGTTTAAAGCTGTCAAAGGAGAGATTACTTCGACTGCATTTTTATTTTTTGTATTTGTAGTTGTTCCTTTGGAAAAGAGAGGAGTGGAGGAAGTCTTATTTTTAGTTTGCTGGCTATTGCTTGTGGAAGGCTGGTCTATTGCTATTTCGCATTGGATTGCGATGGAGGAAGAGATTTTTTTGTTGCGGCTGCATAGGATATGTTGGGTTTGGGTAGAGTGATCGAGACTTGCTTTTTGGCATCGAGGTACGAAAGTTTCTGTGTTGTTCTCACAACTTGAATTTCTTTCTCCTCTTTCCATTTAGGGCAAACACGAGAATTTGCAGAATGCGCACCCTCACAGTTCAAGCATTTAAGCGGGAGGGTGCAGTTCTCGTAGGAATGGCCAATGGAAGAGCATCTCGAACAAGTCTCTACGCCTCTACATGTGCTTACAGAGTGGCCGAACCTTTGACACTTAAAGCAGCGCAAAGGATTCGGAATGTAGGGTCGGACTGGGCAGTTGAGATACCCAGCTTTAATGTTTGCAGGTAAGTCAGGAATATTGAAAGTTAGGCAAGATGTTTTGTTTGGATTATATTGTCATCTCTTTTCATGGTAATTCTATGGACTTTAGTCACTCCTTGAGATGCGAGCTCGGATTCGATCTCGCTCTCAGGAACGGCTAAGAGGTCCGATTCAGAGATGACACCTCTGGATGAATTTAAGCTATTGTGGGGTGAAACTGTGATGTTTATATTGCCCATTATGGTTGCAGAAAGTAAATTTTTGGATTGAGCAGGCGAAGTTGTTTCAATTAAATAATCGCCGGATTTGAGTTTTTTTACAGATTTTGGATTAACGCAGATACCTTGAAGTCCTTTTTGAATGAAAAACGGAGACATGGTGCCGAGGATTTTATCAGGAGATGTGATTATTAGGAATTTTGCATTGGGAATAATTGATACATTGACAATAGAATTGGTAACACTAGACGGGGACGCCGGATACAAAGCCTCCGGCAGGGCATGGGGTTTGGGATCCATATGAGGTTTGGGTGTTCATCCCGGTTCAGCCCCGCCCACCACCGAGCCCTACAAGGGGAGGCAGTGCCACACTGCCACGGTGGTAAAACCGGGGTATAGTGCTACAGTTTCGAAGTGTGGATCCACAAGGGCACTCCTAGCTGCAGTACTAGCCCTTAAATGCCAAATAACAGTGGTGTCCAGCACGCCAGGGGAGAAATTCACATGGCGTACTGAACCACAGTAATATTAGGCGAGCCGGTTGACCAAAAGCGGGCTCACTCCTGGCCTCTCGTTTACGTTGAAGCATGGACCAAAGGGAACGCAACGACGTCTCTAGGAACTAAACCCCGTCCTGAAACGAGACGTCGCAGGATCCCCAGGACTCCACTTTCCCACGATACGAGTTACCGCACACGGCAAACGTGCAGGTCAGATAATCTGACAGAAACCAATATAAACTGTCAGAATTAATACAAAAATTGAAACAACTAAATTGAACCCACGAAACAATACTGGAATATAAATAAGGAAAACCCAACAATCATAAACAGATGAAAAACTCAACGATAGAACAAAATATAAAAACTAAAAATCGTGCACTTGGTAGGGCCTTCGCTAAAAAGGAAAGAACGAAAAAAGCTAAGGCCCAGCTAGGGTACCTCGGGGTTGCCAAGCCCGTACTCACAAGATGTGAGCCCCCTGAGGGGGATGGATGTTGAGAAACCATCCTCTCCAAATGAAAGTTCCAAATCTTAAAGATTCTTTATTCGTACTTTTTTATATAACTTTTTAAAATTGTATGAAAAACCACATGTTTTTTATTCTCATACCTATCGTTTTTAAAATCATGAAAACGTTAATAACAAATTCCATCATTGTCAATATATTTTAAACATCCATCATTAGTCATTTTAAAAATTTTACCCTGTATTTTATACTTGTCGTTTTATATATTTTGAAAGAAGCTGGTTAAAGAAAATATTTATTGAAATTATCTAGTGTTTGGCGCAGCTTGGCCATATTTGGCCCTTGTGCCATAAAACCCCACACAACCAACCAACCGCACTGATTGTGCTGGAGCATTGGTGCACTTTGTTATTCGAACTAAAAGTATCACGAGCTGAAAACGAATTCTATTATTTCAGCCAAGTATGCAAATTAGCCTCAAACCGTATTGAGATATTTCAATCCAATTTGGTATCGAAAAGTGGAAATATTTTATAATGAAATAGTATCTGCAAAATATTGTTTGTTCATTCCAGAAAGTGTAAATCAAGTAATTATGTTACAAAAATAGAATTGTTACAATTAGGTATTGCAGAGCATTAATTGAATGTGTTCTAATTTATTGGGTTGATGACGAACGTCAATGTGGTTGCTCTGTATTGAAAGGAGGACATTAACTTTCTCCCATTCAAATTTTGGGTCAACGTGCATGTCGTGGAATGTTGCGCAGAAGTTGATTATCTTGGCTGAATTGTTAGGCGCATAGTTTATAGAGTGCGATATTTGGACAAACACCTGAATCTTGATTTCAAAGTGTCATTGCATCTTTCTATAACTCCCCTTCCTATAGCATGTGATTTGTTGTAGGCACTTTTTGAAAAGACTAGTGCATTTTCTACCAGTACCTTAACCAAGGCTTTAAGAATAGTCAGAATCGCCTAGAATAAAGGTTTTTTAAGTAAAACCAAAGCTTTACTTAACTGTATAAAGTAACACTGTAATAATTGCCTAAATGTCATGCATTCTTTGTATGCGATAAAACGTCTCTGGAAAATGGTAACTTCAGATTAGAGGATTTCCAGGTATAAAAATCTTGGGTACTTCCACGAAAACGAGCCAGGATATTCGGAATTTTCTCTTATCGCACACCTACAATATTTTAATAAAAAAAATAGGAAACTTTTAAAATACAACTAGAACAAGCAAGCAGAAATAAATTTACTATTTGCACATTAAGTGAATAATGATATCCTTTCCCATTTACGTAGTTATTTTCGTGATGGCCACCATCATTCATAAGAGGAGCAATATTGACACACGAGTGCGGTACATTGCTCCTACTACGCCTTCCGGGTCGCAAAATACTTCAAAAATCCCCTTTTCATATCTCATCCTAGTTCAAAAAAAAAGTCATACAAAAGTATTGGAAAACACGTAACGTATCTATTAGAGCAGTGAGAACAATATATTATCAGCATTTAGATGCCGACATTGTATTTCCGCTTGTCAAATTTGGGCTCGTCTATCTCCCAATTTTTTTTTAATAAATTGGGGAAACACGTTCAGGAAAGGAATCGAAAGGATTCATGTCTAGGAAGTTACTTATCGTTTTATTTATTTTTAAAGAAGTTGGTTAAAGAGAATGTTTATTGAAATTACCTAGTGTTTGGCGCAGCTTGGCCCTTGTGCCATTAAACCCTGCACAACCAACCATGTCTAGGAAGTTAATTTTCCTCCTGTATAGAAAGTGTCAGCATAAATTCTTTTTTTTTCCATCCAAGAAGTTTTCCCATGTGCCACTAAACCCCAACCGAACCCCTCTGAACGTGCTTCAAAAGTAAGGGGATTATGGCGACCGCGGAACGCGAGTTATTCGTGCATACTTCTAAATGGAATTTCTGTGAACCCCATGATCCTTCGATAAGTTGGCCCAAAATTTTGCCGGGATCGCCTACAAGTCCGTCGGTCTTCTGGCGATTTTACATGTGTGCAGTCACAATCTCTCTACTGGGGCCCTAGCAACATCTCGAGATGTCAAGACTTTCTGTTGGGATCGAAAGGTCACGTGATATTTCCTTTGAGATGCCGACAGAAAGTGTTGGGATTGTAAAGTGACTTCGAAGGTGAGATCGTTTTCGCGCGCTTTTCTTATCGCAATCTCATTAAAAGCCCTTTAACGATAGGTCAAGTGTTTGATGACGACCGTAAATAGGCAACTTTCTTTCACTGCGCATGGTCAATACGATGTCTCGTTTGAGATAGATCCCACGATTCAATGACTAGGTGGGCTTTTTTCCAACAGTAGGTGGGATCGTTTTTAACAGATTTCCGACTAGGTGGGATCGAGATTCGAGAAAATCCAAGAGATTTCCATCGAGATTTCAAGCTAAAAGCTATCTTTTGTAGTTTTCATTATTCTGTTCATTTTTAGATGAATCATTTTCAACTTAGTCATGTAGCCCAGCGTTGCCAATGACCTAAGTTTGAAAAATATATATATTTTTATTTTGTGGCATAAAATGCCTCTTTTTATGCATTGAGAAGAAATACATTTTAATCAGGAAGATATAACATAGTTAATAAATTTAATATTTAGCTATGTACAAGGTACAATAAGAGAAACATTTTTTTAAAATAAACCTATTACAAATGAAAGTAATACTTAAGTAAATTTTGAAAAAAATAACATTTATATTATATCTGGATCAATATTAAAAAAAAAATCAAAATTACTTAAATGAAAATTAGTAGATACGGAAATTAATTTTTGATTTAAAATAATTATGTATTTAGTAAAAAAAATTGGAATACTTCGTGAATATATGTTATTTTATTATGGAACTGTTTATATATATTATAATAAATACTTGCAAAATAATATTATTGTCCTTAATTAATGCGTTTTAATAGAATTTTATGATATTTGTTACAGAAGAAATAAAATTATGTTTTTAGTGTGCAATATGTTTAAGCGTAATGAGTAAATACGATACATTATAAATAGTTAAAATATTATAACAGAACATCGTACAAAAGTGAAAATGATCACACAATTTGTAATGTTTTCGAACAAAATAGTGTGTACCATATGCAACAGGTTTCAGTTTTAAATATTAGATAATAATTTTTGTACTAAAATTTGGGTCACGATACGACCGGATTTCGTCCGGACAGTTTTTATTTCAAGTTCACGTCTGAGCTCACTCAAACTCCGTGCTTGTTTTAGGAAAGAGATTAGTTAGTAAGGAATTATTACACTTTCCGAATTTTACTAAAATAAATTAGTTTAAACCTAACTATAATATAATATGCCGCAACATCATTCTATCTTCTTTGTATCGAAATAACTGATCATCATCTGACCATGGTTCAAAAATACGAATCATAGGCCCTGAACCGTCGCCAATAGCCCATAATATAGCTCTAGCGCAATGTTAACTAACCAAACCAACCAAATCTCTGTAACACCCCGCTCCGTAGTGTTCGAGTGGACAGAACGTCAAGCTCACAGTTATGGATTCCCATCAAAACTTTTGGATAAAGTTTAGCTAGTAATCAGAGGATTGCTAGTTCGAACGTGTGCGATGGACTTAACAAAGACAAGTAAAGAAGTAGTGAGAT
Source organism: Troglohyphantes excavatus (assembly GCA_963932185.1). Classification (NCBI taxonomy): domain Eukaryota; kingdom Metazoa; phylum Arthropoda; class Arachnida; order Araneae; family Linyphiidae; genus Troglohyphantes; species Troglohyphantes excavatus. The sequence continues at coordinate 23,241,176 of OZ010678.1, forward strand.
GCGATCGGTGAATTGCCAGCTTCGCTACAAAAATACTAGAAAATCATCCAGAGCATCCAGCAAATTATACTGGCGAGTATACGGGACTGTTACACGATAAATCTGATCGGGGTCCGATGTCCTGACGCCAATTGAGGTTGCGTCGGGTGCCAGCTCAGGTGTTGGCCTCGTCATCTAACCATGGTTAAAAAATACGAGGGCATCGTTCCCTGGTCTTTCCTTCGAGATAGGCCCCGAACCGTCACCAATAGCCTACTGTACAGCTCTAGTGCAATGGTTTTTAAACAACCAACCATTCCGCCAAAACCGAAGGATTTTTTGGGTTTTTTTTTTGTTAATTAGCGTCGCACTAGAGCTAAACAGTGGGCTATTGGCGACGGTTCGGGGTCTATCTCGAAGGAAAGATCTGGGAACACATACACATTCATACACACATTCATCTCGTTATTTTAGAACGTGGTCAGATGACGAGGAAACACCTGAACTGGCACCCAACGCCTTCAATATATGTCGAAACTTTGGATCACGATCAGATTTATCGTGCACCAGTCCCGTATACACGCCGTTAATTTTTACGGATGTCTGGACGACTTGTCTAGTATTTTGTAGTGAAGCTGGCAATCCTACGATCACAAGATCACTACTTTTTACTTTTCTTTGTCAAGTCCATCGCTAAGGTTCGAACCAGACCAGGAATATTCGAATTCCCAGCTGACGCCTTTAACCGCTCGGCCACGGAGACACCAGGAAAACTAAAAAAAAAAAATGACTAGGGTAACCATACAAAACTGTCTGGCAGAAGACATTCCTTAGTTTATTAATATCTAAATATATAAACGATAAATAACAAATTTTTTGTTATAGATATTTATAAAAAACTATAATTGCATTATATATTTATAAAAAAACTATATTTAACTATCTAATGTGTAATATTGTATTTTTTTTCACTTGTAAATTATAAAAGAATGTTTTTATTCATCAGAACTACCACTGCACATCCTCGTCCCCCTCAGGGGGCTCGCATCTTTCGAGTACGGGCTTGGCAACCCCGAGGTACCCTAGCTGGGCCTGAGCTTTTTTCGTTCTTTCCTTTTCATGCGAAGGCCCTACCTTGTGCACGATTTTTCTTTCAATTTTACTTGGTTCCTACTTTATTTTGTTCAGTTTCTGTTGAGTTGTTTTCCTTTTGATCAAGTATTGTTTGTGGTTTGAAAGTTGTTTTTCATTATACTCGCCCTAATTTCAGTTTGTTTCTTTTCAAGAAAATCTACATTTTTAAAATTGACTTGTGTTAAATCTGAATTACATTGTCTTTTTTCATTTCAATTACCTCTATTATTTTTGTCGGATTTTCTGACCTGCACGTTTGCCGTGTGCGGTGACTCGTACCGTGGGAAAGTGGAGTCCTGGGGATCCTGCGACGTCTTGTTTCAGGACAGGGTTTAGTTTCCTAGAGACGTCGTTGCGTTCCCTTTGGTCCATGCTTCAACGTAAACGAGAGGCCAGGAGTGAGCCCGCTTCTGGTCAACCGGCTCACCTAATATCACTGTGGTTCAATACGCCAGTGAATTTATCTCCTGACGTGTTGGACCCCACTGTTATTTGGTATTTAAGGGTTAGTTCTGCAGCTAGGTGTGCCCTTGCGGATCCACACGCCGAAACTGTAGCGCTATATCCTGGTTCGACCTTCGAGGCAGTCTACCGCTGCTTCCCCTAGTTGGGCTCGATGGAGGGCGGGGGCGAACCGGGATGAACTCCCCCCCTTTTTATGGATAATTTAAATTGCCCAGGTGGAGGCGTTGTATCCACCAACCCGACCACTGTAACTGGAGGCCTAAATCCTCAAACAAAGCGAGCTTTCGATGATCAAAGTGAAACAAATGCAAAAAGATTTATATACGATAAACCCTCTTTCTTGATAGTACATTCCGATTCTGAACAACTAAAAAAATCTTCCCCATTTCTTATTCAAAAAGCACTAAAAGGCATATGTGGCGATGACCCAAAGCAAATAAAAAAACTCAAATCTGGCGACCTATTCATTGAGACTAAAGACTTTAACCAATCGCGTGCTCTTCTTAATACAGTATCTTTAGCTGGCATACCAGTCGAAATCACCCCTCATAAATCACTCAATTCATCCCAAGGAGTAATTTCAGAATCTGATTTACTTGATGTGGATGAATCTGAGTTAGAGAGAGAACTTTCTGCAGAAGGTGTGGTGAAAGCAAAGAGAATTACGATGAAGAGAGACGGCAATATACTCAAAACCAAACATATTATTTTGACTTTTAATGTTCCAAAACTTCCAACAAGAATTATTGCAGGCTACTTAATTTGCCCTGTCCGTCCATACATTCCAAATCCGTTACGCTGTTTCAAGTGCCAAAGATACGGGCACTCGACAAACACATGTAGGGGTCATAAAACGTGTGCAAACTGTGGTAGCACGGATCAATCCTGTGAAGCAGGTTGTCGTAAAGACCCCGTATGTGTTAATTGCTCAGAACACCACCCTGCATACTCCAGATCATGCAAAATTTGGCAACAAGAAAAAAAAATTCAAGAACTTAAAGTTAATAACAACACTACCTATCCTGAAGCAAAAAAAATGTATAATCAATCTGTACCTGTAGCTAAAACATATGCAACTGTCGTCAAAAAGTCTACAACTGACGTAGGTGTCCAAACCCAAATTACTATCCCAGCCACCTCTATTTTGTCTCCCGCCAATTCACAACAGTACTTCTCACCCCCAAACAAACAACCCCTCAGGGGGCTCGCATCTTGCGAGTACGGGCTTGGCAACCCCGAGGTACCCTAGCTGGGCCTAGCATTTTTCGTTCTTTCCTTTTTGCGACGGCCCTAATTATGTATAATTTTTGTTAGGTTTTGTTGATGATAGGTTTCGCAATTCCTCATTTCGCTTTATGGATTTTTTATTTTCCTTATGGATTTTTTGTGTTGTTAAATCTTTTGAAATTCTCATTTGTAATAGACAGAACTTTGTATTAACCCGTTCTTAAGTTTCTTTTGTATTATTTACAGTGTCACGTTTATTGACCCGCATGTTTGCCGTGTGCGGCGACTCGTATCGGGGGAAAGTGGAGTCCTGGGGTTCCTGCGGCGCTCCATATCAGGACGGGGTTTAGTTTCCTGGGGGCGCTGTTGCGTGCCCTTTGGTCCATGCTTCCCCGTAGACGAGCGGCCGGAGTGAGCCCGCTTCCGGTCAATCGGCTCGCCTAATGACACTGCAGTCCGGTACCACATGTATCTTTTGTGGTGCCGGACTTCACTGAAATTTGGTATTTAAGGGTTAGTGCTGCAGTTAGGAGTGCCCTGGGTGAACTGGCGGATCACGCTCCGAAGCTGTAGCATTATACCACGGTGGTACCTTAAGGTGTGTGCCGAGGCTGGGTTTCTTTTTGTTTTAGTGCTTTTTGTTTATTTTTCCAGAGCCGGTAACTGCCTTCCCGTGTGGGGCTCCATGGGGGGTGTGGGGCCACCGTGATGAACTCCCTTTCCTTTATGGATTCCAACGATAGTGCCCTGGTGACGGCCTTAAACCCACCAAACCCCAAAAATGTTCCACATAAATATATTGGAGAAGCAGTACCTTTGTTTGTTATCATACATCTTGCTAACGGTCAGTTTCAAAATATGTCGCCATTCCTTATTGATAAATACATACGCAATGCAGCTGGTCCAGTAAAAAGTATAAAGAAACAAAAATCCGGAGACTTACTAATAGAAGCAGAAAATGAAAAACAAGCTAAATCCTTACTTAACATTAAACGTTTTGGAGACTTTGAAGTGGAAGCCTATGGGCACAATAGCCTTAATTTTACAAAAGGAGTAATTTCAAATCAAGAACTAAGAATGGTGACCGATGAAGAATTTGTAAGTGAACTAAAAACCCAAAAAGTAATAGAAGCTAAGCGTATCAAGATCTCGCGTGATAATCAATTTATACCTACCAATCATGTAATCCTCACCTTTGACACCCCTGTTCTACCTACATTCATATTAGCCGGATACCTTAAATGTAATGTAAGACCCTTTGTGCCAAACCCTCTGCGCTGTTTTCGGTGTCAGATGTTTGGGCACTCCAAAACTAATTGCCGTTCGAAAGTTCCAATCTGTGCCAAATGTTCCGAACCAGACCATGACAGCTATACTTGTTCAAAACCTGAATGTTGTGCAAATTGTAAAGAAAACCATACAGCATACTCTAAACGTTGCCCTAAATATTTGTTTGAAAAAGAGGTCCAAGCTGTTAAAACAAACCAAAACATCTCATTCCCGGAAGCACGAAAAATAGTTCAGAACCGTTCTCCATTACCAAACACTTCGTACGCGTCTGTAGTCGCATCTGCATCTGTAGTCAAATCCTGTGTATCAGTCGAGACGCAGACAGACGACATCAGAACAGTGACGACGCAAACTAATAGCAAAATCCAAGGACCAATAAAAGTAAGCGTTCAAATTAAAATACCATCTGTATTTCAATCTAATTCAAGTAATACCTTAGTTAACCCAAAGCCTTCCACTTCTGCCGTTCCCAAAGGACGTGCACAAAGTGCTAAGGAAATATTTAAAAACAAAACTCAATCAAACAATCAAAGACCTGTTTCCCAAAAAACAAAAAAAAATGCTTCAAAAGAAAAGCAAGATATTTCGGTAAAAAAACAAAAACTATTTGAAAAAGTAAAAACTCTGAAAACACCTCGTGTTGTCAGTGAAGAGAGTGGATCAGAATCATCAGAGAGCGGGGAGATGGAGGTAGAAAAGGGCATGGAGTCTCCTACCCATCTTCTGCCTAAATCAAAGTTTTTCACTACCCCCCCATTATTCGTCGACAAGTAAAAAAAATAAATAAATAAAGACTGCATTTTTTATTAACTTAAAGGTTACATAATAGAGAAATAATGGCCATTAATATTATATCCTGGAACTGTCATGGTTATCGAGGTCATATTGACGATGTCAAAGCTTTAATCAACACATATCAACCTGTTTGTATTGCGCTACAAGAGACCTACTTAAAACCAGCTATAGAAACAAAAATTAACCAATATATTTTTACAAGGAAAGACAATATACAGAACACGAGGGCAGTGGGCGGAGTTGCATTAATGCACTCTCGCTCTTTCCCCTCTCGTCCTTTAACATTAAACAGTCCATTGCAGGCAGTTGCCATTCAAATTCAGGTTAAAATACTGTTAACAATATGTTCACTATATCTACCACCCAATAATCCAATCCGACAGTGCGACTTCGACGATCTTGTCGACCAACTTCAGTCTCCATTCATCATTTTGGGTGATTGGAATGGCCACAATGCTATCTGGGGCAGTTCTGACAATAACATCCGAGGCCTACAGATTGAAAAGTTTATTGGGGATCATGACCTTTGTCTGTTAAACAACCCGGGATACACTTATTTCCACCAACCGACAAGAAACTTTCAAACATTAGATCTTGCAGTTTGCTCTCCCTCTCTTGCTCCGAAATGGGAGTTTAGTATTGACAAAGATCTGCATAATAGCGATCATTTTCCAATTGTTTTAAAATATTTGACTAACGATGTAACTTTTCCATCTCGACCTGGACGTTTCATTTTTGACAAAGCTAATTGGCCACTTTTCGAGGCCTGTTCTAGATTAACCTTAGACATGGTAGAACATACAAATGTAGATGTAGCTGTTGATAAAATCACAGACACCATCATCAGAGCTGCTGAGAATTCCATCCCCAAAACATCAGGGAAAATCCCCAAACTCTGCAAACCATGGTGGAATGAGGAATGTGCCGCTGCTCAGAAAGCGCAAAAGAAAGCTTGGGGAAAATTCCGCCGATATCCAACTCAAGCAAACTTGATTTCGTTTAAATTTGCGAAATCTGTGGCCCGTCGTGTGAGACGTCAGTCTCAAAGGCAATCTTGGGCCAATTATATCAGCGGAATTCAAGGGCATGTCTCGTCTAAGGTGGTTTGGAACAGGGTCCGAAAAATCACTGGTAACTACAATAATGGTCAAACGATTTCATTTCTTAATCATAATGGACGAGTCACTTCTGATATACAGGGCATTGCAGACACACTTGGCACAGCCTTTAGTGAAGTTTCATCAGAGTCATCATATCCTCAAGATTTTATTGTTTTTAAACGTAAAGAGGAACTAAAGACTTTGAATTTCGGGCAGTCTACACCCGAAGTTTATAACACCGATTTTAAAATCCATGAACTTCAGAAAGCACTACATAAGTCTCATCCTACTGCCCCTGGTCTGGATAACATTCATTACCATATGCTAAATCATTTGGATGATGAATCACTTCATACCATTTTGTTTTTATTTAATAGAATATGGAATGAACAAGTCTTTCCAACTGCACCCCTCAGGGGGCTCACATCTTGTGAGTACGGGCTTGGCAACCCCGAGGTACCCTAGCTGGGCCTTAGCTTTTTTCGTTCTTTCCTTTTTAGCGAAGGCCCTACCAAGTGCACGATCTTTAGTTTTTATATTTTGTTCTATCGTTGAGTTTTTCCTTTGTTTATGATTGTTGGGTTTTCCTTATTTATATTCAAGTATTGTTTCATAGCTTCAATTATGTTGTTTCGCTTATCGTATTAATTCCGACAGTTTTTATTGGTTCTCTGTCAGATTATCTGACCTGCACGTTTGCCGTGTGCGGTAACTCGTATCGTAGGAAAGTGGAGTCCTGGGGATCCTGCGACGTCTCGTTTTAGGACGGGGTTTAGTTTCCTAGAGACGTCGTTGCGTTCCCTTTGGTCCATGCTTCGACGTAAACGAGAGGCCAGGAGTGAGCCCGCTTTTGGTCAACCGGCTCGCCTAATATCACTGTGGTTCAGTACGCCAGGTTAATTTCTCCCCTGGCGTGCTGGACACCACTGTTATTTGGCATTTAAGGGCTAGTACTGCAGCTAGGAGTGCCCTCGTGGATCCACACTTCGAAACTGTAGCACTATACCCCGGTTTTACCCCCGTGGCAGTGTGGCACTGCCTCCCCTTGTAGGGCTCGGTGGTGGGCGGGGCTGAACCGGGATGAACACCTGAACCCCATATGGATCCCCCAACCCATGCCCTGCCGGAGGCTTTGTATCCGGCGACCCCAAGCAGTGAAACGAATCTTACAAATACTACAGAACAATCAAATAACGTATTATATCCAAAATTTCTGATCATTACCTCACCCTCTGGAGAACTGTCCAGAACATCTCCATTTATAATCCAAAAAGGACTACTTGGTATTGGCGGCAACCCAAAAACTGTCAAAAAACTGCGTTCCGGTGATCTGTTAATAGAAACATTCAACCATCTTCAATCAAAATCTTTTCTTGCCGGTAAAACAATCAACAATATCCTAATCAATGTAACACCTCACAATAGTCTTAATTCTTGCCGAGGAGTCATTTCTGAAAATGACCTCGTGAACTTACCAGAAAATGAAATCTTAGAAGAACTTAAATCACAAAATGTTACTCAAGTCCGCAGAATCACAATAAAACGAGGAGAACAAATTATTAATACCAAACACCTTATCCTAACTTTTAATAGCCCTAAATTACCGACTCATATCATAGCTGGTTATTTAAATTGTCCTATCAGGCCCTATATCCCGAATCCTCTGCGGTGTTTCAACTGCCAGAGGTTCGGCCATTCAACTACCACATGCCGCTCACCTGAAACCTGTTCGAGATGTTCCGCGATTGGCCACTCTTTTTCCTCTTGTGAACTTCCATTTAAATGCATCAATTGCAATGGCGACCACTCTGCCAACTTTAGAGGTTGCCCTAAATGGAAAGAGGAAAAAGAGATTCAAACTATCCGAGCCACCCAACAACTATCTTACCCGGAAGCTCGAAAACTCGTATCAAATAGACAACCAACTCCCAACCTCTCTTATGCAGCTGCAGCAAAAAAAACAACCGCATCTATCGCTATTCAATGCGATATTTCAATAGACCTTCCCTCAACCAGTAATAGTCAACAGCCCAAAGCTAAACTTCAATCTACAATCCTTTCCTCAAAAGGAACAATAACTCCAAATATAAAAAATAATACCATCGAATTGATTTCTCCTCTCACAGCTCTTAATAAATCTCTGAAAAATAAAAAAGATCTAAAAGAAAACGCCAATACCAAAAAACCTAAAAAAACCAGAACCTCCATATCTCATAATATACCATCCGATTCTTCGGATGCAGCGGATATGGAAGTTGAGCCTGGAATGGAGGCTCCAAATAATCTCCTTCCAAAACCCAAACCTCCGAAACAGCCTTCAACACCCATAACTTTCCCATAATGGCCGGTGTCTTTTCGTGGAATTGCCGCGGATTTCACCACAACTCGGTAGACATAAAACATCTTGTCGATGAACACCATCCAATCTGCTTTTGTTTACAAGAGACTCTGCTCAAACCAACTCAGAGCTCTCTTGTAAAGGGTTATAGCCCCCTTAGAAAGGATTACATTAGCGGAGATAGAGCCAGTGGTGGAGTTGCTATATTTATATCCAATAGCACTCCTTTCACCCCACTGAATCTCGCAACAAATCTGCAAGCCATCGCAGTGAGAGTCACATTAAAATCTCTCGTTACAGTGTGCTCAATTTATCTACCGCCTAATGATATTATCCATCAAGCAGATTTAGACAGGTTATGCGATCAGCTTCCAGCTCCTTATATCTTATGTGGCGATTTTAATGGGCACAATCCTCTTTGGGGAAGCCCAGACACAAATCGTCGTGGAAACCAAATTGAAAAGTTGATTAATGACTACAATCTTTGTATTCTTAATAATGGGCAATCAACTTACTTCCACGCCCCATCGAGGACTTTCCATTCCATTGACCTTGTCCTGTGTTCACCATCTCTGTTTTCTCCTCTGACATTTCATGTGGGAAATGATCCATATCATAGCGATCATTTCCCCTTGTTTATTACATTTCCGGGGAGTGCTGCAGCCCCTGTGTCTCGCCTGCCTCGATTTAAATTTGAGGCGGCGAATTGGGATCTGTTTGCGTCAATTGCTGATTTGTCAGACGAGATGGTGAATCAAGATGACATTGATCAATGTGTAGAATCTGTCACTAATGGTATAATGGACGCAGCTCGCATTTGTATTCCTGTCTCAACAAAATTACCAAAGTTACCGAAACCGTGGTGGAATCAAGCCTGCAAACTTGCCCACAAAAAGAGGAAAAAGGCCTGGGATACGTTTCGGAGGTATCCCACATCCGAAAATTTGATCAAGCTCAAATTCGCAAAAGCCAATGCACGCCGAATACGTCGTCAAAGCCAAAGAGAATCATGGCAAAAGTATGTCTCTGGCATAACATCTGCCATTTCCTCAAAGCAATTATGGAGCAGAGTTCGAAAAGCAATGGGATTATATTCCACACATTCCATCTCACTCGTGGAAGAAAATGGCCAGTTGGTTACTGACACGGTAGAAATCGCAAATTCTATTGCGAGAGCATTTTCTGCCGTGTCAAGTTCCAACACATATCCTGGCAATTTTCAGCGCATAAAACAACGTGCAGAATCCCATGTTATTACTTTTTCTACTGATGGAGATACCGAACTTGCCTATAATTGCCGTTTTACGGAAAGGGAGTTGACACGATGCCTTCACAGGACCAGGATGACAGCACCAGGTCCTGATGGTATCGCATATATTATGCTGAAACATCTTTCTAGTCACTCTCTGAGGAACTTATTGCGACTATTCAATCGCATTTGGATGGAACATGCTTTTCCTTTGGCTTGGCGACGTGCCATAGTTATTCCTTTTCCTAAACCCGGAAAAGATCCTAAAGATCCGAATAACTATCGGCCTATTGCACTGACTAGCTGCCTTTGCAAGCTATTTGAAAAAATGGTAAATTCTCGCCTTGTCTACGTCTTAGAGACGACTGGTGCTCTAACACCATTTCAAAGCGGTTTTAGGGTCGGCCGCTCTACGGTAGATAACATCCTAAACCTCGAAACCCAAATACGCCATGCCTTTCTGCGCCGAAACCATTTCGTTGCTATATTCTTCGATATGGAGAAGGCGTACGATCGGACATGGCGATATGGTATACTTAAAGATCTGTACTCTCTTGGGTTTCGAGGACATCTACCGATATTTATTAAGAACTTTTTGGCATTGCGGGAATTTAGCGTTCGCATTGGCACTGCATTTTCGGATACTTTTGTTCAAGAAGAGGGTGTTCCTCAGGGTAGCGTCCTCAGTGTAACTCTCTTCGCCCTAAAGATCAACGATATCCTGAATCAGTTACCTCCTTCTGTCCAGGGCAATTTATATGTGGATGACCTGAGCATTTTTTGCCAGGGAAAGGATATGCGATTTGTCGAGCGACAACTACAAACAACTGTTTCACGGTTGACTAAGTGGAGTTCAGAAAATGGCTTCAACTTCTCTGTGCAAAAAACATCATGTGTTCACTTTTGCCGTCTACGTAATCTGCATCCCGAACCAGATATTTTTCTGGGTGGTAATAGGATAGCAGTAGTAGACGAAGCAAGGTTTTTAGGAGTCATTTTTGACAAGAAGCTTACATTTTTGCCTCACATTAAGCATTTGCGGGTGTCATGCATGAAAAAGCTCAATTTGTTAAAAGTTTTATCTAATACATTTTGGGGAGCAGAGCGATTCACTATGCTGAATATCTATCGAGCTGTAATTCGCTCCAGATTGGACTATGGCTGCGCCGTTTATGGTTCAGCTCGTCCATCTGTGCTGCGTAAGCTCGATACGATACATCATTCAGCACTAAGAATCTGCTCAGGAGCTTTTCGCACATCACCCGTCGAAAGCCTTTATGTTGTGTGCAATGAATTGCCACTAGCCTCCACACGTAGTTTGTTGTCTTTGCGACTTTATTTTCGCATTTTATCACATCCTGACCATCCTTTGCAAAATTGCCTTCTGGATAGTTCAAAGGACGTCAATTTCAGGAATCGTCCATCTTGCATTCCATCGTTTGGTTTTCGCATGAGAAACATACTGAGCGGCTCACCACTCTCTTCAATAGAAGTTGCCGAACGCCCTCTTTTTGACAATATTCCATGGCAAACTTCCAATATCTCGATATTTAATTTATTTGTTGACCATGATAAATACAATACCAATCCTATTGTATATAACCAACTTTTTAATGATCATCGTCATAATTTTATTAATTACACTGCTGTTTACACAGATGGATCTAAATTTACTAATCATGCTGGCTGTGCATTTGTGTGCGGTTCAGATATTTTTAGTTACGCATTACCATATTTCATTTCTGTTTTTACTTCTGAATTTTTAGCTCTGTACAAAGCACTCAAACATATTTCTCACCAAATCGTTGGCAATTTTATAATTTATACTGACTCAAAAAGCGTTGTAGAATCTCTCGCATCGGATAATTTTAACCACCCTCTAGCTTCTGATGTTTTAAAATTATATAATAAGCTTATCCGACGGGGCTATGGCGTCATATTATGCTGGATTCCTGGGCATGTTGGCATTACTGGCAATGAAGTGGCAGATCAAGCTGCCAAAAATGCCACATCCCAGCTTAATATCAGAATCCCATATGACGACCTACGCAATGTTCTGCGGGACCTAGTGCGGAACGAATGGAGTGAAGGTTGGAAGCTACAAACCAACAACAAACTAGCTTCTATATTTCCAACTACCTCACTTCTACCGTCCTTATCATCTAGACGGTTGGATGTTTTACTGACCCGCCTCCGCATAGGACATTCAAGAGCGACCCACAGGCATTTATTGATAAATGAAATCACCCCGCCGTGTCAGTATTGCCAACAACCTCTCACCATCCGTCATATTTTAACTTCTTGTCCTCGTCTTCGATTTTTATATAATCGCTTTTTTAATTCATCATCTCCCACTTTGTCGTATTTATTAAATCACCCACATCATTCATCACTATTTATCTTTTTAAATTACACAGGATTTTTACCACTTCTTTGAATTTAATTTTTATTTGTGTGTATTTTTAGAATTTTAATGTTGGTCTAAACTACCTAGTGTTTGGCGCAGCTTGGCCATACTTGGCCCTTGCGCCATTAAACCCCATATAACCAACCAACCAACTTTCCAACTGCATGGACAAAGGCTGTTGTGGTTCCTATTCCTAAACCAGGGAAGGACCCTCAACATCCTACTAATTATCGCCCTATTGCTTTGACCAGTTGTCTGTGCAAGCTCATGGAGCGAATGGTCAATTCAAGGCTGCTTTACGTTTTGGAAGACAAGGGTTGGCTTTCTCCCTTTCAGAGTGGTTTTAGACATGGACGATCTACTTTAGATAATCTTTTAAAACTTGAAACAGCAATTCGCGAAGCTTTCGTTAGTAAAAAACATTTGATTTCCATATTTTTTGATATGGAGAAAGCTTACGATCGCACGTGGAGGTATGGTATTTTGAAAGACATTTACGAGATTGGTTTGAGGGGTAACCTTCCAATATTTTTAGCAAATTTTTTAAGGACGAGGTGTTTTCAGGTTCGTGTTGGGAACATTTTATCGCAAACTTTTAGACAAGACGAAGGCGTTCCGCAGGGAAGCGTTCTTAGTGTTATTTTGTTTATTATTAAAATCAATGGCATCATTCACCAACTCCCTCCATATGTTCACGGTTCATTGTTCGTTGACGATTTTCAAATTCATTGTGCATCGGAAGACATGGGCTTTATTAAGAAGCAACTGCATACTGCTATTTTAAACATAACTGATTGGACTAAAAGAAATGGATTTGTCATTTCTGCGGAAAAAACGCAGGGTGTTCATTTTTGCCGTAGACGAGGGTTGCACCCAGACCCCGACATTTTGATCAGTGGGCGTATTATTCCTATGGTTGCAGAAACTAAATTCTTAGGTTTAATATTTGATAACAAATTAAATTTCAGGTCCCACATTAACCAGCTAAAAAGAAAATGCAACCTATCTCTGAACATTCTTAAAGTCTTGACGCACTGTTCGTGGGGAGCGGATCGGACAACCATGCTAAAAATTTATAAAGCATTGGTTCGTTCGAAGCTTGACTATGGTTCCGCAATTTATGGCTCGACTGCAAAGTCGTACCTCAAATCCCTTGACACCATCCATCACCAGGGCCTACGAATTTCTACTGGGGCTTTCAGGACTTCGCCAGTAGAGAGTTTGTACGTAATTGCAAACGAGCCTTCATTAGAAATAAGACGCGAGAGACTCTCTCTTAAGTACTATTTTAAAATTAAAAGTATAAAAAACCACCCATTGATAAACAGAGTCGTCAATCCCATTTATAGAACCTTGTTTTCATTCAAACCATCCTACATACCCACATTTGGTTTTAGAGTTGAACGGATTATGCAATCTTATTTTGTTAACGACTTTCGTGTTCTTTACCGAGGTGACGAACCTCCACCTTGGAGGAGTTCAACTATTTCTTTCATAGACGAATTCACCCATTTTCATAAGCCATCAACATCTCATGTTGTTTTTACCCAACTTTTTTATCAGCATAGACAACAATACAGAAACTATCGCTCAATTTTTACTGATGGTTCAAAATACAATGATCATGTTGGATCGGCTGCAGTTATAAATAAAGTAACAATTTCTAGGAAATTGCATGAGTTTTGTTCAGTTTTTACGTCGGAAATATATGCGATTTTGTTGGCCCTAACCAAGCTGGCCGACTCCTCTTATAAAAAGTATATTTTGTACACAGATTCGAAGAGCTGTATCGACGCATTACGGAATATTTCTTCGCAAAGTCATCCTTTGGTCATGCAAACGGCAGATATCTGGCGTGGTCTTGAATCGCAGTCTTTTGAGATACTTTTTTGCTGGATACCAAGCCACGTTGGAATTGTCGGAAATGACAAGGCAGATGCAGCCGCCAAAAACGCTCGACTAATATTTGACAGGTTTGTATCTTTGCATGATGTTTCATCTTCGCTTTTACAAATGCAGAACAAAATTTGGGAATCGAGATGGAATAGTCAAATGAATAACAAATTACTTGATTTTAAACCAAATGTAGAGCCTTTTAAGACTACCTTTTATAATCGACAAAAAGATGTTATTTTAACTAGACTCCGCATTGGACACTCACGATTAACTCACAGATATCTTTTAGTTTCGGAACCAGCACCAACATGCTCACGGTGTGGCTGCGGGTTTTCAGTAAAGCATTTTATGTGTAGTTGTCCCAAGTATAACAATGCGAGATTAAAACATTTTGGCGTTACTAACCCCATTTTAAATGAATTACTTGGAAATGATCCGCATATTAACCTTTTCGAATTTTTATATGACACTGGTTTAATTAACCAAATTTAACTTTTTAAGATGCGTAATTCAGAGAACGTTTGGCGCAGCATAGCCAATTTGGCTCTTGTGCCACAAAACCCAAACAAACCAACCAACCAACCAAACAAACAAAAAACCAGTCTTTCTCAAACAGACCCAATTCCTGGAACGTCAGGAAAGGAAATCTTTGCTAAATCGAAAAACAAGCCACAATTTGAGGCTAGTAAAAAAAATCTCGAGACCTTCAAAAAAACACCCAAACCAGTGGTCCATCTAAAGGAAAAAATTAAGACAAAACAAAAAGAAAAAAATAAACTTCAACAGTCCGGTAATTCTTCAGAAAATGAATCTGGTTTAACCGATTACATTTCGGACCTTTCTGACATGGACATTGAGTCGCGTCCCCCTGATCCCCCCGTTACTAAAAAAGTCGGCCTCGGCGCCGCATTTACAAAACATTCAGTGACATAATATCATGGAACTGTCGTGGATTCTACCATAACTGTCATTCAATAAAGTCTCTTATTGAAAACCATAGAGCAAAAGTGATTTGTCTCCAAGAGACTCTTCTAAGGCCTGGAGACATAGTTTCACTTCCTACATTCTGTTTCGCCAGAAAAGATTTCACAGGAGGTGCAAGAGCCTGTGGTGGTGTCGCTATTTTATTTTCAAATAGTTACCCAGCGACCATGCTGAAACTGAATGTCAACTTACAAGCTGTGGCAATAAGAATAAAACTTAAAAATCTCTTGACAATATGCTGTATCTATTTACCACCAAATGAATATGTCAGTTTACAAGATCTAAAATGTTTGGTTGATCAACTTCCGACACCTTTTCTTATTACTGGAGATTTCAACGGTCATAATGTTATCTGGGGTAGTCCAGACACAAACGCGAGAGGTAATGTTATTGAACAGATGATCGATACATATCGGCTGAATGTTTTAAATACTGGAGCACCCACTTTGTTTCATTCTCCGACACGTACGTTCCATATTGTAGATCTCGCCATTTGTACCCCAACTCTCTCCCTTGATTGGTCGTGTGAAATTGGTGAAGACTCCTACGACAGTGATCACTTTCCTGTACTTCTATCAACTTCGGATCGCATACAAGATCTTGTTCGTACAGTAAAATTTAAAGTGGAGAAAGCTGATTGGGAGAGCTTTTCTGAATATGCCGACCTCGAGGAAGAGATGGTGAACATTGGGGACATTGATTCAGCTGTCTTCAATATTACTCAAGCTATTATCAATGCTGCTGATCTCTCTATTCCAAAATCGTCAACCAGACGTCACAAATTTCCCAGACCTTGGTGGAATCACGACTATTCCTTAGCTGAAAAGAATCGTAAGCGAGCTTGGGGTATATTTCGACGATACCCTACAGAAGCAAATCTTATCAACTTTAAGAAAGCTCGAGCTAACTCTCGTAGAATACGCCGAAATAGCCAAAGAACATCTTGGCAAAATTATCTCAACACCATCAATTGTCACACATCCTCCAAAACAATATGGAAAAAAATAAAATGCATTTCTGGTCGTTATGTTGAAAACCGACCTCGATCCATCCTTAATATGAACGGACAAATGCTGTGTGACAACAAAGATATTGCTGATGCGCTTGGAGCAAATTTTTCAGCAGTCTCCAAATCTAACAATTTTAATACAGCTTTTTTACCCTTCAAACAGCGTGAAGAACGCATACCTCTAAACTTTCAGCCATATACACTGGAAGATTACAATTCTGATTTTACTATGGAAGAACTTTTAAAAGCCTTGCGTAAATGCAAAAGCACTGCTCCAGGGCCTGACCTTATTCATAATGACATGTTGCAGCACCTATCTCACAAATCATTATCGTGTATTTTAAAACTTTTTAATAGAATATGGTGTGAAATGGTATTTCCTACTTCCTGGCAAAGGGCAATAGTTATCCCTATTGCAAAACCTGGGAAGGACTCCCAAATTGCAAGTAATTATAGACCTATAGCGCTAACTAATTGCCTTTGCAAACTTTTGGAGAGAATGGTTAATATTCGTTTAATTTATTGCCTGGAGATGAAGAAAGCTCTATCACCATCCCAAAGTGGATTTCGCCACAGTCAAAGCACATTTGATAACATATTGTCGCTTGAAACCTCCATTCGTGAAGCCTTTGTCCGAAACCAACACCTCGTGTCGATTTTTTTTGACATGGAAAAGGCTTATGATCGAACCTGGAGATACGGCATTCTAAAAGACCTGCACAATTTAAACTTTCGTGGTAATTTACCAATTTTTATCCGAAACTTCCTCAAATGTCGCAGATTTCAAGTTCGTGTTGGGACAACCTTGTCAGATGAATTTATCCAAGAAGAAGGTGTTCCCCAAGGAAGTGTTCTCAGTGTGGTTTTGTTCATTTTGAAAATTGATGGTATTGTAAATCAACTGCCACCCGCAGTTCGTGGTACACTGTTTGTCGATGATTTCCAAATTTCCTGTTCATTGACAAGCATGCATGCGATCGAGAGACAAATGCAGTTGGCTATTAAAAACATTTCAAACTGGGCCAATCGAAATGGCTTTGTTATCTCCCCGCAAAAAACAGTGTGCATGCATTTCTGCAAAAAAAGGGGGCTCCACCCTGAGCCAGAGATCCGCTTAGACGGTACAATCATCCCCGTAGTAAACGAGACAAAGTTCTTGGGTATTATTTTTGATTCAAAGCTGACCTTCCGTCCACATATTCGTCATTTGCGGCAGAAATGTAGCAAATCTATGAATATTTTAAAAGTACTATGCAATACAGCTTGGGGAGCGGATATCACGTCCATGCTGCGAATCTACCGATGTCTAATTCGCTCTAAACTGGATTATGGCGTAGCAATCTATGGATCGACGAGGAAGTCCTATCTGAAATATTTAGAAACAACCCACCATCAGGGTCTGAGGCTGGCCTCTGGAGCATTTAGGACTTCTCCAGTTACAAGTCTCTATGTTATTTGTCAAGAACCATCACTTGAGCATCGTCGTGCAAAACTTTCTCTTGTTTACTATTTTAAAATTAAAAGCAATTTGAATCACCCTTTATATTCACAGATTTTAAATCCATCTCATCAGATCTTATTTGCTTCCAAAAAATCGTTTATACCAACGTTTGGTATTCGAATGAAGCAACTTCTTGTTCTTTTAAACATTGACGATTTTAACATGTTACCTTTTAATGATATCTTTCCACCATGGAATAAACGTCCATTTTCATTTGTTCAATTCTCTCACTGTAAAAAATCATCTACATCGGATTCAGTTTTTGTACAATATTTTAACGAACATCGGTTCTTTTATTCATCTCATAAAACAGTTTATACTGACGGGTCAAAATCAAATAACCATGTTGGTTCAGCTGCAGTTTTTACAAACACCATTATATCCGAGACACTACATCCTCTGAGTTCAGTTTTTACCTCCGAATTATATGCTATATATCTTGCCATAAACCACATATTTACTCAAACAGACAAATCATGGATAGTGTATACAGACTCGAAAAGTGGGCTTGAAGCACTAGGAAATTACTCTGTCCATTCCCATCCCTTAGTTAAAAAAATTCTGGAAAAGTGCTTTCAACTAAAAAATAGAAGCATTAAAATATCCTTTTGTTGGATCCCAAGCCATGTCGGCATCCATGGAAATGAGGCAGCCGACCTTGCCGCTAAAACAGCCTCCCAAGGGTGTAATATCATTCTCAACTTTCCCGATGCAAAATTGGCATGTACAAAAGCAATTGAGTTAATGTGGCAAGTTGAATGGGATATGCAAATAACCAACAAATTGCATTTGATTCACACATCCATAAAATTTCCCGCAATATCGGAAGAAAGTAGAAAACGGGAGGTCGCGTTGACACGCCTCTTCATCGGCCACACTAGACCGACGCACGTACGTCTTCTGCTGGCGGAAGATGTGCCATTATGTATAATGTGTGATGTAGTACTAAGTGTAAAACATATTTTAATTGAATGTCCAGCTTTTACCATTTATAGACTTTTACACTTTGGAATTTTGTACCCAACAATTAATTATATTTTATCTAGGCCAACCCATCCAAATTTATTTCCTTTTCTGAAAAGTATCGGATTTTACCACCTTATTTAGAAACTTTCACTTAATGTTTATACTTTATCATATTTTTAATGTTTTAAAAGATAGACCTTGTGCCTGGCGCAGAATGGCCACAGTCGCCTTTGTGCCATAAAAAGACTGACTAACTAACTAACTAACTGCACAACCAACCATGTCTAGGAAGTTAATTTTCCTCCTGTATAGAAAGTGTCAGCATAAATTCTTTTTTTTTCCATCCAAGAAGTTTTCCCATGTGCCACTAAACCCCAACCGAACCCCTCTGAACGTGCTTCAAAAGTAAGGGGATTATGGCGACCGCGGAACGCGAGTTATTCGTGCATACTTCTAAATGGAATTTCTGTGAACCCCATGATCCTTCGATAAGTTGGCCCAAAATTTTGCCGGGATCGCCTACAAGTCCGTCGGTCTTCTGGCGATTTTACATGTGTGCAGTCACAATCTCTCTACTGGGGCCCTAGCAACATCTCGAGATGTCAAGACTTTCTGTTGGGATCGAAAGGTCACGTGATATTTCCTTTGAGATGCCGACAGAAAGTGTTGGGATTGTAAAGTGACTTCGAAGGTGAGATCGTTTTCGCGCGCTTTTCTTATCGCAATCTCAATAAAAGCCCTTTAACGATAGGTCAAGTGTTTGATGACGACCGGAAATACGCAACTTTCTTTCACTGCGCATGGTCAATACGATGTCTCGTTTGAGATAGATCCCACGATTCAATGACTAGGTGGGCTTTTTTCCAACAGTAGGTGGGATCGTTTTTAACAGATTTCCGACTAGGTGGGATCGAGATTCGAGAAAATCCAAGAGATTTCCATCGAGATTTCAAGCTAAAAGCTATCTTTTGTAGTTTTCATTATTCTGTTCATTTTTAGATGAATCATTTTCAACTTAGTCATGTAGCCCAGCGTTGCCAATGACCTAAGTTTGAAAAATATATATATTTTTATTTTGTGGCATAAAATGCCTCTTTTTATGCATTGAGAAGAAATACATTTTAATCAGGAAGATATAACATAGTTAATAAATTTAATATTTAGCTATGTACAAGGTACAATAAGAGAAACATTTTTTTTAAATAAACCTATTACAAATGAAAGTAATACTTAAGTAAATTTTGAAAAAAATAACATTTATATTATATCTGGATCAATATTAAAAAAAAAATCAAAATTACTTAAATGAAAATTAGTAGATACGGAAATTAATTTTTGATTTAAAATAATTATGTATTTAGTAAAAAAAATTGGAATACTTCGTGAATATATGTTATTTTATTATGGAACTGTTTATATATATTATAATAAATACTTGCAAAATAATATTATTGTCCCTAATTAATGCGTTTTAATAGAATTTTATGATATTTGTTACAGAAGAAATAAAATTATGTTTTTAGTGTGCAATATGTTTAAGCGTAATGAGTAAATACGATACATTATAAATAGTTAAAATATTATAACAGAACATCGTACAAAAGTGAAAATGATCACACAATTTGTAATGTTTTCGAACAAAATAGTGTGTACCATATGCAACAGGTTTCAGTTTTAAATATTAGATAATAATTTTTGTACTAAAATTTGGGTCACGATACGACCGGATTTCGTCCGGACAGTTTTTATTTCAAGTTCACGTCTGAGCTCACTCAAACTCCGTGCTTGTTTTAGGAAAGAGATTAGTTAGTAAGGAATTATTACACTTTCCGAATTTTACTAAAATAAATTAGTTTAAACCTAACTATAATATAATATGCCGCAACATCATTCTATCTTCTTTGTATCGAAATAACTGATCATCATCTGACCATGGTTCAAAAATACGAATCATAGGCCCTGAACCGTCGCCAATAGCCCATAATATAGCTCTAGCGCAATGTTAACTAACCAAACCAACCAAATCTCTGTAACACCCCGCTCCGTAGTGTTCGAGTGGACAGAACGTCAAGCTCACAGTTATGGATTCCCATCAAAACTTTTGGATAAAGTTTAGCTAGTAATCAGAGGATTGCTAGTTCGAACGTGTGCGATGGACTTAACAAAGACAAGTAAAGAAGTAGTGAGATGCGATCGGTGAATTGCCAGCTTCGCTACAAAAATACTAGAAAATCATCCAGAGCATCCAGCAAATTATACTGGCGAGTATACGGGACTGTTACACGATAAATCTGATCGGGGTCCGATGTCCTGACGCCAATTGAGGTTGCGTCGGGTGCCAGCTCAGGTGTTGGCCTCGTCATCTAACCATGGTTAAAAAATACGAGGGCATCGTTCCCTGGTCTTTCCTTCGAGATAGGCCCCGAACCGTCACCAATAGCCTACTGTACAGCTCTAGTGCAATGGTTTTTAAACAACCAACCATTCCGCCAAAACCGAAGGATTTTTTGGGTTTTTTTTTTGTTAATTAGCGTCGCACTAGAGCTAAACAGTGGGCTATTGGCGACGGTTCGGGGTCTATCTCGAAGGAAAGATCTGGGAACACATACACATTCATACACACATTCATCTCGTTATTTTAGAACGTGGTCAGATGACGAGGAAACACCTGAACTGGCACCCAACGCCTTCAATATATGTCGAAACTTTGGATCACGATCAGATTTATCGTGCACCAGTCCCGTATACACGCCGTTAATTTTTACGGATGTCTGGACGACTTGTCTAGTATTTTGTAGTGAAGCTGGCAATCCTACGATCACAAGATCACTACTTTTTACTTTTCTTTGTCAAGTCCATCGCTAAGGTTCGAACCAGACCAGGAATATTCGAATTCCCAGCTGACGCCTTTAACCGCTCGGCCACGGAGACACCAGGAAAACTAAAAAAAAAAAATGACTAGGGTAACCATACAAAACTGTCTGGCAGAAGACATTCCTTAGTTTATTAATATCTAAATATATAAACGATAAATAACAAATTTTTTGTTATAGATATTTATAAAAAACTATAATTGCATTATATATTTATAAAAAACTATATTTAACTATCTAATGTGTAATATTGTATTTTTTTTCACTTGTAAATTATAAAAGAATGTTTTTATTCATCAGAACTACCACTGCACATCCTCGTCCCCCTCAGGGGGCTCGCATCTTGCGAGTACGGGCTTGGCAACCCCGAGGTACCCTAGCTGGGCCTTAGCTTTTTTCGTTCTTTCCTTTTTAGTTAAGGTCCTACCATGTGCACGATTTTTGGTTGTTGTATTTTGTTATAACATTCATTTTTTCCTTTGTTTATGATTGTTGGGTTTTCCTTATTTATATTTAAGTATTGTTTTGTGGTTTCAATTATGTTGTTTCACTTATTGTATTGGTTCTGAAATTGCATTTAATTTTTGTCAGATATCTGACCTGCACGTTTGCCGTGTGCGGTAACTCGTATCGTAGGAAAGTGAAGTCCTGGGGATCCTGCGACGTCTCGTTTTAGGACGGGGTTTTGTTTCCTAGAGACGTCGTTGCGTTCCCTTTGGTCCATGCTTCGACGTAAACGAGAGGCCAGGAGTGAGCCCGCTTTTGGTCAACCGGCTCGCCTAATATCACTGTGGTTCAGTACGCCAGGTGAATTTCTCCCCTGACGTGCTGGACACCACTGGTTTTTGGCATTTAAGGGCTAGTACTGCAGCTAGGAGTGCCCTTGTGGATCCACACTTCAAAACTGTAGCACTATACCCCGGTTTTACCCCCGTGGCAGTGTGGCACTGTTACCCCTTGTAGGGCTCGGTGGTGGGCGGGGCTGAACCGGTTGGTTGGTTGGTTGTATGAGGTTTAATGGCACAAGAGCCAAATATGGCCAAACTGCGCCAAACACTAGATTATTTAAACCAATATTTTTTTTTTTAAACCAACATCTTTAAAAATTTAAACGGCATTTATAAAATACAAAGTGAAAGATAAAAATGGATAATGATGGATGGTTAAAATATATACTGACAATGAAAGATGTTATTAATGTTTTCATAATTTTAAAATAGATAGGTATGAGATTAAAAATCTCACGTGGTTTCATGTAAATTAGCATTAAAATACATTTGTTAAAATAGGCAACACAATTTTTATACTAATTTAAAAAGTTACATAGGAAAAGTGAAAATACATAGATATTTTTAAAATTTGATACTTTCATTTGGAGAGGATGGTTTCTCAACATCCATCTCCAAAGAATCGTTGGCATCGTACAATAAAATGTCATCGTCTTCTTTTGTTTCGATTCGTTGACAAGCATTTTTCATATTATTAATAAATTCGACACCCATGTCCTGCCAAAACTTCCGATGGCGCATGGCAGAATCGGTTTCCATTTCTGGCAAGGGTCCTAAAATTTCTGTGCAATCTACTGGAGGTTTTTCACATTGTATGATCACATCTACATTAGGTGGGTCTTCGGCGTCTCTACGAATATTAATTCGGGATTTTGATTTTAAGGTAGGATTCAACTTGGGTTTAGGAGTGTGGACTGTTTTGGGCACAATACAAGCGTTAATTTTAACAGTTTTCGGTTGGAAATCTGGTTTTGGCGTTGAAAATTTTTTCGTGAAGCTTGCAATTTTTTTCACACTTGTCTTTAAAGTTTGTGGATTAGTTTTAGGTGTTGGTTTAAATGACCTCAACACTTCTTTTTCATTTATTGTTTGGCTAGATGTGGAAACTAGTTTAGGTGGAACTTTGGGGGATTCATTAGGTATGGTCTGGATTGCGATAGATTTTGTAACTGGTTTGACTGCTGATGCGTACGAGAGGTTTAACTTTGGCAAAGAAATGGATACAAGGTTTTTTGCTTCAAAATAAGATATATTTTTTGTAGTCTTAAGTTCTTGGATGTTTTTCTCAAGTGTCCATTGAGGGCAGGATCTTGAGAAAGATGTGTGCGAGCCTGAACAATTAGAACATTTTGGCGGAGATTTACAATTTAGGAAGTCATGATGAGGATCAGTGGATGAGCAGTAAGAACAAGTCTCATCTCGTTGACAAGTAACAGTAGTATGCCCAAACCTCTGGCACTTAAAGCACCTCAGAGGCTTGGGAATATATAGTCGGACTGGACATCTGAGATATCCAGCTAGTACATGTGTAGGTATGCTAGGACTATTAAAGGTGAGTATGATGTGTTTTGTGTTAACAATGTCTTTGCCTTTTTTTATTGTTATTTTTCTTACATGGGTTACACCTTGGTCAGAGAGCCCAGTAAGTATTTCTGATTCGTCTACATATTGCAGATCCGGTTCAGAAATAACTCCCTTACTGGTGTTTAGGCTTCGATGAGGTGAAACGCAAATTGAAACAGAGCCAAGGGTTTTTGCAGAGAGAAATGCTTGGGATTGTGGATCGCTGTTAGTCTCAATTAAGAAATCTCCAGACTTGAGCTTCTTTATACTTTTGGGTTCGCCACCTATTGCTTGAATTCCTTTATGGATCAAGAAAGGCGACATTTTCCCAAGAACATGTTCGGCTGATGTAATGATCAAGTATCTGGGGGACTTTAGTTCATAGGGTGTCGTTTCATTTTCAACAGTTTCAGATGCATGTAAACGTTTCATATTCCTTTTTGAAAGAAATTTGTTACTTTTTCCTTGTTTGGTACGGGACGTAGATGGTTGTGAATTTAGGCCTTCACTGGGGCACAAGTTTAAATCCATATGAAAGGGAATAAAAATGTCACCGTATTCCCCACCCACCATGGAGTCCATTGAAGGTAGCAGCCACCGGACAACTGAGGAAACAGAAAACTAAACCATAAAAGAAAATATAACCCAGGCACGGCGCTTACTAGAGGTTAATACGATGACAGCGTTCCATGAAAAATCACAGTTCTTGCCCTGGCAGTCAGCAACACAATTGTGTCCTGGTACCACCAGCCGATTGACAGAGGTGGGCCAGTCTCCGCCTCCCGTTTTGGACGAAGCGAGGGCCAAAGAGCACGCTGAGGAACTCCAGGATCCCCTTTTCCGCCCGCACGGGTCGCAGCACACGGCAAACGTGCAGGTTAGAAAATACTAACAATTTAAATCATAGAACCTAAATGTGAAAATACGAAAAATACAATTTATATAAAAAACCAAATATCGAGAAGACTACCAAACGCAACGAAAACAAATAATACGCAGTGCTCATGGTAAGGCCGTCGCAAAAGGAAAAGAAGAATGCTAGGCCCGGCTTGGGTAAATCGGGCTCGCCACACCCATGCTCTCAAAGGAGAGCCCCCATAAAGGAGGAAAAATAAGAAAAATAGATCACTAGGGTACCTCGGGGTTGTGAAGCCCGTGTCTACTTAAAGAAAGTAAACCCCCTGAGGGGGGGGGGCTGAACCGGGATGAACACCTAAACTCATATGGATCCTAAAACCCATGCCCTGCCGGAGGCTTTGTATCCGGCGACCCCATCCAGTGAAACAAATACAACTAACTCGACCAATACTCAATCTACTAATGTAAATGCTAAATTTTTAATGATAACCTCCCCTGACCATATTCTCGGTACCATGTCTCCATTCTTTATTCAGAAAGGTTTACAAGGCATCTGTGGAAATCCTAAATCTGTTAAGAAACTTAAATCTGGCGACTATTTAATCGAAACAACATCAGCAAATCAAACCAAAAACTTACTCTCAGCTACTAAGATGGGAAACATAACCATCTCCGTATCACCTCACAATAGTTTAAATTCCTCTAGAGGTGTCATCTCAGAATCTGATCTCCTGACTGTTCCTGAAAAGGAAATTGAAGCCGAGCTTTCATCGCAAGGCGTGACTAACGTTCACAGGATCACGATGAAAAGAGATGACGCCATTATTCAAACCAAGCATTTAATTCTAACCTTCAATACCCCTGATCTACCAACAAATATTAAAGCTGGGTATCTTAATTGCCCAGTCCGACCCTATATACCGAATCCTTTGCGCTGTTTTAAGTGTCAAAGGTTCGGTCATTCTATAAACACATGCAGAGGAGTAGAGACTTGCTCGAGATGCTCCAATGTTGGACATTCCTTCCAGAACTGTACCCTTCCACTCAAATGCACAAACTGCGAGGGTGAGCATTCTGCCAACTCTCGTATTTGCCCAAAGTGGAAGGAAGAAAAAGAGATTCAGGTTGTGAGAACAACGCAAAAACTCTCTTATTTGGATGCCAAAAAGCAAGTTTCCATCTCTCTACCCAAGCCTAATCTATCATATGCAGCTGCCACTCAAAAATCCACCTCCTCTATCGCAATACAATGCGAAATTTCAATAGATCAGCCGTCAACAAGCAATAGTCGTCAAATTACTACTAAAACACCACCCACTCCTCTTTTTTCCAAAGGCACAATAACTACAAATAACAAAAGTAAAGCTGTTGAAGTTGTATCTCCTTTAACAGCTTTCAATAAATCTCTAAAAAATAAAAAACAAGCTGAAAACGCCAATAATAAAAAAACAAAAAAACCGAGAACCCCCATCCCCCACAATATCCCTTCAGACTCCTCGGATGCTGCTGATATGGAAGTGGAGCCTGGTATGGAGACGCCAGGTAATCTCGCTCCAAAACCGAAACCAATAAAGCAGCCCTCAAACCCCATAACCTTCCCATAATGGCCTGTGTCTTTTTGTGGAATTGCCGCGGTTTTCACCAGAATTCGGTAGACGTTAAAAATATTATTGATGAATACCATCCAATCTGCTTTTGTCTCCAAGAAACTCTGCTTAAACCAACTCAGAGTTCTCTTGTTAAGGGTTATACTCCCTTGAGAAAGGATTACGTTAGCGGAGATAGAGCCAGTGGTGGAGTTGCTATTTTTATATCTAATAGCGCTCCCTTCACCCCACTGAGTCTCAACACAAACCTGCAAGCTATCGCAGTTAGAGTCACTGTAAAGTCTATCATTACAGTGTGCTCTATTTATCTACCGCCTAATGATATCATCCATCAAGCAGATCTAGACAGGTTATGCGACCAGCTGCCAGCTCCTTATATCTTATGTGGCGATTTTAATGGTCACAATCCTCTTTGGGGAAGCCCAGACACAAATCGTCGTGGAAGTCAAATTGAGAAATTAATACACGATCAAAATCTATGTGTACTCAATAATGGGCAACCAACATACTTCCACGCCCCATCGAGGACCTTCCATGCCATTGATCTTGTCCTGTGTTCACCCTCTCTGTTTTCTCCCCTGACGTTTCATGTGGGAAATGATCCATTTCATAGCGATCATTTCCCCTTGTTTGTTACATTTCCGGGGAGTGCTGCAGCCCATGTATCTCGTCCGCCTCGATTTAAATTTGAGGCGGCGAATTGGGATTTGTTTGCGTCAATTGCTGATTTGTCAGACGAGGTGGTGAATCAAGATGACATTGATCAATGTGTAGAATCTGTCACTAATGTTATAATGGATGCTGCTCGTATATCTATACCTGTCTCATCAAAGTTACCGAAACTACCGAAACCGTGGTGGAATCAAGCCTGTAAGATAGCCCACAAAAAGAGAAAAAAGGCCTGGGATAAATTTCGAAGGTATCCCACAACCGAAAATTTGACTCGGTTTAAATTTGCAAAAGCCAATGCGCGACGAATACGTCGTCAGAGCCAAAGAGAATCATGGCAAAAGTATGTCTCTAGTATAACATCTGCCATTTCCTCAAAGCAATTATGGAACAAAGTTCGGAAAGCCATGGGATTATATTCCACTCATTCTATCTCGTTGGTGGAAGAAAATGGCCAGTTGGTAACTGACACGGTAGAAATCGCAAATTCTATTGCGAGAGCATTTTCTGCCGTGTCCAGTTCTACCACATATCCTGGCAATTTTCAGCGCATCAAACAACGCGCGGAATCCCATGGTATTAATTTTACTCCTGAGAGAGATGCCGCACTTGTCTATAATTGCAGTTTTACTGAAAGGGAGTTGACACGATGCCTTCAGAAGACCCGGATGACAGCACCGGGCTCTGATGGCATCACGTATATTATGTTAAAAAATCTTTCTAGTCACTCTCTGAGGAATTTATTGCTACTGTATAATCGTATATGGCAAGAACATGCTTTTCCTTTGTCTTGGCGACGTGCCATAGTTATTCCTTTTCCGAAACCCGGAAAAGATCCCAAAGATCCAAATAACTATCGGCCAATTGCACTTACCAGCTGCATGTGCAAGCTTTTAGAAAAGATGGTGAATTCTCGCCTTGTTTACATGTTAGAGACGACCAACGCTCTAGCACCATTTCAAAGCGGATTTAGGGTCGGCCGCTCTACGGTAGACAATATCTTGTACCTCGAAACTCAAATACGCTATGCCTTTCTGCGCCGAAACCATCTCGTAGCTATTTTCTTCGATATGGAGAAGGCGTACGATCGGACATGGCGATATGGTATACTCCGAGATCTGTATTCCCTTGGGTTTCGAGGACATCTACCGATATTTATTAAGAACTTTTTGGCATTGCGAGAATTCAGCGTCCGCATTGGCTCAGCATTTTCGGATACTTTTATCCAAGAAGAGGGCGTTCCTCAGGGTAGTGTACTCAGCGTTACTCTATTCGCTATCAAGATCAACGATATCCTGAATCAGTTGCCTCCTTCTGTCCAGGGCAATTTATATGTCGATGACCTGAGCATTTTTTGCCAGGGAAAGGATATGCGATTTGTCGAACGACAACTGCAGTCAACCGTTTCAAGGTTGACCAAGTGGAGTGCAGAAAATGGTTTCAACTTCTCTGTCCAAAAAACATCATGCGTTCACTTTTGCCGTCTACGAAACCTGCATCCTGACCCAGACATTTTTCTGGGTGGTAATAGGATTGCAGTAGTAGACGAAGCAAGGTTTCTAGGAGTCATTTTTGACAAGAAGCTTACATTTTTGCCTCGCATTAAGCATTTGCGGGTGTCATGCATGAAAAAGCTCAATTTGTTAAAAGTTCTATCTAATACATTTTGGGGAGCAGAGCGATTCACTATGCTGAATGTCTATCGAGCTGTAATTCGTTCCAGATTGGACTATGGCTGCGCCGTTTATGGTTCAACTCGTCCATCTGTTCTGCGTAAGCTCGATACGATACATCATTCAGCACTAAGAATCTGCTCTGGAGCTTTTCGCACATCACCCGTCGAAAGCCTCTATGTTGTGTGCAATGAATTACCATTAGCCTCCACACGCAGTTTGTTGTCTCTGCGACTTTATTATCGCATTTTGTCACATCCTGACCATCCTTTGCAGAATTGCCTTCTGGACAGATCTCGAGATGTCCTTTTCAGGAATCGACCATCTTGTATTCCATCTTTTGGGATGCGAATGAGAGAAACCCTGAGTGGCACTTCCCTTGACTCAATAGAAGTTGCGGAACGTCCTCTCTTTGATAGTATACCCTGGAGGAATTCCAATCTTTTAATCTTAAACTTGTTTCCTGGATTAGAGAAATCTTGTACTAATCCAGTTATTTTTAATCAGATTTTTTATGATCATCGTAATAATTTTAAATCTCACAAAGCCGTATATACAGATGGGTCAAAATCCATTAATAACGTTGGCTGCGCATTTGTATGCGGCTCTGAAAATATTAGCTACTCATTACCACTTTTAATATCTGTTTTTTCATCTGAATTTTTAGCTTTGTATAAAGCATTAAAATATATTTCTCACCAGACGGTTGGCAATTTCATAGTTTACACCGATTCAAAAAGCATATTGGAATCTCTGTCATCAGATTCCTTAAATCATCCTTTAGCTTTTGAGGTGTTTACTATTTATAACAAACTTATTCGACGGGGCTATGGCGTCATATTGTGTTGTATTCCTGGGCATGTTGGCATAACTGGCAATGAGTTGGCAGACCATGCTGCCAAAAATGCCACATCCCAGCTTAATATCAGAATCCCATATGACGACCTGCGTAATGTTTTGCGGGACCTTGTACGGAAGGACTGGAGCGATGGCTGGAGGTTACAGACGGCTAATAAATTGGCCTCATTATTTCCCAGCATCCCGTTCCTACCTTCCTTGTCATCTCGACGGTGTGATGTGTTATTAACCCGTCTCCGCATAGGTCATTCGAGAGCAACACATAGACACCTATTGCTCAATGACACCGCCCCGCTTTGTAACCATTGCCAACAACCTCTCTCCATAATTCATATTTTAACTTCTTGTCCTCGTCTTAGAATTTTATATAATCGTTTTTTTAATACATCATCTCCCACATTATCTTATTTATTGAATCATCCACATCATCCATCGCTATTTATCTTTTTAAACTACACCAGATTTTTACCTTTGCTTTGAAATTTAGTTTGTTTATGTGTATATTTTAGAATTTTAATGTTGGTTTAAAAATCTAGTGTTTGGCGCAGCTTGGCCATATGTGGCCCTTGTGCCAATAAACCCCAATTAACCAACCAACCAACCAACCAACATCCTCGTCATCTGACCATGGTTCAAAAATACGAGGCATCGTTCCCTGGTCTTTCCTTCGAGATAGACCTAGAACAGTCCCAATTTGCAGCTGTAATGCGAAGTAAATCCAACCAATTGACCGAAACCACTACAGAACGATTCCACAATACAATCCCAAGAGCCAATCCCACAACCAACCACGAGCCGCGTAAGATCTCACTCTTGGGATTGATATCGTCAAACGTCATTTCCTGTGAGATCGATCCCAACGTGGAACGATTCCGCCGAGATGATGCTAGAGCCCCTGGAAGGAATACCAGTCGGCGACTGTTTCTCGTGACGTTTTGTCATCCTTCTTGTTGTTCCCCGGACCAACCAATCCCTGGGACTCTCAACACGAAAAGCAAGCCTATCTTAATATCCCCAACTCAACAGCTAGAAGATTGTTTCTAAGCATATGTGTGCATCTACATTTTTGGCCCTTAAGGCCGTTTTTACGAGGTAGATTGCTTTCCAGTGATCAGTGTGAATTTCAGTCCCCCATCAGAACGTCCTTTAAAAGGGGATCACGTCGGCCACTGACTTGAAGATTCTTTGAACCTCAATATCTTTTGATAAGTCGACCGACATTTTATTTTAACTTTTGAATCGTCTATCTCCACAATTTTGCCGGGACCACCTACAAGACCGTCGGCGTTCTGGCGATTTAAAATATGAGCACTCAATCTCTCTACTGTAGGGAATATCAGTCGGCGACTGTTTTTCGTGACGCTTTAGTCATCCTTCCTGATGTTTTTTCCACATTCGCGTCGTAAGAACTGCTTCGTATAAAAATATGCCAGGAACAATAGTCTCTCGGCTGAAATCTTTGCCCTCCGAAAACCACATTTCTCTGTCTGCTGATTTCCTTATCAGTGCCGGTAAAGTACTTCTTCCGACATCGAAATAATCCCGCAATATTCTGCCCCTCATGAAAAATCATAGAGCGACCCTCACTACATATCTTAGTAGTAGGATCAAGCACGTAGCCAGGATTTTGCTGGGGGGAGGTCCAACAGTTGCTACGATTTGGGGGGGGGGGGGGTTGTTTCTTCCCCAGCTTTGACATTTAGAGCAAATTTTAAATTAAAAAATATGAACTATAAATGAAATTGTTTGTTTTCCCTTCAGTGATATTAATACCAATCGTCGTCGTCGCAACTAATATTTTTAATTAATACTTTACACAACCAACAATCACAATACATTTTATATTACTAAAATTAAAGAACAATAAAGACATTTTTATTGCAATTGAAACTATTAAACTTACTTGAAATTATAAAAATTTAAATTATTATTATTCAATTCATTAAATTACAATACCTTACTTAAAATTATATTAGATAAAGCGAAAATGTTAAAAATATTGGAAATATTAAAAATAAATTACATTAAAATTTTACATTAATAATCTTCTTTTCCCATTTCTGGCCATTACATTTAAAACATCTTCAGCAGAAAATGGCACTGGGTAATGTATCGCCATTAGTGCTAAACCAGTCAGTCTTTTGTTGTTCATACGATTTCTCAAATAAGTTTTTATCCGTTTGTGACGGTCCCGTTTTCCCCATCGTTGAATCGAGGTTTTGCGTGGCCTGGTTGGTTGGTTTCGGCGCGACCGCCGTTATGTCTAGCAAAGAAGAGGATCGGATATGGTAATCGCGACAGCCAGCCAGTGCCCATGCGCGGAGTTACCTTATAAGCGGGATCGTTCGCATCTCTCGTCAGTCTCGGAGTCTCACAGTCTCGTATAGTGCCGGCCAGTCTACGTTTTAAGTGCGCACAGGAAGCTCCTTGGTGCCGTAGTGTGTACTTCGTGGTTCACCAAGGCTCGGGTGGTGTTCGTGTTCCGGCTCCGATACAGATGATATCTCAGCTGCGAAGGAGGATTGCTTGGTGCTCTGTTCAGCTTGCCAACTCTGGAGGGATCCCAGTGCCCGCACGTCTTGGCCACCCGGCTACGGTGACCCTCAGGTAGTCCCCACTGTGTACATGGTCAATCTGCGTACGTGTTTGTTTGTCTGTTTTTATATTTTACAGCCCAATAAATCTTTAATATTAGCTACTTTAGACTTCTGTCTTGATTGTAATAATAAGTAGCGTCTCACGTTTGAGAGCTGAAAACGATCTTTCAGCTTCACAAGTAAGCACGCCAGTGCACTCGGTAAATGTCTAACGTTTGGATTAAAATCCTTACTGCATTGATCCAAGACAAGCATAATGTTCGAATCTTCTTTCTTCGTTGGTTCCCCACTTTTTGCACCATAAAAGATACCCTCCTTCAAGTTCTGATTGGGATACTCCGTTTTAATAGTACAATTTTGATAGACTACGAATATGATTAGAACGGCAGTGTTTCGGTAGTAGTATTTCGATTGCAGATAAAAATTCTTTATTGTCACTGAATCTTCTTTCCAGCTGAACTATCAGTGATTAGGTTTGAAGATTGATCTACGACAATATTCTTCTGCAGAATCATGTGGATAGTTTTGTCGTGTTGTTTGTTTGATGGCTTGCCGTGGTACTTCATTTTCTGTACAAAATATATTAGTTGCTATATTTTTAGCCTTGGAAAATTTTTTACGAAACTCTGTAATATCATCGTTGCAGTTTCGAATATCTTTTTAATTTTTGTACGATATTTTCGCAGAATTCGACTGCCGATCTTAACTCATGTTGTGGCTTTTGGAGGTATGTTGACAGCGGTAATGTTACACTAGAAATATATTCACAAACTACCAATGATACAATAAAGCTGCCTTTTTCCATAGTAGCCAAAAGTGTGGAAGCTTTAGCCGAGAAAGATTTGTTCAAATCCGAAAGCTCCTGAAGAGTTGGTACTACTGCCGGAAGAAGTTCAGCGAATACGTTCAATGAGGCTTGGCGTTCAATAAATCTTGTCTCGCACACTCCAAGCAACCTTGATTTTTTTTTGTTTCGGGTACATACATTTTAATCTTATTTTTTAAAAAGTCATTCGCTTGAGTGTTATGTCGGAAAAACTGTGCTACTTCTTTTACGACACCAAGACTATTGGATACTAGACGTAAGTTAAGGGTTTCTGTCAAAACCAAATTCAATCGATGACTTGAACAATGTGTACCGTCCTTGTCATCTCGACGGTGTGATGTTTTATTGACCCGTCTCCGCATAGGCCATTCACGAGCAACTCATGGGCACTTATTGCTTAACGAAACTGCCCCGCTGTGTCACTATTGCCAACAACCTCTCACCATCCGTCATATTTTAACTTCTTGTCCTCGTCTTCGATTTTTATATAATCGCTTTTTTAACACTTCATCTCCCACATTGTTCTATTTATTGAATCATCCATCGCTATTTATCTTTTTAAACTACACATGTAACCAGCGTTATTCATTTATGTTATTATCTTATATGTTTGTCCTATTATCATGTCCCCGTCACCTGTATATATTTTCATGTTCCCGTTACGTGTTTATATATTGTTCCCGTTATTACGATTGTAACGCCCTCTACATATGTTATGTCTTTCCCGCTGCGCAGGAAAGCTTCAGTCATGTAACTGCCTCTTACGGTGATGCGTATTTAAGGTTTCGTTCCTCCCCGAGATTATTGTAATGTTAGGCATATGTGATTAAAGATGTTTATGTTCAATCGTTGAGCAGTTATTTAGTCAATACGCCTTATACACAAGATTTTTACCTTTGCTTTAAAATTGAATTTGTTTATGTGTAATTTTAGAAATTTAATGTTGGTTTAAAAATCTAGTGTGTGGCGCAGCTTGGCCATATTTGGCCCTTGTGCCAATAAACCCCAATCAACCAACCAACTTGAACAATGTACATATATTGCTTTTGGATATAATTCCAGAATTTTTGTCTGCACACCGCTATTGCATCCACTTATTGTGGAGGCTCCATCATAACCTTGCCCTACCATTTTTAACAGAACTTCAGATACATTTTTTGCACACAAATCCGTAATTGGAAAAAAAAGCCAAAAAGTCTGCCCTATTTTGAGGGAAATCATCATTAGTGATGTATCTTGCACATATCGAAAACTGTTCTTGACCAGATACATTAAGGATTTCATCTCCAATGATAGAGAAGCACTCTGCATTGTTAATTTTTTCAACTATTTTTTCATGAATAAGTTGGCCACATATGTTTAAAATTTCATTCTGAATTTCAGCAGACATATTATACATTGCATTTTTTGAACCGTGTACAATGTGATTTTTTATTTTCTCATCAACATTCGCTTGATAACGCAATAAAGCTCTGAAATTTGCATCTTTTTTTATAGGCTTTTCTAGACTAATTCGACCACTGTCTTCATCTCCTCGTAGCGGAAGCTCATTCTCACCCAGGAATATAATAGTTTCAATGATAGGTAGAATAGCAGACCTATTCTCTTCTTAACTGACTAAGAATTCATATGTCGTGTGTTTGGCGCAGCATGGCCAAAACTGGCCCTTGTGCCATTAAAAGCTAACCAAACCAAACCTATTCTCTTCTCGTTCTCGCCTTCTTGAGTGGTCAATTATCGTTGCAACATCTTCGATTTCACCAGATGAAACTTTAAGATAGTTATCAGCTGAAACTGTTGCTGCACTATGATATTTCCTTTTTGAGTGACCCCTCAGGGGGCTCACATCTTGTGAGTACGGGCTTGGCAACCCCGAGGTACCCTAGCTGGGCCTTAGCTTTTTTCGTTCTTTCCTTTTTAGTTAAGGCCCTACCATGTGCACGATTTTTAGTTGTTGTATTTTGTTATAACATTCATTTATTCCTTTGTTTATGATTGTTGGGTTTTCCTTATTTATATTTCAGTATTGTTTCGTGGGTTCAATTTAGTTGTTTCACTTTTTGTATTAATTCTGACAGTTTATATTGGTTTCTGTCAGATTATCTGACCTGCACGTTTGCCGTGTGCGGTAACTCGTATCGTAGGAAAGTGGAGTCCTGGGGATCCTGCGACGTCTCGTTTTAGGACGGGGTTTTGTTTCCTAGAGACGTCGTTGCGTTCCCTTTGGTCCATGCTTCGACGTAAACGAGAGGCCAGGAGTGAGCCCGCTTTTGGTCAACCGGCTCGCCTAATATCACTGTGGTTCAGTACGCCATGTGAATTTCTCCCCTGGCGTGCTGGACACCACTGTTATTTGGCATTTAAGGGCTAGTACTGCAGCTAGGAGTGCCCTTGTGGATCCACACTTCGAAACTGTAGCACTATACCCCGGTTTTACCCCCGTGGCAGTGTGGCACTGTCTCCCCTTGTAGGGCTCGGTGGTGGGCGGGGCTGAACCGGGATGAACACCTAAACTCATATGGATCCTAAAACCCATGCCCTGCCGGAGGCTTTGTATCCGGCGACCCCATCCAGTGACAAGACTACTATTGATAATCCATCAACAACAGTTCCAAATGCAAAATATCTAATGATCACATCTCCTGACAATATTCTTGGTACCATGTCCCCCTTTTTCATTCAAAAAGGTCTACAAGGAATCTGCGGAAACCCGAAATCGGTAAAAAAACTTAAATCTGGCGATTATTTAATTGAAACCATTTCGGCAAACCAATCTAAATCTCTACTGTCTGCAACTAAAATGGGCAATATAAACATGACTGTATCACCTCACAATAGTTTAAATTCGTCCAAAGGTGTCATCTCGGAATCTGACCTCTTGGCTGTTCCTGAGAAAGAGATCGAAGCCGAGCTCTTATCTCAAGGAGTAACCAACGTCCACAGAATAACTATGAAAAGAGATGACACTATTATACAAACAAAACACCTGGTACTTACGTTCAATACACCAGATCTACCTGCAAACATTAAAGCTGGGTATCTCAACTGCCCAGTCCGACCCTACATCCCGAATCCTTTGCGCTGCTTCAAGTGTCAAAGGTTCGGCCATTCAATAAAAACATGCAGAGGAGTAGAGACCTGTTCAAGGTGCTCTAACGTTGGCCATTCTTTCGAAAACTGCACCCTTCCATTGAAATGCTTAAACTGCGAAGCTGCACACTCTGCAAATTCGCGCATTTGCCCAAAATGGAAGGAAGAGAAAGAAATTCAGGTAGTGCGAACTACCCAAAAACTTTCATACCTGGATGCCAAAAAACAAGTCTCTATCTCTTTGCCCAAACCTAACCTGTCATATGCAGCAGCCACTAAAAAATCAACTTCCTCTATCGCAATACAATGCGACATATCAATTGACCAGCCTTCAACTAGCAATAGTCGCCCAACTAATACTCCACCCACTCCACTATTTTCAAAAGGGACAAAAACTTCAAACTTAAATAAAGGACAAGAGATAATATCTCCTCTGACTGCCCTAAATAAATCTTTGAAAACCAAAAAGGAACTGTCCGAAACTACCAATAGTAAAAAACCAAAAAAAACCAGAACCTCAATATCACATAATATTCCGTCGGACTCGTCCGACGCTGCCGATATGGACGTTGAGCCTGGTATGGAGGCTCCAAACAATCTGCTTCCTAAAATAAAACTCCAGAAGCAGCCTTCAACACCAATTACATTCTCCTAATGGCCTGTGTCTTTTCGTGGAATTGCCGCGGATTTCACCAGAACTCGGTAGACGTTAAAAATATCATTGATGAATACCATCCAATCTGCTTTTGTCTACAAGAAACTCTGTTAAAACCAACTCAGAGCTCTCTTGTTAAGGGTTATAATCCCCTTAGAAAGGATTACATTAGCGGAGATAGAGCCAGTGGTGGAGTTGCTATATTTATATCAAATAGCGCTCCCTTCACCCCACTGCATCTCAACACAAATCTGCAAGCCATCGCAGTAAGAGTCACTGTAAAATCTCTCGTTACAGTGTGCTCTATTTATCTACCGCCAAATGATATTATCCATCAAGCAGATTTAGACAGGTTATGCGATCAGCTTCCAATTCCTTATATCTTATGTGGCGATTTTAATGGGCACAATCCTCTTTGGGGAAGCCCAGACACAAATCGTCGTGGAAGTCAAGTTGAAAAATTGATTGATGACTACAATCTTTGTATTCTAAATAATGGGCAATCAACATACTTCCACGCCCCATCGAGGACCTTCCATGCCATTGATCTTGTCTTGTGTTCACCATCTCTGTTTTCTCCCCTGACGTTTCATGTGAGAAATGATCCGTATCATAGCGATCATTTCCCCTTGTTTGTTACATTTCCAGGGAATGCTGCAACCCCTGCATCTCGCCTGCCTCGATTTAAATTTGAGGCGGCGAATTGGGACCTGTTTGCAACAATTGCTGATTTGTCAGACGAGGTGGTGCATCAAGATGACATTGATCAATGTGTAGAATCTGTCACTAAAGTTATAATGGATGCTGCTCGCATATCTATTCCTGTATCGTCAAAGTTACCAAAGCTACCGAAACCCTGGTGGAATCAAGCCTGCAAAATTGCCCACAAGAAAAGAAAAAAGGCCTGGGATACATTTCGGAGGTATCCAACATCCGAAAATTTGACTAAATTCAAATGTGCAAAAGCCAATGCGCGTCGTATACGTCGTCAAAGCCAAAGAGAATCATGGCAAAAGTATGTTTCTGGAATAACATCTGCCATTTCCTCAAAGCAACTATGGAACAAAGTTCGGAAAGCCATGGGACTATATTCCACGCATTCCATCTCGTTCGTGGAAGAAAATGGCCAGTTGGTTACTGACACGGTAGGGATCGCAAATTCTATTGCGAGAGCTTTTTCTGCCGTGTCCAGTTCTACCACATATCCTGGCAATTTTCAGCGCATCAAACACCGCGCAGAGTCCCATGCTATTAATTTTACTCCTGAGAGAGGCTCCGAACTTGCTTATAATTGCTATTTCACAGAAAGAGAGTTGACACGATGCCTTCAGAAGACTCGGATGACAGCCCCGGGTCCTGATGGCATCACTTACATATTGCTCAAACATCTGTCTAGTCACTCTCTGAGGAACCTATTGCGCCTTTACAATCGCATATGGGTTGAACATGCTTTTCCTTTGGCTTGGCGACGTGCCATAGTTATTCCTTTCCCTAAACCGGGCCCCTCAGGGGGCTCGCATTTTGCGAGTACGGGCTTGGCAACCCCGAGGTACCCTAGCTGGGCCTTAGCTTTTTTCGTTCTTTCCTTTTTAGTTAAGGCCCTACCATGTGCACGATTTTGGTTGTTGTATTTTGTTATTACATTCAATTTTCCTTTTGTTTATGATTGTTGGGTTTTCCTTATTTATATTTCAGTATTGTTTCGTGGTTTCAATTATGTTGTTTCACTTATTGTATTAGTTCCGAAATTGCATATAATTTTGTCAGATATCTGACCTGCACGTTTGCCGTGTGCGGTAACTCGTATCGTAGGAAAGTGGAGTCCTGGGGATCCTGCGACGTCTCGTTTTAGGACGGGGTTTAGTTTCCTAGAGACGTCGTTGCGTTCCCTTTGGTCCATGCTTCGACGTAAACGAGAGGCCAGGAGTGAGCCCGCTTTTGGTCAACCGGCTCGCCTAATATCACTGTGGTTCGGTACGCCAGGTGAATTTCTCCCCTGGCGTGCTGGACACCACTGTTATTTGGCATTTAAGGGCTAGTACTGCAGCTAGGAGTGCCCTTGTGGGTCCACACTTCGAAACTGTAGCACTATACCCCGGTTTTACCCCCGTGGCAGTGTGGCACTGCCTCCCCTTGTAGGGCTCGGTGGTGGGCGGGGCTGAACCGGGATGAACACCTAAACCTCATATGGATCCCAAACCCCATGCCCTGCCGGAGGCTTTGTATCCGGCGACCCCATCAAGTGCAACGAATAACATAGAATCTACAGACCAATCAATCAATGTATTGTATCCAAAATTTCTTGTCATTACCTCACCTTCTGGACAGTTATCAAAAACATCTCCTTTTATAATACAAAAAGGCCTTCTTGGTATTGGCGGTAACCCAAAATCTGTCAAAAAACTTCGCTCAGGTGACCTGCTAATCGAAACATACACCCCTCTGCAATCTAAATCATTTCTAGCTGGCAAAACAATAAACAACATCCCAATCAATGTCTCACCTCACAATAGCCTTAACTCTTGCCGAGGAGTCATTTCCGAAATTGATTTAGTTAATATCTCAGAAACGGAAATCCTCGAAGAACTAAAATCTCAAAATGTTACCCAGGTACGAAGAATTACAATAAAAAGAGGAGAAGATATCATGAATACAAAACACCTAATCCTTACCTTTAATAGCCCTAAATTACCCACTCATATTATTGCAGGTTACTTAAATTGTCCCATCCGACCTTATATCCCGAATCCTCTGCGGTGTTTCAACTGCCAGAAGTTCGGGCATTCTACTACAACTTGCCGCTCATCTGAAGCCTGTTCGAGATGTTCCGCGATAGGCCACTCTTTTTCCTCTTGCGAACTTCCATTTAAATGCATCAATTGCAATGGCGACCACTCTGCCAACTTTAGAGGTTGTCCCAAATGGAAAGAGGAAAAAGAGATTCAGACTATCCGAGCCACCCAACAACTATCCTACGCGGAAGCTCGAAAACTCGTCTCGAACAGACAACCAACACCCAACCTGTCATATGCATCGGCAGCAAAAAAAACAACCGCATCTATCGCTATTCAATGCGATATTTCAATAGACCTTCCCTCAACCAGCAATAGCAACCAAACCAATACCACCAATACCAATATTAAATCCATTCCACTGTTTTCAAAAGGAACAGTAACTGCAAATTTAAAAAAAGGAAATGAAGTTATATCTCCTCTTACTGCCCTAAACAAATCTTTAAAATCAAAAAAAGAACAATCTGAAAATGCCAATAATAAAAAACTTAAAAAACCCAGAACTCCAATATCTCACAATATCCCGTCTAACTCGTCTGACGATGCTGACATGGATATTGAACCTGGCATGGAGACGCCAGGAAACCTCAAACCCAAAATAAAACCTACGAAACAGCTCTCCACACCAATAACTTTCCCATAATGGCCTGTGTCTCTTCGTGGAATTGCCGCGGTTTTCACCACAACTCGGTAGACATAAAACATCTTGTCGATAAACACCATCCAATCTGCTTTTGTTTACAAGAGACTCTGCTCAAACCAACCCAGAGCTCTCTTGTTAAGGGTTACAGTCCCCTTAGAAAGGATTACATTAGCGGAGATAGAGCCAGTGGTGGAGTTGCTATATTTATATCTAATAGCGCTCCCTTCACCCCACTGAGTCTCACAACAAATCTGCAAGCTATCGCAGTTAGAGTCACTGTAAAATCTATCGTTACAGTGTGCTCTATTTATCTACCGCCTAATGATATCATCCATCAAGCAGATTTAGACAGGTTATGCGATCAGCTTCCGGCACCTTATATCCTATGTGGCGATTTTAATGGGCACAATCCTCTTTGGGGAAGCCCAGATACAAATCGTCGTGGAAGTCAAATTGAGAAATTAATACACGATCAAAATCTATGTGTACTCAATGATAGGCAACCTACATACTTCCACGCCCCATCGAGGACATTCCATTCCATTGATCTTGTCTTGTGTTCACCCTCTCTGTTTTCTTCCCTGACGTTTCATGTGGGAAATGATCCGTTTCACAGCGATCATTTCCCCTTGTTTATTACATTTCCAGGGAATGCTACAACCCATGCGTCTCGCCTGCCTCGATTTAAATTTGAGGTGGCGAATTGGGATTTGTTTGCATCCATTGCTGTTTTGTCAGACGAGATGGTGAATCAAGATGACATTGATCAATGTGTAGAATCTGTCACTCGTGTTATAATGGATGCTGCTCGCATATCTATTCCTGTTTCATCAAAATTACCAAAGTTACCGAAACCGTGGTGGAATCAAGCCTGCAAGATTGCCCACAAGAAGAGAAAAAAGGCCTGGGATACTTTTCGTAGGTATCCAACTTCCGAAAATTTGACTAAGTTCAAATTCGCAAAAGCCAATGCGCGACGTATCCGTCGTCAAAGCCAAAGAGAATCGTGGCAACAGTATGTCTCTGGCATAACATCTGCCATTTCCTCAAAGCAATTATGGAACAAAGTTCGGAAAGCCATGGGATTATATTCCACACATTCTATCTCGCTCGTGGAAGAAAATGGTCAGTTGGTTACTGACACGGTAGAAATCGCAAATTCTATTGCGAGAGCATTTTCTGCCGTGTCAAGTTCTACCACATATCCTGGCAATTTTCAGCGTATAAAACAACGCGCAGAATCCCATGCTATTAATTTTTCTCCTGACAGAGATACCGAACTTGCCTATAATTGCATATTTACTGAAAGGGAGTTGACACGATGCCTTCAGAAGACCAGGATGACAGCACCAGGTCCTGATGGCATCACTTACACAATGCTTAAACATCTTTCTAGTCACTCTCTGAGGAATTTATTGCGACTGTACAATCGCATTTGGGAAGAACATACTTTTCCTTTGGCTTGGCGACGTGCCATAGTTATTCCCTTTCCGAAACCCGGAAAAGATTCTAAAGATCCGAATAACTATAGGCCAATTGCACTTACCAGCTGCCTGTGCAAACTTTTAGAAAAAATGGTTAATTCTCGCCTTGTTCACATGTTAGAGACGACCAACGCTCTAACACCGTTCCAAAGCGGTTTTAGGGTCGGCCGCTCTACGGTAGATAACATCCTGTACCTCGAAACCCAAATACGTCATGCCTTTCTGCGCCGAAACCACCTCGTGGGTATATTCTTCGATATGGAGAAGGCTTATGATCGGACATGGCGATATGGTATACTTAAAGATCTGTACTATCTTGGATTTCGAGGACATCTACCGATGTTTATTAAGAACTTTTTGGCATTGCGAGAATTCAGCGTTCGCATTGGTACTGCATTTTCGGATACTTTTATCCAAGAAGAGGGCGTTCCTCAGGGTAGCGTACTCAGTGTTACTCTATTCGCTATTAAGATCAACGATATCCTGAATCAGTTGCCTCCTTCTGTCCAGGGAAATTTATATGTGGATGACCTGAGCATTTTTTGCCAGGGAAAAGACATGCGATTTGTCGAGCGACAACTGCAAACGACAGTTTCACGTTTGACCAAGTGGAGTGCGGAAAATGGTTTTAGCTTCTCTGTTCAAAAGACCTCTTGTATACACTTTTGCCGTCTACGAAATCTGCATCCTGACCCAGATATTTTTCTGGGTGGTAATAGGATTGCAGTAGTAGACGAGGCAAGGTTTCTAGGAGTTATTTTCGACAAGAAGTTGACATTTTTGCCTCACATTAAGGACTTGCGGGTGTCGTGTATGAAAAAGCTAAATCTCCTAAAGGTTCTTTCAAATACATCTTGGGGAGCAGAGCGTTTCACTATGCTGAATATCTATCGAGCTGTAATTCGCTCCAGATTGGACTATGGCTGTGCTGTTTATGGTTCAGCCCGTCCATCTGTTCTGCGTAAGCTCGATACGATACATCATTCAGCACTAAGAATCTGCTCTGGAGCTTTTCGCACATCACCTGTCGAAAGCCTTTACGCTGTGTGCAATGAATTGCCATTAGCCTCCACTCGCAGTTTGTTGTCTCTGCGACTTTATTACCGCATTTTGTCACATCCTGACCATCCTTTGCAGAATTGCCTTCTGGACAGATCTAAGGATGTACTTTTCAGGAATCACCCGTCCTGCATACCATCCTTTGGACTGCGAATAAGAAATACCCTGAGTGCAACTCCTCTTCATTCAATAGAAGTTGCCGAGCGCCCACTATTTGATAACATTCCTTGGCAGACTTCCAATATTTCCATATTACATTTATTTACTGACCATAGTAAATCTAATACTAGTCATATTGTATATAATCAAATTTTTAATTATCATCGCCATAATTTTAGTAATTACACAGCCGTATATACAGATGGCTCAAAATCCAGCGATCACGTCGGCTGCGCATTTGTATGCGGATCAGATACTTTTAATTATTCGTTACCATCTTTCATTTCCGTTTTTACGTCAGAATTTTTAGCCATGTACAAATCCCTTAAATACATTTCCCATCAATCTGTTGGCAATTTCATTGTCTATACTGATTCAAAGATTGTTTTAGAATCACTTTTATCAGACAATTTTATCCATCCACTGACTTCTGATGTTATAAAAGTATATAACAAGCTTATACGACGGGGCTATGACGTCATATTGTGCTGGATTCCTGGGCATGTT
The DNA here is from genome assembly GCA_963932185.1 of Troglohyphantes excavatus. NCBI lineage: Eukaryota > Metazoa > Arthropoda > Arachnida > Araneae > Linyphiidae > Troglohyphantes > Troglohyphantes excavatus. The sequence goes on from OZ010678.1 coordinate 23,284,217, forward strand.
GGCATTACTGGCAATGAATTGGCAGATCAAGCTGCCAAAAATGCCACATCCCAGCTTAATATCAGAATCCCATATGACGACCTGCGTAATGTTTTACGGGACCTTGTGCGGAAGGACTGGAGCGATGGCTGGAGGTTACAGACGGCTAATAAATTAGCCTCTGTATTTCCTAGCATCCCGCTCCTACCTTCCTTGTCATCTCGACGGTGTGATGTAATATTAACCCGTCTCCGCATAGGTCATTCTAGAGCAACACATAGACACCTATTGCTCAATGAAACCGCCCCACCGTGTCACCATTGCCAACAACCTCTCACTATTTTTCATATTTTAACTTCTTGTCCTCGTCTCAGATTTTTATATAATCGCTTTTTTAATACTTCATCTCCCCATTTGTCGTATTTATTGAATCATCCACCTCATTCATCACTATTTATCTTTTTAAACTACACAGGATTTTTACCTCTTCTTTGAATTTATATTTTGTTTATATGTATATCTTTTAGAATTTTAATGTTGGTTGAAATTACCTTGTTTTTGGCACAGCTTGCTTTGTTTTTAATGTTGGTTTGAATTACCGAGTGTTTGGCGCAGCTTGGCCATATTTGGCTCTTGCGCCATTAAAACCCATACAACCAACCAACCAACCCTAAACCGGGAAAAGATTCTAAAGATCCAAATAACTATCGGCCTATTGCACTGACCAGCTGCCTGTGCAAGCTTTTTGAAAAGATGGTGAATTCTCGCCTTGTTCACATGTTAGAGACTACCGATGCTCTAACAGCCTTCCAAAGCGGTTTTAGGGTCGGCCGCTCTACGGTAGACAATATTTTGTACCTCGAAACTCAAATACGCCATGCCTTTCTGCGCCGAAACCATCTCGTGGCTATCTTCTTCGATATGGAGAAGGCGTACGATCGGACATGGTGATATGGTATACTCCGAGATCTGTATTCCCTTGGGTTTCGAGGACATCTGCCGATATTTATTAAGAACTTTTTGGCATTGCGGGAATTCAGCGTTCGCATTGGCTCTGCATTTTCGGATACTTTTATTCAAGAAGAGGGCGTTCCTCAGGGTAGCGTACTCAGCGTGACTCTTTTCGCCTTAAAAATAAACGATATCATGAAACAGCTACCTCCTTCTGTCCAAGGCAATTTATATGTGGATGACTTGAGCATTTTTTGCCAAGGAAAGGACATGCGATTCGTAGAGAGACAACTGCAAACGACTGTTTCACGTTTGACCAAGTGGAGTGCGGGAAATGGTTTCAACTTCTCTGTCCAAAAAACATCCTGTGTACATTTTTGCCGTCTACGAAACCTGCATCCTGACCCAGACATTTTTCTGGGTGGGAATAGGATTGCAGTAGTAGACGAAGCAAGATTTCTAGGTGTTATTTTTGACAAGAAGCTTACATTTCTGCCACACATTAAGGACTTGCGGGTGTCGTGCATGAAAAAGCTCAATTTGTTAAAAGTACTTTCTAATACATTTTGGGGAGCAGAGCGATTCACTATGCTGAATGTCTATCGAGCTGTAATTCGCTCCAGATTGGACTATGGCTGTGCCGTTTATGGTTCAGCTCGATACGATCCATCATTCGGCACTAAGAATCTGCTCTGGAGCTTTTCGCACATCACCCGTTGAAAGCCTTTATGTTGTATGCAATGAATTACCATTGGCCTCCACACGCAGTTTGTTATCTCTGCGACTTTATTTTCTCATTTTGTCGCATCCAGATCATCCTTTACAAAATTTACTCTTGGACAGATCTAAGGATGTACTTTTCAGGAATCGCCCGTCCTGCATACCATCCTTTGGACTGCGAATAAGAGATACTCTGAGTGCCACTCCTCTCCATTCAATAGAAGTTGCGGAGCGTCCTCTGTTTGATAATATACCCTGGATAACTTCGAATATTTCAATTTTAAACTTGTTCCCTTGTTATGAGAAATGTAACACTAATCCAGTTATTTTTAATCAACTTTTTAATGATCATCGTAATAATTTTAATTCTCATACAGCCAAATATACAGATGGATCAAAGTCCATTGATCATGTAGGCTGTGCATTTGTATGTGGCTCCGAAAATTTTAGTTACTCATTATCACTTTTAATATCTGTTTTTACATCCGAATTTTTAGCCTTGTATAAAGCATTAAAATACATTTCTCACCAGACTGTTGGCAATTTCATAGTTTACACCGATTCCAAAAGCATATTAGAATCTCTGTCATCTGATTCTCTAAGCCATCCTTTAGCTTTTGAGGTGTTAACTATTCATAATAAACTTATCCGACGGGGCTATGGCGTCATATTGTGTTGGATTCCTGGGCATGTCGGCATAACTGGCAATGAAGTGGCAGATCAAGCTGCCAAAAATGCCACATCCCAGCTTAATATCAGAATCCCATATGACGACCTACGTAATGTTTTGCGAGACCTTGTGCGGAAGGACTGGAGCGATGGCTGGAGGTTACAGACGGCTAATAAATTAGCCTCTGTATTTCCCAGCATCCCGTTCCTACCGTCCTTGTCATCTCGACGGTGTGATGTTTTATTGACCCGTCTCCGCATAGGTCATTCGAGAGCAACACATAGACACCTATTGCTCAATGACACCGCCCCGCTGTGTAATCATTGCCAACAACCTCTCTCCATAATTCATATTTTAACTTCTTGTCCTCGTCTTAGAATTTTATACCATCGTCTTTTTAATACTTCATCTCCCACATTGCCCTATTTATTAAATCATCCACATCATCCATCACTATTTATCTTTTTAAACTACTCAGGATTTTTACCTTTGCTTTGAAATTTATTTTGTTCATGTGTAAATTTTTAGAATTTTAATGTTGGTTTGAAACATCTAGAGTTTGGCGCAGCTTGGCCACATTTGGCCTCTGCGCCATTAAACCCCATACAACCAACCAACCAACCTTTTTGAGTGATCATGAAATTTTTCAACTGCATCTTTCCATTTCTTAAATGGTAGGCCTACTAGTGAAGCATTACGAATTGATGAGTCGGCTTTCCCAAGGTAATCTAAAGCGAAAAGAACACAGTATTTACAGTATGCTCCATCATTATGCTTGGAATATGAAAGCCAATTCCACTTAAGAAGCCAACTATGTTGAAATTTTAGGTTTTTCTTGTGGAATGCAGTTACAGGAAACCCGAATGATGCCTCAGGCACAAAGAGTTTTGAGACTTGCTTGAATTATTTAGTATGTTCTGATTTTGTTGTAAACCAGATGGTCCTGCCTCAATAGAGGGCACGTAGAGTGGGCAATCAACATCATTTGAAATAGCTTGATTTTTCTGTGGTTTCTGAAAAAAATACAAAGCACATAATATATTAAATTATATGTGTAATAAAATTCGGAAGTTTTTTCCTTGAATGACCGTCCCTATATCTCATATGCTTCCATATCCTATACGCTGATATGTACGGCGAATATTGATAAGTTTGGAAAGGATGCTGTAATACTACCCCTGGCTACGTCATAATTTAGAGTAATATAAGCTTATTGACAAATACAAAATAATTTAAATTAATTTATATTCTTTTCTAAAAATTCATGGCATTATGACATTGCTAATATAACAGAATGATAAGCATATAGTTCAAATAATGTATTTTCTACTTACGTTTGAAGATTTTGGTTGATCCTTATTCTCTAGTCTTGGTCTCTTAATGAGAAATTTATCCATTGCTAAATAAGACAAAATTTTAATCAATTTAGATTTAAAACTATTACTTTTGAACGGTTCCACATATCCAAATGAAAACAAATGACAGATTTTAAGTTGAGAAAATATTGTTAAAATGGGGCAAGTTTCATAAAAATCCGTTCAGTCGTTTTTGAGTTAAGACCGAATAAACAGAAAAAATAAATCTATTGTGATTTTCTGAATCAGTGTATCCTAATTCTTGCAAAAAACTCAAAATGTGGGGTTTTGTTCGATTCCACAGACATACACTCCATTCTTATATATAAGTATTGATAAAATAAAAAAACACTTTTAGATAAACCAAAAATATCAATTAAAACATGGGCTATAAAAATTCATTTTTAACAGCAGATCTAAAACAAATGATACTTTCGAAAAAATACCTAAACACTTGCAATTTTAAAAGAATTAGAGCATTCGAAAGTTTAGGGAATTGTAAAAAGTCAAGACAGAATTATTTTATATATTTTTAAAGTTAATTTAAAAAGTTTTTATACTTTTTCCGGCAAAATTTTTTCTTTGATACTTAACTTAAATCAATAAAACATACCTTTTAATGATGTAGTGTATGTATATATATATATTTAAAACACTAAATTCGAATTTTGCTATCCAGGTTAGCCGTTCCATTTTTTGAAGAATATTTGATGATTTCAAATAAAAGAAAGTAAAATTATGGATTAACTGAAACTTTTAAAAACGGCTGAGCGCACGGCATACACAAAGGCATTTAATAAGTTAAAATCAATTCTAGATGCTGAAAGTCCACCAAGCAAGGACTTAGAAATGTCATTTTGTTTCTTTAAACAAAAAGATGACAAATTAGAAATCACTCATCAGGCGTACTTAGATGGTATAGTTGAAGAAGAAGAAGAATTTAAAACGGAATTTGAGAGTGTCGGAAGCTATAGGAAAAAATCTATTGAAATCAGATTTCGAGCCCAAAAAAGTGATCGAAAATGCCAATAAAAAGCAATATAATAATTCAACTGTAAATAATTCAGATAGTAGTCATAATGAGGACGAAGTTTCGTATAATGTACGACCAAACTTTCCTGCAATACAGCCGAGACAATTTAAGGGAATGGCTTACTTTTTGGTTGGTTGGTTGGTTGATTGGGGTTTACTGGCACAAGGGCCAAATATGGCCAAGCTGCGCCAAACACTAGATTTTTAAACCAACATTAAAATTCTAAAATATACACATAGACAAACTAAATTTCAAAACAAAGGTAAAAATCCTGTGTAATTTAAAAAGATAAATAGTGATGGATGATGTGGATGACTCAATAAATAGGGCAATGTGGGAGATGATGTATTAAAAAATCGATTATATAAAAGCTTAAGACGAGGACAAGAAGTTAAAATATGATGAATGGTGAGAGGTTGTTGGCAATGATGACACGGCGGGGCAGTTTCGTTGAGCAACAAATATCTATGCGTTGCTCGCGAATGACCTATACGGAGACGGGTCAATAAAACATCACACCGTCGAGATGACAAGGACGGTAGGAGCGGGATGCTGGGAAATACAGAGGCTAATTTATTAGCCGTCTGTAACTTCCAGCCTTCGCACCAGTCCTTCCGTACAAGGTCCCGCAAAACATTACGCAGGTCGTCATATGGGATTCTGATATTAAGCTGGGATGTGGCATTTTTGGCAGCTTGATCTGCCACTTCATTGCCAGTTATGCCAACATGCCCAGGAATCCAACATAGGAATCCAGGAATCCAACATAGTATCCAACCGTAGGAATCCAACCGCAACCCCGTCGGAGAAGTTTGTCATAAATAGTTTGCACCTCAAAAGCTAACGGATGTTTATAAGAATCCGATGACAGTGATTCTAATGTGCTTTTAGAATCGGTGTAAACTATGAAGTTGCCAACGCCTTGATGAGATATGTATTTGAGGGCTTTGTACAAGGCTAAAAATTCCGATGTAAAAACAGATATTAAAAGTGGTAATGAGTAGCTAATATTTTCAGAGCCGCATACAAATGCGCAGCCAACGTGATTAATGGATTTCGACCCATCTGTATATATGGCTTTGTGAGATTTAAAATTATTACGATGATCATAAAAAATCTGATTAAAAATAACTGGATTAGTACAAGATTTCTCTAATCCAGGAAACAAGTTTAAGATTAAAAGATTGGAATTCCTCCAGGGTATACTATTAAAGAGAGGACGTTCCGCAACTTCTATTGAGTCAAGGGAAGTGCCACTCAGGGTTTCTCTCATTCGCATCCCAAAAGATGGAATACAAGATGGTCGATTCCTGAAAAGGACATCTCGAGATCTGTCCAGAAGGCAATTCTGCAAAGGATGGTCAGGATGTGAAAAAATGCGATAATAAAGTCGCAGAGACAACAAACTGCGTGTGGAGGCTAATGGTAATTCATTGCACACAACATAGAGGCTTTCGACGGGTGATGTGCGAAAAGCTCCAGAGCAGATTCTTAGTGCTGAATGATGTATCGTATCGAGCTTACGCAGCACAGATGGACGAGCTGAACCATAAACAGCGCAGCCATAGTCCAATCTGGAGCGAATTACAGCTCGATAGATATTCAGCATAGTGAATCGCTCTGCTCCCCAAAATGTATTAGATAGAACTTTTAACAAATTGAGCTTTTTCATGCATGAAACCCGCAAATGCTTAATGTGAGGCAAAAATGTCAGCTTCTTGTCAAAAATGACTCCTAGAAACCTTGCTTCGTCTACTACTGCAATCCTATTACCACCCAGAAAAATGTCTGGGTCAGGATGCAGATTTCGTAGACGGCAAAAGTGAACGCAGGATGTTTTTTGGACAGAGAAGTTGAAACCATTTTCTGCACTCCACTTGGTCAACCTTGAAACGGTTGATTGAAGTTGTCGCTCGACAAATCGCATATCCTTTCCCTGGCAAAAAATGCTCAGGTCATCAACATATAAATTGCCCTGGACAGAAGGAGGTAACTGATTCAGGATATCGTTGATCTTAATAGCGAATAGAGTAACGCTGAGTACGCTACCCTGAGGAACGCCCTCTTCTTGGATAAAAGTATCCGAAAATACAGAACCAATGCGGACGCTGAATTCTCGCAATGCCAAAAAATTCTTAATAAATACCGGTAGATGTCCTCGAAACCCAAGGGAATACAGATCTCGGAGTATACCATATCGCCATGTCCGATCGTACGCCTTCTCCATATCGAAGAAAATAGCTACGAGATGGTTTCGGCGCAGAAAGGCATGGCGTATTTGGGTTTCGAGATACAGGATATTGTCTACCGTAGAGCGGCCGACCCTAAATCCGCTTTGGAAGGGTGTTAGAGCGTTGGTAGTCTCTAACATGTAGACAAGGCGAGAATTCACCATTTTTTCTAAAAGCTTGCACAGGCAGCTGGTAAGTGCAATTGGCCGATAGTTATTCGGATCCTTAGGATCTTTTCTAGGTTTAGGAAAAGGAATAACTATGGCACGTCGCCAAGTCAAAGGAAAAGCATGTTCTTCCCATATGCGGTTGTAAAGGCGCAATAAATTCCTCAGAGAGTGACTAGACAGATGTTTGAGCAATATGTAAGTGATGCCATCAGGACCCGGGGCTGTCATCCGAGTCTTCTGAAGGCATCGCGTCAACTCCCTTTCAGTAAAACTACAATTATAGTCAAGTTCGGCATCTCTATCAGAAGAAAAATTAACTGCATGGGACTCTGCGCGGTGTTTGATGCGCTGAAAATTGCCAGGATATGTGGTAGAACTGGACACGGCAGAAAATGCTCTCGCAATAGAATTTGCGATCTCTGCCGTGTCAGTCACCAACTGGCCATTTTCTTCCACGAACGAGATGGAATGTGTGGAAGATAGTCCCATGGCTTTCCGAACTTTGATCCATAATTGTTTTGAGGAAATGGCAAATGTTATGCCAGAAACATACTTTTCCCATGATTCTCTTTGGCTTTGACGACGTATTCGTCGCGCATTGGCTTTTGCGAATTTGAACTTAGTCAAATTTTCGGAAGTGGGATACCTACGAAACGTATCCCAGGCCTTTTTTCTCTTTTTGTGGGCAATCTTGCACGCTTGATTCCACCACGGTTTCGGTTGTTTAGGTAGTTTTGACGAGACAGGAATAGATATGCGAGCAGCATCCATTATGGCTATAGTGACAGATTCTACACATTGATTAATGTGGTCCTGGTTCACCATGTCGTCTGACAAATATGCAGCAGAAGCAAACAAATCCCAATTCGCCGCCTCGAATTTAAATCGAGGATGGCGGGACACAGGGGTTGTAGCATTCCCTGGAAATGTAACAAACAAGGGGAAATGATCGCTATGATATGGATCATTTCCCACTTGAAACATCAGGGGAGAAAACAGAGATGGTGAACATAGGACAAGATCAATGGAATGGAAAGTCCTCGATGGGGCGTGGAAGTATGTTGGTTGCCCATTATTGAGTACACATAGATTTTGATCGTGTATCAATTTCTCAATCTGACTTCCACGACGATTTAAGTCTGGGCTTCCCCAAAGAGGATTGTGCCCATTAAAATCGCCACATAAAACATAGGGAGCTGGTAGCTGGTCGCATAACCTGTCTAGATCTGCTTGTCGAATTATAGTATTAGGCGGTAGATAAATAGAGCACACTGTAATGAGAGTCTTTACAGTGACTCTAACTGCGATAGTTTGCAGATTTGTGTTGAGATTCAGTGGGGTGAAGGGAGCGCTATTGGATATAAATATAGCAACTCCACCACTGGCTCTATCTCCGCTAATATAATCCTTTCTAAGAGGAGTATACCCTTTAACAAGAGAGCTTTGTGTTGGTTTTAGCAGAGTCTCTTGTAGACAAAAGCAGATTGGATGGTATTCGTCAATTAGATGTTTAATGTCAACTGAATTGTGGTGAAAACCGCGGCAATTCCACGAAGAGACACAGGCCATTATGGGAAGGTAATTGGAGTGGTGAGCTGCTTCGTAGGTTTTATTTTTGGTTGGAGGTTTCCTGGCGTCTCCATGCCAGGTTCAACATCCATCTCAGTACCCTCGGAAGAGTCGGATGGAATGTTGTGAGGTATAGGGGTTCTGGGTTTCTTTGGTTTTTTAGTATTGCAGTTTTCGGATTGTTCTTTTTTATTTTTAAGAGATTTATTGAGGGCTGTAAGAGGAGAGATTATTTCAACTGCAGTATTTTTGTTATTTTTAGTGGATGTACCTTTGGAAAACAGAGGTTTGGGTGGGGTTTTAGTATTAGTTTGACAACTATTGCTTGTTGAAGGTTGATCTATGGATATTTCGCATTGAATTGCGATAGAGGAAGTGGATTTTTTGGTTGCTGCTGCATATGAAAGGTTAGGTTCGGTAGAGATATGGAGACTTGCTTTTTTGCATCCAAGTACGAGAGCTTCTGGGTTGTTCTCACAACCTGAATTTCTTTTTCCTCCTTCCACTTTGGGCAGATGCGAGAGTTGGCAGAATGCTCACCCTCGCAATTTGTGCATTTTAGTGGAAGGATACAGGTCTCGTAGGAATGGCCAATATTGGAGCATCTCGAGCAAGTCTCTACTCCTCTGCATGTGCTTGCAGAATGACCGAACCTTTGACACTTAAAGCAGCGCAAAGGATTCGGTATGTAGGGTCGGACTGGGCAGTTGAGATACCCAGCTTTAATATTTGCAGGTAGATCAGGACTATTGAATGTAAGTATTAAATGTTTAGTTTGGATGATACGGCCATCTCTCTTCATCGTTATCCTATGGACATTAGTCACTCCTTGAGATGCGAGCTCGGATTCGATCTCGCTCTCAGGAACGGCTAAGAAGTCCGATTCGGAGATGACACCTCTGCACGAGTTTAAACTATTGTGGGGAGATACGTTTATGGTTATATTGCCCATTTTATTAGCAGAAAGTAAGTTTTGAGATTGAGCAGTTGAAGTAGTTTCAATTAGATAATCGCCAGATCTGAGTTTTTTTACAGCTTTAGGGTTATCGCAGATTCCCTGAAGTCCTTTTTGGATAAAAAACGGAGACATGGTTCCAAGGATTTTTTCAGGGGAAGTAATAATGAGAAATTTTGCACTTAGTATAGGTAAAGATTGTTTGTCATTTGTCGGTTGATTAATAATAGAAATGGTAGCACTTGATGGGGTCGCCGGATACAAAGCCTCCGGCAGGGCATGGGTTTTAGGATCCATATGAGTTTAGGTGTTCATCCCGGTTCAGCCCCGCCCACCACCGAGCCCTACAAGGGGAGACAGTGCCACACTGCCACGGGGGTAAAACCGGGGTATAGTGCTACAGTTTCAGAGTGTGGATCCACGAGGGCACTCCTAGCTGCAGTACTAGCCCTTAAATGCCAAAAACCAATGGTGTCCAGCACGTCAGGGGAGAATTCACCTGGCGTACTGAACCACAGTGATATTAGGCGAGCCGGTTGACCAAAAGCGGGCTCACTCCTGGCCTCTCGTTTACGTCGAAGCATGGACCAAAGGGAACGCAACGACGTCTCTAGGAAACTAAACCCCGTCATAAACGAGACGTCGCAGGATCCCCAGGACTCCACTTTCCTACGATACGAGTTACCGCACACGGCAAACGTGCAGGTCAGACAATCTGACAGAAAACCAATAAAAACTGTCGGAATGAATACAAAAAGTGAAACAACAAAATTGAACCTACGAAATAATACTTGAATACAATTAAGGAAAACCCAACAATCATAAACAGAGGAGAAAATGAACGATAGAACAAAATATAAAAACTAAAAATCGTGCACTTGGTAGGGCCTTCGCTAAAAAGGAAAGAACGAAAAAAGCTAAGGCCCAGCTAGGGTACCTCGGGGTTGCCAAGCCCGTACTCGCAAGATGCGAGCCCCCTGAGGGGCTTACTTTTTGGAATCAATTCCGTAAATTACATGAAAGTAAATGTTTGAGTAATGCGGAAAAGTTCCATTACTTAATTCCGTCTATAGAGGAGCATTCTGAACCACGCGAATTAATTGAATCGTTTCTTATTACAAATGAAAACTATCCACTTGCCGTGCAATGTTTAGAAGAACGATATGGCCAAGAAGACATCTTGATACAAGTTTATATTAAAGATTTGCTGGCTATCGTTTTGAGTAATAGTGATAAAAAGAAATCCCCTGTCACTTTAAGTGCCTTATACAATAAATTAAACACTCAACTCGGAGCATTAGCTTCTCTAGGAATACGTCAGACAAAAGCGCAGTTATACTTTACCCCCTTGTAGAGAGTTGTTTGCCATATGTTTTGAAGTGTTTCGAAAGAGAGAAGCTTAAATTAGTTGGCCCAGATAACAGTTATAACCTAGATGCTTTATTAAGATTCCTTAAACAAGAAGTTGAAACCGAGGAACGCATAAAAATGGCTCGATCCGAATTCAGTACGAAGGAGAAAAAACCAGATGGCCAATCGGCGCCGATTATGCGCCCGAAAGTCAAAACAAACTATTCAGTCTCCGCTACTGATTTATTGAGTGCTCCAAACTTGGAAGAGTGTTTGCCTTGTGTTTTTTGCCACATTAAGAACCATGGAAATGCGTGTTGCCGAAAAGCCTTTTCAATCCCTTTGGATGAGAAATTAAGCATCATTAAAAAGAATGGTCTGTGTTATATTTGCCTAACCAAGGGCCACATAAGCAGAAATCGCAGATCAAAAATAAAGTGTGATTTTTGTGGGAAGGGGCGACATTTAAAATTTATGTGTTCTGTACTTGACAAAAATAAATAAAATGTTTCAGATATTGTGCATACTGATAATGTATTACAAACTGTAGATGCTTTGCACACATATTCGCAAACAAATGTGGATGTGTTTCTCCAAACGTTAGTTGCAAGATTAATAGGCTATAAAAAAGAAAAGAACGTCCGCCTTATTCTAGATTCTGGGTCCTCAAAGAGTTATGTGCTAAAATCAACCGCTATCAGCTATGTCCACACTTGTGCTTTATACCCTGGTTTGAAGCACAGACATTAAGAACGAACTAGACTGCTCATCTGAGAACTTTTGTCGAAGCAAATTGAAAAGAGGAAAATACACCCACTTGTTAAGTTTCTTCTGTAATGCACGGGATGGAGCTATTCGCGTACTAATCGAAATCTTTGTCATTATTAATGGTTTTATTTGGCTTTAAATTATTATTAAGATACTTGTTGGAGTTTGATTTGATGATTGATTGTCGTTCAAGAAATATTAACTGTAACCGTTACTTATATTTTAACATTTTCTTTCTTTATGCTAATTGTTGTACTATATATATGAAAGATAATTTTCAACCCCCTTTAACTTACCACCTCCTTTTACAAAACCACCCCTTTTGACTTCCTTCATTTCCATTCCTTTGTAAACCATCTCATTTAATTCTTGCTGACATTGCTGTTTCATTCTAACAATCTGCATTCTCTACGTGCCATTCTCAACCTTTCCCACGACAGAAAGTTCCCTATCACCCACGCTCGTAATTCCCTTTTGGGACCCCTCCAAAAACTTCATGTGTGTGCTCCGCCTTGACAAATCCCTACCCATTATACTTTTCCCTATGTTAGCTGAGGTTCTCCCTATTTGGGGAAATCTCATTCTCTTCTGGCTTCGACTCTCAAACCGCAAGGACGTGTGCTTCACGGGCTCCTGGTGTGATCATTAATAAAGAATATAAATACAACCTTTGGCCCTCTTTTTATTAAATCAATCTTAATATTTCAAAAGTCGACAGCGATATGCCTATGTCGGAATTCCCCTAACAATAATTAAAGTTAAAAAATTTAATTGAGATCACAAGGAGACCAGCCAACCATCCACCCACCAGCCGAACCCTTCCGATCCAGAGTCCATCCAAATGGAATTTACTTCAGCAATAAGCCGCCCATTTGGATCCCACCCCAGCCAACAACCAGGTCCGGAGAAATGCGCCGACGCCTTCCAGTTGCAGCGCTTTTCCAAGGAAGCCGAGACCATCACGCCCACCTCCGACGCTCCCGTCCGTGGACTTTACCTTTCACCGTGACGCCAACCGCCCCGAAGTACACCATGCTACCAAAAAATTGCTTCTACTTTGCCCATTTGAAGAAATACTGATGTCGAGCGCGCATACCCACCTCCGATGTGTCCAACCGCCCAGCAACGCTCCGGGAAAACCGTTACAGTCAACAGAAACCGAAAGTTCACACCCTTTACGATAGACCACCATCTTACCTTTTTTGCACAATAGAAGATACATTATGAAAATCGAAACCAAACTCCTTTCTACTCCGAAATCAAAATTCAAGGACGTGTGCCCGAACTTTGTGCTCGCGTTTTGTGCTGTTCTTCGTGGTTTTTTTTTTTTTTTTTTTTCATTTCCGCTTTTCGAATTTATGATCGGCAGTGTGATGAATGAAAGTCGATATTCTGCCATGTGTTCAGTGCCAACAAAATAAACGTTTTACATTCATTTAAATCATGATATTCCCAAAATATTTACCGAAATCAAAAAGAAGTTTCACATATCAAGTTGAATAATTGCAAGAAACGTTTAACTATGATTATTTTGTTTTCAGCGTCGCCTCAATAGTTATACTGTGAAAAAGAAAGTTCTACTTTGAAAAGTGTTAATTGTCAATATGATTTAATTATTTTAATTTTCATAAATGAAAAGTGTTATAATATTTTAATTTTAAAATTCTGAAATCGAGTTTTGTTTACGATTTTTATGAGATAGTTTGGTTTTCTATTGAGATAGGTTGGTTTTCTATTACAGTGCTTTTCATTACAAATTAATAGTGAAATGAGATTAACTTTTCAATTATAATTATTATTCAATTAATTATTGATTAGTGCATAATGAATTTTGATTTTGTTATTGATTTTTTACAGATTCTGAACTTAATATTTTCAGTGATAATGAGTAGTAACTAGTTAGAGAAGATAATTATTTTAATTTTAACAAATTTTAATGGAATAATTTGAGTTGGCATAATAAATTTTAGGAATCTAAATAATTGTGTTAACTTAAAATTGATATTTTGTGGATGTACAATTTTTATAATTCATGTACGAGAGAAGTTTTTCTAAATTAATGGGTCTTAGAATATAATATACTGGAATTCGTCCTTTTTGAAAAATGTCATGTTATACGACCAAAATGGATAGAGTGCACTGAACCCTTCATTGGCTCTATTACGTGAAACCCTGTAGATCTTCATTTGAATTGCGTACCCTGTTTGTTTTGGAAAATATGGGTGTATTTGCTTTTGAAGGACGAAATTTGAGTAAATTGTCTAAATGGTGATATTGATATTGTATTAGGGTTTTTATTTTGCATTGTTGCAACAGAAATGTTAACTAAATGTTTTTCACTTATTTCTCGAACTCATTTTAACCTTCACTGAGTCTGCTAATAACTTTTTTCCAATTTATTATTATATGTTCTTCTGACTTACCCATTTTAACATGTAAACTCTAATAAGTTTCCCACAAATTTATTTGGACACACACTTAACAATTACAGGTGAACTCGACATCACACATGTTTAACCATGTGCTTACCTTTTTCTTTAATCAAAAGAAATTTATTTCAATCAATCGCATATTTTCCTTCAATTTCAACAGCTTCACTTTGTTCTTTTTATTCACCCCAGTATACCTATATGTCAACTGTACATTTTCATTTTATACTTTGATAATTGTATTGTTTCTTGTTTATAATCAATAAGTGCATTTTGATTACTTCATATTGTTTATCAAACAACCTTACTGGTTCATCACTGTTCCTTAGTCAAATGTTTTGGTTTTTCTAAAACCCAATCAAATTATGTCAACATAGTAATATAATCAAACTAAGAGGATATTACATTGTATAATTGAGATGAATGAGTTCATGTGCCATCGACCTCTGAGAAATCGTAATCTGCAGATTGTCCAACCTGACCATGATTACTTGTTTGTTGAAAGAGTATAATTGTATATTTTCAAAGAACAAACCAGCTTGATCAAAATTTAACTACCACCAATTCAATTTTAGTATTTGTGACTATTTTCTTTGTGCAACATTCCACCATGGTCGACCATTTTTACATCAATCAAATCGAGGATCCTCCCATGTCAACAAATCACTCGAGCATGCTCCAACCATTTTTGGTTCAATCACATGGAGGTTTGACTTCGTCTTCTAAGAAAATGCTATTTTGATATCAAATGTATTAAAATTAGTAGATTTTGTTTTCAGAAATACTAACCGTAGGTTCATGAAGTATAGCTGAATTACATTTCAAGGATTATGTTTGTCAATACCTGCCATCCCACCTTAGTCAGGCTGTAACCAGTCATTTTTTTCACCAGTGACTTGCTTCACTCGGGTCTCTTTAGACTCCCATTTACAAAATTTCATTTTTTTTTGCGTTGCACTAAAGAGTTGTAGTAGTTACATATATTTTCTGACCGTCATATGTCTTTATATGAATAGAACACTTTTATTTTCATTGTTTACAACATATTTTTGTGTTTAATTTTCACTATGTACAATATTGATTTTTATATTGGTATACTTATTTTGGTATTGTAATTTAATTAGTTTCATAACTATTTGTAGAGCATGTGTTAAGGCGAGCACATACAGCAGTAATTTCAAAATTTTAATTGTACCTCTGTCAATAATATTTCTTCTCTCCAATCACTTACAAACTCTTCATGTTGCTCAGATGGTCTGATCAACCATTTGGCTGACATTACCTTCTTCTCTTACTTTTATCTTTTTCTCGCATTTGTGCTCATCGCTGGCCGATGTGTATGATTTTGCGGGAGGGAGATGAAAGATAATTTTCAACCCCCTTTAACTTACCACCTCCTTTTACAAAACCACCCCTTTTGACTTCCTTCATTTCCATTCCTTTGTAAACCATCTCATTTAATTCTTGCTGACATTGCTGTTTCATTCTAACAATCTGCATTCTCTACGTGCCATTCTCAACCTTTCCCACGACAGAAAGTTCCCTATCACCCACGCTCGTAATTCCCTTTTGGGACCCCTCCAAAAACTTCATGTGTGTGCTCCGCCTTGACAAATCCCTACCCATTATACTTTTCCCTATGTTAGCTGAGGTTCTCCCTATTTGGGGAAATCTCATTCTCTTCTGGCTTCGACTCTCAAACCGCAAGGACGTGTGCTTCACGGGCTCCTGGTGTGATCATTAATAAAGAATATAAATACAACCTTTGGCCCTCTTTTTATTAAATCAATCTTAATATTTCATATATTTCTGCTGTGATGTGTTGAATGAATAAAATTGAACAGGAATTTTACTACTTAGTCACGTTGATTTTACGTGTCTTTATTATTCAAATCTTAACCTCCAACAATAGTTGGTTATGGGCCAAAAACTAATCACGGTCCCAACTGAAATCGAAAGACTGAATTTTAAACTACTTTAGCTAAATTTTAAAATATAATTGTAGTGTGGTGTGTGACGACTGAGCGATAAATCGCCAAGTCTGTCTTCGCACCCACGAGGGTTACCTCTAGGAGGAAGCGCACTTCGAGCTTGAATCTCGACTCTGTCGGTACGCAAAGCGTAATAAAGAAATTCTATATCTAACCTTCTGATTCTATTAAAATAACCTAAGTCACCTCAATGGTGACCCGCGAACGAAAAAGAAATATAAATTAACGTTTTAATTAAAAAAAAGAATAGCAATTCCGAACGATTTTCTAAGAAGACGTTTTTACCAGCCGCTACGGGACAACGTTCTGATGGAACGGCGAGGTTCAGTTCGATTCACAAGCGATGAAGCAGCGAAATGGAACTAACGACGGGTAATATGATATGCTTACGTAGTTGATGGTGTTTTTAAATTATTATGGAGTGCGTGCATTAACTTATATTGAATTATTCACCATTTTAATAAAAAAAAATCGAAATGACCGAATTAACTGTGAACGCGGTAAAGATACCAACATACAATCATGGTGATCCGTCGTTGTGGTTCATCATGGTCGTGAGCACTTTTGAACTGGGCACACCCAAGGCAATAAAGGATTCTTAAACAAAAATCAACTACGTGCCTGGCTGCCACAGGCGACTATTTTTAAGATTCGGCGAGTATGGCGACTATTTTTATTAAAATAGTGCCAAAAGCGACTATTTTCATAAAAATCCTCTACTTTTTTCAGCCTTGGGCGACTTTTTTTTTTAGTACCACTGTTCTTCAACCAAGGTTGCTGATGGCCACCACGGGTAGCTTACGTCACATCGACGTCATTGCCGAAACAGAAACCTGTCTGTGGGACTGGTAGTCTGCGCATGCGTGAGCATGCACGTTTTCTCGTTTCGAAGCGTTACGTCATCTTTTGGTTTACTCGTTTCAAACTGCTACGTCATCTGATTGGGTGTTGCACATGCTTCAATTATGATTTCGCCAAGTGTCATTTATCGCCAAATCATTTTACCCGTTCTAAGAAATTTGTGTTTACGGTTTTTTCACTGCGCCAAGCAAAGAAATGTTCTTTCCCTTTGTTCTTGCAAGATATAATTCTCCTTTTCAATAGGTAAGTGAACCATACGATTTATTTTTTAAAAATATTTTTTGTTGCATAGCAAACAATTTATCTTAAGAAACAATTTGGATTAAGATTGTAAATTTTCGAAATTCCCTCCGATTTCGTAAAAGTGCCAAGGAAATGTCGTTAGAACATGAGAACTTTATAATGCATCCAAGTATAATAATGGAATTTTCTTCAAATAGCGATATTTTTAAACTTTATGTGCCTTGTGAAATTGTTATAGATTTTAAATTAAAACAGTTCGCTAAATAACAGCTCGAAATCCATACTAAATTTACTATAGTTTCCTTTTTGATTTCGGCGCTGTTCGTATATGTAAAAAACATTAATATCGCCTTATAATGTTCATATTTTACATTTAGCTTTGCTTTGAATAGCGTTATATGAAAATATCTGTGAAATATTTTTCATTGATATTTTTTTGTATTTATAATCGCAGGTATGGGAATTCTGCGCCAGAAAGCGCTAAAAGTGGAATCCTGCGCCAACTTGCTACAAAACCACATAATGGGCGATTTTACACCAATTTTGTTAAAATTCTCGTTGAACACGTGCGCCAAACAAGCCCTCACACGCCAAGCCTTGGTGCATATTTGTTTGGCGCTAAATAAAGTTACGACTGCCTCAGGAAAAGAAAATGGGAGAAATTTTAAGTACGATTTAAACTTAAATAGTATTTGCAGAAATATAAGATACGAATGACGCACTTTTGTCCGGTCTACAGTAGTCATGCAGTACGCAATGAGAATCACTACAGTTACAGACCAAATGACCTTTCTAGACGACCGTAGTCAAATGAAATGCTGATTTAACCTTATTTTTATACTCGGAAGTAATATATGAAGTAAAGTAATAATTCAACAGTATCTATGACTATTTAATAATTTTACAGCGCTGTTTATTTTTTTTCCAGGCATTATACTCTAAATAATAAACACTACATAACATGTCTTTTCATGCACATAAATAGAGATTGTACTTGATGAGCCTTATGTAAATGAAAAATAGCTTGTACTTGATGAGCCTTATGTAAATGAAAAATAGCTTGTACTTAAGAAATTATATATACTTTTATGTTTTACAAGAATATAAATTTAACTTGAAAGACAGTTCGACCAAAATGAAAAATCTCCAAGAATTTGTTAATAAACATAGTTATCTTCATATAAAGTATAATATATTTTGAAAACAGTATGACACATGTATTGTAAATAGTTTTTTGTTTTATACATTTCAAAACTTGAAATCGCTTTGAACCTCCCTTGGCTTCCCACCGAAACGTAGGTGAAGCAATAATTGGCGTCCACGACAGCAAAGAGCACAATGCTAAAAAAAACTTTGTAGTTAAAATACTGGCTTCCTGTATTTATAGGAGCCTGAATCATTACATGTTTTCCATCCACACTACCAAGACAATGTGGAAAATTACATTTACGTTCATATTCAATTGCTACCTTGTACAAAGTGTTCTTCTTTAGTAGTACTCGTCTGAAATAAAAAAATTTCTGTTAAATACCACATGGAAATCATCTCCATAAACATAATTCTAATTATCATAATACAAGCTTATTTTCAGAATTTAAACACCCAGGATGCATAAATACTGGCAGATGCTTCCGATGTTGCTGAACAATCTTTTGCAACAACAAGTGCTTCGCCAAAGAGGGTACCAAAGAAATCTAATAAAAAGAGGAAAACTGCTGTGCAGATGGCTGAAGAGGCGCATGATGTTATGAAAAAAATGACAACCACTTTAGACGGCAAGGTTGAATTCACCGCCTTTGGTATACACGTAGCTTGTCAGATACGAAGCCTAACTTGAAAGTATGACCAAGCAATTGCCAAGTACAGAATTAACCAAATTTTACACGAACTTGAAATGGCCCAGTTTCTTTCTGGCCAAGTGTTTGTTCCTCAGCCACATAGCATTCTCAGCCAACATCATGCACTTCATCAAACACTCTGCTAAAAACATCCATGCTTTTAGAAAGCGAGTGTATTGTCCAAACTGATTATACGCAGAGAGTTTTTGAACAGATGTAAAAGTGTATTTTTTTATATTTATTTTTCTACATTCAGTTGTCATACTCATTTTTATATTCATGCAAACATGTAAGAAATATTGTCCCTTACCTTGATGTATTCATTTAATGTCCCAATCAGAGCTTCGCACACACTTGGAATGAACAGCGAAATAGCAGATGCAGAAATCTTAAACAAATAGCTTAAACTTTTGTAGCTATCGCCAGTGGCCAAAAATCTCAAGGTGAGGGCAAGTTTTTTGCAAGCAAGTATAGCGTCTAAACGTAGTGTCTTTCTTTTAAATTTTGTGCACAATCCTGCTGAGTAGGTATTCGCAATCAGCACTTGTCATTCGTAAGAAATTCTCCCATCGCATCGCATTTGTAACACAATGACGAGTCTTCTGCATTATCGTCTTGGTTCAAATCTTTTAACATATCACTACCACTGTACTTATTCCTTGAATGGAGATATGGTCGTACCCAAAACCTCAGTTTCCTTTTCGAACTTAAAGCTGCTAGAACTACTGTTGCAGCAGCAGCACGTTCTTTGCTTGCCATTGCGAAGTGAACTGATTGACTTTCTAGAGTTCATTACATGTCAACTGCAAGAGCTACAAAACTTTTACTCGAGCTATATAGCACTGCTCGGGCTATATAGCAGTTTTGCTACATAGTGTAAACCCGCCTTATCGCAGCTAAGACCCTTGATGAAATTTTAGAAAAATTAGATAAAGTGTTCATACGATTAGCTCCTGTTAAATGCAAATTGTTTGCGGATAAAATAGATTATTTAGGATTTGAACTCTCGGAAAAAGGCATAAAACCAAATTCGGAACGAATTAGAAGATTTACTAGGCCAAAAACAGCTCAAGAAGTATAAAAAAAAAAGCTGATCGGGAGTACCGGATACTATAGGAATTTAATACAAAATTACGCAAAAATTGGAAATGCAAAAGGCTAAATTTCGGTGGGACAGTAGCCATGTGGATGCGTTTCAGCTGAGAATACTGAACTGAACGGATGCCGTTTTCCAGGCATTGATCCATTTACAAATTTTGCAGCTGAACCAACATGATATTGGCTTTTGAATCCAACAGTATAGCCATGGTTTATGGATGTACCTTCAGGCTCCCTGGAGATTTTTTTAGAAATACATCCGTGAATAACGTTCCTACAAGACATGTCTTTCTTCAGCCTTTACGGGAATTGATGCAGCAGCTGAGACCAGTACCGACTTCGATTAATCGCGACTTGGCGTCATCAAAATACGTCTTTGTGCGCGTTGATTATGTACGAAGACCCCTTACACAGCCATATCACGGACCATTATTTCTCGAAGTGACAAGTATTTCATTCTGGACATAAACGGCAAACAGAGCAACATAGCTCTGGACAGACTAAAACTAGAGTATTTCCTAGATAGTGCCATGAATGATCCGGCGCAAGATCCTGTCTCACCAAGTTCTGGCAGCATTGTCATCGTTCCGGAAGAGTTTCCCGCCCGGTTGTGCGTTTCGCAAGTTGACCAGCCACCGTGACTCCGGAAGTATAGTGTGGTGACCACTTAGCCACCATCCACACAGCGCTACTCTTTACCGGACAGGCCAGCACGGCATTCATTGATTTGTATTTTATTTGTAAACTACCGTGTCTAAAAATCGCTGTTTACAAGTCGTATGACGATGTGGTGAATATGTTCAGTTGTTCTAATTTATAATGAGAATTGGTTACAAGCCGAAGATCATCAGGAGTGATAGAGGAGGAGAATATCTTAATGGTTGGTTGGTTGGTTGTATGGGGTTTATTGGCACAATAGCCAAAGATGGCCAAGCTGCGCCACACACTAGATAATTCAAACCAACATTAAAAGATTAAAATGTATACACACAAACTAAATTAAATTCAAAGAAGTGGTAAAAATCCTGCGTAATTTAAAAATATAAATAGTGATGAATGAGGTGGATGATTCAATAAATAGGATAATGTGGGAGATGAAGTATTAAAAAAACGATTATATAAAATTCTAAGACGGGGACAAGAAGTTAAAATATGATGGATGGTGAGAGGTTGTTGGCAATGATTACACAGCGGGGCGGTTTCATTCAATAATAGATGTCGATGTGTTGCTCGCGTATGACCTATGCGGACACGAGTCAATAGCACGTCACATCGTCGAGATGGCAAGGACGGTAGGAACGGGATGCTGGGAAATACAGAGGCTAATTTATTAGCCGTCTGTAACCTCCAGCCATCGCTCCAGTCCTTCCGCACAAAGTCCCGCAAAACACTTCGAAGATCATCATATGGTATTCGGATTTCTAACTGGGATGTGGCATTTTTGGCAGCATGATCGGCCAGTTCATTACCAATTATACCAACATGCCCAGGAATCCAGCAAAAAATGATGCCATAACCCCGCCGGATGAGTCTATTATGGACAATTAAAACATCAGTTGCAAGTGGATGATTTAAAGCATCTGATGAGAGAGATTCTAAAATGCTTTTTGAATCTGTATAAATTATAAAATTGCCAACGCTTTGATGGGAAATATATTTGAGAGCTTTGTACACGGCTAAAAATTCAGATGTAAAAACAGAAACAAAAATTGATAAAGAGTAACTAAAAGTCTCTGAACCGCATACAAAGGCACAACCGACGTGATTACTGGATTTTGACCCATCGGTGTATACAGCTGTATGAGGATTAAAATTATGTAGATGGTCGTTAAAAATTTGATTATAAATTACTGGACAAGTGATTGATTTTTCAAGTCCACCAAACAAGTTTAAAATTGAAAGATTGGAGGTCTTCCAAGGTACATTGTCGAAAAGGGGACGATCGGCAATTTCTATTGAAGAAAGAGGTGTGCCACTCAGGGTGTTTAGCATGCGAATCCCAAAAGATGGTATGCGAGATGGGCGATTCCTGAACAAGACATCCTTAGACCTGTCCATAAGCGAATTTTGCAATGGATGGTCTGGATGCGACAAAATGCGATAATAAAATCGCAAAGACAACAAACTGCGAGTGGAGGCCAATGGCAATTCATTGCACACAACGTAAAGGCTTTCAACGGGTGAAGTGCGAAAAGCTCCAGAGCAGATTCTTAGTGCTGAATGATGTATCGTATCGAGCTTACGCAGCACAGATGGACGAGCTGAACCATAAACAGCACAGCCATAGTCCAATCTGGAGCGAATTACAGCTCGATAGATATTCAGCATAGTGAATCGCTCTGCTCCCCAAAATGTATTCGAAAGAACTTTTAACAAATTGAGCTTTTTCATGCACGACACCCGCAAGTCCTTAATGTGCGGCAAAAATGTCAGCTTCTTGTCAAAAATAACTCCTAGAAATCTTGCTTCGTCTACTACTGCAATCCTATTCCTACCCAGAAAAATGTCTGGGTCAGGATGCAGGTTTCGTAGACGGCAAAAATGTACACAGGATGTTTTTTGGACTGAGAAGTTGAAACCATTTTCTGCGCTCCACTTTGTCAACCGTGTAACAGTTGTTTGCAGTTGCCTTTCTACAAATCGCATGTCCTTTCCCTGGCAAAAAATGCTCAGGTCATCCACATATAAATTGCCCTGGACAGAAGGTGGTAGCTGGTTCAGGATACCATTTATCTTAACAGCGAAAAGTGTCACGCTGAGTACGCTACCCTGAGGAACACCCTCTTCTTGTATAAAAGTATCCGAAAATGCAGAGCCAATGCGAACGTTGAATTCTCGCAATGTCAAAAAGTTCTTAATAAATACCGGTAGATGTCCTCGAAATCCCAAAGAGTACAGATCTTGAAGTATACCATATCGCCATGTCCGATCGTACGCCTTCTCCATATCGAAGAAAATAGCCACGAGATGGTTTCGGCGCAGAAAGGCATGGCGGATTTGGGTTTCGAGGTACAGGATGTTATCTACCGTAGAGCGGCCGCCCCTAAAACCGCTTTGGAAGGGTGTTAGAGCGTTGGTCGTCTCTAACATGTGAACAAGGCGAGAATTCACCATCTTTTCTAAAAGCTTGCACATGCAGCTGGTAAGTGCAATTGGCCGATAGTTATTCGGATCTTTAGGATCTTTTCCAGGTTTAGGAAAAGGAATAACTATGGCACGACGCCAAGCCAAGGGAAAAGCATGTTCTTCCCATATGCGATTGTACAGTCGCAATAAATTACTCAGAGAGTGACTAGATAGATGTTTTAGCAAAATGTAAGTGATGCCATCAGGACCCGGTGCTGTCATCCGAGTCTTCTGAAGGCATCGCGTCAACTCTCTTTCAGTAAAACTACAATTATAGTCAAGTTCGGTATCTCTATCAGGAGAAAAATTAATAACATGGGATTCTGCGCGTTGTTTTATGCGCTGAAAATTGCCAGGATATGTGGTAGAACTGGACACGGCAGAAAATGATCTCGCAATAGAATTTGCGATTTCTACCGTGTCAGTAACCAACTGGCCATTTTCTTCCACCAACGAGATAGAATGTGTGGAATATAATCCCATAGCTTTCCGAACTTTGATCCATAATTGTTTTGAGGAAATGGCAGATGTTATACTAGAGACATACTTTTGCCATGATTCTTTTTGGCTCTGACGACGTATTCGTCGCGCATTGGCTTTTGCAAATTTAAACCGAGTAAAATTTTCGGATGTGGGATACCTTCGAAACGTATCCCAGGCCTTTTTTCTCTTTTTGTGGGCTATTTTGCAGTCTTGATTCCACCACGGTTTCGGTAGCTTTGGTAATTTTGATGAGACAGGTATAGATATACGAGCAGCATCCATTATAACATTAGTGACAGATTCTACACATTGATCAATGTCATCTTGATTCACCACCTCGTCTGACAAATCAGCAATTGACGCAAACAAATCCCAATTCGCCGCCTCAAATTTAAATCGAGGCGGACGAGATACATGGGCTGCAGCACTCCCCGGAAATGTAACAAACAAGGGGAAATGATCGCTATGAAATGGATCATTTCCCACATGAAACGTCAGGGGAGAAAACAGAGAGGGTGAACACAGGACAAGATCAATGGCATGGAAGGTCCTCGATGGGGCGTGGAAGTACGTTGGTTGCCCATTATTGAGTACACAAAGATTTTGATCGTGTATCAATTTCTCAATTTGACTTCCACGACGATTTGTATCTGGGCTTCCCCAAAGAGGATTGTGCCCATTAAAATCGCCACATAAGATATAAGGCACCGGAAGCTGGTCGCATAACCTGTCTAGATCTGCTTGTCGAATTATATCATTAGGCGGTAGATAAATAGAGCACACTGTAATGAGAGATTTTACAGTGACTCTAACTGCGATAGCTTGCAGGTTTGTGTTGAGACTCAGTGGGGTGAAGGGAGCGCTATTATATATAAATATAGCAACTCCACCACTGGCTCTATCTCTGCTAATGTAATCCTTTCTAAGGGGAGTGTACCCTTTAACAAGAGAGCTCTGAGTTGGTTTTAACAGAGTTTCTTGTAGACAAAAGCAGATGGGATGGTATTCATCAATAATATTTTTAACGTCTACCGAGTTCTGGTGAAAACCGCGGCAATTCCACAAAAAGACACAGGCCATTAGGGGAAGGTTATGGGATTTGAAGGCTGCTTTATCGGTTTTATTTTAGGAGCGAGATTACCTGGTGTCTCCATACCAGGCTCTACCTCCATATCAGCAGCATCAGAGGAGTCTGAAGGGATATTGTGTGATATGGGGGTTCTGGGTTTCTTTGGTTTTTTAGTGTTGTTGTTTTCGGATTGTGCTTTTTTATTTTTAAGGGATTTATTGAAAGATGTTAAAGGAGATACAACTTCAACAACATTATTTTTGTTAGTTGTAGTTGTACCTTTGGATAAAACAGGAGTGGGTGGAGTTTTAGAAATAGTTTGACGACTATTGCTTGTAGTTGGCTGATCTATTGATATTTCGCATTGAATTGCGATAGATAATGTGGATTTTTTAGTGGCGGCTGCATATGATAAGTTAGGTTTGGGCAAAGTGATAGAGACTTGCTTTTTGGCATCCATGTAAGAAAGTTTCTGGGTTGTTCTCACAACCTGAATTTCTTTTTCTTCCTTCCACTTTGGGCAGATGCGAGAGTTGGCAGAATGCTCGCCCTCGCAATTTGTGCATTTAAGTGGAAGGGTGCAATTCTGGAAGGAATGGCCAATATTGGAGCATCTAGAACAAGTCTCTACTCCTCTACATGTGTTTATTGAGTGGCCGAACCTTTGGCACTTGAAGCAGCGCAAAGGATTCGGTATGTAGGGACGGACTGGGCAATTAAGATACCCAGCTTTAATATTTGTTGGTAGATCAGGGGTGTTAAAGGTAAGAATTAAATGCTTGGTTTGAATAATGGCGTCATCTCTTTTCATCGTGATCCGGTGGACGTTAGTCACACCTTGCGATGACAGCTCGGCTTCAATTTCCTTTTCAGGAACAGCCAAGAGATCTGATTCAGAGATGACACCTCTAGATGAATTAAGACTATTGTGAGGGGATACGGAGATGGTTATATTTCCCATCTTAGTAGCCGATAGCAAGTTTTTGGATTGAGCTGCTGAGGTAGTTTCTATTAAATAGTCGCCAGATTTTAATTTTTTAACCGATTTTGGATTGCCACAGATACCTTGTAGGCCTTTTTGAATAAAAAATGGAGACATGGTACCGAGAATATGGTCAGGGGAGGTAATCATGAGAAATTTAGCATTTTGTAGTTTTTGATGGATTGTCAATAGAAGTTGCGGAATTTGTTTCACTGGATGGGGTCGCCGGATACAAAGCCTCCGGCAGGGCATGGGTTTTAGGATCCATATGAGTTTAGGTGTTCATCCCGGTTCAGCCCCGCCCACCACCGAGCCCTACAAGGGGAGACAGTGCCACACTGCCACGGGGGTAAAACCGGGGTATAGTGCTACAGTTTCAGAGTGTGGATCCACGAGGGCACTCCTAGCTGCAGTACTAGCCCTTAAATGCCAAAAACCAATGGTGCCCAGCACGTCAGGGGAGAAATTCACCTGGCGTACTGAACCACAGTGATATTAGGCGAGCCGGTTGACCAAAAGCGGGCTCACTCCTGGCCTCTCGTTTACGTCGAAGCATGGACCAAAGGGAACGCAACGACGTCTCTAGGAAACAAAACCCCGTCCTAAACGAGACGTCGCAGGATCCCCAGGACTCCACTTTCCTACGATACGAGTTACCGCACACGGCAAACGTGCAGGTCAGACAATCTGACAGAAAACCAATAAAAACTGTCGGAATCAATACAAAAAGTGAAACAACAAAATTGAACCTACGAAATAATACTTGAATACAATTAAGGAAAACCCAACAATCATAAACAGAGGAGAAAATGAACGATAGAACAAAATATAAAAACTAAAAATCGTGCACTTGGTAGGGCCTTCGCTAAAAAGGAAAGAACGAAAAAAGCTAAGGCCCAGCTAGGGTACCTCGGGGTTGCCAAGCCCGTACTCACAAGATGTGAGCCCCCTGAGGGGGAATATCTTAATGAAAGTATGCGTTCTTTCTTCAGAAGCCAAGATATTGAACATCAAATGACAGCTCCACGATCACCGCAACAAAATGGTTGTGCTGAGCGTAAAAACAGATCTTTGATGGAAATGGTCCGTTGCATGCTCGTTGATGCGGTACTACCAAACCAATACTGGGGAGAAGCTGTAGTAACCGCAAACTACTGACAGAACCGTTTGCCAACAAAAGCAATTGTGGGAACACCTTTTGAGAAGTGGTACGGTGAAAAACTAATTTGAAGCAGTGAGATTTTGGTGGTAAGGCTTTCATTCATGTACCGGATGAAGAAAACTTGACAGTAAAGCTCGAGAATTAACTTTTGTAGGATATGCAGAAGGTTCAAAAGCTTTCCGATTGCTTGACAGAACAACAAATAGAATCTATATCAGTAGAGATGTGAAGTTAGTTGAAACGTCGCATAAGGGGATGTCAAGTAGAGTAAATAAAAATGAAGTCAATTCTCATGAAGATAAATATCAAATTGATATAGATATAAATGATGATGCTTCGGGTGAAGCAGAGGGGACTGAAGAGGAGACTGGGACTGTTCGAGTCTCGTCTAGAAAAACAAAAGGCATTCCACCAAAGAGACTAATAGAGACCTGCAACCTTGCTATGCCTGCAAGTGAACCGGCGAGCTATAGAGAAGCAGTAAATAGTCTTGAAAGAGAAGAGTGGATAAAAGCCATGCAAGAAGAAAAAATGCATCGAGAAACTTATCGGATACGCGAATGCTAATTGGGCCAGCGACAAAACAGATCGTAAGTCGAACAGCGGATACATTTTCAAGATTTTCAATGGCAGTGACCCCCCCCCCCCCCACACACACACTTTTTCGCTGTGTGAGTGATTTCTTGAGGTAAAGTGCGGGAGTCGCCACAAAGAAACCGAGGTTCCCAGGCGCAATAACTTTTCGAGTTGAACATGGACTCAAAGAGACAGAACTTGAGGGGGCGTTTCTAGCCTCGTCTGCTAATCTTAAAAGGGAAGGGTCGCTATCGGACTTTGTTGGGCGTCCGCTATAAATTTGTCTCTATGCTTTGTAAACGTGCGAAACTTGACATTACATAACAATATGGCGCCACCGATGTTCAGCCATGCTGCACTAAAAATTCGTTACGGGCCCCTGGAATTTTCGTAGTCCGTTCGCAGAGTTCAAAGGTCAGTGTGGGAAGGATTAAAATCGAAGGGGGATTTTGACCACTAAGGTGATTTTAGGGCGGGTAATTTTGGCCCATAGGCGATGGACTCGGAGACCCTGAGGGCGCTTACTAAACTTTAATTCGTTAAAGGGAAAGTCGAAGACGGGAATTAAAGTTAGGTCGGAGCGAAAATCCGGGAGCTAAGAGAGTCTGATAAAAATTTTAAAACGAAAAGGACTTGAAGAGAGTCTCTCTAAAAAGAAAATTTCCAATGAAGTCTCATCTATAAGGCAGTCTCTGAAGGATACCAAAAGAGCCCAAAGAGTATCTAAACCCCTCTTGAAGGAAAAAAAAGTGATTTTGGCCTAAAGCCGCCTTTAGAAAAGAAAAACAATTCGTATGCCGATCAAGACTTTCGAAGGATGATGAAAAACCGACGTGCCCAGAACCTTGTAGAAAAATTCTCACCGAAAATAAATCGCCCATTCCAATATAGTAAATTTGGTTTCGCAGTGCAAAACCACAGACATCGTCGTGTGTCAATCGTGTTTTAGAACTAGAAAAGATTTCTACAATGTGCCCGAATCTAGGTACCAGCAATTTGATGACAATTTGGGGTGAGTGCCATTTTATTCCTAATTTCATTTTCAACTAGAACAAACCAGAACACAGTATTTAGTATAAGTGAACAAACCAGAGAACAGTATTTAGTATAAGTGTATTTTGAATAATTTAGTACAAGTGTATTTTGAATAATTTGTCTAGTGTTTACTACAATTTGATTTGATTAGAGATATAGACAATTTGTGTCTAGAGCGTAAATCCCTTTTAATTAGCGAATTAATGTATCTTGTAATTATATGTATCATCGGACTATAATAAATGTATTTGTGTTTAAAACCTTGTCTGTCACTCTTGGAGTTATTGATATTTTAATAATTCAACGGCAATGCAAGTTATAAATTAAACCACTATACGAAAGGCCATTTTCCAAATTAAATATGTAACGCAAAAGTAAATCTAACCACTAAAACATCTTACAAATTTTATAATGAAAGAAGCGAACCGTCGTCATCTCAGCCCCCCCAGCACCTGTTTGTCTGTAAAGAGGTGAAGCCAGATACAAGGGGCTGCAAAGAATGACTTCTGAGATGTTTGCCTCATGATGATGACGTCATATTCTCTCTACTACGGTCCATTCATGCTCGAAGGAAACAACTCTAATGCGCACTATTGCCAATTCTAGTGAAGGCCGAGTGGATTAAGGCGTCAGCTGTGAATCCGAGGATTCCCGGTTCGAACTTGTGCGACGGGCTAGACCAACAGTAAAAACGTAGTGATATTGCGATGGGGTTACCAACTTCGCTACTAAAATGTCGTCCAGGACATCCACAAAAAATTAACGGCGTGTATACGGAACTGATGCACGATAAATCTGATCAGGGTCCAAAGTACCGACGTCTATTGAAGGCTTTGGGTGCCAGCTCAGATGTTGTCCTGGTCATCTGACCATGGTTCACAAATACCAGGCATCGCTCCCGGGTCTTTCCTCGAGATAGGCCGCGAGCCGTCACCAATAGCTTAATGTGCAGCACTAGTGCGACGTTTTTTAATCAAACCAACTCGATGAATAACAGAGATAAAGCAACAATCAGATGAGCAAAAATCTCTTAACGTACAGATCAAATCAAAAGTAGTGTTAAGTAATAAGTTCGATATCTACCGTGAATATGTCATCATCTAAATCTCTCCATGATGTTTTACACCAAGATTCGGAAACTATCGAGGCATTCTTAAAACTTGACTCTTCTACTATTAACGCATTAGATTCATTTCTAGAAACTCCTCTTCTTCGCATTCTGAGGGATAAGAAGTATCCAGTCGAACTCTTTCAGCTATTGATGAATTATGGTCCGGATTGCAATTGTAGAGATAGGAGATATTTAGATAGACCAAGATTTGGAAACTATCGAGGCCTTCTTAAAACTTGACTCTTCTACTATTAACGCATTAGATTCATTTCTAGAAACTCCTCTTCTTCGCATTCTGAGGGATAAGAAGTATCCAGTCGAACTCTTTCAGCTATTGATGAATTATAGTCCTGATTGCAATTGTAGAGATAGGAGATATTTATTGCCTCTCATTATCGCTCTTAAGAGAAAATGCGACGAAGTCTTCATCAGACTGTTGCTACAGATAGATAGATATGTTTATTGTAGTGGGCCGTAGCCCATTTACAAAGGTTGGCAACAAATTTTAACAAAAGCTGTTACAAAGTTTGATAACACAAAATACAATATAATACATTTTTAAAAAAAACTAAAACACAATTTGAGACAAATATACAAAAAAAAGACAAACATAAATTACATGAACAATTAGAATTGGGTTTTCAATAAGTTATTCCTGCACAAGTTCACTGATCAAGTCCTCCCGGAATTTTAAAACAGATATTACATAATTATAAAAACAAAAATATTCTTTATTGTAAAATTTTAGGATGGTTGAAATGTTACTGGATTCAATTGATAAGTATTTTTGTCTGAATGCATCGTAGATAGGACAGACTAAAAAAACATGATCCCAGGTTTCATTTTCTGTTGTGTTACAAAACTTACAGGACTCGTTAGGAAAAATTTCGAAAGCAACTCCTTTAAAAAATATACGCGATTGACTGCAACGAATTTGTATAATAATTCTTTTTATAGTGATATTTATATTTGAAATTAAATAGTCTTCGATTAAATGTGAGTTTTTGAAATATTTATACTGTGAGTGGTTGATACTATTGTTCATTGAAGCAAGATCATTCCAGACTGTTACTACAGAAAGGTGCGAACGTCAACATGTGGTCACCATTTGTCACTTCTTTTATCTGCTATGCTCTCCGACATTATACTTCAATAAATGTCATTATGCTATTATTAGATGCAGGTAGCCCCGTGAGTGACTGTGGAAGTCATACTACTGCACTTCACTGTTCCATCCACGCCCTACATAATAATCCGATGGAGGAGTGTCCTTCAACTGCTCATCGAGAAAAAATGCGGTGTGAATGCAGTCGACCTAAACGGTAAATCAGTCATATGTTTAGCTGTAGGAATTGGCAGTAATATAAACAGTATCAAGACGCTATTGACAGCAGGTGCTATATTAAATTGTAGGAAACACACTTACCCTTTGATCTGTGTTACAGGCTCGCCATGTAGCCCTTCAGCAAGAGATATTATCTGTTTTCTTCTGGAACAAGGTGCTTGCGTAAACAGGCATGTTCTACTGAGTGCTCTGGGTCTGCCAGCAGTTTGTGCAACACTCTTAAAAGATTCAAAGAATTGCTACATTTGGTTTTGAGTTGTTTTATGTGAGGCAAGAAAGTGAGTTTAGAGTCAAAGATGACACCCAAGAATTTGATTTCATTGACAATGGGGATCTCGACACCCTTTAAGAAAATTTTTGGGTGGAGATGAGGCTCACATTTCCTACAAAAGTGTATGGCAACAGTTTTTTTAGTAGAAAAAACAAAACAGTTTTTATTTGTTTACCGTTTTTATACCAATACAATTAAAAATAAAGTATACATACCACTATAAAAGTATACCACTCATAACTTTGCCTTTTTATTTATTTATATGTATAAGTAAGATCTTTACCTAACGAAAACATGTACATAAGTAAATGTGTTTTTAATATAATTTAGATTTTAAATTGATAAAAGAATATATGTTCTTGTTTTACCAACATAAATTTATCATAAAACACCTGTTTAATGGTATTCTAAAAATAATGACTAACTTTAGTTAAATATTCTGCTACGAGAATAGGTATGAAAGAAAAGGTAAGAATTTTGCATCTTTCAGGTTTGCCAAAAACACTTCAAAGTTAACGATATTCAAACTGAAGTTTCCCATTTTGATAAAAAGAATGGCCGAAAGGCTTGCTTTTAAAAGAAAATTAGACGAAATTTTTAGAAATGACTGATCACAGCTCATTTGTGGTTGAAAAAACTTTGGAATTAATAAATTGTAATGATTTTTTTTTTTGTTGATGATCAATGTGAAGCGAGCCATAGTTCTGAAAGTGTTTTAAAACTAATATTAACTTCAGCTACAAATTCATTATTAAAAAAAATATTGCAGCAAAAAAATTGAAAAAAAATCTCAAACAAATTGAGACATTGAAAAGGATCAAAGCTGTAAAAAAAGTACCAAAATATAAAATTGCACTCCTAACCAATATTGCTGGAAAAGCAAACGTACCATGTTCATGCGATACTGCCAATAAATTAATTGATGAGTTTTACTTTAATAAAGAAACGGATCATGCCGAAATTTAGAACAGACCCTTAACGTTAGTAAATTTCGGTTTAATACACATTTATTCTTAAGCCGAAAAATTAAGTGCAATTATAATAAGCAAATTAATTTATTTCATAAGCAGACAAGAAAGGGGAAAAAAAGTAATTCCCAAAATATTTCACATGTCCCTGTCATTCCTCATGGCTTAAATGTGTGAGTTACTTGTCACAGTGGATTTATATTCGTTCGAATTATTCGGATAATGTTAATCGAATGGTAGGGCTTACTACAAGCCCACGTATGTACTCCCACTTAGCTGCTTCGCTTGATGGCTTGATCTGCAACCAACTCGAAACATTTCTTTCGGAAATTGAATATTTCAATCTAAAGCACTTGAGTTTAGAACTGTCCAAGGCAAACACCTTTTGCCTCACCAAAATAAGTTACAATTGGCAATTAAAGAAAACTCATAAATATCTCCGTCAAATTCGAGGAGATCTTTGCCATTTCAAACTAACGTGAATGTGTATTAGCATTGTAGTACAAATGTCCAAACTTTGTACATACGGAAATTTTAAGTTTTTTTGTTGAATTTTGGAGTGATATGCATAAAAAGTTGGATTATTTTAGAATAAATGCGATGCATATTTTATTATATAAAAACGAGAAAGCCTTACAATCAGGATGAAATATTTCGTCACAGATGAAAAAGATAAAAGACAATGTTAATCCATCTTAATGATAAAACCATATTTATTTATCCATCTAGAATCGGAGCATTCGCATCTGAATATAACTATGCTGATTTCGTTAGTAATGTAACGACTGAACTACCTGAATTAGTCCCTATTAGGTATAGCTACTGATTCGAGTACGAGATTGAAAACAATAAGAAATTCTTTAGTGACCTATCAGATGTGTTTGCCCACTGCAACTTGTTATTCATCAAGGCTTGCCGATATGCTTACATAATAGAAGGAGTAACTAAATTTATACGTAAGAATATATCTAAATTGCTTTAGTATCAAGGGGTTAAACCCATGAAGCACCTTGCACTTGGAAGACATTGCTCTGAGGTATGTATTACTTAGGTTGGTTGGTTGGTTGCATGGATTTTAATGGCGCAAGTGCCAAAAATGGCCAAGCTGCGCCAAACACTAAACGATTCAGACCAACATTTAAAAATCTAAAAGATACACATAAACAAAAACTAAATCTCAAATCAAAGGTAAAAATCCTGTATAGTTTAGAAAGATAAATAGTGATGGATGAGGTGGATGATTCAATAAATAGGCTAATGTGGGAGATGAAGTGTTAAAAAAGCGATTATATAAAAATCGAAGACGAGGACAAGAAGTTAAAATATGACGGATGGTGAGAGGTTGTTGGCAATACTGACACGGCGGGGTAGTTTCATTTATTAACAAATGTCTGTGGGTCGCTCTTGAATGTCCTATGCGGAGGCGAGTCAATATAACATCCAACCGTCTAGATGATAAGGACGGTAGGAGTGAGGTAGTTGGAAAAATAGAAGCTAGTTTGTTGTTGATTTGTAGCTTCCAACCTTCACTCCACTCGTTCCGCACTAGGTCCCGCAGAACATTGCGTAGATCGTCATAAGGGATTCGGATATTAAGCTGGGATGTGGCATTTTTGGCAGCTTGATCTGCCAGTTCATTGCCAACTATGCCAACATGCCCAGGAATCCAGCACAATATGACGTCATAACCCCGTCGTTTAAGTTTGTTATAAATATTTAAAACATCATATGCTAGAGGGTGATTCAATGCATCTGATGGTTGGTTGGTTGGTTGGTTTGTTGGTGTTTTATGGCGCAAGAGCCAGAAATGGCTAAGCTGCGCCAAACACAAGACTTCCGGGTTCTCATTTGCGTTACATGGCAATTTTAAAAAGTAAAAACGTTGTAAAGGATAAAAATATAAAGTTATTACAACTGTGAAAGTTGACATTTTCTGATTAAAAGCTAAAATATCAGGACAAGTACAAATATGGAAAAAATATAACGATGAAAATTTAAATCGTAACTTTGGTTGGTAGAGGTTTTATGGCGCAAGGGCAACACTTGGGCCCTGATGCGCCAAACAATGCGTTGCTATCTTTAAACATTAAAAACGCTGCAAAGCAAAAATGGAAAAGATAACAAAAATTTAAAAGCAAAAATGTAGCGTAGGAACAATCAATGTACAAAAAACTTAAATCAAACGATAAAATGCAATTTCTTGTAAAAATTTAAAAAGATTTTCATGAGGTGGAGATCCTAAAATAACATGCAATGGGGGATGATGAGTATTAAAATGACGTATTCGAAAAGTGTTAAAAGATGGACATTCTGATAAAACATGTAAAACGGTAAAAGGAATGTCGCAAGAGTTACATATAGGGGCGTCTTCCGCCAGCAGAAGGTGAACGTGGGTATACCGAGTGTGGCCAATGCGAAGTCTCGACAAAACTACCTCTTGCCTCTTGTTTCTCTGTAAAGAGGAGAAGCCAGATACAAGGGGCTGCAAAGAATAAAGTTTGTTCGAAACTTCAGAGTCCCAAATGGCTTGCCATGTGTGCGACAGAGCGTTCACGCAAACTTTAATGACATCTTCAGGGCATAGCCAATTTGTTCTATTTCCACGGACTGTCCGTGCAATAGAATCTGCCCGCTCGTTACCCATGATTCCCACATGTCCGGGAATCCAACAAAACATAATTATGTAATCTTTTTTTACGAGCTTTATATGAAAATTTAAAATAGCTTTTATATGAGGGTGTGTTTGCGACAATGGGTTGCTAAGAGCATCAAGACAACTCTTAGAATCTGTGTAAATAATCCAAAGTTTGTATTCCTGTTGCGAAATATGACTTAAAGCCAAGATAATAGCTTGAGATTCAGCTGTGAAAACTGAACATAGAGGATGCAGTTCTTGAGACATTGAACCATTTTCAAATATTGCAGCTGAACCTACATGGTCTTGGCTTTTGGACCCGTCAGTGTAGGCTGAATAAAACTGTGAAAAAATGTTTCGATGAGCATGAAAAAGTTGTTCGAAAACAATATCTGGGGTATTGGATTTTTTAAAATTTGTAAAAAGATTTAAAACAGTGATTTCATGAGCATGATACGGTTTAATGATGAAAGTGTCCAAACGTATTCTAAAATTCTCCAAGTTATGTTTAGACAGAACTTTCCGAATCCGTAATGAAAATGATGGGATAGAAGATGAGCGTGCACTAAAAAGTCTTTCAAGTCTTGGATTAAAAACATGGTTTGAAAGTGGGTGAGAAATTTTACTTTTAATATTAAAATAGAGTTTTAAAGCAAGTTTGTCTCGCCTCAGCTCCAAGGATGGTTCTGTACACAATACATATAAACTTTGGATTGGTGATGTACGAAAGGCACCTGATGAGATACGAAGACCTAAATGATGAATTGGGTCTAGGATCTTAAGGGTTGATTTTCTGGCTGATCCGTAGACTACCGATCCGTAATCAATTCTAGAACGCATAAGGCATCTGTAAATCTTTAGCATGGAGGCTGTATCTGCACCCCAGGAAGTATTAGACAACACTCTCAGAAGACTCAAAGACATGCTACACTTGGTTTTGAGCTGTTTTATGTGAGGCAAGAAAGTGAGTTTAGAGTCAAAGATGACACCCAAGAATTTAATTTCATTGACAATGGGGATCTCGACACCCTTTAAGAAAATTTTTGGGTGGAGATGAAGCTCACGTTTCCTACAAAAGTGTATGGCAACAGTTTTTTGAGTAGAAAAAACAAAACCGTTTTTATTTGTCCAATCTGTGATCCTTCTAATAGCTAGTTGTATATGTCTCTCAATTCGAGACATGCTTAAAGAAGCGCAAGACAGCTGAAAATCATCTACAAATAATGAACCAGACACAGCAGGTGGTAAACAGGTCAGGATGTCATTAACTTTGATGATGAACAGGGCGCAACTCAATACACTTCCCTGGGGGACACCTTGCTCTTGAATGAATTCATCTGAGAAAGTTGAGTTCATTCGTACTTGGAAGATTCGCTTTTCGAGAAAATTTTGTACAAACAGAGGCAAATTACCTCTGAGCCCCAATTTATGCAAATCTCGCAAGATTCCATATCTCCAAGTACGGTCATAAGCTTTCTCCATGTCAAAGAAAACAGATACCAAATGATTCCTCTTGACGAAGGCCTCGCGAATGGATGTTTCAAGGAGTAAAAGGTTATCGACGGCACTGCGACCGCGACGAAAACCACTCTGGAAGTTAGAGAGACAACTATTGCTTTCAAGATAAAAGAGAAGCCGTGCATTTACCAGTTTCTCCAAAAGCTTACACAAACAACTTGTGAGTGCTATAGGGCGGTAGCTAGAGGGATTCTTTGAATCTTTGCCAGGCTTGAGAATTGGAATAACATAGGCTCGTTGCCATGATACAGGAAATTTATGTTCTCTCCAAATACGGTTAAAAAGCCTTAGTATAAACTTGAGCTGGAGGGGATTTAGATGTTTGAGCATGCTATAATTGATTTCATCAGGACCAGCAGCTGACTTGTGGCTGGTAGAAAGAGCGTTTATAAACTCAGTCATCGTAAAATCGACGTTATAATCTTCCATTAAATCGGAATCAAATTTCAGTTTAATTCTCTCAGCTCTAAGTTTATACGAGGCAAATGGTTCCTCATAGTTTGTATTGCTTGATACTTCGGCAAAAGCATGGGCAAGAGTATTAACAATGTTTTTAGGATCTGAAACAATTCCTTGGCTATCCTCTAGGATTGGAATAGAGTAGCTGGAATAACGGCCTTTGATTTTATTGACTTTGTTCCAGACCTTCTTTGAGGGTGTTGAGGAGTTTATGGTAGAAACATAATTTTTCCACGATTCCTTCTGGCTCCATCGGCGGATTCTACGAGCCTCAGCTCGAGCACGTTTGAATTTTATGAGGTTAACCTCATCCGGATACCTCCGAAACGTACCCCAAGCCTTTTTTTGTTTCTTGTGGGCCAGCTTGCATTCGTCGTTCCACCACGGTTTAGGTAATTTTAAGATATTAGTAGATGACATTGGTATTGATGACCGAGCAGCTTCCAAAAGAGCGTCATTAATAGATTCGACAGCTTCATCTATGTTGTCCCGGCTCACCATCTCATCAGAAATATGGACAATGGATGAAAATATCTCCCAGTCCGCAGCCTCGAAAATAAATCGAGGCGGACGAGTGGGAACAGTTGTAGGGACTGTGGATTCCAGACGGATAGGAAAATGATCACTCTGAAAGGGATCATTTCCTACATGAAATGCCCATAAATGTAAAAGAGACGGCGAGCACAAGGCAAGGTCGATGGCATGGAATGTCCTCGTAGGGGTGTGGAAGAATGTATTTTGTCCATTATTCAAAAGACAGATATTATGGTCTTCGATTAATTTTTCTATTTGTCTTCCACGATTATTGATATCTGGGCTACCCCATAGAGGATTATGGCCATTGAAATCTCCGACGATAACGAAAGGTGCTGGTAATTGATCACACAATCTGTTTAAATCAATCTGCGGTACGCTTTCATTAGGGGGTAAATAGACACAACAAACTGTAATTAAAACATTTATATTTACTCTAACAGCGACAGCTTGAAGGTTGGTAACAAGTGGGAGTGGAGTAGAAGGTCTGCTATTGGTGGTAAAAATAACGACACCTCCACTAGCCCTACCCCCAGTGGTGCAGTCCTTGCGAACAGGACTGTATCCCTTAATAAGCGAGTTTTGAAGGGGTTTTAAAAGTGTCTCTTGGAGACAAATACAAACAGGTTGTTTATCGTCAATCATGTGTTTAATATCCACAGAATTGATATGGAATCCACGGCAGTTCCACGATATAAGACAAGCTATTTTGGAATTTTTGGTGGAAACTAATTGGGCCATTTTTTAAATTTTTTTTTTTTTATTAGGGGGGGAAAAAAACTAGGTGGGAGCAGTTTGAATTATTGGAGGTGCTTCTTCAAATTCATCGTCGGTGAGCATTTCGTCCTCCGGTGATAAATGAAGAATATCGGAGGTTTTATTTATTTGAGGTTCTTTGGTTGTTTGTGAGATCGGGCGATTTTTCAAAAAGTCATGTTTAGTAAAAGGGGTTTTATGCTTTATTGCAGGTGGGGTTGTTAGCTTGGGTGTATTTAAACGTTGTTTTCTTTTTGACTTTGCAAGAGTAAAGTCATCTATTTCCTCAGAGTTGGTAGTGGTTTGGGAACTTGTAGAGGGTGAATTTTTATCGGGTTGTTGGAATGAGAAATATTGCGTGTGAGGTCTTTTTAAGTTAGTGTCTGTTTGCGTTGAGACGCTTACCATTTTTTTTGTTGTGCTCACAGTTGACGAGTATGAGACTCCAACACGAGGTGTACGTGCGTCTACTATTTTTTTTGCTTCTGGATATGAAATTTTGTTATTTGTACGGATTGTTTGTATTTCTTTTTCAGTTTGCCATTTAGGACATGAGCGAGAGTAGGCAGGATGGTCGCCTTGGCAGTTCACGCATTTATGATTTGCGGAACATGTCTCGCTATTATGTCCTGCAATACCGCACCTAGCACATGTAGGGGTTCCACGGCAGGTTTGTTTTGTGTGGCCATAACGTTGGCATTCAAAACAACGCATTGGATTAGGAACATAGGGCCTTACAGGGCATTTCAGATATCCGGCAGTGATATGGGTTGGAAGTGTTGGGGTAGAGAAAGTCAAAATTAAGTGAATGGTTGGAAAAAGATTGCCATCTTTGCGAGTTTTTATACGAGAAACAAAGATGATATTTTGGTCTTGTAAGTTATCCAGAATTTCTGTTTCATCAATATGTTGCAAGTCTGGTTCGGAGATGACTCCTCGTGAAACGTTTAAATGTTTGTGGGGGGACACAGTTACGGGGAGTGAACCAAACTGCGTTATGAGCATTATGTTAATTGCCTGCTGAGTATTGGAAACTTCTACTAAAAGATCACCCGATCTCATTTTCTTAACAGATTTAACAGTTCCGACTAAGGATTGGAGAGACTTTTGGATCAGAAAAGGGGAAACATTTTGAAAAGTATCTTGTGTGCGATGAACAATAAAAAAACGATTTTCGGTGTTATTCAAAAGGGCATTTTGCGCATTTATTGTAGTCAAGTCATTTGTCAAGTTTGGCGGGTTTATAGAGCCTCCGCCAGGGCTCGAGTTGGGATCCATAAAAAAGGGAAATTGTTCATCATGGTGCATCCACACCCACCACGGAGTCCAACATGGGAAGGCAGTTACCGGCTCTGGACAAATTATAAAAAATGCACAAAAACAAAAGAAACCCAGCCTCGGCACACACCTCAAGGTAACACCATGATATAGTGGTACAGCTTCGGGATGTGATCCGCCAGTTCACCCAGGGCACCCCTAACTGCACCACTCTCTCGGTATAGCTTCGGCCAGAGAGTATACCGCTAAAAAAAAGCAATTTACCCTGTAGCGGAAGGTACGAGCCGATTGATGAAGATCGAGATAGATCCTCACCACCCGTCTACAGTGAATCCTGGGCCAAAGGGCACGCATAAGGTACCCCAGATCACCATTCTCCCCCTTACGGGACGCCACACACGGCAAACGTGTGGGTTGGAAAATACCAACATTTGTTTTTAAATGAAAAAAGAAGCAACTAAACTTTCAGAAATGTAAACTAAAGAGCTTAATAAAATGAAATATAAAATAATCGAACAATACATTTAATGGGAAAAAAAATCTGTACATATGGTAGGGCCTTCGCAAAAAAAAAAAGGAAAGAACGAAAAAGCTAAGGCCCAGCTAGGGTACCTCGGGGTTGCCAAGCCCGTACTCGCAAGATGCGAGCCCCCTGAGGGGCAATGCATCTGATGATAGGGATTCTAAGATACTTCGAGAATCCGTGTAAACTATGTATTTGCCAACATTTTGATGAACTAAATATTTAAGAGATTTGTATATAGCTAAAAATTCGGATGTAAAAACAGAGATAAAATGTGGTAACGAGTAGCTAAAAGTATTCGATTCGCATACAAATGCACAGCCGACGTGATCGTTGGATTTAGATCCGTCTGTGTATATGGCTGTGTAAGAATTAAAATTATGTCGATGATCTTTAAAAATTTGATTATATACAATACGGTTGGTATTGGATTTGTCATGGTCATTAAATAAATTACATATTGAGATATTGGAAGTATGACATGGTATATTTTCAAAAACAGGGCGTTCGGCCACTTCTATAGAACAGAGTGGTGTGCCGCTCAGAGTATTTCGAATTCGCAGTCCAAAGGATGGTATGCAGGACGGACGATTCCTGTACAAGACATCCTTAGAGCTGTCCAGGATTAAATTATGTAACGGATGATCTGGATGGGACAAAATGCGATAGTAAAGTCGCAAAGACAAGAGACTACGAGTGGAGGCTAATGGAAATTCATTGCACACAACGTAAAGGCTTTCGACGGGTGAAGTACGAAAAGCTCCTGAGCAGATTCTTAGTGCTGAATGGTGAATCATATCAAGCTTACGCAGCACAGATGGACGAGCTGAACCATAAACAGCGCAGCCATAGTCCAATCTGGAGCGAATTACAGCTCGATAGATATTCAGCATAGTGAAACGCTCTGCTCCCCAAGATGTATTTGAAAGAACCTTTAGGAGATTTAGCTTTTTCATACACGACACCCGCAAGTCCTTAATGTGAGGCAAAAATGTCAATTTCTTGTCGAAAATAACTCCTAGAAACCTTGCCTCGTCTACTACAGCAATCCTATTACCACCCAGAAAAATATCTGGGTCAGGATGCAGATTTCGTAGACGGCAAAAGTGTATACAAGAGGTCTTTTGAACCGAGAAGTTAAAACCATTTTCCGCACTCCACTTGGTCAAACGTGAAACTGTCGTTTGCAGTTGTCGCTCGACAAATCGCATGTCTTTTCCCTGGCAAAAAATGCTCAGGTCATCCACATATAAATTACCTTGGACAGAAGGAGGCAACTGATTCAGGATATCGTTGATCTTAATAGCGAATAGAGTAACACTGAGTACGCTGCCCTGAGGAACGCCCTCTTCTTGGATAAAAGTATCCGAAAATGCAGTACCAATGCGAACGCTGAATTCTCGCAATGCCAAAAAGTTCTTAATAAACATCGGTAGATGTCCTCGAAATCCAAGAGAGTACAGATCTTTAAGTATACCATATCGCCATGTCCGATCATACGCCTTCTCCATATCGAAGAATATACCCACGAGGTGGTTTCGGCGCAGAAAGGCATGGCGTATTTGGGTTTCGAGGTACAGGATGTTATCTACCGTAGAGCGGCCGACCCTAAACCCGCTTTGGAACGGTGTTAGAGCGTTGGTCGTCTCTAGCATGTAAACAAGGCGAGAATTAACCATTTTTTCTAAAAGTTTGCACAGGCAGCTGGTAAGTGCAATTGGTCTATAGTTATTCGGATCTTTAGCATCTTTTCCGGGTTTCGGAAAAGGAATAACTATGGCACGTCGCCAAGCCAAAGGAAAAGTATGTTCTTCCCAAATGCGATTGTACAGTCGCAATAAATTCCTCAGAGAGTGACTAGAAAGATGTTTAAGCATTGTGTAAGTGATGCCATCAGGACCTGGTGCTGTCATCCTGGTCTTCTGAAGGCATCGTGTCAACTCCCTTTCAGTAAATATGCAATTATAGGCAAGTTCGGTATCTCTGTCAGGGGAAAAATTAATAGCATGGGATTCTGCGCGTTGTTTTATACGCTGAAAATTGCCAGGATACGTGATAGAATTTGACACGGCAGAAAATGCTCTCGCAATAGAATTTGCGATTTCTACCGTGTCAGTAACCAACTGGCCATTTTCTTCCACGAGTGAGATAGAATGTGTGGAATATAATCCCATTGCTTTTCGAACTCTGCTCCATAATTGCTTTGAGGAAATGGCAGATGTTATGCCAGAGACATACTGTTGCAATGATTCTCTTTGGCTTTGACGACGG
Source organism: Troglohyphantes excavatus (assembly GCA_963932185.1). NCBI lineage: Eukaryota > Metazoa > Arthropoda > Arachnida > Araneae > Linyphiidae > Troglohyphantes > Troglohyphantes excavatus. The sequence continues at coordinate 23,326,530 of OZ010678.1, forward strand.
ATACGTCGCGCATTGGCTTTTGCAAATTTGAACTTAGTCAAATTTTCGGAAGTTGGATACCTACGAAAAGTATCCCAGGCCTTTTTTCTCTTCTTGTGGGCAATCTTGCAGGCTTGATTCCACCACGGTTTCGGTAACTTTGGTAATTTTGATGAAACAGGAATAGATATGCGAGCAGCATCCATTATAACACGAGTGACAGATTCTACACATTGATCAATGTCATCTTGATTCACCATCTCGTCTGACAAAACAGCAATGGATGCAAACAAATCCCAATTCGCCACCTCAAATTTAAATCGAGGCAGGCGAGACGCATGGGTTGTAGCATTCCCTGGAAATGTAATAAACATGGGGAAATGATCGCTGTGAAACGGATCATTTCCCACATGAAACGTCAGGGAAGAAAACAGAGAGGGTGAACACAAGACAAGATCAATGGAATGGAATGTCCTTGATGGGGCGTGGAAGTATGTGGGTTGCCCATCATTGAGTACACATAGATTTTGATCGTGTATTAATTTCTCAATTTGACTTCCACGACGATTTGTATCTGGGCTTCCCCAAAGAGGATTGTGCCCATTAAAATCGCCACATAGGATATAAGGTGCTGGAAGCTGATCGCATAACCTGTCTAGATCTGCTTGATGGATGATATCATTAGGCGGTAGATAAATAGAGCACACTGTAATGAAAGATTTTACAGTGACTCTAACTGCGATAGCTTGCAGATTTGTTGTGAGACTCAGTGGGGTGAAGGGAGCGCTATTAGATATAAATATAGCAACTCCACCACTGGCTCTATCTCCGCTAATGTAATCCTTTCTAAGGGGACTGTAACCCTTAATTAGAGAGCTCTGGGTTGGTTTGAGCAGAGTCTCTTGTAAACAAAAGCAGATTGGTAGGTGTTTATCGACAAGATGTTTTATGTCTACCGAGTTGTGGTGAAAACCGCGGCAATTCCACGAAGAGACACAGGCCATTATGGGAAGGTTATTGGTGTGGAGAGCTGTTTCGTAGGTTTTATTTTGGGTTGGAGATTTCCTGGCGTCTCCATGCCAGGTTCAATATCCATGTCAGCATCGTCAGACGAGTTAGACGGGATATTGTGAGATATTGGAGTTCTGGGCTTTTTAAGTTTTTTATTATTGGCATTTTCAGATTGTTCTTTTTTTGTTTTCAAAGATTTGTTTAAAGCAGTAAGAGGGGATACTATTTCCTTTCCTTTTTGTGAATTTTTAGTTACTGTTCCCTTTGAAAAAAGTGGAGTGGGTGGAATCTTGGTATTGGTTTGGTTGCTATTGCTTTTTGAGGGTAGGTCTATTGAAATATCGCATTGAATAGCGATAGATGCGGTTTTTTTCTTAGCTGCAGCTGCATAAGAGAGGTTTGGTGTTGGTTGTCTATTTGAGATGATTTTTCGAGCTTCCACGTAGGATAGTTGTTGGGTGGCTCGGATAGTCTGAATCTCTTTTTCCTCTTTCCATTTAGGACAACCTCTAAAGTTGGCAGAGTGGTCGCCATTGCAATTGATGCATTTAAATGCAAGTTCGCAAGAGGAAAAAGAGTGGCCAGTCGCGGAACATCTCGAACAGGTTTCAGGTGAACGGCATGTGGTAGTTGAGTGACCGAACCTCTGGCAGTTGAAACACCGCAGAGGATTCGGTATATAGGGTCTAATAGGACAGTTAAGATAGCCTGCGGTAATGTATTTTGGTAAGTTAGGGCTATTGAAAGTGAGTATTAGATGTTTTGTGTTTATAATTTCTTCTCCTCGCTTTAAAGTAATTATGCGGACTTGTGTTACATTTTGTTCTTTTAACTCTTCAAGGATTTCTGTTTCAGATATGTTAAGAAGGTCATTTTCGGAGATTACTCCCCTACTAGAGTTAAGGCTATTGTGAGGTGAGACAGTAATTGGGATATTGTTGATTAATTTACCAGCAAGAAAAGATTTAGATTGGATAGGATTACAAGTTTCAATTAAGAGGTCACCTGAACGAAGTTTTTTTACGCTTTTCGGGTTGCCGCCAATACCAAGAAGGCCTTTTTGAATTATGAACGGAGAGGTTTTTGACAGTTGTCCGTTTGTTGAGCTGATTACAAGGAATTTCGGGTATAGATTCTGTGATTGGTCAGAGATATTTTTGTATTCGTATCACTGTTGGGGGGCGCCGGAAACAAGGCCTCCGGCAGGGCACGATTTGGGGGATCCATATGAGTTTAGGTGTTCATCCCGGTTCAGCCCCGCCCACCACCGAGCCCTACAAGGGGAGGCAGTGCGACACTGCCACGGGGGTAAAACCGGGGTATAGTGCTACAGTTTCGGAGTGTGGATCCACAAGGGCACTCCTCGCTGCAGTACTAGCCCTTAAATACCAAATAACAGTGGTGTCCAACACGTCAGGAAATAAATTCACTGGCGTATTGAACCAGTGATATTAGGTGAGCCGGTTGACCAGAAGCGGGCTCACTCTGGCCTCTCGTTTACGTTGAAGCATGGACCAAAGGGAACGCAACGACGTCTCTAGGAAACTAAACCCCGTCCTGAAACGAGACGTCGCAGGATCCCCAGGACTCCACTTTCCCACGATACGAGTTACCGCACACGGCAAACGTGCAGGTCAGATATCTAACAAAAATCAAATGCAATTTCGGAACCAATACAATAAGTGAAACAACATAACTGAACCTACGAAACAATACTTAATTATAAACAAGGAAAATCCAACAATCATAAACAGAAGGAAAAAATGAACGCTAGAACAAAATATAACAACCAAAAATCGTGCACATGGTAGGGCCTTAACTAAAAAGGAAAGAACGAAAAAAGCTAAGGCCCAGCTAGGGTACCTCGGGGTTGCCAAGCCCGTACTCGCAAGATGCGAGCCCCCTGAGGGGTGTATTACTTAGGATATATATCCGATGTCGAATTATGTGTAATCTTAAACCCTACCAATCCCATTACTAGTAACACTGACCCACTTATGGCTCCATCTTTAAGGATTCTCAGAAGGTGGGAGTGCCTCAAAATTTCGATATAGTAGGTCAGTACTATCTTGAATATTAATGATGCGCCCTATGTTGGAAAAAGAGAAAAACAATGTGACAGTACACTGTCACACGTTGCAATTTTTACATAGGGATCTGACCTATTTTGTACTTTGTGCAATTTGGTCAGCAGGCTAGACTGAATGTCTCTAGTTTTTATTACTGTGTAACAATGTGAGGAGAGTTACATCACTGAGCCATTTCACAACCATGCCAGGATTGGCTAGGAGGGGTGACCAAGAAGGGCGGAGCGAATTCCAAGTGGTGGGTTTAGTAATTTAAATAGAATTGCAACCCCCACCCCAAGACACCACCGTGGGAAATTCAAGATTTCCCACTTCACTTACGATTTTGCTATTGCCCAAAAAAGACGAGCAAATATTTACTCCAACCCGTGCTCATGCGCCGAGCAGGAAAAGTCCCGAATGCCATGACACTAGACGGCAGAGTTCCCACTGCATGCTAACGCCACTGAGCTTTGGAACCAGACGAGCCCCTGGAGACGGGGAAAGTCCCTGATGCCATGCTAAGAAGCAGAGCCGCTGGAGACCAACGCCACTGCGAACGGGAAAAGTCCCTGATGCCATGCTAAGAAGCAGAGCCGCTGGAGACCAACGCCACTGCGAGCCGGAAAAGTCCCTGATGCCATGCTAAGAAGCAGAGCCGCTGGAGACCAACGCCACTGCGAGCCGGAAAAGTCCCTGATATCATGCTAAGGAGAGCCACTGGAGACCAACGCCACTGAAAAGCCGGTCATCTACGCACCAAACAACCCAATAAAATCACCTCAGACGATAACTCTCCCGCCAGTACACGTGAGTCAGTTTAGCATAATATTGCACATAACCCCCCAACCATAAGTTTCTTATATTTAATTGATTTAATGTGTCAATAAAGCACCGTTTAAAAGTAAGTTATTTGTATGTTATGTATTTTGTCCAAAACAACATTGTTCATAATGAAACAAAATTAACACAACGCATACCAAAAATGTACTAACCGCAACCAATCCCTACGACAGATGGTTGCCGTGACTAACCACTCTTACGACAAACAATCTGGAAGTAAAGGTATTCGTTGTGTGTATGTTCACATTTATCACAAATATGTCAAACTCTTGTTCCATGACAGTGGCTATATATCATCACTGAAGAACCTAGTATGCCCTACAGAGTCAGAAAAGTGTACGATACTAATCTTGCATGATTTGAAAGAATTATACATTGCTGAACAGAATCCTCATTTAAAGATTGGATTATAGAAATGTTGTGAACTATGTCCACGAGAATGCGTGACTGTTGGAAGTAAAGGTATTCGTTCTGTGTATGTTTACATTTATCACCAATATGTCAAACTCATGTCCCATGACAGTGGCTATGTTAAGAAACCAAATCCTCATTTGAAAATTGGATTATCGAAATTTTGTGAACTATGACCACGAGAATGTGTTACATTATACATTCTCCATACATTACTGAAGATACTAGTATGAACTAGTTGTATTTAAGAACTTAGTAGTAGAAATTAGCTAAGTTTTTAATACAACAAAGACTTTAATCTGAAGCAAAAAAATTAAAAGGGACCGAGCTTCTTGGATCACTAATAATTGATGAAATGTCCCTAAAGCCTATCATTAATTTATGATAAAAACAGAGACTGTTTAGTTGGAAATGTAAATATGAACAGCTTGGAACAGAAAATTGCTTTCGAAAACAAATTGGCAAACCACTTGCAATGCTTTGTATTTTCCTCTGTCTGCACATATTTTAGACATCCAGTTTCTTACTTTTTTTTACAGTACTAGGGGGCTCCGCCCCCTGCTCCGCTAACGCTCCACCAACCCCCGGAGGATTGCTACGCAATCCTCTTTAGTTTGCTTCGCAAACCAATACCGGCTTCATACACTGTAGGCAATGACAATGTGTACTAACAACAATACTTTTTTTAGTTATATAAATTATTACTGGCAGTGCCGTCACACAAATTTATTTTTAGTATGTTGAGACAAGAAATTTCCCAACTTAACGATCCGAAATTCCGAACTTGAACGATTCAAAATTCCCAACCTAAGGACATCGGGTATAAGCTGAAGTGTTATCCTCGTTATCTGACCACTGTTAACAATATGAGGCATCGTTCCCGGGTCTTTTCTTTGTGAAAGGCCTCGAACCAAAGCGTCCTTGATGTAGTAAGTAAATACGTACCAATAACAAATCAAGGGCACTTTGCTCGAACCAACGCCAGTAGTTCAATGTGCAGCTCTAGTGTGACGTTATTTAACCAGACCACACCTACCTATTCGAAATTGCACAACACAACAGTGCTAAAAAAATTCCCAGTTCCAACTTATAAGACATTTTCAGCTTTTTTATAGGTAATATTAAACAGTTCTTTCGAAAGTATTGATTTGTCGCACGCATGTTCCAATGCAGTGGTCCGTTTTGAGGTCTAATTTAAGTTTCATCTTAATAAAAGTTGGGCAATTTCTAGTAGTCCGTCGCTTTCCTTTGCTAATAATATTAATTTGCCTGAGGCATAAATTTTCCCAACTCAGAGATTTTTAAAACTCGAAATTCCCAACTTTTAAGGTTTCAAGTTTACAGAGGGGGGGGGGGCATGTTTCCCCCCAATCCCCCCCCTCCCCCATAACTGGAAAAACTCAACTGTAGAACTGCTACAACGCAATTGTGCTCATTGAAAAGCGAAACATGTGTAAACAAACAACAGCATAAACGCGCCAAGAATAAATTAATCGCCAACTTATATTTATATAAAGTAAGATAATTGAGAATTGGCGCTAATAATAATTCGCCGTTGGCAGCCAAATACACGTTGGCATTTTGCCAATGTTGGCATTTTCTTCCGGAGTATCTTTTAATAATATTTATAGTACTTCACATAAATAGTTACATCTAATTTATTTTTTAAGATAGAATTTCAGTATTGATACCATTCAAGAAAGAAAGATTTTACGAACATAACTATATTTTTTTAACGGGAAAAAAGTATACTTTTGAACTATTTAGAGCAGTTTTAATTTATCACTTAAAATTTTACCCGTATAATTGACGATTATTTCAGACATTTCGTCAATTATTTAAAAATTTATAACTACAAAACTAAATCGAAATTTTACAAACGCTCTGGATCATTTGTAGCCAATAGTTTAATCTATATCCCTAATTTTTTATTTATTTTTTTGTTGAAAATTGGAAGACAAGTATCCAAAAATGTATGAATTGTTTTCAAAATTTTCTAATATCATGACTTTAACATAAAATAACGTCTAATATACTGATCGTATTGAAAAAAGAAAATATTCATCTTATTACCCAAACATTTCTTAATAAACTGGCATAATTTCATAATTTTAGGACATTTACTTTTTGAGATGCAAGCGGAACAATGTGACAAAAAGTCGCAAATTAAAATTTTCTCGAAATATCCGACATTTTTATCCTTCTTCGCTGTTTTTTATACCTATCTTAATTGACCATATCTAATTTATTTGTAAAGATAGAAATATAATCTTTATAACATCAGAAAGAAGAAGTTTTAACGAACATTAATATATTTTTTTGAATAAGAGAATATGTAATTTTAAATGACTTATAGCAATTTAGAAATCACGTTTCAAAAATGAGGGTGAAAAAACTTCAAAAAGTGGAGCGTGTTTAAATGTTTCAAAAATTTATAAATCCAAAACTAATTCGAATTTAAAAAAACGCTTACTTGGATTTCCAGTTCAAACCTATTTCTACACTCCCAAAAAAAATTGGATCTCTCCTCTTAATAGTGTTTCAGAAACTCGACGGACAAAATTAGTTGTAAGCGAAATTTTATCAACGACGACTTTAATATTAAATAACTTATAAACTAATAACAGTATTGAAACAAAAATATATTCTTCTTATTTATCAAACATTTCTTAACAAATTCACTTAATTTCGTAATTTTAGGACTTTTACATTTTGAGATACGATCTGAATAACATTGAAAGAACGGAAAATTCCCCCTAGTACTTACTTTTTCCCCCTAGGGCTTACTTTTTTTTAAAATAGAGAGAAATTTAAATGGAAAAAATCCGTATGTTTTAATTATCGACGTTATAAAATATCTTGAAAAGACGGACTTTCAAGTTCTAAGAATAGTGACAGATAATTTAAAAGTCAATACAACGATGTTCCGGAAATTGTGTGGTGGTGCAATCAAACACAAAATCGTTCATCCATTCGATGATGAAAGATTTTTATTTTTAAGTTACGACTACTGTCACATTATTAAAAACATAAGAAATCAATTTGTGTCAAATACAAAAATTCTTCAAAATTGACAATAAAGTAGTATCATCCGACTATTTTAAAATGTTATATGAATTGCAAAAAGATTTCATTATCAAACCCGTAAGATATTTAACTATGAAGCTTATAATCCCAACTTCCTTAAAAAAAAATGAATGTAAAACGAGCAATTAAACTATTTTCTCCAGAAGTTACATCTGTTTTAAACTATTTAACTCAATAAGAACCACGATTTAAAGATCATAAAATCCATAGAATTTTTAGAAACAATTTATCGTTGGTTTAATTTGCATAACGGATCAAAACTACAACTAAAGATATCCACAAAAATAAACCTGATGCAATGCATTTTTTCAGGGTTTCTGTTGAAAGATTGAAATGGCTTAAAAAGGCTTTTGTTAACTATATTAAAGAATGTCGTAAATCTTCTCCCAATCCAAAAATAAATGTGTCTTTGCAAACATACCGGGCTTTAATTTTAACAACAAAATCTACTGTTGCCTGCGTAAACACTTATTAAAACAAGGCGTGCAATATATTTTAACTAGAAAATTTTTTAGTGACGACATTGAATCTTTTTTCGGTGCCATTCGGCATTTGGGAGGGAGAAACGATACAACTAATTCCTTAAGTGCAGTAAATTCAATCACAAAATTTTTAAAAACTGGAATTGTTCCGAAAGTAAAAAACTCTAATAAATTTTCTAGCGAAACAACAATCAGTGCACCAAGTATTAGGGATAGTGGAAAATGCATATATAATGCTACAAGTTCCATCAGTGTGAAGGACTACAGCTTAACCGAACAAAGTATGAGATTGCCAAGATAGTTTTGAAGAAGATCAATCCATTTATCGAAAGGGACACATTCCAATAATTACTGAAAAAAACTTGCGAGAAAATAATAACTTTGTTTCAGAAGAATGCTAACTTCGAGAACTTGCAGTAGATCGTCGGTCATCAGCATTTACACAGGCAAAGATCAAAGAGACTAAAATAGAACTTGGAAGAACATTTCAAATTTTGACACAAAATGCAAAAGTTATAACCAAGACCAATGAAGACTTGATTTTTTTTCAATTCATGAAACAGACCGAGCTGCATCATTTGGTTCAAGGGACAAGAAGTTGAATTCACTATTGAAGCGTAAGGAGGCCAATAGTGAGGAAGCAAGAAAGGATCGGACTGTTGCTCAGCAGAAATGTCAACAAGCCTCTGCCAGCTGTACTGTGGAAATAACCAGCAGTGGAACAGAAGGAGAACCCTTTCACAGTGCCCACGGAAGAAAGAAAGAAAAGTAATCGTCGAGTCACTAGTTTTTTAAATGTTTGCGATTATGAGTTATCAGCTTACTCAGATGCTAATTGGGGCAATATATTGTCGAATCGTCATGCCACAAGAGGGTATATTTTATTTTTTGGTAAGATACCTTTTAGTTGGAAATCAAAACGGTATTGCATTGCATTAAGTTCGATGGAGTCTCAGTCGGTATCCTTAACAGAATCTGTTAAAGAGTTAATTTTTTTTTTAATAGTATGTGAAATAAATTTAATAAAAGTTGAAATTCCTACACAGTATTGTAATAATCAATCAGCTATATTTTTCACGAAAAATTCTGTAGATAATGTAAAAACTAAATAAAGGGTGGTATTATATATTTATAAACATTATATCGCCCATTTTTTTTTTTTTTCAGATTCCCTTCAAAATTGACATTTGTGTTCAGCAATGGTTGGCAAATCACCATGGAAGGCTACACAGTTGCACAACGTTTAGAAATTGTTAAAATTTATTTTTTAAATAATGAATCTTTTCGGACTACGTTTCGCGCATTACGTGAAATTTATGGTCCACATAATCGATCTACGGATCTTACTATTCGTAATGTAATTAAAAAATTGGAGACAAACGGTAGTGTATGTGATGTTAAGAATCCAAAACGTAAACGTACTGCTGAAAATATCGATGCTGTAAACCAAATTGTGGATGAAAATCGAGAACAATCAATTAGACGTCTCCCCGATGTCCTTCAACGGCACCCAGTGCTGCCACCATTCCCCTGTGGAACATCTCTGCCTCCTCTTCAAGACTCTGTAGCAGCTCCTCAGCGTCAAAAAGCCGCTATTCCCCTTTACTCGGAAATCCTGCAACGCAACCCAGTGCTGCCACCATTCCCCTGTGGAACATCTCTGCGTCCTCTTCAAGACTCTGTAGCAGCTCCTCAGCGTCAAAGGGCCGCTATTCACCTTTACTCGGAAGTCCTGCAACGCAACCCAGTGCAGCCACCATTCCCCTGTGGAACATCTCTGTGTCCTCTTCAAGACTCTGTAGCAGCTCCTCAGCGTCAAAGGGCCGCTATTCCCCTTTACTCGGAAGTCCTGCAACGCAACCCAGTGCTGCCGCCATTCCACTGTAAAACATCTCTGTGTCCTCTTCAAGACTCTGTAGCAGCTCCTCAGCGTCAAAGGGCCGCTATTCCCCTTTACTCGGAAGTCCTGCAACGCAACCCAGTGCAGCCACCATTCCCCTGTGGAACATATCTGTGTCCTCTTCATGACTCTGCAGCAGCTCCTCAGCGTCAAAGGGCCGCTATTCCCCTTTACTCGGAAGTCCTACAACGCAACCCAGTGCTGCCGCCATTCCACTGTAAAACATATCTGTGCCCTCTTCAAGACTCTGTAGCAGCTCCTCAGCGTCAAAGGGCCGCTATTCCCCTTTACTCGGAAGTCCTGCAACGCAACCCAGTGCAGCCACCATTCCCCTGTGGAACATCTCTGTGTCCTCTTCAAGACTCTGTAGCAGCTCCTCAGCGTCAAAGGGCCGCTATTCCCCTTTACTCGGAAGTCCTGCAACGCAACCCAGTGCAGCCACCATTCCACTGTAAAACATCACTGCCTCCCCGTCGAGGTCTTCAGCGTAGACGGACTGCTATTCTCCTGTACTCCGACGTCCTTCAACGGCACCCAGTGCTGTCAGCATTTCTCCATAAAACATCTCTAGGTCCCCGTCAAGACCCTAGATCATCTCGACATATAGTTTCTTCACTTCATCTCCAACAAAACCCAGAGCCACCATTCCCGTGTGATAGAACATCACTCCATCAAGACTCGGAAGCGTCTCGGCATCAAGTAGATGCACATCTTTTACAAAGCAAACAAGGGCCAAGTGCTGTTCATCAGGATCGTGCACCAGGTAATGTTTCTTGTCCTCAGTTTGACACACAGCTTTCTGCATGGTTGGTTGGTTGGTTGGTTGTTTGGGTTTTAATGGCGCAAGGGCCAAACATGGCCAAGCCGCGCCAAACTCTAGATGATCCAAACCAACATTAAAATTTACACATAAACGAAACTAAAATTCAAATCAAAGGCAAAAATCCTACGTAGTTTAAAAAAGATAAAGAGCGACGAATGATGTGGGTGATTCAATAAATAAGATAAATGGGGAGATGAAGTATTAAAAATGCGATTATATACAATTCTAAGACTAGGACAAGAAGTTAAAATATGATGTATGGTAAGAGTTTGTTGGTAATGGTGACAAAGCGGGGCGGTTTCATTTAATAATAAATGCCTGTGGGTAGCTCGTGAGTGCCCTATTCGGAGACGAGTCAGTAAAACGTCCAACCGTCTGGATGACAAGGACGGTAGGACTGTGACGGTTGGAAATACAGAGGCTAATTTGTTATTAGCTTGTAACTTCCAGTCATCACTCCACTCATTCCGCACAAGTTCCCGCAAAACATTACGAAGGTCGTCATACGGGATTCGGATATTAAGCTGGGATGTGGCATTTTTGGCAGCATGATCTGCCAACTCATTGCCAGTTATGCCAACATGCCCAGGAATCCAGCACAATATGACGCCATAGCCCCGTCTGATAAGTTTGTTATAAATAGTAAACACCTCAAAAGCTAAGGGATGGCTTAAAGAATCCGATGACAGAGATTCTAATATGCTTTTAGAATCGGTGTAAACTATAAAATTGCCAACACTCTGGTGTGAAATGTATTTTAATGCTTTATACAAAGCTAAAAATTCAGATGTAAAAACTGATATTAAAAGTGGTAATGAATAGCTAAAATTTTCGGAGCCGCATACAAATGCGCAGCCAACATGATTAATTGATTTTGATCCATCTGTATATACGGCTTTGTGAGATTTAAAATTATTACGATGATCATAAAAAATCTGATTAAAAATAACTGGATTAGTACAAGATTTCTCATATCCAGGAAACAAGTTTAAGATTAAAAGATTGAAATTCCTCCAGGGTATACTATCAAAGAGAGGACGTTCCGCGACTTCTATTGAATGAAGGGCAGTACCGCTCAGGGTTTCTCTCATTCGCATCCCAAAAGATGGAATACAGGATGGTCGATTCCTGAAAAGGACATCTCGCGAGCTGTCCAGAAGGCAATTCTGCATAGGATGGTCAGGATGTGACAAAATGCGATAATATAGTCGCAGACACAACATACTGCGTGTGGAGGCCAATGGCAATTCATTGCACACAACATAAAGGCTTTCAACGGGTGATGTGCGAAAAGCTCCAGAGCAGATTCTTAGTGCTGAATGATGTATCGTATCGAGCTTACGCAGCACCGATGGACGAGCTGAACCATAAACGGCGCAGCCATAGTCCAATCTGGAGCGAATTACAGCTCGATAGATATTCAGCATAGTGAATCGCTCTGCTCCCCAAAATGTATTAGATAGAACTTTTAACAAATTGAGCTTTTTCATGCATGACACCCGCAAATGCTTAATGTGTGGCAAAAATGTAAGCTTCTTGTCAAAAATGATTCCTAGAAACCTTGCTTCGTCTACTACTGCAATCCTATTACCAGCCAGAAAAATGTCTGGGTCAGGATGCAGATTTCGTAGACGGCAAAAGTGAACGCAGGATGTTTTTTGGACAGAGAAGTTGAAACCATTTTCTGCACTCCACTTGGTCAACCTTGAAACGGTTGACTGCAGTTGTCGTTCGACAAATCGCATATCCTTTCCCTGGCAAAAAATGCTCAGGTCATCGACATATAAATTGCCCTGGACAGAAGGAGGCAACTGATTCAGGATATCGTTGATCTTGATAGCGAATAGAGTAACGCTGAGTACGCTACCCTGAGGAACGCCCTCTTCTTGGATAAAAGTATCCGAAAATGCTGAGCCAATGCGGACGCTGAATTCTCGCAATGCCAAAAAGTTCTTAATAAATATCGGTAGATGTCCTCGAAACCCAAGGGAATACAGATCTCTGAGTATACCATATCGCCATGTCCGATCGTACGCCTTCTCCATATCGAAGAATATAGCTACGAGATGGTTTCGGCGCAGAAAGGCATGGCGTATTTGAGTTTCGAGGTACAGGATATTGTCTACCGTAGAGCGGCCGACCCTAAATCCGCTTTGGAAAGGTGTCAGAGCGTTGGTCGTCTCTAACATGTAGACAAGGCGAGAATTCACCATTTTTTCTAAAAGCTTGCACATGCAGCTGGTAAGTGCAATTGGCCGATAGTTATTCGGATCCTTAGGATCTTTTCCGGGTTTAGGAAAAGGAATAACTATGGCACGTCGCCAAGCCAAAGGAAAAGCATGTTCTTGCCATATGCGATTATACAGTAGCAATAAATTCCTCAGAGAGTGACTAGAAAGATTTTTTAACATAATATACGTGATGCCATCAGGGCCCGGTGCTGTCATCCGGGTCTTCTGAAGGCATCGTGTCAACTCCCTTTCAGTAAAACTGCAATTATAGGCAAGTTCAGCATCTCTCTCAGGAGTAAAATTAATGCCATGGGATTCCGCGCGGTGTTTGATGCGCTGAAAATTGCCAGGATATGTGGTAGAACTGGACACGGCAGAAAATGCTCTCGCAATAGAATTTGCGATTTCTACCGTGTCAGTAACCAACTGGCCATTTTCTTCCACGAACGAGATGGAATGTGTGGAATACAGTCCCATGGCTTTCCGAACTTTAATCCATAATTGTTTTGAGGAAATGGCAGATGTTATGCCAGAAACATACTTTTCCCATGATTCTCTTTGGCTTTGACGACGTATTCGTCGCGCATTGGGTTTTGCTAATTTGAACTTAGTCAAATTTTCGGAAGTGGGATACCTACGAAACGTATCCCAGGCCTTTTTTCTCTTTTTGTGGGCAATCTTGCACGCTTGATTCCACCACGGTTTAGGTAGTTTTGACAAGACAGAAATAGATATGCGAGCAGCATCCATTATGGCTGTAGTGACAGATTCTACACATTGATTAATGTCGTCCTGGTTCACCATGTCGTCTGACAAATTTGCAGCAGAAGCAAACAACTCCCAATTCGCCTCCTCGAATTTAAATCGAGGAAGGCGGGACACAGGGGTTGTAGCATTCCCTGGAAATGTAACAAACAAGGGGAAATGATCGCTATGATATGGATCATTTCCCACTTGAAACATCAGGGGAGAAAACAGAGATGGTGAACAAACAACAAGATCAATGGAATGGAAAGTCCTCGATGGGGCGTGGAAGTATGTTGGTTGCCCATTATTGAGTACACATAGATTTTGATCGTGTATCAATTTCTCAATCTGACTTCCACGATGATTTAAGTCTGGGCTTCCCCAAAGAGGATTGTGCCCATTAAAATCGCCACATAAAACATAGGGAGCTGGTAGCTGGCCGCATAACCTGTCTAGATCTGCTTGTCGAATTATATTATTAGGCAGTAGATAAATAGAACACACTGTAATGAGAGTCTTTACAGTGACTCTAACTGCGATAGCTTGCAGATTTGTGTTGAGATTCAGTGGGGTGAAGGGAGCGCTATTGGATATAAATATAGCAACTCCACCACTGGCTCTATCTCCGCTAATATAATCTTTTCTAAGGGGAGTGTACCCTTTAACAAGAGAGCTTTGAGTTGGTTTAAGCAAAGTCTCTTGTAGACAAAAGCAGATTGGATGGTATTCGTCAATTAGATGTTTAATGTCCACTGATAGCCCAGTAGAGATAGGATTTTGGCTTGCAAAAAATGGAGTAGTTTTGATTTTCGGGTATGTTGTATGTATCGACCCCCTCGTGAAAAATCCAAGTTTTCGACCTCCCACCCCTTGTGCGTTTTCCGCCATCTTGAAAAAACCGCTAAAAAAAGGCACTTTTTGAAGTTTTTCCTCAATAACTCTCTTCCAGTACATTTTAGAATAAAAGTCACAATTACAATTTTAAAGAGCATTAAATTTCCTACAAATTTCATGTATAACATATTGGAAAATTCTGAACATGTACTGAGATATAGGGCCGTAAAAATCTATAAAAATTTCAAAAAAATGAAAAAAGTCAGATATGTCGTTAGTTTTACTTGAATAACTTCTTTGTGTGCAGCTTAGCGTAAAATGCATAATAACCAATCTTGTAGAGGATTAAATTTACTACAAGATCCATACAAAATATTTGTAATTACTAAGAACAGATTCCGAGAAATGTTGAAATAACTATTTTGGTGAAAGTTGGTTGTAAACTGCAAATATCACCCTTTGTTGAAATTAGTATTCCTGAAAGTAATATCTTTAATCTATTATGTATGTAATATATACATGTAGTTCACGTATGTAGTTCATGAACTTGCATGCAATACATGAGATTTATGTCAAATTTAGGAGAATACAAAAACTTTACAATGAAAAACACAAATTTTTAAAGCATTTACAAATACCTATATTTAAACTTAATACAATTTGAAAATGCATCTTAACTTTTGTTTTAATGATATGTACAAAATCTAAAATTAAAAATCCATCATAAAATTTTGTTGTTTTAGCACAGGTGTGCTTGATGTATATAGTTCATTACTTCAACCAATAGGCAGTAGATCGAAAAAACTCGTCTTCTTCCATGTTCAATTCAACCTCTGGTGCATTACTGCTTTACTGGAATCCTCAATGGACATACTACGGAGCATCGAAGCTCAGGTTTTTTTGCAGCTGCATTTGTTATCACAAGTCTTTTTGCATTGGCACGAAATCATGTTAAGCTATACCTGTGGAGTTGGTTCTTTATTCATTGGGACTGGAGTTAGGCCACCAATATCCTTCTTCCAGCCCCATGAGAGCGTCTTTTTCATACCCCATCCAGGTTTGAACTTACAAATAAGTTATACATGCATGATATTGAACTGCATCCTTAGTTGGATGTAGTCAAGTCAAATTGAATTTTGTGTTTATAGCAGCTTTAGAAAAGCGAAGATAGCGCAACTCATCTATAGAAGTGTTTAGGTCACCGCCAAAAATAGCCACAAGGAAAGTTTCAGTGGCTTTCGTGATGTTTTCTTTTTCTGCAACTGGATCTTTGAAAATGGTAATACTTTCATTTTGGAATACATCACTTTCTAATGTGATACAAAACTACATTTTCCCCTGCCCAAATAGAGCGGAGATTGTATCGCAGCCACTTATCGCATGTAGAAAAATAATGTTTTCCACAATATTTTTATATATTTTGAAGTACAAGGCATCTGCCATGTGACTCCTACCAGATTTGCAAAAGAACACATTGTCTGGTGCTAAACCCGTGACCAATACTAAAAGGTCAATGTATTCACCAATAACTACAACAGAATCGTATGCATCTGGGATCACAGACGTGCTAGGAGTAACAGAAATGATCACTCCCATTGCATGTACCTTCTCCATTCAGAGTGTTAACGTTGAGGTCAGCTTTATCAAAAATGAGTTGGCAGAATGCACTTTTCTTGAGGGTTGTGTCCGCATGAAGTACAGCAGATAGCTCAAATATAAAAACTTCACCATAACTGGAAGAAAATCCCAAGGATGATAATAAGATGAAGCCGTGATCCAAATTTTTTGTACAAATAAGTACCTACTCCAAAGAGAAGGGATGACAAAAATGACCGTGATCTTACTGCGGCTATCACTGAATGTGACAATGTCACATTCAGTCCATCCAGCTGGTCTTTCTTGTCTTTCATAATCACACTTTCCATGAAATAAAGTAAAGAAGGTGGTATCACATACTTCACATCCTGAAGGAAGTCAACTGAAGGTGTATACACACTATTGTCATAAACGTGAGAACGAATGTCTTCTGCGATGTCGTAAGCTGCAACCTGAAGGATACGAAAACGTTCTTCTTCCAAGTTTGTTTTCCTTTCGCCGTACCAGTTATCACTGAGAATTTTGTAACTAGTCTTTTTGAAACATATCACTGATGTATGGGGATGTGAGTCAGCAATCAATACATCATCTCCAAATTGTTTCCGAAACCTCGCTTTTAAAATTCTCATATCTGAACGAAACTCTCCTTCAATCTGATTAACCAAGTCTTCAAATAAAAACTAGCACCAGTAGAATCGGGTAGAGTGAACAAGAGTCGAAGTATTTTATGCGCCCATTGGTTCCTACATGCATTGACAATACTCAAAATTGATTCTTGGACAGTTTTCCACACAAAAATACTTTATCACGTCTATCCAAAGTGTATTTTTTTCTGCTTCTCCTCGAAATCCTTAGGTAATTCGTTTCCACAGAGGAAGCAGTGATGTTTGAAAGTGAAAACACATTCATTCAACGATCTACGGGATGGTCCAGGCGCAGTCTGAGAAGCTGCCCTTCGGAGGTAAGCTGCAATCAGCTTATAATTATTAGTTCCTTTGGCATAAAGTATTGAACCCTGACTTCGTTCACATTATTCAGAAAGGCAGAATGAGTTGAAAGTTTACGCTTTACACTAGACTCACGTAATTCGCCTAGCTCTTTCACTACGAACGTTTCACCTTCACTCAAACTTTCAGCACAGATAAAGCACACAGTTCCATGTAAATTCGACATTTTGAACAAAAGAGCACACACTACAGAGCTTAAAAACAAAAAAAATTAGCAAACACAACAGAACGAGAACCAAAACTCTTACAACTGGAAATATGCAAGAGAAGGAAGGGAAAGTACGTACGACATTGTTATTGTTATTTCAACATTTCTCGTCATCTATTGGTAGTAATTACAAATATTTTGCATGGATCTTGTAGTACATTTAATCCTCTACAAGATTCGTTATTATGCATTTTATGCTAAACTGCACAAAAAAAGTTATTCAAGTAAAACTAACAACATATCTGACTTTTTTCATTTTTTTGAAATTTTTATAGATTTTTACGGCCCTATATCTCAGTACATGTTCAGAATTTTCCAATATGTTATACATGAAATGTGTAGGAAATTTAATGCTCTTTAAAATTGTAATTGTGACTTTTAACCTAAAATGTACTGGAAGAGAGTTATTGAGGTAAAACTTTAAAAAGTGCCTTTTTTTAGCGGTTTTTTCAAGATGGCGGAAAACGCACAAGGGGTGGGAGGTCGAAAACTTGGATTTTTCACGAGGGGGTCGATACATACAACATACCTGAAAATCAAAACTACTCCATTTTTTGCAAGCCAACCTCTTTTTTTTAGCTATCTCTACTGGGCTATGAATTGTGGTGAAAACCGCGGCAATTCCACGAAGAGACACAGGCCATTATGGGAAGGTAATTGGAGTGGTGAGCTGCTTCGTAGGTTTTATTTTTGGTTGGAGGTTTCCTGGCGTCTCCATGCCAGGTTCAACATCCATCTCAGTACCCTCGGAAGAGTCGGATGGAATGTTGTGAGGTATAGGGGTTCTGGGTTTCTTTGGTTTTTTGCTGTTTTCGGATTGTTCTTTTTTATTTTTAAGAGATTTATTGAGGGCTGTAAGAGGAGAGATTACTTCAACTACAGTATTTTTGTTATTTTTAGTGGATGTACCTTTGGAAAACAGAGGTTTGGGTGGAGTTTTAGTATTAGTTTGACAACTATTGCTTGTTGAAGGTTGATCTATGGATATTTCGCATTGAATTGCGATAGAGGAAGTGGATTTTTTGGTTGCTGCTGCATATGAAAGGTTAGGTTTCGGTAGAGATATGGAGACTTGCTTTTTAGCATCCAAGTACGAGAGCTTCTGGGTTGTTCTCACAACCTGAATTTCTTTTTCTTCCTTCCACTTTGGGCAGATGCGAGAGTTGGCAGAATGCTCACCCTCGCAATTTGTGCATTTTAGTGGAAGGATACAGGTCTCGTAGGAATGGCCAATATTGGAGCATCTCGAGCAAGTCTCTACTCCTCTGCATGTGCTTACAGAATGACCGAACCTTTGACACTTAAAGCAGCGCAAAGGATTCGGTATGTAGGGTCGGACTGGGCAGTTGAGATACCCAGCTTTAATATTTGCAGGTAGATCAGGACTATTGAATGCAAGTATTAAATGTTTAGTTTGGATGATACGGCCATCTCTTTTCATTGTTATACGATGGACATTAGTCACTCCTTGAGATGCGAGTTCGGATTCGATTTCGCACTCAGGAACGGCTAAGAGGTCCGATTCAGAGATGACACCTCTGCACGAGTTTAAACTATTGTGGGGAGTTACGGTGATAGTTATATTGCCCATTTTATTAGCAGAAAGTAAGTTTTTAGATTGAGCAGTTGAAGTTGTTTCTATTAGGTAATCGCCAGATCTGAGTTTTTTAACGGATTTTGGGTTTCCGCAGATTCCCTGAAGGCCTTTTTGTATGAAAAACGGAGACATAGTACCGAGAATTTTTTCAGGTGAAGTTATAATCAAAAATTTCGGGCTTTGAATACTTGAAGATTGATTGTTATTTGTCGGTTGATTTATCATAGATGGTTGGTTGGTTGTTTGGGGTTTATTGGCACAAGGGCCAAATATGGCCAAGCTGCGCCAAACACTAGATTTTTTTTCCAACATTAAAATTCTAAAATATACACATAAGCTAAATAAATGTCAAATTAAAGGCAAAAATCCCGTGTAGTTTAAAAAGATAAATAGTGATGGATGATGTGGATGATTCAATAAATAGGACAATGTGGGAGATGAAGTGTTAAAAAAGCGATTATATACAAGTCTAAGACGGGGACAAGAAGTTAAAATATGAATTATGGAGAGAGGTTGTTGGCAATGATGACATGGCGGGGCAGTTTCACCGAGCAATAAATATCTATGAGTTGCTCGCGAATGACCTATACGGAGACGGGTCAATAAAACATCACACCGTCGAGATGACAAGGACGGTAGGAGCGGGATGCTGGGAAATACAGAGGCTAATTTATTAGCCGTCTGTAACCTCCAGCCATCGCTCCAGTCCTTCCGTACAAGGTCCCGCAAAACATTACGCAGGTCGTCATATGGGATTCTGATATTGAGCTGGGATGTGGCATTTTTGGCAGCATGATCTGCCAACTCATTGCCAGTTATGCCAACATGCCCAGGAATCCAGCACAATATGACGCCGTAACCCCGTCGTAGAAGTTTGTCATAAACAGTTTGCACCTCAAAAGCTAACGGATGTTTATAAGAATCCGATGACAGTGATTCTAATGTGCTTTTGGAATCGGTGTAAACTATGAAATTGCCAACAGTCTGGTGAGAAATGTGTTTTAATGCTTTATACAAGGCTAAAAATTCAGATGTAAAAACAGATATTAAAAGTGGTAATGAGAAACTAAAATTTTCGGAGCCACATACAAATGCGCAGCCAACATGATCAATGGACTTGGATCCATCTGTATATATGGCTGTATTAGAATTAAAATTATTACGATGATCTTTAAAAAGTTGATTAAAAATAACTGGATCAGTGCTACATTTCTCATATCCAGGGAACAAGTTTAAAATTGAAATAGTCGAAGTCCTCCAAGGTACATTATAAAACAGAGGACGTTCCGCCACTTCTATTGATTGGAGAGGAGTGCCACTCAGAGTATCTCTTATTCGCAGTCCAAAGGATGGTATGCAGGACGGGCGATTCCTGAAAAGTACATCCTTAGATCTGTCCAAAAGTAAATTTTGTAAAGGATGATCTGGATGCGACAAAATGCGATAATACAGTCGCAGAGATAACAAACTGCGTGTGGAGGCCAATGGTAATTCATTGCATACAACATAAAGGCTTTCGACGGGTGATGTGCGAAAAGCTCCAGAGCAGATTCTTAGTGCCGAATGATGAATCGTATCGAGCTTACGCAGCACAGATGGACGGGCTGAACCATAAACAGCACAGCCATAGTCCAATCTGGAGCGAATTACAGCTCGATAGACATTCAGCATAGTGAACCGCTCTGCTCCCCAAAAAGTATTGGATAGAACTTTCAACAAATTGAGCTTTTTCATGCATGACACCCGCAAGTCCTTAATGTGCGGCAGAAATGTAAGCTTCTTGTCAAAAATAACACCTAGAAATCTCGCTTCGTCTACTACTGCAATCCTATTCCCATCCAGAAAAATGTCTGGGTCAGGATGCAGGTTTCGTAGACGGCAGAAATGTACACAGGATGTTTTTTGAATAGAGAAGTTGAAACCATTTTCTGCGCTCCACTTTGTCAACCGTGTAACAGTTGTTTGCAGTTGTCTCTCTACGAATCGCATGTCCTTTCCTTGGCAAAAAATGCTCAAGTCATCCACATATAAATTGCCTTGGACAGAAGGAGGTAGCTGTTTCAGGATATCGTTTATTTTTAAGGCGAAAAGAGTCACGCTGAGTACGCTACCCTGAGGAACGCCCTCTTCTTGGATAAAAGTATCCGAAAATGCAGAGCCAATGCGAACGCTGAATTCTCGCAATGCCAAAAAGTTCTTAATAAATATCGGTAGATGTCCTCGAAACCCAAGGGAATACAGATCTCGGAGTATACCATATCGCCATGTCCGATCGTACGCCTTCTCCATATCGAAGAAAATAGCTACGAGATGGTTTCGGCGCAGAAAGGCATGGCGTATTTGAGTTTCGAGGTACAAGATATTGTCTACTGTAGAGCGACCGACCCTAAAACCACTTTGGAAGGGTGTTAGAGCGTTGGTCGTCTCTAACATATGAACAAGGCGAGAATTGACCATCTTTTCTAAAAGTTTACAAAGACAGCTGGTCAGTGCAATAGGCCTATAGTTATTCGGATCTTTAGGATCTTTTCCAGGTTTGGGAAAAGGAATAACTATGGCACGTCGCCAAGCCAAAGGAAAAGCATGTTCTTCCCATATGCGATTATAAAGTCGCAATAAATTACTCAGAGAGTGACTAGATAGATGTTTTAACAAAGTGTAAGTGATGCCATCAGGACCCGGTGCTGTCATCCTGGTCTTCTGAAGGCATCGCGTCAACTCCCTTTCAGTAAAATTACAATTATAGTCAAGTTCGGCATCTCTATCAGACGAAAAATTAACTGCATGGGACTCTGCGCGGTGTTTGATGCGCTGAAAATTGCCAGGATATGTGGTAGAACTGGACACGGCAGAAAATGCTCTCGCAATAGAATTTGCGATTTCTACCGTGTCAGTAACCAACTGGCCATTTTCTTCCACCAACGAGATAGAATGAGTGGAATATAGTCCCATGGCTTTCCGAACTTTGATCCATAACTGTTTTGAGGAAATGGCAGATGTTATGCCAGAAACATACTTTTGCCATGATTCTCTTTGGCTTTGACGACGTATAAGGCGCGCATTGGCTTTTGCATATTTAAACTTAATTAAGTTTTCGGATGTGGGATACCGCCGAAATGTATCCCAGGCCTTTTTTCTTTTCTTGTGGGCAATTTTGCAGGCTTGATTCCACCACGGATTCGGTAGTTTTGGTAATTTTGACGAGACAGGAATAGATATGCGAGCAGCATCCATTATAACATTAGTGACAGATTCTACACATTGATCAATGTCACCTTCATTCACCACCTCATCTGACAAATCAGCAATTGATGCAAACAGATCCCAATTCGCCGCCTCAAATTTAAATCGAGGTAGGCGAGATACATGGGTTGTAGCACTCCCTGGAAATGTAATAAACAGGGGGAAATGATCGCTATGAAATGGATCATTTCCCACCTGAAACGTCAGAGGAGAAAACAGAGATGGTGAACACAGGACAAGGTCAATGGAATGGAATGTCCTCGATGGGGCGTGGAAGTACGTTGGTTGCCCATTATTGAGTACACATAGATTTTGATCGTGTATCAATTTCTCAATTTGACTTCCACGACGATTTGTGTCTGGGCTTCCCCAAAGAGGATTGTGCCCATTAAAATCGCCACATAACATATAAGGAGCTGGAAGCTGATCGCATAACCTGTCTAAATCTGCTTGTAGAATTATATCATTTGGCGGTAGATAAACAGAGCACACTGTAATAAGATTTTTTACAACAGTGACTCTCACTGCGATAGCTTGCAGTTTAGTTGTGAGACTCAGTGGGGTGAAGGGAGCGCTATTAGATATAAATATAGCAACTCCACCACTGGCTCTATCTCCGCTAATGCAATCCTTTCTAAGGGGATTATAACCCTTAACAAGAGAGCTCTGAGTTGGTTTGAGCAGAGTTTCTTGTAGACAAAAGCAGATTGGATAATATTCGTCAACAATATGTTTTACGTCAACCGAGTTTTGGTGAAATCCGCGGCAATTCCACGAAAAGACACAGGCCATTATGGGAATGTTATTGGTGTCGAGGGCTGCTTCTGAGGTTTGGTTTTAGGAAGCAGATTGCTTGGAGCCTCCAAACCAGGCTCGACATCCATTTCGGCAGCGTCGGAGGAATCCGACGGGATATTATGTGATATTGAGGTTCTGGTTTTTTTTGGTTTTTTACTATTGGTTGTTTCGGATAGTTCCTTTTTGGTTTTCAAAGATTTATTTAGAGCAGTCAGAGGAGATACTATTTCTTGTCCTTTATTGATGTTTGAAGTTATTGTCCCTTTTGAAAATAGTGGTTTGGATGGAATATTAGTTTTAGTTGGGCTACAATTACTTGTTGAAGGTTGATCTATTGTTATTTCGCATTGTATTGCGATAGAGGTAGTTGTTTTTTTAGTTGCAGCTGCATAGGATATATTTGGTTTGGGTAGAGTGATGGAGACTTGCTTTTTGGCGTCCAGGTATGAAAGTTTCTGGGTTGTTCTCACAACCTGGATTTCTTTCTCCTCCTTCCATTTGGGGCACATGCGAGAATTTGCAGAATGTGCACCTTCGCAGTTTAAACATTTCAATGGAAGGATACAGTTCTCGAAAGAATGGCCAATGTTAGAGCATCTTGAGCAAGTCTCTACTCCTCTGCATGTTTTTATTGAATGACCGAACCTTTGACACTTAAAGCAGCGCAAAGGATTCGGAATGTAGGGTCGGACTGGGCAGTTGAGATACCCAGCTTTAATATTTGCAGGTAGATCAGGGCTATTAAAGGTAAGTATAAGGTGTTTGGTTTGAATAATGGTGTCGTCTCTTTTTATAGTGATTCTATGGACGTTGGTTACTCCTTGAGATGAGAGCTCGGTTTCGATCTCCTTCTCAGGAACAGCCAAGAGGTCAGATTCTGAGATTACACCTTTGCATGAATTTAAGCTATTGTGAGGTGAGACTGTTATGTTTATATATCCCATTTTCGTTGCAGAAAGAAGGGATTTGGATTGGTTGGCAGAAATGGTTTCAATTAAATAATCTCCGGATTTTAGTTTTTTTACTGATTTTGGGTTTCCGCAGATTCCTTGTAGACCTTTTTGAATGTAAAATGGGGACATGGTACCTAGAATGTGTTCAGGGGAAGTAATGATCAAAAATTTTGCATTTAGATTTGTTGTTGATGTATTGTCAGAATTCGTAGTACTGGATGGGGTCGCCGGATACAAAGCCTCCGGCAGGGCATGGTTTGGGGGATCCATATGAGTTTAGGTGTTCATCCCGGTTCAGCCCCGCCCACCACCGAGCCCTACAAGGGGAGGCAGTGCCACACTGCCACGGGGGTAAAACCGGGGTATAGTGCTACAGTTTCGAAGTGTGGATCCACAAGGGCACTCCTAGCTGCAGTACTAGCCCTTAAATGCCAAATAACAGTGGTGTCCAGCACGCCAGGGGAGAAATTCACATGGCGTACCGAACCACAGTGATATTAGGCGAGCCGGTTGACCAAAAGCGGGCTCACTCCTGGCCTCTCGTTTACGTCGAAGCATGGACCAAAGGGAACGCAACGACGTCTCTAGGAAACAAAACCCCGTCCTAAAACGAGACGTCGCAGGATCCCCAGGACTCCACTTTCCTACGATACGAGTTACCGCACACGGCAAACGTGCAGGTCAGATAATCTGACAAAAATTAAATGCAATTTCAGAACCAATACAATAAGTGAAACAACATAATTGAAACCACAAAACAATACTTAAATATAAATAAGGAAAACCCAACAATCATAAACAAAGGAAAAAATGAATGTTATAACAAAATACAACAACCAAAAATCGTGCACATGGTAGGACCTTAACTAAAAAGGAAAGAACGAAAAAAGCTAAGGCCCAGCTAGGGTACCTCGGGGTTGCCAAGCCCGTACTCGCAAGATGCGAGCCCCCTGAGGGGTGATTTATCATAGAATTTGATGAACTAGACGGGGTCGCCGGATACAAAGCCTCCGGCAGGGCATGGGGTTTAGGATCCATATGAGTTTAGGTGTTCATCCCGGTTCAGCCCCGCCCACCACCGAGCCCTACAAGGGGAGGCAGTGCCACACTGCCACGGGGGTAAAACCGGGGTATAGTGCTACAGTTTCGAAGTGTGGATCCACAAGGACACTCCTAGCTGCAGTACTAGCCCTTAAATGCCAAATAACAGTGGTGTCCAGCACGCCAGGGGAGAAATTCACATGGCGTACTGAACCACAGTGATATTAGGCGAGCCGGTTGACCAAAAGCGGGCTCACTCCTGGCCTCTCGTTTACGTTGAAGCATGGACCAAAGGGAACGCAACGACGTCTCTAGGAACTAAACCCCGTCCTGAAACGAGACGTCGCAGGATCCCCAGGACTCCACTTTCCCACGATACGAGTTACCGCACACGGCAAACGTGCAGGTCAGATAATCTGACAGAAACCAATATAAACTGTCAGAATTAATACAAAAATTGAAACAACTAAATTGAACCCACGAAACAATACTGGAATATAAATAAGGAAAACCCAACAATCATAAACAGATGAAAAACTCAACGATAGAACAAAATATAAAAACTAAAAATCGTGCACTTGGTAGGGCCTTCGCTAAAAAGGAAAGAACGAAAAAAGCTAAGGCCCAGCTAGGGTACCTCGGGGTTGCCAAGCCCGTACTCACAAGATGTGAGCCCCCTGAGGGGGCTTTCTGCATGGAAACATGCAAGTTGTGGAATTAGTAATCGATTTTGCATTTTGGACATTTAAATAACAGAAGTACCTGATGTAATTCTGGAGGATTCAACACGTCAAGTATCTGGTAAGGCGGGTTGGTTGGTAGCTTGCTTGGATTTTATTGGCGCAAGGGCAACACAGGGGCCATACTGCGCCTAACTCTGGTAAGGCGGTGGGAGTAAAGATTTAATTACATACCCTAGGCACTGTTCCTAATGTTAAATCCATATTGTAATAAAGATGCTCTTCATTACCATTTAAAAAACTATAATTGTAAAAATGCAAAAAATCTTTCAAACCAAATACAAAGTGAAATACAGAATAACAAAAAGAACACAATAACATATCTTAGGAAATGTTTACAGTGTCAAAATTGTTATCGTAATAGAGACTATAGAAGTATAGCAAGAGATAGAGGTAATAGAGGCATTTCATTATCATATCAAAAAGTTTAATTGCAAAATTAAAAATGTTTAAAGCCAATCATAGGAATGTAAAGCTGCATCAAAAAGTTCAAACCCAAGACTGTCAAGTTTGCTTTCAATTATATTCTTGCAAATCATCATTTTATAAACATAAAAGAACATGTAGTGAAATAAATTAGCCATAATTCGCATTGATTCTGGGGAAAATTTGAAGTGTCCTTATAGCACATTTGCAGACCCAATTGATGATAAAGTTCGAGTTTCTAAAACATGTATATGTCTTTAATAGCAGAAATGATTTTTATATTACTGCGCTAGTACCGATAAAATGCACAATTTTAACGAATGTGTATTTCCGTAATGTAGAAAATCCTTCAGTTATTTAGGCAATTTAAATAAACATAGTTTGCAAGAACATAAATTGGGAAGTTTACAAATGTTTACTTTTGAATCAATTACAAAATTTTTCGTTTGGTTAGAATGACAGTACCTACAGTTCATTTAAAAAAATAACTAGGAGTAAAGTTTCGGGGCTTAAAACTTTGTATTACTATTCTTGTTAATTTAATGTAAGAAAAAAAGTGTTCCGAGTGTGGAAAATCTTTCAGTTCTTCAGACAATTTAAATAAACTCGTTAGTAGAACATAACTCAAAGGGAAATTGTCATAACGATAAATCGTTACGACATTGTGCGCAGTTGTCTCAACAGTTCCTCGTCTTCGTATCTCTTTCCCGAACACTATTTGCCTACCAAGGTCACCTAGCGCAAGCCACGCTGTGACGGTTCGTCTCATGCCATATCTCTTAAATCTTACCCATAATGAGTATACCGTCTATGTCAGTTCATATATTATAGTTAAATTCATATGTTTAATTTCAATATTAAGTTTAGCCAGGTCTCGGTGGGTTCACATACTTATTTGTACTCCACTAACACATCCGGCCTTTCTTCAAAATTGTGTTATTAATCTTAATGAGGATCCCACAGCTCTGGATCTCTCCTCCCCTTTCTCTAAAGTTATCATCTTCACCACATGGTCCCACTAATCAAACCATGACAACCAATTTAATTACCTTTACAACATGGTCCGTGACCACACCGAACCACCTGGAAATGCTTATTTAGGCTTGATAAGTTCATATATGGCAATATTTTTTTGGAAATGATATGTGTTTTCTTGTAGTAAAATTGTTGGTATTATTTTATACTTCTACCTTTTTGAGCACAATATCTAAAGTAACTTTGTTTGTTTATGTTTATATTAAATGGTAAAAACGAGTATAGGGTAAATGAAATGAGACCCATAGATATGGCTAACAGTAATATAACTAAAAGTATGCATCTTGAGATTGAGAAATTCTCTGGAGATCCTGAAAAAGTGGATTGGTTTTTGAGACAGGTTGTTGATCTAGCTAAAATCAACAATTGGTCTGACGATGCAGCTTTACTTTATCTAAAAAGTAAGTTATCAGGTGCAGCACAGGAGTTTTTTGCCACATCTCCTTCTTGTTTAGAACTATCTTTCACAACTGCCTGTGACAAGATCAGAGAGTTCTTTGCCACTGTAAACCTACCCTCGGCTAGTTTACTTAATCTCCAGGGCATCAAATTGCTGCCTGGAGAAACTATCAGAAACCTTGCTCATAGAATTGAGACCCTTACTAATAAAACTTATGATACTGTAAAAGATGTTCAGGCCCTCAAACAAATACAAACATTTCATTTTATCAATGCTCTTCCCTCTAAATTAAAGGAGAAGATAATGTTCGAGGACAAATCCAATCTTGAGAAACTGATTGAACAAACCTCTAAATTTGCATTGCTAGGCCAGGAGATTAGTCTCAGTGAAACTAATTCTCTAACTGTATCACAAACAAAACTTTCGTGTTCATTTTGCATGGGAAACCACTTACTTAGAAACTGTGAGGAATTTAAGTTATCAATTAACATGGGAAATTTAAAAGTCGAGGATATTAAATCAGGGAATCCTACTCCCACAGCGAATAACATTGTGTCACAGAACAATGTGAGATATAATCCTATTGTCTGTCAGTTTTGTAACAAACGTGGTCATATTTTACGAGATTGTTTTCAGTTCAACAGAAGTTCTTATTCCCATCAGAACAATCGAAATCAAGTTCAATATGTAAATCGTGAACAGTATTCTTACAGACCAGTGTACTCTGTAAGAGGACAGAACCAATACAGAGGTGTTGATAACAGTAATTATAGGTACAACAACCCCAGAAGATTATGTTCGAGGACAAATCCAATCTTGAGAAACTAGTTGAACAAACCTCTAAATTTGCATTGCTGAGCCAGGAGATTAGTCTCAGTGAAACTAATTCTATAACTGTATCACAAACAAACTTTCGTGTTCATTTTGCATGGGAAACCATTTACTTAGAAACTGTGAGGAATTTAAGTTATCAATTAACATGGGAAATTTAAAAGTCGAGGATATTAAATCAGGGAATCCTACTCCCACAGCGAATAACATTGTGTCACAGAACAATGTGAGATATAATCCTATTGTCTGTCAGTTTTGTAACAAACGGTCATATTTTACGAGATTGTTTTCAGTTCAACAGAAGTTCTTATTCCCATCAGAACAATCGAAATCAAGTTCAATATGTAAATCGTGAACAGTATTCTTACAGACCAGTGTACTCTGTAAGAGGACAGAACCAATACAGAGGTGTTGATAACAGTAATTATAGGTACAACAACCCCAGAAGATTATGTTCGAGGACAAATCCAATCTTGAGAAACTAGTTGAACAAACCTCTAAATTTGCATTGCAGAGCCAGGAGATTAGCCTCAGTGAAACTAATTCTCTAACTGTACTGATACTCACATCAAGAACAATAAAGAATCTTTTATCTGGGACATTGCCTCCACTTCTGCATCCACGTTAAGTATTCTCATTTATCTGATTTATTTACTAAGTACTAAGTAGCAAACACGTTAAATTAGTTTGCATGTTTAAAATAGTGTAATTCATGCATCTCCACCAATTGAATCTATTAATGAAAATTTAATCTCTAATCAGATAATTTATTCCAAATTTGGAGACGAAATATATAATGTGTCAATAATAATTAGGCATAGCTAAACACACCAATCTGGAACCACCTGGGCATTAATCTGCTCTTCGGGTTATCCAACAGATGTGCCACCACTAAGTTCTCTTTACGATCCACGTGCCCTTCTCTTGTAATTAATTTAGTTTGTTTTGAGTAGCCTGTAGTTAAAAGCTCGACCCCCCCTAGAATTTAGTTTCTCTTTGTAACAGAAATGTTAGCCCAAAACTGATGATATACTGCGAACTATGTAGTTTCAACCACTCTTTTTATTCCTCACAAACTAAAACAAGTTTTGCATTAAATACAAGATGTGTCTATGCTTTTCGCTCGACTGGAATAGAGGTAGAAGCTGGAAAGATGCTTTGCGGTGTAATGATTCTACCACAACCTCCGACTAAATTTGGATTATACAGCAATATTTTACATGCAACTGCGAAAGAAGGATGTGGAACGGCAATGGCTAAAGCATTAAAAGAACCCATCGAAAAAAATTAGGGTTGCAGAGACAATTGCTTTTGCAATAGACAGGTTCTGTCATAAGCGCGGATATAACTCAAAGAATAGTGCTGTGTCTGCAACGACTATGGATGTAAAGTAATCGATATTGCAGTTTTAACAATATTTTGTGTATGCAAGAACAAAGAAAAACCACACTAATTGTAACGAGAACTATTCCAGTGCAAGCAGCAATATGGAGGTAGAAGGCGCACTTGAAATTTTCAATCTTTCCAAGAATCAATATAATGGGGGGTGGGGATTCCAAAAGCCTTCCTCTCTGTCAATAAGGCTAATGTGGTTGGCGATAAATGCCCTGCACAAAAAATATAATGTGTAATGTAATCTAACCAAGAAGAGGGTAGCAAACAAGATTCCATTTTCAAAAGTTGAAACAACGGCTCACCGAAATTCCCTTGCTCTACACGCCAGTGCTGGACAGACCTTACCAGCTGTACACAGACGCTTCTGCAACCGCCGTTGGTGCTTGCTTGGCACAGAAAGAAGAGTCAGGAAAGGAGCGGCCAATTGTTTCTTTCAGTCGGAAACTCACTCCTTGTCAGATGCGATGGGCTACCATTGAGCGTGAAGCTTACGCGGTTTTGAGTGCATTAAACAAATATGACACATGGGTTTTAGGGCGAAAATTCAGATCATTTCAGACCACAACCTTTTAACTTACTTAACTCAAGGAATACCGCAGGGTGCAAAGCTTGCACGTTGGGCATTAGCCTTACAGCGATATAACATGACAGTGACCTACCGGAAGGGTAGTAGGCACGGTAATGCCGACGCTTTGTCGCGCATTAAAATTGATGAAACCTGAATTTGTATGTAAAATTTATTATAATATTATTGTATCTCATTATGCTATTATATATGTTAGTGCATGGGAGTTCATGAACATAGAATGTATATATGTGTTCCTTTTGAGCTCTCACCCTCTCTTCTAGAAGCAACAGGACTGAATGTTGTTGGACAATACCGGACTTGACAACAAGCGAACTGTGAGTGTCAGCAGCATAGATACTTGTAACTTAAGTATGTATGTGCTTCTTCAGGGGGGACGTGTAATGTTCGCTCACCAAAAGAGCGAATAGCTACCAAACATTGGCGACGGCAGAGGGGAATTTCCCTTGTATATAGATTAAGCTCTGCTACTAAAGAGTACGAACCTGTATGTCGTTTTATCCTGTTACCATTTAATGTAATTTATTTCTTAAATGCGTCTTAATATTAAATATTGTGATGTTCAAGAATTGCCTCTTTTATGAGTCTGATTACCACAATCGTTTACTAATGATCTACAAGAACCTAATTGTTTGAATTTTACTATTACTAAATTTAACTCGGCGTCAAATTAAAATTGTTCATTGATATCGAAAGTAAAAAGAACGGACGAACGCGGGAACCCTTACTACATGTCATGAAGAGACTGGGCTCTCGTTTAAGAAGTATGGTGAAAAGCACACGAGTCATCAAGCTTTCGGATGGGAAATCTTAAAGTGGTCGAGGTCGTCTGAATGATACACACATTGATAAACTTTAGATTATGGCCTGGCAATCAGACGGAATCCTGGTGATTTGAAGAGCATGCGACAAACAGAATGGGCCATTTATTTGCATAAAATTTCGACGGACGACGAACCAAACCACGGCTTCCATCCTACTGGTCCCGACTCGTGTTGTGGCTACAACAAAGCAACTGAGAGTGGAGATGCATATCGCCACATACACAGCCTTCCCATTGATGTCACGGAGGCAATAAAACAACACTTCCCAGACTTATCTGAACCAAGCCTCTTGAGAAATGTCTGCACGGAAAGACGGAGAATGGTTAACGAGGCGTTAAACAATGTTATATGGTCGCGTCTTTCCAAAACAGTTTTCGAACAAGCAAGAACGTGTCGGTTGAGAGATTACGACTGGGTGTCAACTTTCAATATAAGAAACATTGTAAAATGTAATGTACTGCGTCATATGGGGATTTCACCTGGCACATACTGTGAGGAAGCTATGAAACATTGATACTGAACAATTGAGGAAAGCAGAATGGGCCTCCATGGCAGCCACCAAGGAACTTCGAACAAAGAAACAGAACAAGAGCTATAGAAGAAGCATTTTCAAGAGACACGAGCAAACAATCACACGGGGCAAGTCTTTTCTAAGTTATGATAAGTTTTAACTTTTAAGCAGTTTTCTCCGATCTATATTTTTAATGTTCGACGTAAATTTTCTCAGAAACTATAACAACTGGAATCAAACTTTAAACACTGACATATTCCCTAATGGTTGGCACATACTTTAACATGGGATTGAGTATTTTGCAACATTCATATGATCCATAATATCTTTTAAAAAGAACTGGGTGGATTAGGATTGAATGCTTCTGATATTACAACTTCCAGATACAAATATTTTAAAGATTGGCCTTCAAGGTAGGTGGGTTTTATTAACATACAAGCACTCGGTTGGAAGAAGTGGCTTCAGAAGTTTTAGAAATTTATGCTGGGATCGGAAAGAGATAAAAAGTCGGACCAAGTAAGGTTCGCGATTTTGTTAAATCTCTTAGGAGACGAGGAAGTCGCAACATACAACACGTTCAAGCATTGCAAAAAGATCGAGAAATGGTGAGTTTGGAAAAGTGCCTGAATAATACTAATTCCGAAATGCCATGATTCCAAAGTGCCACATCTAGACAAAATTAGATGCATCAGCTTACTTCCTTCCCTCGGAAAGTGTTTGGAAAAAATATTCGTTAACGTAATCTCTTGGTTCCTTCATAAGGGTGAATTTCTCAGTGAAAAACAGTATGGTTTTACTGCACAAAAAAGTACGGAAGATGCCCTTACGCAATTAATAGAAATTGTTTCTAAGGGAAAAATGAAATCCTACATACCATCTTGGTTTTTCTGGATATCAAAGGTGTTTTTGACAATGCATGGTGGCCTGGTATTCTTAACCTTTTGAGAAACACTGGTCTCCCAAACAACATTTTTTCTCTTGTCTCTGATTTCTTAAAAGAACGAACTGCCCGGCTCACTTTGGGATCAGAATCTGCAGAGGATCAACTTGAAAAGGGATGTCCTCAAGGCTCAGTCTCTCATTTCTGTGGATATCAACAATGACCTTATCACAAAACTTGACCTTTCCTCCTGCTGCCAAACAAGTGCATTTGCAGATGATCTTCTGGTATTGAAATCGAATATCAGACCTACAGAATCCGGGATGAATGCACAGTATTCATAGCCGAACTACTTTGACTTTACTTTGCAATAAATTGGATTGTAAATCAGAACAACTTGGACAAAAATTATCTGATCTGCTCAGACTCCCACAAGTAGTGGACGTTTTCTTCTCTTTTGTTTGTGGTCACATTGGCACCTTCGGAAACGAAAGAGCTGATTGGTTTGCAAAGGAGAACACTAAGCGACATCTCTGTAAATATTCCAAAATCACACTTATCTGAAAACATGTCGTCGAGTTGTGGAACAATACATAAATGCAATGATAACTAAACAATATTTGCCTTCAATTTATCATAGAATTAAATGTATCCACTTTTCCACAAATTATAAAATAACTCAATTTTTAAAAGGTCATGGTAATTTTAAATCATATTTATTTAAATTTCACTTATCTCCATCAAGTATATGTAAATGCAACACAGGAAAAATTTTTATAATGACAAACATATACTGTTTGAATGCCCAATTCTTAAGAAAGAGAGAGAGATGTTCTCGAAAGGGAACTTAAACTAAAAAATATTAATTGGCCTCCTAAATGTCACCAGTTAGTTAATCAAAAGTATCTTCAATTTGTTAGGTAATTTTATTAACCAATATTTTGTAATATAGTATATATATATATGTATTTTCCTTTTAACTTTCTTTATATGTTTTCTATGCAACTTATTCTTATTAACGATTGTCATATGTATTGGATCCTATGTACTTACATCTGTAAGCCCCGTGTGATACTTTGTGGTACACAGTGATATCTTAATGTCTTCAATAAAAAAAATAGAGCAACAGTTAAAAGAGATACAAATCCTGAAGTCAATAAAAAAGCTGTTTGGAGATACAATGAAAATAAACGATTGATCCCGTGGTAAATGTTGTGATTTGAGACTCATTGCATGCGCACACATCGACGCACAGGTTCGGCAGTATAAATACTGTGGATGTCAGTTCACTAGCAGCTTCGACCTTTTGTTGCGATACTAGTTTTGTAATTTTTAGTTCCGGAATAAATGTTATGCTTTAGTTCTCCGTCCAATGTTTCAATGACCACGCTATCAAAGACCGCCATGTAACAGTAAACATTATCTTCATCGGGATTTAAGTACGACTGCAATGCCAGGTAGTTGTTATATTGCCCAATAAGCCGTTTGTTGACTTCAGCACAAAAAAAAATCTCATATTTTTTAGCGTATTATTTTTGTTGACAATGATGAAGAGTGGGAAATTCGGTTGCTGCCTGTTATGAAACCTTGGTAAGTTTTACAACTCCTGCATCGATTACAATCCTTATATGCGAGACTTTAAAACAGCGATAGAAAGTGTCACAGAAGGTCAAGAATTTAAAGTTACGATTCATGCGGACCGAAAACCTCCAGCTGAACATGTGGGTTGATATAACGCAGCTACAACGAGTGAGGTGGCTTTGGAGATTGTGGGGCAAAAGTTTGAAAAGCCAGAAAGCGTTCTTCACTCACAACAGTGATACTAAGTTGGTACGGATCAGCTCACCGTGCTTATGACATTCTTCAGTACTCTCTTATGTTCTGCCGTGGAGCCAAAATAAAACATAAAGACTGAATTGGACACTACCAAAGTAAACTGCGAACCGAAAATTATGAACACATGTGGTATGCGTATGTTTGCGCCATGTGCAAAGGATATGAGCAACTTTCTGATATTGACAAGATGGCAGTTTTACTCGTGAAGATCGTTCCATGCACGAGCGGACTCGAGACGCTATGACATATCTACTTCAGTATGGTCGTCCTGATCTGTTCATCACATTTACATGTAACCAAAGTGGGCCGAGATACAAGAGGCCTTAAAATATACAAAAGATTATCCATCTTTCGATTAAAAATAAGCTATCTTAAAATGGTCTAGACCAGCGGTTTCCAAACTATTTTGGCCGTGGAACCCCAAAATTTGTTACCAATGATCGCGGAACCCTGAATATTTTTTAATCAACGACTTTTCAAAATTTAATATCTGATATTAAATAAAATAAGTATTATTTTGGTATTTCAGATTTTATTGAATTAAGCAAAACTCAAAAAAAAAAAAATCATCATAGAAATAATAAGTTTTTTATTTTTTTATACATACTTTTATTATTTTTTTTCTTTTCTATCTAATCGATGTCGTTTAAGAATATGCAATGCAGACAAGTCAGTGATTATGATGAAAACAAATAAAAACGTGCTTTGCGTGGATCAACTGGTGCGGTTATAAGAAGCCAAGGGACATAGACAATCGCCAAAGCAGTAACCCGGAAAAGAAGTTTGGAATATGCCACTATGGCCATCTATTAGTAGGATCAAAAGTTTGATCACGGTTAAACATCCATACACCGGCATATTGCGCACAAAAAAAATTACATAAATTTTGGGGGTCGATTGTAAACTTGCCGAGGAAAATGTGAATATATTAAACACCATTCTTATTTTTTTTAATCAAATAAAATTTGTCACGCGGAACCCCTAAATTTTTTCGTGGAACCCACTTTGGGAACCACTGGTCTAGACGCACTGTTTGGTACGAGTATAATGAGTTGAACAGCACAATTCCAAAATTGTTTTGGCTTCTTTAAGTCTCCCTGTGTTAAAGAAGAGGCCTGTGCTACAAAGCTATCTGTGAGACACTGGATTCTATAAGTAATAGAATCAACAGGAAAAGATTAAGATCCAGTGATGGTAATGAGCAAGAAATTGGCACTAATGGAAAATGAGTATTTGTTAAAGTAAAAGAACCGCCTTCGGATATAAAAATACCAAGATTTGTAAAAGCAGCGCTGATAGTAATGCATGGATGGGTAACGTAGACAAAGAAAAGTTGCTCGACATTTTTTAGCAGGAAGAATTCCCTAAAGCGAGTTTGAGGCAAATTATTCTTATTTTTTTTTATCTTTTACGAATTTTTTTCATCCACTTCTTGCTAAACTGTACCTAAGCCGTTGGATCCTCTATGCGCCATGCTTCCCTCGAGACAACGACCCAGAATCCCAATCGCATATGCGAGAGCTCATATAAAGGGTTACTCGAAGTACGAGGGTAGCGCACAGATATTTTTTTACATATTTCTTCTGCTTTTCTTAATTTTTTTATATCTCAGCATAGTCAGTGAAATAAGTAGAAAATAATTCAATTGCTCCGATTCTTACTTCCATCTTTAGGAAAACATCACGAATTCAGGTTAGCTAGCCCAAGAACTACAGTCACGTTAACCTTCAGTACCCAGGAACTACAGTCACGTTAACCTTCAGTACCCAGGAACTACAGTCACGTTAACCTTCAGTACCCAGGAACTACAGTCACGTTAACCTTCAGTACCCAGGAACTACAGTCACGTTAACCTTCAGTACCCAGGAACTGCAGTCACGTTAACCTTCAGTACCCAGGAACTACAGTCACGTTAACCTTCAGTACCCAGGAACTACAGTCACGTTAACCTTCAGTACCCAGGAACTACTGGTTGGTTGGTTGGTTGTATGGGGTTTATTGGCACAATAGCCAAAGATGGCCAAGCTGCGCCACACACTAGATAATTCAAACCAACATTAAAAGATTAAAATGTATACACACAAACTAAATTAAATTCAAAGAAGTGGTAAAAATCCTGCGTAATTTAAAAATATAAATAGTGATGAATGAGGTGGATGATTCAATAAATAGGATAATGTGGGAGATGAAGTATTAAAAAAACGATTATATAAAATTCTAAGACGGGGACAAGAAGTTAAAATATGATGGATGGTGAGAGGTTGTTGGCAATGATTACACAGCGGGGCGGTTTCATTCAATAATAGATGTCGATGTGTTGCTCGCGTATGACCTATGCGGACACGAGTCAATAGCACGTCACATCGTCGAGATGGCAAGGACGGTAGGAACGGGATGTCTCGAAATCCCAAAGAGTACAGATCTTGAAGTATACCATATCGCCATGTCCGATCGTACGCCTTTTCCATATCGAAGAAAATAGCCACGAGATGGTTTCGGCGCAGAAAGGCATGGCGTATTTGGGTTTCGATGTACAGGATGTTATCTACCGTAGAGCGGCCGACCCTAAAACCGCTTTGGAAGGGTGTTAGAGCGTTGGTCGTCTCTAACATGTGAACAAGGCGAGAATTCACCATCTTTTCTAAAAGCTTGCACATGCAGCTGGTAAGTGCAATTGGCCGATAGTTATTCGGATCTTTTCCGGGTTTAGGAAAAGGAATAACTATGGCACGACGCCAAGCCAAAGGAAAAGCATGTTTTTCCCATATGCGATTGTACAGTCGCAATAAATTACTCAGAGAGTGACTAGATAGATGTTTTAGCAAAGTGTAAGTGATGCCATCAGGACCCGGTGCTGTCATCCGAGTCTTCTGAAGGCATCGCGTCAACTCTCTTTCAGTAAAACTACAATTATAGTCAAGTTCGGTATCTCTATCAGGAGAAAAATTAATAACATGGGATTCTGTGCGTTGTTTTATGCGAACGAAGTTTCTTGACACTTTTCGGATTGCCTCCAATACCGAGAAGGCCCTTTTGAATAACGAAAGGAGAGGCTCTTGATAATTGTCCAGATGTGGAACTAACTATGAGGAACTTAGGGTACAAAGCAAAGGATTGATCGTTCATATTTGTGGTAATCGTAGCACTTGATGGGGTCGCCGGATACAAAGCCTCCGGCAGGGCATGGGGTTTGGGATCCATATAAGGTTTGGGTGTTCAGCCCCGCCCACCACCGAGCCCTACAAGGGGAGGCAGTGCCACACTGCCACGGGGGTAAAACCGGGGTATAGTGCTACAGTTTCGAAGTGTGGACCCACAAGGGCACTCCTAGCTGCAGTACTAGCCCTTAAATGCCAAATAACAGTGGTGTCCAGCACGCCAGGGGAGAAATTCACCTGGCGTACTGAACCACAGTGATATTAGGCGAGCCGGTTGACCAAAAGCGGGCTCACTCCTGGCCTCTCGTTTACGTCGAAGCATGGACCAAAGGGAACGCAACGACGTCTCTAGGAAACTAAACCCCGTCCTAAAACGAGACGTCGCAGGATCCCCAGGACTCCACTTTCCTACGATACGAGTTACCGCACACGGCAAACGTGCAGGTCAGATAATCTGACAGAAAACCAATAAAAACTGTCGGAATTAATACGATAAGCGAAACAACATAATTGAAACCACGAAACAATACTTGAATATAAACAAGGAAAACCCAACAATCATAAACAGATGAAAAACTCAACGATAGAACAAAATATAAAAACTAAAAATCGTGCACTTGGTAGGGCCTTCGCTAAAAAGGAAAGAACGAAAAAAGCTAAGGCCCAGCTAGGGTACCTCGGGGTTGCCAAGCCCGTACTCACAAGATGTGAGCCCCCTGAGGGGCAGGAACTACTGTCACGTTAACCTTCAGTACCCAGGAACTACAGTCACGTTAAACTTCAGTACCCAGGAACTACAGTCACGTTAACCTTCAGTACCCAGGAACTACAGTCATGTTAACCTTCAGTACCCAGGAGCTACAATCACGTTAACCTTCAGTACCCAGGAACTACAGTCATGTTAACCTTCAGTACCCAGGAACTACAGTCATGTTAACCTTCAGTACCCAGGAACTACAGTCACGTTAACCTTCAGTACCCAGGAACTACAGTCACGTTAACCTTCAGTACCCAGGAACTACAGTCACGTTAACCTTCAGTACCCAGGAACTACAGTCATGTTAACCTTCAGTACCCAGGAACTACAGTCATGTTAACCTTCAGTACCCAGGAACTACAGTCACGTTAACCTTCAGTACCCAGGAACTACAGTCACGTTAACCTTCAGTACCCAGGAACTACAGTCACGTTAACCTTCAGTACCCAGGAACTACAGTCATGTTAACCTTCAGTACCCAGGAGCTACAGTCACGTTAACCTTCAGTACCCAGGAACTACAGTCACGTTAACCTTCAGTACCCAGGAACTACAGTCACGTTAACCTTCAGTACCCAGGAACTACAGTCACGTTAACCTTCAGTACCCAGGAACTACAGTCACGTTAACCTTCAGTACCCAGGAACTACAGTCACGTTAACCTTCAGTACCCAGGAACTACAGTCACGTTAACCTTCAGTACCCAGGAACTACAGTCATGTTAACCTTCAGTACCCAGGAACTACAGTCACGTTAACCTTCAGTACCCAGGAACTACAGTCACGTTAACCTTCAGTACCCAGGAACTACAGTCACGTTAACCTTCAGTACCCAGGAACTGCAGTAACGTTAACCTTCAGTGACCAGGGACTGCAGTCAGCCCATAGCAGGAGACGCAATCTTCTATACCTTGCTCCTTTGAGAAATTGAAAGATCGATTAAATGTGTACTTCTGCGTCCTATTCTATTAGCAATTGTTTTCCATATTGCATATGAACGAGTTACTTTGGCATTTGGAAGGTTTTAGAAAAGCGCAGCTGTTTCACAACTTTCGTCATTATCATTACCATGAATGCCAACATGACCTGGCAATAAAAAAAAATGCATTGCAAAACTGTCTTTTAGTGATATTGGATACTGATAACTGTTTGGATTACAGGTGGAGATAGGAACAATTTAGGGTTTTTTTTCTACCCGGTCTAGATTATTCTGGACTAAAAGGAGAAATGTGCAAGCTGTATTGGACTAATGGTTCCGAAATAAAAATATTGCTTGTGTTTTACCCTAAAGAGAAATATTAAAACATCTCAAAAGAGAAAGAAAGGCCTTAACATATATACAGGCCCAGCTAGGGTACCTCGGGTTCGCCATGCCCGTGCACACAATATGTGTGCCCCCTGAGGTAAAGCATAGAAATGGAATACACGAAAAATTAGTACATTTTCTAATGAATTTTTATGTCAAATAATTTGCATTTTATTTTAAATTACATTTGAAGATGGGTTTGACTTGTCACTCTAATAAGAATATATATACCAATAGAAAATGTCACTATTTAATTGTTCTAGTTTTATAGAGCAAGCAAATATGTAATCTTTTCCCTTCAAAGTGTTTCTTTAGGACTAAAATACGAGTTTTGCAATCTAAATTAGAGTTTCGTCACCAATAGTTGTTATATGTTTAAAACACTGTTTCTGGCATTGACTTGGGAACCAGCTAGATAGTTGATATGGCAAGCCAAAATATTTCGGTATTTTTTTTAAATGGTATGGCACAAAAAAAAACCACAATGAAACTCTTGTCATTTGCAAATAAAATATTTTTCAATAAGTGAATAATCACAAAAAAAATATGTACAAGTTTCCTTTTATTTATAGTTTCAAACTATACAAACACAAATCTTAATTCTTAAATTAGATCTCATAAACACAAAAGTAGGAAAATAAACTTTTAATCGGTACACGTAGGTTTTTACATCACATCAGCATCAGTAATATGATACCCAACAAAAAGATTGTGTATTTTATACATTATTCTTTACAAGTGCATTTTAATTAAGTTATTAAATAGAATTTATATTATACAATTATCCACAAATAGTGATGCTTAAAATATATACAATATGAGCAATGATTTTGCTTTAAAATAAAAACAATGACTCTGTAAGCAAAATTAAAAGGAAATGCAAGATTCTTGAAAACACTTTAGTCAAATTAAGAGTACCCAAGACATTTTCAGCATCACATAGCAACATTTTGTAAGCAAAAAACTGTTCTGCACAATTTTATAAGGTAAATCATACAATAGTAAAAAATTCATAAATTGCATATGCTGTACGGACAATTTATAGAAACTAACAAGCATGCAAGTTATTCGACTCTAATAATAACAGAATTTATTATTATTACAGTTGGATAATTCACTTTTTAAATTAAGAGTCCAGATTTTAACAATACAATATTAAAAACTGATGCTAGCATAAGTGTATTTCTTAACGTTATAAATAAATTGCAAAATATGAAAGTTCAGATATTTTTTTTTTTAATTATTCTTTAGGCTTTGCAGTCTTGGGCTCAGATTCGGTACTTGCGCTCCTAGGAGATCGTGACCTGGAACTGTCTCGCCTGTGGCCATGACGACGAGAATGGTGGTGGTGACTTCTTTTTCGATGGTGTTTTTTACTGTAAAGATATTGAAAAAATATTTACAGTGAGATAGCACAAAGAGGTATGTGTTAACATTCAAAAATCGTTTCGAAGTATAATTATAAAATTTTTAATGTTGAGAATTTTTAAGACGTAATAATAAAAGGAAATGTTTATTAGATACCAATTATTCAAAAAATAGTTAATAGACTTAAATTCTAATGAATATTTATCTTAAAAAAATTCTGCATACCTGCTAAAATTAGTAGAAAAAACAGTACAATTTATTTTTCAAAAGAAATTATGTTCTGTTTACCTTTGAAAAAGTTCATACAGAATGGCAACAATATTCTGGAAAAAAAGTTCCCTGATATTTCCCTGATGATATCACAAAAATTTCCTGATTTTACAATTACATTAAAAAATGTTCCAATACATGTTTTGTATAGAAACAAAGTATCCATGCTACAATAATACTATAAATATATTGCAATATAAATGAAAAATTATAAGCAATACTTATTGTCAGTTAAAATAATAATTTATGGATACAACACAAATTATACAATTGCGACAGGCATAATAGTAATTAAACGTTCTCTGGAAGCAGATAATGTAAAAAAATCAAGTTTTTCAATTATTTCTTTTGGAGATAATTTTAAATGTTTTATATGCTTCATATTTCCTATCCCAATCTTCAATAAATCGCATATTCATTAGTCCCTCACATGTTGCTTACAATCTAAAGTCCAACGCACTTTGCTTTTGCTTCTCCCTCCAGCCGTGCTCCAGAAGTAGTTCATATTTTTACAAAAATAAAACTGAAAATATGAAAATGCGGAAATATCGACAACTAAACTACCTAGAATAGAGGGCATAATTGACAGTAATTGCCGTTTTAATAATCCAAATTTTAAAATTTCCCTGATTTTTTGTTAAATTTTGAAAAAATCTCTGATATTTCCAGAATTAAAAAATCCATGATAATTCCCTGATTTCCCAGGTTATGTTACCACCCTGTGGGTGTGCATGACAAAAGCGGGAATATGCGCAAGGGCAAAGCTTAAGCTTTTAATAAACTATGCTCTAGTGTGGTTATAAAAGCAATTGCTCAAGAATTTATTTAAGTTATTATTTTATATTTCAAATAAAGAGGAAATATGAGTTTTTAGATTCAATTATCTGACATCTAAAAAACTTTGCTAAAAAGATCCATGATAATGGCCTTAGAAATAAATAATAAGTAGCAAGTATGTATTCGAGATAATTACAAGATTTTGCTTTTGTTTCAAAATTCATACTGCAATAGGAAAATTAAGTATTCAAGGGTAATGTCCATCTCTTTGTTTTCCAAATTAACTTATCCAGTTATAAACTTGCATAATAAATTATAAAAGATAAATTATTTCAGTTACATACTCTTTTTTCTTCGATTGCGTAGAGGATTCTTTCCTAGAACGACTCTCCTTTGAAGAACTCTAAACAAAATAAAAAGTTCAATTAATTTATGGCTTGATATATTAATAAACTGACAAAGAATTAAAGGGATTTAAGTAACTGAATTAAATTATAATTAAGTAAATGTAATTAACAAGTGATATGGCCTACAATAAACTAAAACTGTAAACTAATAATGTTTTACACTGAAAAAAAAATAACATTTTAAATTAAATATATATATATATATATATATATATATATATATATATCACAGTATAGCTTTAACTAAATTTATGACTACACAGAAAGAAAAAGCTGAATTTTATTACTCAGATAGCATACTATACAAGGACTTAAAATCTTATTATTTACGACATCATATAAAAATTTCTATATAAATCTATTTTAGGAAAATTGAACTTCATCAATAAATTATTTGATAAATTATATGATAGTCCAAACATGAACCAAAGGGAATATATATATAATTTAATAAGCTAATCATATAAGTACACTAATTGGTTAAAATCTATACATAAATGGATAATCTGTAAAATTGAATAAGCAAGTATACATGGACTATTATACTTCAGATAAAAAAATAAGTTACATACCCTTGGCACACGAAAAACTGACGAGTCGTTGGTTGGCCTGTTGAGATTCTTTACTTGTGTTGGTATCAGCTAAAAAAAAATCTCAATATAGTTGGCTATCTCTATTGTATACATGTTTTATTAAAAAATAATAATAAGGCAAAATCATGCTAATAAAAAATTTAATATATAGTTTAATAATTTGCACAACTCTTTTTTTTATAAATGTTTTGAAAAAAGCTCCAGCAGATATGATATGAAACATACTTTATTAACCATTTGGGTACATTTGACGAGCGAGACTCGTCATCTGCTTACTTGGGCGAAGTTACGGTGGACGAGTCTGACTCGTCATTTGAATTTAAGAAGCAGGCGTTGATGTTTGCGGCACCCCCGCCAGCGGGCATTGATCGCAATTAATTTGTTGTAGGGTCGGTCAAGAATGGGATCAATTGAACCTCACCAATTCCGTCCCATGAGCATAAAAATCTTCAAATAATTCAGTACTCAAAGGGTTAATTTAACTAATTGGATTAAATTTTTATACATATCACTATATTTAATAATTATTGTATATTTATACTTTACACATTGGCATACACCTTAGTCTAAAAAAAAAATTGCCAAGACTGAAATTGTCTACAGGCAGAAACCTTTCATAGGTAATTTCAAATCTTTAGTAACATATTACAATAAGTAGAAATATTTTATGAATGTACTTACATCCAAAAGAGGCTTTGCTAATTCAACATTGTCCCCATCAAGACTACTAGACATGCGTAAAGATTCCTGAGCTTTTGAGTAATTGTGTTGCTCCAAATGCCTAAAAGATTAAAATATTTGAGGCACATTACATATTGCGAGTGATTCAATGATGCACGTGTAGACACAAATAAGCATATATATTGATGTCATAATATACTGTCACACCATAGCAATACGAATAGGTGACTGTTGATCGAATAAAAATCATAGCAACTCTGATATATCATAGATTTTTTACAAACATTAAGCATCCAAAAACATTTCTGGCAGATTATGCAGCCTGAAAAACTTCAAAAAATTAATAATGAATAACTTATTTAAAATTAACCAGTATAGACTACCTCATTAAAAAAATCCTTATAGGTCAATGCCATTACTTTTACAATTCACATTAAATAAAATTAATTTTACTAATGTCTTTGAATTTTTTTTATAAAAGTCAAATTTTAGCCCCTTATCCAGCACAACAGAGGAAATATTACAAACTAGATATGTTTAAAAACTACTAGAAAATTTAATGTACTCAAAAAATTTTAGTCATTTTTATGATTATCATATTGTGCAGTATTTGCAATATATTTTTATTATTAATACACTAGAAGATAAATAAGCCATGGAAAAACACATAACCTATTCATTAACTACTTGGCCAATGTTCAGTCTTAGGCCTAAGAAGATAAACGTGGATACTAAACACAGTTACTATGGTTAACACATAGACAGATAGGATAGTTAAACACAGTTATTAATGTGAAAATGAAATTAAAGTGCTAAATCATGAATCTACAATTCTCCTAAGAAATCATGACTTTAATAAAAATGGAAATCCAATTCATCAGCAATAAGAGAACCAGGAAACA
Source organism: Troglohyphantes excavatus (assembly GCA_963932185.1). Taxonomy (NCBI): domain Eukaryota; kingdom Metazoa; phylum Arthropoda; class Arachnida; order Araneae; family Linyphiidae; genus Troglohyphantes; species Troglohyphantes excavatus. Next base: position 23,371,068 of record OZ010678.1, read on the forward strand.
AATGATGAATTTGAACTGGGTATGAATCAAGTTTGTTACAAGAAACTATACATAACCATACAACCATTTTTGAAATTAGGATTTGCTTGCATTTGGCTAGTAGTTTTTCTTTTCTTTCTTTCTAAAGGTAGATGAAGTGGTGATATATGATATATAAATGCTGTTGCCGAGTGCTTATTTTATATGCTTGAATAAAGGTTGATATTGGCTATGACTGTTTCGCCTATTCTTGCTTTTTGGCGATACTCTGTCTAATATATTTACCAATCAATAATGAGCTAACGGAATAATCGAAGCAAAAATGGTAACTTTAGAAACAAATATAACAGGGTTTGTATGTCCTCGATTTTTGTGCAAGTATTAAGTGAATGCTATTTAAGTCAATGAAGAAGTTTCTGAAGATTAGAAAATGCACTCTTTCTCATTTCAGAAGATCATGAAGATTTTAACATATATAATTTGGATGAAACAGGACTACTTTTTTTAACAATGTTAACTGGTTTTATAGTTACTTTAATAAAAGATGCATTTCTTTAAAAAAATTCTTCTATGGAATAGCATCGTTTAAAATGTAACATCTTTAGATAATCATCCTTTTAAATACTTGTTTCCTTATCTATTTATCAAAAACAAAACTTATAAGTTGTTAGTAAAATCTTCTTTAGATATGAATAAGTTCAACCTATTATCTCACAAACAGTAAAACCTCATTATAACAGACTAATAGGGGTTAAAGGTTGTCCGCTTAAATGAAAGTCCAATGTAAAATAAATCATTCTTATAGAGATGTAAATCAATGAAAGTACAGTGGGTAGCTAGCTATAAAATGTGGTTATTTATCTAAAAATAGAACAATTCAACATAGGTAAATTGGAAAAAGTGTGTACATGTACACTGCATTAATCTTTACAACAAGAAGGTCCTGGTTGATGTTGATAATTCATTTGTTTAAAAAATATTTATTTTTTGTCGGATCTGGTTGCTGCTAATTTATTCATATAATAATTGATGGAGGTGCTGTAAGTGCTCATAATATGTAAATGCATTTTCATTTGTCGATTATAATGAGTAAAAAGAATTAATGGTCTTCAACCATGGGGTTGGATGGCTCTTAAACATCTAAGATTTCAATGTTTGTAATTTTGTTTGTAAAGAATAGGGTTCATTATAATGAGGGTCTACTGTAATTTTGTAATCAGTCCATAGAAAGGTATTACGTACATATACTTAAAATCGCACAACAATTCTGTCGACAAGTATGCCGAAAACCACAAATGTAGGTACAAACAACTTACGTCCTGGCTAGAGCAATTAAAAGCTTAGACATCTGTTTCTTTGCAGGCTGAAAATTTCGATCCAATGTCAGAGCGGCTTCCGTGTCAATGAAAGCTTTTCTCAAGCTGTTTTCATTAGCATGCCTGATCAACGAGACAAAAGTCATCATTTTTAAAATAACAAAAAAAAAATAAGTAAAAAGTAATATTTATAAATAACTATTAACAAAGCAAAATTTAAGTTAATAACACAAGGAATGCAATAATCAGCTTTTGTTTAACTCTTACTAACAAATCTATGTTATTATAAGAGGGAATAGAAGTTCATTAAATTTAGTTTGTATCATAAGAATTACATTTTTAAAAAATATATACTCCAGATATTTCATTGAAATGCAGGAACAGTAAGAATATAAGAGTATATATACAGAAGATTTCGTATACTTACACAGTACCCCTAGTGGTTAGCGCTTGCACATTTTTTGGATTTAATGCCAATGCCTTGTTTAAGAAACTAAAAGTTTCTTCTATTTTTTTCTCTTCATAACTTAGAACTGCTTGGTTGTAACTGAAACAGTTATCACAAAATTAGTTCGGCTTCAAAGGAGCATTGAATAAGCATATTGAATACACAACTGAAAATACACATACGCTTTATTAAAACAATTGAGAATCACGTGACTTTCAAATATTTTATTCTGATATAAATCAATTTTTAGAATACTTTTTGAAATAAAATTTGAAAATTAATTTTTTGAAAGCACTTATGTTTACCAGAATTTAAATAAACAAATTATTTTTTATATATTTTGACCATATTATAATACAATTCTAAAATTTGCATTCCACTTCGGTAAACCAGGGTTCCCACTTGAATTTAAAAACGAAATTCCTCTTATTTTTTCCAAATTCTTTTCTTAATTTCAGCCAAAGAATTGCATTTAAAAATAATTTATGCTTTTGCATATTGAGATTGAAGCATGTTAAAATGTAATACTTGTAAATATAAACCTAAGTGAAGTATTGTTAATCAAGGAAAAGCAGTGCTAATTTTACTTAAAAAATAAATGATTTTCACATGGAAAGTTTGTCTCTGACTGGTATGACTAACAATAAATAGAATAATAAACACCTCAAAATTAAAAGAAATGTGATTGGTCAACACAACTTAAGTTTTATTTCCATGGTAACAGATATATGGCTGTAGTTATGCAAAAAAGATCCAACCCTTTGCAAAAAGGTTATCGGATCTTTTTTGCATAACAACAGACATATACCTAGCTGAAATCTGTCATTCAATTAAGCAAAATTCACAAATTTCCAGTAATTCATAGAAAAATCACATGCTTAATAAAGTATGTTTATATTGTTTTAATTTTTTTTTATTATTACTATTAAATAATCATTTTAATTATCAGATTTTTAGCATTAAAATCAAAATGGCAGTTTATGGGTGCAAATTCATGATTTTTTTTTTAACATAACATGAAGTGACAACTTTCTCATTAAAACCTGACTAAGTGCATTTTAGACACGGTGAGTCACAGAATAGATAGTACTAGGAAGATATGCTGCAAACATTCGTGACCAGCCACTAGCTATCTTGGAGTATCTTTGAATTTGAAAAATCCATGTGTGTGGTTGTGTGTAGGGTGCATAGCTACATCTCTGTTTGTTATATATTAGAAATTGTTTTATTCTCCAGTCTAGTAAGAGTTAGTTTTAGCTTTTAAATATAGTGAAATTTAGATCAGCAATTTGGAAATATTGTAAAATTAATTTTCAAACGTATCATACAGTACAGCTACGGACGTTTCAAAAACAGAATGAATATGAATTATTACTTATTAAAGAACTATATAATGTATAGATCTTTTCATAAAAAAAAACTACCGGATATCCGGTTTGTTGTGCGCCGGAATAAAAATATAAAAGGATTTTTAAAAAAAATTTGGAACTAAAAGGAAAAAATAATTTTAAAATTCAGTTAGGATTGAATGAAGATTACTATTTTGTTAAATTGTCATGCCTAGCAGTCATTCATTTCACTTTAATAAAGAATTACAAGATATGAGACTAAAATAAATGTATCTTAATAATAAACCCAATGTGAGATAGAATAACAGAAAATAAAGAAAATTGGATAATTACTATTTCACAGATTGATTCATATGCTGCTTCTTTTTTAACTCCAAAGCATATTCATGTGCTGGATAAGTTTTCCTGAAACATGCCATGAATAAAATATAGATACCATGATAAAAAAAAAAGTTTAAAGTTTATTTGCTAAATGCAAATAAACTTTAAACTTTTTTTTAATGAATGTGCTAAAAAATCATATTTGATCAATTCTTGAGAAGTGAAGAAATCAGTTCCAACACAAATAAATTTTATAAAAATTATGACTTCAAATTTTAGCAGCAGACAGATAGCATTATTATACATAATATACATCAAGCAGAATCTAACATTCTAATATTTTATTATGTCATACTCGCATAAAATTGACTCAAATTCTAAATTTACAAGGACCTATTGCCACAAATTTGAAGATGAAATTGATAAATTTTTATAAAAATAGTAAAATGATATTGTTCTATATTAACTTTTAAAACAATATCAGAAATCTGCAAAAATATTCCTTAAAAAAAGTTTGTTACACAAAATCTCTTGTGGTATACTAAACATACTTTTCCCCAATTAAAAAATTACTTTTTTTTAAAAAAAACTTTTTGTTCCATTAATTTTTAATGCATCGAATTTGTAGTAAGTGCATTTGTTTTGTATTTTAGATAACACTTGTGCATCTTAAAGAAAATAATTTTAACTGATGCGATTAAACCTATTTTAAATATAGTAACATTTGAACTTACCCTTGCCATTCTTCAAAGAGGGAATAACTGTAGTTGCTTTGGAAACCAAGAACATCACACATTTGTTTAGCCCAGCCAGGATTGTAAAAGGCTTCTGATCGATGAATATACCCCACATAACTCAGACCATTTTTAAAACTCCTAAAAATAAAACACATTTTTACTTTTCTTTGAGGATTTATTTTTTCAAAAGTTGTCACTTTAACACTTTTTATTGTTACTTGGAAGTATTTCACAAAATTTATATATAGGGTCATTCCATGTCAAATCAACACAAGAAAGTGCAATTTTTTCCCTCACCGTCACCGATTTTTATGAAATTTGGTGAACTTGTTATACCTACTAAGAATGTAAAGCATGCAAAATTTTAACCTCCTTGACCTATTTGTTTTTGAGTTATATGCATTTAAAAATGGTCGTAAATGTAAAATTTACCCTCCGACAGCTACATTTAAAGTACTATAATTCCTGTTCTAATTAACACAAAGAAACAATTTTGGTATCGTTTTAAAGCTCTTTAAAAGACCTTTAGAGTGTTTTGGATAAAAACATTTCAAGGTCATAATATTTGACCTTCAATTGCTAAAAAATGAATTTTTTATTTTTATCTATATTTTTTCCCTGAATACTACAACATCTTAACTATATGTGTACCAAGTTTCAAAATGGGACCTCCATGGGATCACTCACAAAAAAAAATATTAAGAACAATAAAATACAATGGTACTTAAATATTGAAATAACCCTTTTACAGGCTTTTTATTTAAATTAATTAATTAAAAAATTTCAGTAATGCTGCAGTTTTATATACAACCTTAAATTAAATTTATGACTTTTTACCTTAATTTAAATGAAATAATTTTTCCACGAACACAATTTTGCATTTGCTGCCACAGTTTCCTTTTCAGTTATAGTGTAAACTCTTCCCGTCACTGTCAAGGGATCAACTATTGTTAATACATCTTGCACAGGTATCAAAAGTACATCAGGCTTATTTGGAAATTTGAATGATGGTGAAGGTCCAGATGGGTGGAGAAAACTTAATTTTGCATTTTCTTCATCAGTATCAATTACACATGTCACCCACCATTTTTCATCATAAACAGTAGTCACAAATCCTTTGATGTCAGTGATCGAAAGTTCATATCCTAATTTGGTAACTGGCCAGGATGCAGCTTTAATTTTAAATCGGCCTGAAACAATGATTGTTGTTTTGAGATAAATGAATGTCGAATAAGAATTTGTAACTTTTCGCAGAATAAATCAAGGAATTCATCAGAGGATTTGGTGACAGTTTCGAGTCTAGACCTGTCCACGGATAACCTCTGTTTATAAGTTATAGTATCAACCATGTTCTCATCCATCAAGCTTCTTAACCTCTCCAGTAAAATTGACATATGGTCAGCTTCTACACATTCTTTACAATCTCCTAAGTAACAAGCAGACTGAGGAGGATTACAAATCATTGCAGATATGCAATCATTATGAGTCTTCAAGGGAACATCTTCTTCAGATGTTAATTTATCAATTTTTCCACCTATCATCATTAATTTAAAATTTTGGTGGATAGTGCAAACACAAATAGAATGTGTTCTACTTGCACCTGCAAAAACACAATGTTTTGGACACAGTTCTGCAAATTTTGAAAATCCAATTTTAATATGAGGGTAGTCTTCTTTAAATAATGCATAAACTTCCTTAAGATTGCTCAGGACAAGGCTTTTCTTTATACATAGTCGTTTTTCATTTAATTGCTTTACAGATATGCAATCTTTTTTGCCTGGCATTATTCTGCTAACAATGTCAGATTCATAAAATTCTGTCACAGTATTAGCCACGTGTTCCTGTAATGACTTTCCAGGTTTCGGATTTGGTGATGATAAAATCCCTTTTTCGTTTACTAGTTGCTTTGCTTTCCTCACCATAAAATTAGAAGCTTTAAACTCTTTTTCAATTTTTCTTATGCTCCAGGTTTTTGGCAAAATAGTAAGAATTTGTACTTTTTCACTGCGGCTTGTGGATGCCAAAAATGTTACTTTTAATTGGCATATCATTTCACATTCCACATTTTTAACGTCCTCATCAGTCGTGTCTAATTCTAACAACTTTTGCATTGCAAGTCCTATCTTTTTAGACTTTTCTTTTGGATATTTATGTTGTTTAAGTTTATTCTTTTTCACCTGTGACTCTCCCATGATATTCAAACTGTGATTTAAAGAATCTAGTGCTTCTTCACGATCTAAATCCATTAGTTCCTCATTATCACTAACTTGCAGGACACTTAACTTGCAGGTCCTGTTAATCTACATATTTTTTTCCTGCAGTAGTCGCATATCATTTGTCCAATAAATTCAGGAAATTTTTTACAAATCGAAGTAGAAACAGGACGTACATTTTTTCTTATGCACGAATGTTTCACTTTTCCCAGAGGGTTGCAACATCTATTTAACCTCTGACTGTTCATTATAATAAATTTTTCCTTGAAAAATTAAAAAAAAAATTCTGAAAAATTAAATTCTTACAAAAATATTATTTAAAAGCTTTATATGTGGTTTGACTTTTCAACTGGAAACTCAAACTGCAAATTAATATGAATCTCTAATACGAACTAAAACCCAAACTGCAAACCAAAACCATCTGAATCAACCAATCACCTCTAATTCAAACTGCAAACCAAAACCACCAGCTGAATCAACCAATCACTTCTAATTCAAACTAAAACCCAAACTGCAAACACAAAGTGGCACCAAATGGCCATTTGGCTGATTTATAGCTAGGAAATTTAATTTTCAGCTATATTTGGCTATTTACGGAATCTAGTTATTTTCGGTAGGCTATTATATATTTGGAGAACTGTCAAATCAACCCAATAAATACTGAATCAAACAATATGCCTAATATATAGGCAAATTTGTAATAGTATAGTACATTTATGCACAAAATCAGAAACTGCAGCATTAGCTTCTCAAAGGGTTATGTCAATAAATTCAAGTATTGTATTTTATTGTTCCTAATTTTTTTTTTTTTTGTGGGTGATCCTATGGAGGTCCCATTCTGAAACTTGGTATACATATAGTTAAGAAGTTGTATTATCCAGGAAAAAAATATAGGAAAAAATAAGAAATTCGTTTTTCAGCAATTCAAGGTCAAAATGTTTCCCTCCAAAATACCTCATGTGTTTGGTATGCTTTTAAAGGTCATTTAAAGAACTTTAAAACAATACTAAAAATTTTTATCTGTGTTAATTAGAACAGAAGCTACAGTAATTTAAATGTAGCCATCGGAAGATAAATTTCTCATTTTCAGCCATCTTGAAATGCAAATAACTAAAAAACTAATAGGTCTAGGAGGTTAAAATTTTACATTTATTACATTCCTAGTAGGTACAACAAGTTCACCAAATTTCATAAAAATCGGAGATAGTGAGGAAAATGACTGTGTTGATTTGACATGGAATGACCCTATATTTACATTACACTTAACAAATAAAAGATGTTTTTAAAAGTCAGAGAAGGGTTAATATAAATAGGGATGAAACGGATATTCGGTATCCGGCCTTGAGGATAGAAAATACAGAGGATTAAAAGGATGTAACAGATACAGAGACCTATGAGCCCAACAGCTAGAATCCAGGGTAAAACATGTAAAAAAAAAGCATTCTTTTTTTTTTTTTCATTCTAAAAAATAAATGTAACAGAAAAAAAAAAATAGTTAATGAGCATTCCAAATAAACAATTCAATCTTTTACAGAATATAAAAATCACCTAGTGATAAAATAAAAATTTAACTTACCCCACATAATATGGGAGGTCATGGTAGGTAATTGACCCCTATAAAAACCAAATATTAATATTACGATCGAATTGAACAAGGGCTCCGATTGAAATCGTGTGAACAAATGAGATAGTTAACATGCCAAACGCGACAATTGAGATTGAAAGGTTGACAAGACTTTAACATAAATATCTAGTTAACTATAGTATTACAAACATGCAAAAATGTCTTATGTTTGCGAGAGTAAATAAAGCATCAGCCTAATATTGGCAGACATAATGAACTAGTTAAATTGTAAAATTGTGACTGTTCTTACACAGGGTGGCAACAACATTCTGGAAAAAAAGTTCCCTGATTTCCATGATGGTGTCACAAAAATTACCCTGATTTTACAATTACATTAAAAAATGTTGCAACACATGCTTTGTATAGAAACAAAGTATATTACATTATAAATGAAAAATTATACACAATGCTTATTGACAGTTAAAAGAATAATTTATGGATACAACACAAACTATGCAATTGCAAGAGGAATAATAGTAATTAAACATGTTCTCTGGAAGCAGATAATGCAAAAGAAAAGCAAGTGTTTTCAAATTATTTCTTTTGTAGATCATTTTAAATATTTTATATGCTTCATATTTCCTATTCCAATCTTCAATAAATCACATATTCATTAACCCCTCACATGTTGCTTGCAATTCAAGGTCCAATGCACTTTGCTTTTCCCTCAGCAGTGGTTCACATTTTTACAAAAATAAAACTTAAAATATTAAATTGCGCATAACCATACTTTTTTAAAAAAATTCTTTTTCAGAACTAAAAGGAAATATTGACAACTAAATTACCCAGAATAGAGGGCATCTTGGACGATAATTGCCGTTTTAATTATCCAAATTTGAAAATTTCCCTGATTTTTTGTGAAATTTTGAAAATTTCCCTGACTTTTCCAGAATAAAAAATTTCCATGATAATTCCCTGATTTCCCGGTTTTCCAGGTTATGTTACCACCCTGTTACATATCTGTAAATAGCTATACAGAACTTGTCAAGAAGAATTGTTTAGAGATACAGTCTTTGTGGATATATTTTTTACTGAAAATAGCCATGAAAGAAAAAGAGTATGCACACTCAGGGTCTGTCGAAAGAATTTTGGGCCTGTCACAAAATTTCCTTTACAAAAAATGGACCTTTAAAAAAATTTAATTTACGAAAAATTGACTTTTAATAAAAATACAAAATTGCAACCTTCTCGAAACTGAAGAACCCTACACCTGCATGAAAATTTTTTTTAACCCCTTGTAAACCCAGTTTAACCTATCTCTCATTCTATCTCAATGCATAGTCTTGCAACTTCGCCCCAAACCATCTTCTCTTTAAAAAAAAAACTTAACATTCCAATTGCGGGCACAGGCAATCAATAGGATTCGTGGAATGCCCCGTGCTAGAAATTACTGCAGAATCATGGCAATTTCACAACACGCGTAGTTAAAAAGGAGTTTGTTTTTCTACAGTCATAATTTTCTTAACTCCAATTCACATTTTAAAAAAAATCGATGCCTTTTTTAAAAGACGGCTAGAGAAGCAAGGATACTTGTGTTTGACTGAAAAGGCAGGGTTCCCACTCATTTTTAAAAATAAAAAATAAGGAGTTTTTAAGGACAAAAATAAGTTTTTAAGGGCCTTTTTTGCTGCTTCTGCTGCTTCTGAAGTAAGACAAATTAAACAAATTATGGCAACAATCAACTTTCATATTAACTTTAAATACAATGCTATGTTTAAAAGGTATCTTAACAGAACCTCATTCTTTGACTTCAAGTTATTACTGTTTAAATTCGTTCCTAATCTTGTTTGATTTCTTCACCAACTGTTCAATATGCATTTGCAAAGAATAATAAATGCAATGCACTAACTTATGAATGAAGCGAGAAAATAAATGGCATTCGAGCATCTCAAGTAAAAAACAGCCACAAGTAATAGATTGCCAATGTAAGCGAAATAAACTGAGTGCAAGAAATTTTAAAGGAACTACTTAAGAAAATATTAATGTTTCTTTGGCAGGTGACAAAAATAAGGAGTTTCTAAGGACTCTTGGTCAAAATTAAGGACTTTAAAGGCTCTTAAACATGCAAACCAAAAATAAGGAGTTCTTAAGGACCAGTGGAAACCCTAAAAAAGCAAGAGGGGCGAAATTTTTTCAAAAGAGGGCGGTATTTTTGAAAACGGGGCATGAGGGCACTATTTAGATGAAAAAAGGGCAGACCGCCCTTCAAAAAACGCCTAGAGTGAACACTGAAATATATAGATATGAAGTAATAAGTTACCAGTTTAACTATGTCCACATCATCACCCAAGACAGTGAGCAGAGTTTCGTCAAGCGTCACATACAGCTTTCTCTCGTGTAGTGAGCAGGAACACAGAGCAGCTGGAAACAAAAATGACATGACTGAGAAACTTGTTGAAATAATAATTTAGTTAATTAAAGTTATTCCTCCAATTAATAAAAGTTAAATAAATATAATCAGATGATTATTCAGAGTTTGAAATCAAAAATTCTTAATATCTTGGACTATTAAATCTTTTATTACAGGCAATGGTGATATAAATGTTGGTACCGACGACCTAAACTAGACAATTTAGTACAAAGAGGAAGGGATAACTGTCGAGCAACACTTAAAAAAATGTAGCAAAACCATAACCAAGTTTAATGATATACATACAAGGTTTGTACGCATTTTCTAGGAAAAAAAATTAGGAGTGTTTCTAAAGACCTTTCAAGGATTTTAAAGCAATTTATAAGGACCTTATTTTTTAATGCAAACAACTTGTATACAATTGCAATGAAAGTTATATCTAAAGTCTGAAATAGGGTGCAAAGAAGCCATGGTTTTTTTATTACACAGATGTAGTTGTGTTTTAATTCACATTAGGATCAAACATTTTAAATAGAGATAGTAAAAATTATTTACATGATAGTCGTTTCAAGGACTTTTTAAAGGCTATCTGAAATTTGAAAGCTACTAAAGATCTTTTGAACAAAAATAAGGAATTTCTATGTACTTTTAATGGCCCTTAATTTAACACAATAAACCAAAATAAGGAGTTGCTAAGGACATTTAAGGACCAAACAAACCATGACATAATAAAACAATGTAAAAAAATCTTTAGTGCCTTTAACACACTTTCGCTAAACATTCCAAGAATAATAAAGATTTTTCAAAGGTTAAGTAATTTATAGTTATTTATAAGTTGGAATTCTTGAAAAAATGGAGCCATAGCCCATACATAATGGTAAACAGGGGCTTGCAGTACTAGGTATTTTTTTGTTCAATTCAATGGGATAAAATATGTTCTGAACGAATCAAATAGTTTAATTCAATAAGGGGATAAAGAAGGGGATAAATTTAGTGATACAATACCCAAACAATAAAAAAAAATTAACAATGAGTATGATTTTTAATTTCAAAGACATTTTAATATAACTAGGATCAAAGAACTTTCAATATTAAAATAAGTAAACATGCCATTTTTTATATAAAATTTACAAAATGAAACACTGAATAAAAAAAATCACCTTTGATGAAATCTCCCTTGTTCAATTCTGAACCAAGCAGCTTCATTTCAGGCCATAACTTTGGCAAATGCATCTACGATATTAAAATTTTAAAACATCAGATTTTCCCAATCGTAATTTAATAATATTTTTAATACAATTGGAAATATACGAAGCAGTTACTCACCACTAATCCCAAGTCGTCAACCTTCGTACACCCTTTCTCTTTGGCCAGAACCCACAGTTTGTAGCTGTCTGCAAGAGAATTGACCACTTGCAAGTACATAACATCACCACGATCCAAACCCTAAAAAAAAATTAAACTAAGATTATTCAGGGTGGCAACAAAATCCTAGAAAATAAGTTCCCTGACATTTCCCTGATGGTTTAAAAAAATTTCCGACTTTGCAATTATGTTAAATAAATGTTATAATACACTTTCCTTCCGAGATGAATAAAAAAATGCTCATCTGTATTTAATAGTAACAGTAATCAACATAATAGAAAACAGTTGAAGTTTCCTAAGTTTTGAATTCTTTAAAAAACAATGTTAATAATTAGAAATTGCACATTTTAGTATTTAAGTAAGTGGTTTAAAATATTTTATTATGCTAATAAGCTAGATTTAATTTAAGAAGTCCGATGGCGGTTTGAAAGACACAAGAACATTGCGAATGGTATTTATTTTTTAAATGCACGACGAATTGTCTCAAACTTCGAGAAAGGCCGTTTCTTCGACCCCTCCCCCCCCCCCCCCTTTTTTTAATTTTCAATTTCTCGACTTAAATATTTATTTTAAGAATTAAAATGTCATTGTTTTTTCGATGATTTGCCGATTTTAATCAGAATTTTTAATGTACGAAATTACAATTCGGCTTATACACGAATTTTCAAATTTGCACAAAAAATCGTCCTAAAATTAGGGTTCGGCTTAAACGCGAGTATATACGGTTTCTAATCATTAATTTTAAATAAAAAAGTACAGAAAATAACAAAACTGTACTATTTTTAAGCAAAAACGAAGAATAATTCAAAATGAGACACTGGAGGAATTTTTAAAATTGTTAAATTCCCAAGATATTAAAAAAATAATAAGATGAAATTTATATTTAATCTATCATAAAATCTGAAAAGCTTTCATAAAATATCCAGAAAAAAAAACAGAAAAATATCCAAAAATCTTTAAAACTTATTTGCATATAAAGAGGGTGCAATAGAAAAGGTATAATTTATTTTTATTAAAATAAAGTTCAAAGTCCTTAGGTGTCTTTAAATCCAATCTTTTATCTTGTCATAAGAGTTCAATCCATACTTAAAATAAAAATATTTCTAATACAATTTTCAACAAATTGTTGATTCAGCAGATTCATTAGCAGATCACATGTTCTTTGCAGTCCGAAGTCCAATTTTGCTTTCGTTTCTCCTTCCAGCAGCGGCTCACGCATCTATCAACAACGAAATTGCGCATGTGCTCGCTCGACCATGTTTTTTTTTTTAATCGGAACTAAAAGAAAATATTGACGACTAAACAAAACAGAATAGACAATAATAATTGCTGTTTTAATGAACCAAATTTGAAAAATTAACTGATTTTTTTTAATTTTCCCTGACATTTCCAGAATAAAAAAAATTCCCTGACTTCCCGGTTATGTTGCCACCCTGTGATGCTTTATAAGTTTCCTATTTCAATCTTCAATAAATTGCATATTCAATAGCCCATGTTTGCCCTTTGCACAATGGGCATTCACAACAACACATGTTTACAATCCAAAGTCCAATGTACTTTGCTTTTGTTTCCATCTCCAGCAGTGATTCACTTTTATATCAACAACAAAACTGCCCATGTGGCACCTTTTTAGTTATTATTCTTTTTCAGAAGAAAATATGTATGCAGCATATACAGAATACATGTTAATAAATGCTGTTTAAGTTATCCAAATTTTAAAATTTCCCTGACATTTCCAAAATTAAAAAATTCCAGGTTATGTTGCCACTTTGCTTTTTTATTTGTAAACATTCTATCCGAATAGTAATGGTAACCCCAATAGTAGAGTGAACAAGTTATTTCGCAAATAACTTGATTTTAGTCTCTATTTTCCTTTTTTATCTCCAACTTCTTTTTAATATCACAATTTTTTTTATAATGTTTAAGGTCCGATTTTTAAAATATGTAAATCTCCAAAGTATAGAATTAAATACAAGTTAGAACTAACTTACTTTAAAAAATAAGTTTCTTCTTTCCTCAATGGTGTCCCGCCGAAAGAGCTCAACTGGCATTGGAGGGATATCTGGAACTGAAAAGAAAATATGGTTTCCTAAGCTGTAAAAATTGCATTAACGCTACACAATGGGCAATTGAAGAGTTGCCAACATTGAATATGGCCAAATATTGACAATCAATATACATCATTCACTTACACTAGGGTTCTCACTCAATATTTAGATAAAATTCCCTGATTTTTCCATGTTTTCCAGACAATTTTCAAAAAATTTCAGAACAAGAATTAAATTATTTTTTTATATATTAATCTTGAAACTGGGAAAAATGAAGTACTTGTAAATAATAACCTAGCAAAGTATGTAAAATCGAAAATGTAGCATTTATATTTTAATGATTTTACATCAACGAAAATAAAAAGAATATGATCAGTACTTAAGGCTTACATTTATAGAAAATGACTGCGACTTTTTCAGACATTTTTTTAATTGTTCTTTTTCACTGACTTTTAGGCCATTTTCACTTTTCCTGACAAATTTTATATTTTTCCTGTTTTCCAGGTGCGTGAGAACCCAATGGGGTAGTTTCACGTGACGTATTAACATGGTAACTAACTAGTAGTTTCGATTTCTTCCCTACAGCAGACTACTTTGCTTTTGTTTATTTATTTGCTACGCTTGCAATTATGGGAAAGTTTGTTTATAATACTTGTTTTTTCCAAATAAGTAATATTTTTATTCCATATATGAATAAATTTGAGTACAGAAATACTTATATAATATTTGTATAATTAGAATTACAACAAAATATGGAAAAATATTTTTATTTCAACACAAAATTACTTGAAAAACGATGACTACAATCTATCTCAGTGTATGTAGTAAATATTTCTATATTGAGGTATTATTTAAAGACTAAAAGTTAAAATTATAGTACAGGAGCTAAATCTCCATGCTAACCCTACGGAACTTCTTCGGCGTCGCGGAAATTTCTCCATGTTCCGTTGGAACAGCGGTCTCCTTCTTCTCGGCGTGAAACTTCTCCATTACACGGTGATAAAAAAATGCTGCATTTCTATTTTCAGAATGGCAACATCAATCTTTATTTACAAAAATCTTTTGTGTCCACATTTGTATTTTTCTTTTATGTAAGCCATTTTGACGATTAACCATTTTAAACTAATTGGTGAATATTTATTTTGATAGAAACTTAAATTCAGACAAAAATAAGCCTTATTATTTATTTATTTTTAAAAAGAAGTTTTATAAAACATATCCAAACTGTAAACGATAAAAATAATTGGGACAGCACCATGTGTTTGAAATTTTGTGAACTACATTCCCATAAACTCCATTTGTAAGACGCCACTACTCAGTAAATTAAAAAATTCTGGTAGGAAAGACTTAACATCAATTATAGCCAAAATACCAATAATGTTAGAAGAATTTAAGCAAAAATGCAAGAAAAGCATGAAAATAATGGTAGTTATATCAAATGTCACCATTTATATATTTTTTAAAAACATTTTATATTAAATGTTTTTATATTTTATATTGATATACATAGCGAAAAAAATTATTAATGCTAAGATTAATTAAAATTAAAATTTTCAGTTGCAACTTTTAAAGTTTTCAGCATTGATTTATATAATTAAATAAAAGTATTGTTACTTGGACGCATCGTAATTATGTCCTACCTTACAGTGAGCGAATCGAGAATTGGTTTGCGAAGCAAAACCAATAACCAGGTGGATTGCATAGTAAACCTCCGGGAGTTGGCAAAGTGTTAGTAGAGTTGACCCCCCTAATGTTTATTAATTCTGAGTTAATTTTGACATGTAAATAAAATCTCATAGAAAAAGAAGTTTATTTAAAATATATTTTATTTGCATCGATTTAATACTAATGCTTATTGAACTTACAAACTAATTCATAGGTTTTAAAAAAATAGTTTTTTTGTTCATAAATAGAAATGTAATACTACAAAAATGAATTGTTTAGGAGTATGAGCTTATAGAGTGTGCAAAATAATTATAAAAACTTTACCTCGATCTGGTCTTTCATATTTTGAGGCATTGAAATTTTTGTGGATTAAACCATACTTTTCCTTAACAATGCCGTGCATCAGATTATCAACTTCTTCATCACTCCTTAGAATCAAAGAAAAAATTTATTAAAAATTAATTTTAAAAAAATAAATTATTATAATCATTGAAACAAAAATTAATTACAGCCTGAAAAGAAGAAGTTTAAGAAAAAAAAGAACATAAAAAACTAAAAAATTTACAAAAACAATAAATATGTATTAATTGTTTTTAAAAAATAACCATTTTGACACATTTTGCAGGAATAATCCAAATTTAACTAATTTTAGGAAAAGAAATTTCAGTGTTTATTATACTTTGAAAATTTTGTCCTTCTGCTCTTTAACGGTCAATCACCTTCCTTCTTGCCTTTCCAAAATTCCATGATTTACCTTACCATTTTACTAAGTCTCGTTCACCCGACTATAACTACTCTGATTTTGATGATCGAAAATAAATTATTTGCAGTTTTATTACCATTTTTCTAGAGTTACATGCTTTTTTTTCTAGCTAACTTGGGTTACTGGTTATAGCAAAAATCAACATTTTAGAATGACAGTTGTTCAGATTTTAAATACGGGAAAACTTATGTTATCAGTTTTAATTCAATTCTACAGTTACTTGACTACAAATTAAGGTGCAGATGTAGTATAGGACATTTGGCGCACAAGTTTTTTTTGTTGAGTTTTATAGGGGCGATAAGTTTATAGTATGGCAACCCCACCCGACTGTTGGTATTTTCCTATTCTTGTGGTGACTTTCAATATGGCAACCCTATGCCATGTTTAACGGCAATTTTTCGTCAAAAAAAAACAACACGCCAAATGTCCTATACTACAAGATCCAATCACTTAAACTTGAATTATTTTTTTTAATGCAATATAACACCAATTTAAAAAAGGGTTAAAGTGTCTTTTTCTTAAAATAGCACCCTACCCTTTTAATTCCTAAGTGAACACTGAACATTTCACAATAAAACCTTTTATGATCCACCTTTCTTTGAACAGGGTTACTACTCTTTCGAATCAATTTTTCAAGATTAAGCACTTGAGTCTTTAGGATTTCTCTTATTATGTTAATACCGCACCAGAGCAACACCATTGGCCATTAGCAATAATTCGGAATCAATCCCAAAAAAAGATCCGAGAACACTGGATTGCAAGTTGAAACAAACAACTAAGCTGCGCTGAATGAGGAATGCCCAAATAGAATGTATTTAATTGATTAAAACTATTCAGTGTACTTGCATTGTGTAAAAGTTGGCAGCGCTGCTATTTCACGAGAAACCCCTTTGGATTTACGAAAGCTTTGATACCACTTTCAGTAACACTGGAATCAACATTGGGGCCAGAAACTGTCTTTCCATCCAGTGGCGGCGATTCGGAAGGACGATTGCCCTGCACTTTTTTAGGATGTTGCTGCCTCGCTTTTTTAATATTGTACTTTCTAAACATACACCCCCCCCCCCCTTTACAGACAATAGATGCACCCTCCCCCCTAACATTTTTGTACCAAGTAGGGGGGGGGGGGTCGTCCGCAACTGCAATATACGATTATGTCCACATAACTCTCCATGGGAACATTTTATGAGGATAAATAGCATATCAACATTTAGAGGAAGGTGGGCCGTGTCGATCATTCATACTATTACATGGTTCATACAGATTTTCAAAAGTAAAAATTAAGCTGTTCTTAAGGACTTTTTAAGGACCTCAATAATTTTTAAGGACCTCTTATATATTTTGGGCAAAATTGGTGCAGAATCGCATGTAAATGTAGTTTTGTAGCAAGTTGGTGCAGGTTACCACTTCCGACAAACTCTGGTGCAGAAATATTAAAGATGCTACATTCTTGCGAATTTCCCCGATTTTCTAGAGTATCGATTCTTCACAAAATAAACGAGCTTAGATTTTCTAACGATGAAGTGTCGTGTATGATAATGAAATACCATCGACTATAAAATCGGACAAAAGAGATCAAAAGTGCACCTTTTTTTTTCTGTCACTAAATCCTTCTATTCATGCCTTGCCGATTTACACTCACAGATAACGGTCAAAAGTGTGGACACGATCAAAGTAAAATCCGGAATTCTGCATTCCAATATTTTTAATGCACCCGAAATTCTGGGTTCCAAAAATTTTAAAAACTTGGAATTTCGGGTTAGACATAAAAAAAAATACCACCCACGTGAATTAGTAAAAAAAATTAATGTTTGACGAAAATTAAGGACCTTAGTTGAAAATTAAGGACTTTAAGGGCCCTTAATTAAGGACCTACCTAAATTAAGTAGTTCTTAAGGACTGTGCGAACCATGTATTAGCCCTGTGGCTTTTGAACCGCGTCCTTAACTGCAGCATACGATTCTACCTTCATAACTCCACTGGGTTAATGGCAGATCAGGCTATGGGACCCACCATCGTGTAGAGGATAGTGCGACACATCGATTAGGCTGATTGTTAACCCATTTCCCAATTATACCTTTGTACCGCCTGAATAATTTTTATATCAGCAGTAAGAAGGATAATCAAAAAGTATACTTCCTCCCACAGACACATGTTTCTTATTCCCTACTGATATTGCCCCTGACTTTCAGCATCCAATCGTCGCCACTGTTTATCTTTTATGGGTACAGGTTACCTTTAAACATCTCTCAATTAGGCTAAGATTTTTTTTATACATTCATGCAGTGTTCACTCTAGGCGATTTTTGAAAGGGCGGTCCGCCCTTTTTTCTATCTCTATAGCGCCCTCATGCCCCTTTTTTCAAAAATGCCGCCCTCATTTGAAAAAATTCTGCCCTTTTCAGTCAAGCACAAGTGTCCTTGCTTCTCCTAACTATCTTTAAAAAAGGCATCGATTAAAATTTTTTTGCGTATAAATTGGAATTAAGTAAATTATGACATTAGAAAAACAAAATAATTTTTAACTATGCATGTTGTGAAATCGCGATGATTCCGCGGTAATTTCGAGCACGGAACATTCCACACATCATATTGGTTACCTGTGCCTGCATATGAAATGCTAAGTCTTTTTTTTAAAGAGAAGATGGTTTGAAGAAAAGATGGAACTATGCATTTTATTACAAAATTTTGGATTTAAGTAGCCTTTTTATCAGTTTTGTAAGGGCGGTCTAATTAGGGCTACTTACAGATTTGGTTTTGAGGAAAACATTAGTTTTTAAATGTCAAATTTTGGATTTTAAGTATTATCTTCATAAAGAGACATCAATTTTGTACAAGTCTTTCCTTCGAGATAAGCCCCGGACCGTCAACAATAATCAAATATGCAGCTCTAGCTCAATGTCAACCAACAAATCGGAACTTTTTTTGTATGGTCACGGATCCTGTGTGTCAATGTGTGGCCACCCCAAATTTTTTTTTTTTTAAGTGCCCTTTTAAAAACAAGAAGTGCCTTTTCAAAAACAGGGTGCCCTTTTACTGCCAACAGCGCCCTGCCCCTTTTTATTTCAAGAGTGAACACTGATATATTTTATGTGGTTGAGTTATATTTGTCTTTAAGTATTTTTTATTATATTTTATCATATTTACACTGCATTCATGCTTTAGGGTGATACATTTTTTAAAAAATGCATTTTGGAAATTAAACAATCTGTTATGCAAGACAACAAATGATTGATATTCTAAATTTTTAATAATCAACGACTATGAAAAACGACGCCTTAAAATATAGCACTTTTACAAAAGGTTTTTTTATAAAAGCATTTAAGCAAAAACTTTTTAATTTATAAAGCCTATTATCAAAATGCTACTACAGAAGGTCTACTAATTTTACAATAAACGAGGAATATGTAAAATATTTCGTTTCTAATATGAAATATCTATTTGGTAAAGAATGTTTTTGTTCTTTTCGTTTTCAAAATATGTAACTGACAAACCGAAATATTACCTCTCAACTTGAAAACTGAACATAGTTGATTAGAAAAAATAAATATTCGATTATTTTACAAAAATGGATTGATTTCATTAAATTAAATCATGATTTTTTTTTTTTTTATTATATAATGTTATTGATTTTGAATAACGTTTTTTTAAAATGGCGTCATATTGTTTTTTGATTTGTTAGTTGATTGAATGATTTGCGTTGCCTAAAACTGCGCGAACAAGGTATAAAAAAATGTAATACGAGAGTTTCCCGTGACGTATCAACATGGTAGTTACTAGTAGTTTCGACTTACAGCAGACAACTTTGCTTTTGTTTGTTTAGTCGCTACGCTTGCAATTATGTGTAAGTTTGTTTACAATATTTGTTTTTTCCAAATAAGTAATATTTTTATTTCATATATGAATAAATTTAAGTAAAGAAATACTTATATTATATTTGTAATACGAAAAAATACTTTCATTTCATCACAAAAATACTTCATAAACCATGAGTACAATCTATCTCAGTGTATATAGTAAATATTTCTATGTTAATGTATTATTTATAGACTAAAACTTAAAATTATAGTACAGGAGCTAAAGCTCCATGCTAATCCTACGTAACTTCTTCGGTGTCGCGGATTTTTCTCCATGTTCCGTTGGAACAGCCAGTTGCTCAGTTAGTAAGGCGTTCAACTACTAATCAGAGGATTGGTGGTTCGAATCCGGGAAATGGACTTGACATAGAAAAGTAAAAAAGTAGTGATCTTGCGATCGGAGGGTTGCCAGCTTCACTACAAAAATACTAGAAAGTCGTCGAGAATATCCAGCAAATTATACTGGCGTGTATACGGGACTGGTGCACGATAAATCTTATCGGGGTCCAAAGTCCCGACGTCTATTGAAGGCGTTGGGTTCCAGTTCAGGTTTTTTCTCGTCATCTGACCATGGTTCTAAAATAACGAGGTGCATGTGTGAATGTGTTCCCGGGTCTTACGGATGAATAGGATAATTTACTTGTTAATGACTGTGATAGGTCGGTTGTTTGAATTAACGTCACTTTAGTGCAACGCAATAAACTTAAACCATGGACAGTTGACGATAAGAACACCTTAACATATTTATATAACAATCTTCTACTAATTAAGTTTAATAGCAAATTGCATTTAAAAGGGGTTTCAAAAGGAAATAGAAAAAACTCAGCCAAAAGCAATAATGTCGGGTTATTTTAACATGAAAATATATACGAAATATTGCGGTAGCTCAAGGACGATTCGAAGAATTTTTGTGACACCAGCGAACAATCATAGTTTGCAGCCCAAATTTTCACAAATATTTTTTTTTATTGTACGCATTTGTCGCGATTTGTAACTTTGTCAACTAGAAAATTTACATGAGTTTTTCGCTCTAATTTTTACAAATATTTTTTTTATGGTATGAGTTTTATCATGATTTACAAATCGTGATAAGCGCATGTCAACTAAAAAAACCTATATTATTTTCACAGGTGACAAATACACACCAAAAAAAAATCAAAACCAAGTTTTAAATATTAAATACGTACTATATTGACGTAAATAAAGTAATATTAATACAATAACATTTAAATATAATATATAATTCAATTTAAAAACATAAATGTTAACTCAATACTACAAATTTCAAACTATAATAGGCCCTCTTGCCTAGTTCGGTTTGGTTAATTAACGTCGCACAGTGGGCTATTGGCGACGGTTCGGGGTCTATCTCGAAGGAAAGACCCGGGAACACATACACATTCATTCATACCTTCTTGTTATTTTAGAACCATCGTCAGATGACGAGGAAACACCTGAACTGGCACCCAACGCCTTCAATAGACGTCGGGACTTTGAACCCCGATCAGATTTATCGTGCACCAGTCCCGTATACACGCCAGTATAATTTCTTGGATATTCTGGACGACTTTCTAGTATTTTTGTAGCGAAGCTGGCAACCCTCCGATCGCAAGATCACTACTTTTTTACTTTTCTATGTCAAGTCCATTGCACGGATTCGAACCACCAATCCTCTGATTAGTAGCTGAACGCCTTACCAACTGAGCCTCTTGCCTAGTGGATAAAGGCGTCCAACTGGTAATCAGAGGATTGCTAATCGATCCTAGACGATGGACTTAACAAAGAAAAGTAAAAAAAATAGTAGTGATCTTGTGATCGGAGGGTTGCCAGCTTCACTTAAATACTAGAAAAGTCGTCCAGAACATCCGCAAAAATTAACGGTGTGTTTACGGGACTGGTGCACGAGAAATCTGATCGGGGTTCAAAGTCCCGACGTCTATTGAAGGCGTTAGGTGCCAGTTCAGGTGTTTCCTCGTCATCTGACCATGGTTCTAAAATAACGAGAAGGTATGAATGAATGCCGGGTCTTTCCTTCGAGATAGACCACGAACCGTCGCCAATAGTCCACTGTGCAGCTCTAGTGCGACGTTAATTAACCAAACCAAACCTATTGAAGGCGAGGGTGCCAGCTATGGTGTTGTCCTCGTCATCTAATTAAGACTCAAAAATACACGAGGCATCGTTTCGGAGACTTTTCTTCGGAGATTGTCCCCAACCGTCACCAATAGCATCTTTTGTACGACGTTCATTAACCAAACATCCAACTAAATTCATCAAACGTTAAACTCAACACCAAACATATTTTATATTTTTCAAAAAAAATAAAAAATTGGTGCCTTTATTAGTCTGGCGCCTTAAATAACCGTTTGATCCTTAAGCCGCCTACAGAGGATATTTTAAGGAATTTTCACTCGTGGGGGCAAATACTTTTCAATGATCAAAGACAGGATGTTGATAGATAGCTGAACCTCGATGTTAACCTTTTCGCGGAGGTTCCGTAACAAAAAAGTTGCACTGGCTGGGGGCTAATTCCTAAACGGGGGAGGGAGGAATTTCATTTTAGGAGGTAAGGAAAAAATTATTAAAGCTTTGTGAAATGATGACTTTCCTTACAATAATAAGATGAGTGTGTGGCTGCGGAGGGATCGTTGACAATCCTCCTTCAGTAGGTGTCGAAATACTGAACAGGCAAATCTAAGACGATCTGTATAAACCATTAGCGAAACGTCACCTGTCCGATTAGGTGTAATTATATGTTCGGAAAAACATGCACTTTAAAAAATTCTTTCCCCTATACCATATGGTTCGAAAGTGTCCCAAACCTATCGCTAAATCTGTATACTTTATGGGACATCTGTTGTCCCAACCCACACGTTAAGGCGTTCAACTACTAATCAGAGGATTGGTGGTTCCTCGTCATCTGACCATGGTTCTAAAATAACGAGGTGCATGTATGAATGAGTGTGTGAATGTATATGTGTTCACGGGTCTTTCCTTCGAGATTGACCCCGAACCGTCGCCAATAGCCCACTGTGCAGCTCTAGTGCGAAGTTATTTAACAAAACCAAACAAATCCCAACCCACACGTAAAAGTTAACAAAAACTTTGTGCAAAAAATTTCAAAAATTATTTGTTTGTCAATTTAAACTAAATTAATTTACTTAATTTCATAAAATTGGGCGATGTTTTTTTCTTCTAGAAAATATTTAGGACACGAATAAAAAGGGGTTGATTTGGTTTTGGACTGGTTAATAAACGTCGCACTAGAGCTGCACAGTTGGCTATTGGTGATGGTTCGGAGTCTACCTCGAAGGAAAGACCCGCGGGAACGATTCCTCGTATTTTTGAATCAAGGTCAGATGACGAAAACAAAATCTGAGCTGGCACGCCAACGCCTTCAATAGACGTCGGGACTTTGGACCCTGATCAGATTTATCGTTCACCAGTCCCGTATACACGCCGTTAATTTTTTGAGGATGTTCTGGACGACATTCTAGTTTTTTGGTCGAATAAAAAAGGGCGTCGAATCCGTGTGAGTAGTGAGGTTTTTCTAAGCACTGGTGGGGAAAATGCCCCACCAACTCTATGTTAAAATATGCCCTGCCCTGCTATTACTTAAACTTTGCATTGTTGAAAACAAATGATAATAAAATAATCTTTCTAAAAAAAAGGAAAACCGACTTTAAGAAAAATGCGCTAAAAAGTAAAAAATAATTTTTAATTTTACGAATGAGTTGAAAAAATTGAATTATTGAATATCAATTTTATACGTAGTACAACTTTTTGAAATCGGCGCCAAAATTTAGGTATGATTTTTGTAAATTTGCACCAACTTCCAAAAGTTGTACTACGTATAAAATTGATATTCAATAATTCAATTTTTTTAACTCATTCGTAAAATTTAAAATTATTTTTTACTTTTTAGCGCATTTTTCTTAAAGTCGGTTTTCCTTTTTTTTAGAAAGATTATTTTATTTTTCTCTTTTTAGTTTTTAATTTAGCAGGGGGCTTCGCCCCCTATTATTATTCCCCAAGAAATTCAAGTAGCAACTTGTGCTCAACATTGTATATTGTAATACAATCCCTATCAATGCTGGTTAAACGAAATGTCATTGTTGTAAACTTCTGTTAAACAATGAAAATATTATGAAATCGGAAAAATTGTTTAAAAAAACTCCGGTTAATCGGCATTTCCGGATATATAACAGCCAGATAATCGATTATATTTTTGCAGATGTTGCCTAGGTGGATTTTTCTCTATCCAACAAAAAAAGAATTTTCGAAATCGGACGAAATTTTTTTTAAAACGGTCCTGTTAATAGAGAAATCCGGATAGTTAAATACCGGATAACCGGATATTTTTTTCAAATTGCTCCCCTTTAAAACATCCCCTATCCAACAAAAAAAAAAATTGTCAAGATATCTGAAGTAGAATCGAAATCCCGCTCGCACATACATAAAAAAAAAAAAAAATACATAAAGACCGAATCTATAACCTCTTGACTTGGCGCGCGTTGGCGGTTTTAATTTAAAATTTCTGGCGGTTTTATTTTTGAGTTTTTTTTGGAGTTTTGGTGAGCGCGCTGGGCAGTCGGTTAAAAATACTAATAGATAGCTAAAATACAATACGAATGAGTGAGCGAGCGAAGCGGCCAAACCACAAGAGAATACTTGTCTTTTATTTAGAAGGAGCTCCAGTTGCTCAGTGGATAAGGCATTCAGCTCCTAATTAGAGGATTGGTGGTTCGAATCTGTGCGATGGACTTGACAAAGAAGAGTAAAAAAAAGTAGTGATCTTGCGATCGGAGGGTTGCCAGCTTCGCTACAAAAATACTAGAAAGTCTTCCAGAACATTCCAACAAATTATACTGGCGTGTATACGGGACTGTTGCACGATACATTTGATCGGGGTTCAATGTCCTGACGCCTATTGCGGTTGCGTCGGGTGCCAGCTCAGGTATTGGCCTCGTCATGACCATGGTTAAAAAAATACGAGGCATCGTTCCCGGGTCTTTCCTTCGAGATAAACCCCGAACCGTCGCCAATAGCCCACTGTGCAGCTCTAGTGCGACGTTTATTAAACAAACCAAACCAAACTTTTACTGAGAAGAATTCGAAACTACCAGTAGGATTTCCATGTTACTACGTCAGTGAAACTCCAATATTAGTCACCGTTTGCGGTTTTGTAAAAGTTTCTGCCTTCATTAAGAATTTGGTGAGACGCATTAAAACATTCCTTGTTTATATACGATTTATCATGGCTGCTTATGTGCATTTATACGATACTCCAAATATAGTAAAAATCTCAGCGAGTTTAATAGAAATATCTATATTGAAAAGTAAAAATATGAGGAGAATGAATGTATCTGCATTGTATTTTCCTGATCCGTATGCCATTTCGAAAGAAAATTGTTATGTTGATCTAACCATGTGGTCCAAATTGTAGTATCCCAATTTAGTCATTATTTGTTAAATTCTAAAGGGGTATATAATTCCTAATGCTTAAAGAATTACAAATCTTTATCGGTATGCGAATATGTTATATTAGGTAAATATTTTTTTATTATAATTATTTGTTAAATTATTTGTTTGACACTACTTGAACAAGTAATTCAGTTGAATCTCATTCTAAAACTGATTAAAAAAATATATTTTAAGAACCAGTCATAACCATGAAATTGTTTCTCAGCAAATATGTGTTGTAATGACTTGCATATGTTTAGGATTCAACAAATTTATTATTAATTACTGCTTTTATTAAGCTTTATGTTCTTTTTAAATAAGTTAAAAGGAATAGATAAGCAAACCTTTAGACTTACTTGTAGTTAGTATGCAAACTTACAAAATGGGTTAGTCAGTTTTACTGGGAAAGAAAAGAAATTTTTAGAAAATTCGCCAAGGGAGAGTCAATAAAAGAGTATAACCATAAAATGTTTTTAAAAAAAAATACTTCCTGAATATTTAATTTCTTGTAAATTAATTTTCAAACTTCAGGCAACTCTCGCCATCTCCAACTCAAAGGGAAATGTATAAAAATTTGAGATATCAAAAATTCGAGTCATGGAAAATCCTATAAAAATGCTTTTTTAGTAAAAATTAATACAAGTGTACTTACCCTACTTTATTTACAATAGTTTGGCGAGTTTTTCTATTTTTTTCGGAATCGCATTTTCCGAATGCGTGATTGCTTTGAATGTCTCTGTTGTCATTTCCGGCTTCGATTCAATGAGCACCCGTGGTTGGAGATTGGAATTTGAGTAGGAATAGCAGTGGGTTGGGACGTGGGCTTGAGCAGAACTTGGATTGTGATTGGCCTGTGGTCTGGGGGACGCCTTGATACTGCTTTTTCTTTAATTTTTGAAAAGCTTTACACCCTCTGTAAGTCGCAGGGTGGTCCAGATTTTGTGCATTCACTCAATGAATGCTCAGTAGAAGCACATTTGAGAGATCTAGGCTTTATATTACATCCTTCGCTGCCATGGTTAAATCCTTGGCATTTATAGCACTGATTTACCCGCCACGGCCGCATAAATATAGAAACTTCAACAGTTAAATACATGAATTCGGTAATTTTATAAATGTCATTTTGTTTATAGTTGTTATGAAGTTGAATTCGAAATATTGGCAGGGGTCTCCTGTCTTTGTTGCTAGTTAATCTAGCAACTTTTTCAATTGAGAACCCCAAGTCAGTTAATGCATTTTGGATTTTAATAGGGCTAGTGTAATGGGGGATTCCTTTTATAACCACTTTGAGTGGTTGCTTAGATCTTGGGGTGATAATGAAGAAGTCGATGTTAGCGCTTCTTGGAGCATTTGTTAGTGCTCTATGTTTGTCTTCGGTGTGTATAAACACCTTGACATAGTCCCCACCTAACTTAAAATTAGGTCTTTCAGAGTTTGGTAGAAAATTGACAATATGTGCACAGGTAGCTTCAAAATCAGCCGTCAATTTAACATGGATTAGTAGGATTTTGGTTTTTACCTGTGCTACAGGAATAGTTTGTTCGTCGTCTACTGGCAGTGACGAGAATGGATTGTTTTGGATGTGTACTGGATTAGGTCCAGGATTTAATATCAATTTGGGATTTGCAATTATCAGTCGCTTTGGTGGCCTAATAAACCCATCCATCATTTGTTTTATTCGGGTTTGCAGTGGAATCGTGATTCCTTTTGCTACCCTTTTTTGTTGCAACAGGTGCAACGTAATCCCGACAGCCTTCTTTTGGGCATGTAACCATATCGTTTAGTTCATTTATTTTATTTTGCATAGTTTTATGCAAGAATCTGATTCTGGCTTCTGCCGGGTGTGGGTTTATAGTACCCGATTCAACATCCCTGGTTAGATCAACAATTGTGTTATCCATTATAATTTTAAAATCCAAAATATCTACATTCATGACTGATGTCAAGACATCTTACATGATCTTTATGAGTATAAACAGACTCATTTGTAACCGCAGTTACTTCCATTTCCTCTGCATCTGCGGGGCTAGCACTTACCGCTAACGATGTGGCATTCTATTTGAATTAATGTATTTTAAGTCAGATAAATAACCATGACCAGTACAGAAAATATGAACTTTTATTAAATTATTTCAGCAGATTAAAAACACACGAACTAAAAGAAAAAGGGACGAGTAACCAGTAAGCAGGTAAGACCTAAAGAACACATGTACAGCTTAATTCAGGCGAGGATCACGAAGAACTTGGCCCGTAGGGGACATCGCCTCCAGTCGGGCAAATAGTAAAATGACATAACTTTAGCTTAAATGCTGCATAAATTGCAGCATTTTTCCGACGAAATATGCCGACGTGTGCCGCATCATTATTGCAGTATTGTCAGCATAAAGTGCCAGTTTGGTTTTATCATTACGTGGAATGTCATTTACATACACAATGAACAATGTTGGACCGAGAACAGACCCTGGGGGGGGGGGGGGGGGGGGTCCGGCAAGAATTTTCCTTGCTGTAGAGCAGTGGTTCCCAAACTATTTTGGTCGTGGAACCCCAAAATTTGTTGCCAATGATCGCGGAACCCTGAATATATTTTAATCAACGACTTTTCAAAATTTAATATCTGATATTAAATAAAACAAGTATTATTTTGGTATTTCAAATTTTATTGAATTAAGCAAAACTCAAAAAAAAACAATTCATCATAGAAATAATTAATAAAAATACAAAACATAAACTAAAATAAATGGAAAATCTTTAATGTGAAGAATGCACCTGCTTCTTTGATTCCATGATTCTCTTAAAATTGGGCGTTAGGTTTGATAACTGAACTTGCATATCTGGTGAAGCATCAAGTCTGTTACGATATTTGGTTTTTGTCGCAACATATTTTGAAAACCCAGCTTTACACAAATTAGTGGTTGCAAACGGCAATAGAATTCGAATAGCATGTTTTGCTATTCGATCTAAATTTTTATACTCATCGAAAATGTGAATATATTAAACACCATTCTTATTTTTTTTTAATCAAATAAAATTTGTCACGCGGATCCCCTACATTTTTTCGTGGAACCCACTTGGGGAACCACTGCTGTAGAGAATTTATTTCCAATTTTAACTACGAAAGACCTATCAGTTAAATAGGAGTATAACAGAGGAATTAGATAGTCCAGAATTTGGAGTTGATAAAGTTTATAAATTAGTCCCTTTATCCACACCCTATCAAAGGCTTTCGCCACATCCAAGAAAACTACCCCTGTGTGCATTTTTTTGGTGTATCCCTCCGCGATATAATCAGTCACTCGAAAGAGCTGATGTGTTGTGAATAACTTAGGTGTAAAACCAAATTGTTCAAGGATCATTTTACTATTAAGATTGAGAGCCCCCAAGAGTCTGTTCCGGATAATGATCTCCGCCAACTTGCTCATTAGAGGAAGCAGTAAAATTGGTCTATAAGATTCTGGTTGAGACGTCTTTTTTCCTGGCTTCCTAATAGGGATTATAACAGCAATTTTCCAACTTTTTGGAATTTTTTTTAAAATTAAGCATATTATTTAACAGAATCGACACAATTAGAATTACATTTGGGGTGAAAATACTTAGACATTTTATTCGTGATCCCTTCCTTACCCGGGGCTTTTTTAATTTTAATCTTTTTAATGTAGGAGTTAATTTCTTTATTTAGTAACAGGTGGGACCGGTGCCACTGTGGGGATGCATGAAATCCGGTCTACCGTGTTAACGACATGATCGTCAAAACTTGGGACATGAGTAGTGTTCTCACGAAACTGTTGCGAACACATGTACAGGAGGAATTTTACGAAGGTAACGAAGGAGTTGGCCCCGTAGGTGCCATCGCCTCCAGTCAGCATAAATAAAAAGCATTTCGTTAGCTTAAAGCTACATTACATTAAAATTTTGAGTGAGCACCATTATCTATTCTGAACGAACTTTCCGACATCTCAGAAATGGCCCTGTAACATCTAAGGGAAGAAAGTTGACATTACAAGTACAAGTAAATTGAGGACATTAATATAGGGGGGGGGGGGGGGGGGTGGCTTCAGAGCATTGCATAAATTTTTTCCATTGTAGGTTTTCCTTTTTTTTTATAGTTTTTCTATTTTGATTTTTTATTTGGTTTATCGAGTTTTTATACCTTTTTTTTGATTTTCCAAAATTTTTTATTTGATTTTCAATTTTTATTTTATTTTCTATTTTTACCCATTGTTATACAACATGTGTGAAGCTCTTGGTCGATGAATATTTACAAGTTCATTATGATCGTATACTTCCAATGCATTAAGTTCTGCATTGTCAATCTGTTCAATGCCTTCATAGAAGTTTTTTGCAAGTTTGCCAATAAAGTCGAGCAGAGATGGTATGTTGAGAGCTCTTTCAATCTCGCTCTCTCGAACATACCATTTAGCTCTAGCAATATAGATTTTTACCATGGTTTGCAGAAAAACAGCGAAATTATTTAATCTTGTCTTGCAAGCGAATGCCCATAAAGGTGTTGCGTATGTTATAATAGGTCTTATTATAGATGTATAAACCAACAGTCTATTTTTTGTTGATAACTTAGACTTTTTATTTAGTATTAGCATTAAGGCCAATTTAACTTTTCTGACTCTTAATGTGGAAAAAGTGTGGTTTCCAGCTCAAATGGTTATCCAAAACCACACCCAGATACGAAGCTTTATCGCTCCACGGAATCTCAGTTTCGTACATGACAATTGGTTTGGGTTTGTTGGTGATTCGAGAAAAAAGAACTGCAGCATTTTTACCTACATTAATTTCTATTTTCCACAGTCTCAAGCAAATCTCAAGATCCTCGATATGGGCTTGTAGATTTTTTCTGACAAACCAGCTGATTTATGCCTCATCATTATGGCGGTATCATCAGCATAGAGTGCTAATTTAGTTTTGTAATTACATGGTATATCATTGACAAAAATATTGAATAAAGTCGGTCCGAGGACAGACCCTTGGGGCGTTCCAGCAAGTATATTTCTCTCTGTAGAAAGCTTATTGCCTACTTTTACTACAAAGGATCTATCAGTTAGGTAAGAGTACAAAAGGGGGATCAGATAGTCGGTAATTTCCATTTGAAATAATTTATACATTAGTCCTTTAATCCACACCCGATCGAATGCTTTCGCCACATCAAGGAAGATTACTCCAGTATGCATTTTCTGAGTGTAACCCTCCGCGATGTACTCAGTCACTCGAAGGAGTTGATGGGTAATTGATAGTTTGGGCGTAAACCCGAATTGCTGGGGAATCATTTTATTCCGTGAGTTTATTGAGTCCAAGAGTCTGTTTCGGATTGTGGCGGCGTAGTTTTGTTGGTTGAGGCCACCTATTGTTGACTCCATTTTAGAAGGTTAAATTATGTTGTTGGATAAATTGATGATAGCCATAGTATTGAGAGAATAAATAATATTTAATGGTTCAAATATTAAAGTTAAGAATTGGGTTTTACAGGTTATTACTATGGCATTACAGTTATGATGAGCAGCATGAGAGATTTGTTGTTGAGCGTTAGAGGGAATAGCTGGGAATCTCTTTCTCTCCGTCAGGGTTGTCGAAAGCGGCCGCTCCCCTGCGTGGGGCCTCTTTCGCTGTCGATCTCTGATTGGTTTGAGATGTTTTCCCTGGTTGAAGTGGAAATTCTTTCCAGGAATTATATGGAAGAGAAAGATAGATTGAATGAACTCCAGACGCTGCAGGATCGTAACTTCAGCCAGTTTGCTAAGAGGGAGAAGTGATATGGGTCTATATGATTCGGGCTGAGAAGCACTTTTACCAGGTTTCTTAATTGGGATTATAACTGCTACTTTCCAATTTTATGGAAAGAATTTAAGTTTAAACATAGAAGTTAAGATGAGGGACACAATTAGAATAATATTAGGTGGGAAATTTTATTAGTAATCCCCTCTCTACCAGGGGCTTTTTTTACCTTGATTTTTTAAATATACGAGTTTATTTCATCAGAAGTTACAGGGGGGACCGGTGCATTGGTTGGGATGCAAAGTATACGGTCCACCGTTTCTACTACGTGATCATTAAACATTGGAACATGAGTGGGGTTTTCTCGAAACTGTTGTTCGTAACAGTCCGCCAGACACTACGCTTTGGCATTTTCAGTGTATGCAATTTGGTTATTAGTTTTAAGTGGGGCCATGGGGTTTTTTATCTTTCTTAAAATATCTGATCATTCTATATAATGAGTTATCAAGGGAATCTAATGATGAAATAAACTCATTCCAGCTTCGCTGAATTTGCTTTTGGTATATTTTGCGTATCTTTTTCTGCATATGATTGAGTTCAGCCTTGTCTCTGGGGTCCCGGTACCTTTGCCACTGTCGGCGCATTTCGTTTTTCTCCTTAATCAATTCTTTAAGGAGCCGAGACGTATAAGTTTCATTAACAGATTGAACCACCATAGAATTTTCCCCGTGCACTCTAATTTCTCCCGTCAGTTCGTTAATCTTATTTTCAAGTTCTACATTATTACTGATAGTTTCATAGTTAATAGGTTCAATTAAAGTTAAGTCATTATGGAATCCCTCCCAGTTAGTTTTGAATGTCTTATTTATTACGGGTATTGTAACATCAACCCATAATTTAGTAGAGATTATGATCTGAGCTCATCTCAGATAGATTCGAGCTTACTTTGGAATGGAAAATCTCTGACTAAAGTGAGATCAATAGTCGAGCTGGTCAATCTTCCAAAGCGAGTGGGAGTGGGCGGAGCCAAGATTTCAAAGTTTTTTAAGATAGCATAGTAATTCAAGCATTTCCCTGCATAGTTATCTTTAGAGTCCCAGTTTTTGTTTCTGGCGTTAAAATCACCAGTCATAATTATTGAGTTATTAATTTTACCTAATTGGTTAAAGTCTTTAACCAAATCAATAAGGGGGTCCTTTTTTACATATATTGAAAAAATTGCGACAGGGGGTAAGTTAGTTGGCGTGAGCATGATTATAGTAGCCTCTGTATATTTCATTACTGGAGTGGGAATAAAATGGTGCGGCAGCGCACTCCACAAAGATTGCAGTGCCGTGCCTAACATAGGGATTAAGGGGGCCTACAGGAACTTTATCATTTCTGTAACATTTGTAGTTGCGTATAGTTACTTTATTATTAACCCGAAGTTTAGTTTCTTGCAAAAGAATTAAATCCGGGTCCTGACGAACCATAAACTCCCTCAATTCACCAATTTTTATAGAAATTCCATTAGCGTTCCAATGGATAAGATTAAGGTTATTAAAAGTTGTACTAGACATTATGGGGGGTCTTATTACATGCTTGGAAACTCGGAAAGTTCACTTTGTTGTGCTATTAGTATGTTCATTTGTCTGTCCGATTGAACATTCATTTGAGAAACCAGCTGACTGATAACAGACGTGGTGTTCTCTTTCATTGCTTTAATAACTCTGATAGTATTTTCAGCAGCTACTTTAGCCGCTGTTTCGCTCTGTTTTGAGCATAAACTCATTATTAATAGCCATTTGTTTTGTGAGGTCTGCAAGGACCGACAGAATCTCTCCACTCTCATTGGCTGGTGGTAAACGTGAGTGACGTCACACCGCTTCAGTCAAAACAGACAGGATGATTTGCATGAAATAAACGTTGTATACGTTTTCATCCTGAAAACGGAGCCCCTCAGGGGGTTTACTTCCTTTAAGTAAACACGGGCTTCACAACCCCGAGGTACCCTAGTGATCTTTTCCTTTTTTTGTTTCCTTGGGAGCTCATGTCTTGTGGGTACGGGTGTGGCGAATCCGTCTTGTCCTAGCTGGGTATCTCAGTTTTCTTTTCTTTCCTCTTTTTGAGTACCCTACCTTGTGAACTGCATTTAATTTCTTTTTTTCTTTACAAGTTTGAATTTAGTTGCTTTTATTTGTCAATTTTTTTCTTCAATTTGAGTTGTTTTGAATTTTGTGTTTGAAATGTCGTATTTTTGACCTGCACGTTTGCCGTGTGCTGCGACCCGTAGGGGGGAAAATGGGATCCTGGGGTCCCTTGGCGTTCCCTTTGGCCCACGCTTCACCTTAAAAGGGAGGCAGAGTTAGGCCCGGCTCTGTCAATCGGCTGGTGGTAACAGGATACATCTGTGTTGCTGACTGCTCATGGGCAAGGACCGTGATCTTGTATCGTGGAACGGTCTCGTCGTATCACTCCCTAGTTAGTGCCGTGCCTGGGTTTTTTTTCTTTTGGTTTGTTTTATTTACTTTTTTTCATCCCAGTTGTCCGGCGGCTGGCTACCCTTGTTGGGCCCGGTGGTGGGTGGGACATACGGCGAGAAATATCTCCATTTTTCATGGCTTTTTTTCCCTCGTGCCCCGATGGTGGCCTACATCCATCAAACCACAGTAATTTTTCTACTCTTACCAACAACGCAACATTAAATGTAAAAAGTGATATCGTACCTAAATTTCTAGTTCTTACCTCCGTAAACCATAACCTAAACCAAGTGTCTCCATTTATCATTCAAAAAGGTCTGCAAAGTATTGGCGGTAATCCAAAGACGGTTAAAAAACTGAATTCTGGTGACCTGCTTATCGAATGTGCCAATGACAAACAATCTACATACTTCCTTAATGCCAAACACTTAGCTAATTTTGAAATTAACGTCACTCCTCATAATAGTCTGAACTCCTCTAAAGGAGTCATTAGCGAAATAGATCTACAGAACATTGACGAAACAGACATTCTAACCGAACTCTCTCCACAAGGTGTCACAGCTGTGCGCCGAATCACCATAAAAAAAGGTTCAGAAACTTCAAAAACTAAACATTTAATTCTAACATTCAATTCTCCCAAACTCCCAAATAGTATCAAAGCAGGATATCTCAACTGTCCCATACGCCCTTACATTCCAAATCCACTAAGATGCTTCAAGTGCCAGCAATTTGGGCACTCTAAAAACACTTGCCGCAGCAAGGAGAGATGTGCAAATTGTTCGGACCTTGAGCATACTTCTGAAAATTGTAAAAATCCCCCCAAGTGTACAAACTGTTCAGAATCTCACCCAGCCTACTCTAAATCTTGTTCAAAGTGGACTTTTGAAAAGAAAGTTCAAGAAGTAA
This sequence comes from Troglohyphantes excavatus, assembly GCA_963932185.1. NCBI lineage: Eukaryota > Metazoa > Arthropoda > Arachnida > Araneae > Linyphiidae > Troglohyphantes > Troglohyphantes excavatus. Next base: position 23,405,651 of record OZ010678.1, read on the forward strand.
AAACCTTACAATCTGTTTCTTATCCCGAAGCCCGTAATATTGTAAACTCGAACCAAACTAACGCTAAAACCTACTCACAAGCAGCCCAGGCTAAAATAGTACCAACCCCAACAGAATCCAAACCTAAAACTCGTTCAATAGAAACTCAAACTACCGTCTCTCGTGTAAGATTCCGCATTGGCATGGAGTTTGACCCCGATGTACCTTTTGAATTTAAACAAGAATCTGCTTCTTCATCTGGAATATCACAAGAAACTATGACTGAGATATCCAAAAGTATATCTCAATCTACAACTAAAATCTCCACTCTAAACAAAGGAAAACCAAAAAAACTCAACTAAAAACTATGATTGTACAGAAGTTCAAATACCTGTAAAACAGAGGGTCAATAGAAAATCTGCTGGTCGGACTATTGACTCATCTGATGGCATCGTATATGATGCATCGGAGATGGACGTGGAGGAGGAGCTCCGTTCAGTTTTCCTTCACAAAAATAAAAAAGGACATAGGAAAAACAATTCTTAAATTATGGATTTTAAAACCTACTCGTATCGAATTTTTATATTTTAAAATGTATTGACTATATTTTAAAATGTTTTATATTCATTTTTCATCTTTTTAAATCATTAAAAGAACAAATTTCATCATTCTTTATTGTCATAAGCATCGCTCTTTATTTAGGTTTCTTAACCTTTAACTTTTACTATGTAATCTAATAAAACATGTTATCTGTATTCGTTCAAATTTTTCTTTTAACTTTTTACCAAATTCGTCAACTTTTACAGTTGTACTAAATATATTTTTACCCTTTACAACGTTTTTACTTTTTAAAATGGTCAAATTAGAAGCATCGCAACAAAGAATTAATAAGTCGTGTGTTTGGCGCAGCATGGCCAAAACTGGCCCTTGCGCCACTAAAACCTAACAAACCAACCAACCAACCAACCTGAAAACGGAGCTGTGGTTTAACATTCGGCCCCCTCATGCAAAAGCAACTTTACATTTTCAATGAACAACATAAAAATTCATCCTAAAGGAAAACACAACTTCAAACATTGAGAATATTTTAAAATTCCATACTTTGGACATATTTTTATTTATCAATAATACATATCATTTCAACATTTATTTACAAAAATCTTGGCACAAAAATTCTTGATCACCTTTAGGTAAAGGTTTTGTAAATATATCAGCCAAGTTATTTTTACTACTTATATGATTCAATTTAAATTGTTTTTCAGAAATTAAGTTTCTTAAAATATGATAACGTATATCGATGTGTTTAGTTCTGTTGTTCTCGATGGGCGAATTCGAGAAGTCTATTGCAGCTCTATTATCACAAAACAAGTTACTTTTAACAGATTTTAAGTCCTTTAAACCAATATCCAAACACTCTTTTATTACATTTTTAATCCAGATTAATTTCTTTGCAGATTCGGTAAGAGTAACGTATTCCGCTTCCATGGTGGACAAAGTCACGCATTTCTGCTTGAAGGTTTTCCAATATATAGGAGCTTTGTCAATCAGCAAAATAATACCGCCCATGGATACACGATCGTCGCGATTAGCCGCAAAATCCGAATCGCTAAAACAGTTAATTTCCAACTGAGAAATATTTGATAAATAAAGCATTAAATTTTGGGTGCTTTTAACGTAACCTAGAAGTTTTAATAAAGTATTCCAATGGACAAATCCGGGATTTTCTTGGAATTGTGACAATACATTTACGGCATAAGAAATGTCTGGCCTTGTGCGATTTGCAAGGTAAGATAAACAACCAATTAAATTTCTATATGGTAATTTAGACCTTTCAATAATTTCATTTTCAGTTGAAGGACAATCAATCGGAAATCGGAATTAACCTTACGGTGTGTCGACCGGAGGTCCTTACACCTTCATCGAATTAAGTCTAATAAATAGAATAACGTTAGCGGGGTTTAAGTTTAACTAAGAAGTTACTTATTAATTGGTGGGGGTTGGGGGCCCTAAGGCTAAACGCGAGTTCGTTAGAAAAAACCTGAAAAATAACATCAGTAGATGGTGTGTGTTAGAAATAAGTAGAGACAACAAGTGATTTGTAGTACATATTTTATTATTATAAGATGCAAAATACACAACATTGAAGACAATAACATAACCTGGCTACTAGCTAAGGAGCAGCTGTCGGAAATTTGACATGTCAATGTGACAAGCAAGTCTAGAAATGCCTACCAGGTGGGGTCGTGATGAATGGTTCTTGGTCTTTTATGTTTTTGATTTACCTCGTGATCATACTGTGTGATTTCTTTAAGGTGTTGTATGTCTGAGTTTTCGATTGCCATGTTATAGTTGTGTGAGATAGTCAGTATTGCTGTGTCTATAGTGTCCATTTTAAGGTCCCTGTGTAAGATTGTATTCCTGACATACCTTGGTGCATCTGTTAGCCTTCTAAGGGCTTTGTTCTGAAATGTTTGAAGTTTCTTTCTGAGTGTTCTTCGAACTGCAGCCCAGGCCGGACAGGCATACAGCAGAACTGGTCTGATCATAGTTTTGTAGAGAATTACTTTGTTTCTAAGTGTCATTTTAGAGTTCTTCCCAATGAGGGGATTTAAGCTTATACTTGCACCAGTCGCTTTGGCGAGAGTTTGTTTAATGTGTTCGTTAAAGCTAAGTTTACTGTCTAGGTGTACTCCTAAGTATTTAGTGTGGTGTTCTCTCTTGATCTCTGTATTAAAGATCTCAAGATCGGTGTTGTAATCAACTAATGTGTTGTGTTTGCGGAAGAGTACCGATACACTCTTTTGAGCATTAATTTTGATGCGCCAGAGGACAATCAATTTTTGATACCTCTACCTATATACCTCCAATGGGAGGTTGGCACGTTCTGATTGGCCGGCGCCGCGTGACGTCAACGCACGTAAACGTGAGTGACGTCACACCGCGTCGGTCAAAACAGACAGGATGATTTGCATTAAAAAAACGTTGTATACGTTTTCATCTTGAAAACGGAGCTGTGGTTTAACATATCAGAGGTGCGGACATAGCCTACCCGAGTTTGAACGATTCAGATTGAAAAGGAAGTTGCTTCTAGTAGATCAACAATTAAGCGTCACCACTAAACAGTAACTGATAACAGTTTGTCCTAGGTAGTGCAGAACACACCTTAGAGACTAATAGCAACTTGGATAATCTTGGATAATCAACCGGATAATCTAATCGCAACTTACAAATTGGAAATATAGATGCTACACGTGTGACCGGGGCCAGACAAAGAAAAGTATGAAAAATTACACAATTATTTGAAAATAATTAGTATAGCAGTTAACCATCGTAGTCAGGAACATGGCTGAGAAATTAAAAATATCATTTAATTAAGGTTAATAAAAATTGGATCGGAGCTCGACAAAAGTTCACCTTCCATCACCGTGAACAGCCTCCGAATGATAGTTTTTATTGAAGATTGAGCCTCTTTCAAAGTTATCTTTGGAGGAGGTTCGCATTCTTCATCTTCTGAGAGCAATCTCTCATTGGCTACAATGTCTGTATCTGTTAAATCAATGCAGACTTCCACATTCTGGTCAATTTCGACAAAATCTTGAAATGTTTTCCCTTGGTCCACCTGCAATACATTAGAAAGTCGTCATTCTTCATTGACTGATTCTGCAGCACTTGTTTCGTTGAGATTTTCATCAGCTGCATTGGAATCACTGGCTTCGTCTTTTTAAAACAATTCACAATGGTTTTTGCCTCAACACTTTATTCCATGCTTTATCGACCATTCGCATCAGGTTTACAACATGTGTTGTTTTTTCATAGGGTTCGGCAATGTTTACCACTTTGTGTCGATATTTTATCTGGAAGGTTTGGATAATTCTTTAGTCTAAGGAGTGCAACTTGGAAGTTGTGTTTGCTGGCATAAAATCTGCTTTTACAGACTTCAACTGTGGTAAGCTTATGCTGAGATGCGCCGTGCAGTTGTCAATGAAAAGAACATTTTTTTTTTTAAAGTCATTTTCCAGTCTAATGCCTTCAGCCACTTTTCTTATAGTTAGCCAGTCATCCAAGCCTCTACCCGCAAAACATCTTTGCTTTTTTGATTTTCCAATCATAAAGGGTGTGAGGCTTTCATTTTAAATATACAATGAAATAAAAATGTGTATGTAAAATTGATTAATAAATAAAATTAATGACTTTTTATTCTGCAATGGACAACAATGTTAAGGTTTTCTTAAGTAAGCTTTAGTATTTTTCGACTTAATGGCTTTGTATTTATATTACTTCGCCTGTACGTAACACTTTTGGCAATATTTTTTAGAAGTCAAAATCAAAACTTATTGCAAATGTGTTGGCATATTTTAGTTTGGGGTTTTTCAATATTACATGTTAAAAGCTGCATCTTTATCATGTCAGGCAAAATATGAACTTACAGATTTTACGTACATTAGTTAAGAGCAAGATCTTCACAGCGGCCTCAACAAATTCTTGTACAATTAATAAAATGCTGATAAATCGTGAGGAAGGATAATATAGTCCTCCACAATCTTGAAATTTGATTAGAGACAAAATTGGTGCATTTGATTCTCTAACTCTGAATGGTTCTATACATTCCTGGCAACCAATTTCTAATTCCATCGTTAGCAATAAATAACCACCAACATAGACAAGACTTCCAGTTTTAATAGATGTTGCGGGAATGTCAGTTACTTGCAATAATCTCTGGAGGATGTTTTTTACTGCATCAGGAAGTTCCGTATATATATAGCATATATGCTCTTGTGGGTAATTGTAATGTTTGATTCTTTTCCTCTTTACTAGTAAATAAGATAGAAGTTTAAAAACTTTCATGCTTGAAGTCAATTGCATAGGAAAATTTAGAACTTTGAATTATTCCTACTTTAAGAATTTTTTCCAATGCAAAGGTAGTTGACCTGACATCCATCATAACATTATCTCCATTCATTTGCCTTAAACCACTAAAAAAGATTCAATGCTATCACTATTAAATGATCTTGTAAGGACATAATAAAAGCCAATGTCTAGTAAATATTTTATACATTCGACTGTTGATTTTGTTGTCAACTCAATAGCTTTAAGTGTTTGGTCACTGAGGAACTTTAATGGTGGATCATGTTCTGCACAAGCCATTTTTATATCGGACAAGTACTGTAAAAATTCTCCTTTCAACCAATTCAAACACTCGTCATTCACGGAAAAGAAATGTTCTTTGTCGGGGTTTCTGGAATATATGTGTTGCCTACGATTATATACATCGCGGATAGAAAACCATTTGTATACATTTTGTAAAATTGTATCGTTGCACCTGCATTCTTGGACTGGGAGGCTTTAGGGTGTCTGCTTGAATTCACCATTATAAATTTAATCGCAGCAACAACTGGAGGAGAAAATACTAAAACTGCTCTTGAAACATTCATTTTTTCTAAATTAGATGGACAAACACGTTTGATTGTTAAGTTTTTCACAGCTTTGATCTTTTCATCTTTTTGAATCATATCCTGGTCACGGCACCATGTCATATTGTTTGTGGTAGATACCACTTGGCACAAGATCGTACGTTGGGGTACAAGTTAAAAGGCGTTACGTTAGCGTGTGAGTTGGATGGCCCGAAAATGATAAATTACACAGTCAAATAATAACAATAGCATAACTTTTATTATTTATTAACATAAATACGCCAGATAGGCTTTCGGAACAATAATGGTACACACAAATCAATCCAACACGGAAGCAATGTCCAACTAGAGTTCGAGCTGGTTGCAGAGGTTCGATAATTACAATCACTTACGTGAAGACTGCTGGGAACAGCAGAGGACTGTGGACAGACGGAGGCGCACCCGGACAAATGACGGCGCCGAAAGATCTTCAACATTCGGGATACCACAACTCCATAAGAAACGCCGTATTCTTCTATTCTCAACATACAACCACTAACCATGCACAATTGATACGCTCTACCTCAAATATTATGACAAGACTGGTAGGGTGAAACTCTTCGTACATTATTTTACTACTGAATACGTGACCGCCTGCATAAATAATGCCCCCTCTTTCAAAACCACTCAAGCGTTTTATAGCTAACCTGCACCGCCGCCAGGTGCGCAAATCACGTCGCGCGCAATCACCTGGCGCGCAAATCAGGGACAACGTCACAAGTGACCTTAAATATTTCCCACTGATGATTTCACTGCCGTCTGTCGTATCTTTTTCTAAAAACAAGGATCTGATGCTTTTTCGATGATGTGGTTCTGTTTAAATGCAAAAAACATTTTTCTTTCTGGATCACACGGATGAGGAATGTTTGTCTTCAAAGCACCACATCCAAATTCTTTAAACATTGCAACATAACAGATAAATTGTTAGTTACAACCCTGACAATAAAAAACCCACAGCCTTCAACTTCTTTGACGATTCCTTCTGTATAAGAATGAAGTTCTTTCGCAGTCAGCTTCTTTGTAAAATAATTCCCACAAGGTATTATACAAAACTTAGTAAACAATCCTTGTAACATGAAGCATAATAATCTGTTTGCATAATCATAAACATCGTTTGACGCTAATGAAGTTTCAGATTTAGCGCCAAAAAAACAGTCAAGTTTGGTGTCATAAATACATTGAGGTTTTATCGCCATCTCATCTGTTACAATAATAACTAGAGGATGTTGGGGAAAGAAGAGGTTTACTTAAAAGTTGGTGGTAACTTTGCCTGTGGGCTAGAAAGGGGACGTGAATTTGAATATACCACTTTATGAGAAAGGCCAAGATGTGATAGTGTAGTACAATAAACGTGTGCACCCACCGAGACCTAAATATGCTTAACATTAAATTTAACATCAATACTGCACAAATGACTTTTAAACAAAATAGTTGATATACCCATTACGGTAAGATTTAAGATGTAATATACTTGAAATTAAAGAGAATTTAGGGATAATTCTACTACACATATTTCAAATGGGTTTTCCCAACAAGACTGTATATTTTAAATATACGAAAACGATTTACATGAAGGATTTAAACTAGATAAAATAAATATAAAAAGGAACGATATCAATAGTAGATGGTACTCAGAACTGAGTTCTATTTCTTTATTTTGACATTCTTGATTAGGTAATGTCCTTTCAGCCTGGAGTCCTGCATGATGTGTCAAAGATCTCAAGAATGCGTGGGAGAGGATTTCAGTGGGGCGTTCGTTTGAGGAAGGGTGATGAAGATTGATGATCGTGATTCCTATCACGAGGACTATTATTGATCTGTGCAGAGACTTTTTGTGGACGGAAGAGCAAGTGGATCTGGGTGATTCATCAGAGACTGACATCGGATTCTTGTATGGTCACCATCCACCGGATGGTGATTGCTAGGACAGGCATTCTATGGCTAGACATCAGATTCTTCGGCGGGAGCTTCTCTCGAGTCGGGACAGGACAGACATTTACCAATGACAGGGTAAATTCGGGGTTGACATCTTTGAGCGTTCTTAGTCGTCCATGATCAACGATTATCACTATGGCTTGTAGTAATCAGTTCGGATGAGGAATGTTCGTAGAGGGAAGGTGGTGCGATCAGCAGAGATCTTTTCTAGGCCTACCTTGGACTTGGGGGTACTTCATCTCCCTCATTGTCCTATTTATTGAATCATCCACATCATCCATCACTATTTATATTTTTAAATTACACAGGATTTTTGCCTTTGATTTGAAATTTATTTTGTTTATGTGTAAATTTTTAGAATTTTAATGTTGGTTTGAAACATCTAGAGTTTGGCGCAGCTTGGCCACATTTGGCCCTTGCGCCATGAAACCCCATACAACCAACCAACCATCGATACGATACATCATTCAGCATTAAGGATCTGCTCTGGAGCTTTTCGCACATCACCCGTCGAAAGCCTTTACGTTGTGTGCAATGAATTGCCATTAGCCTCCACTCGTAGTTTGTTGTCTTTACGACTTTACTATCGTATTTTGTCCCATCCAGATCATCCTTTACAAAATTTACTCTTGGACAGATCTAAGGATGTACTTTTCAGGAATCGCCCGTCCTGTATACCATCCTTTGGACTGCGTATGATAAACACCCTGAGTGGCACTCCTCTTCATTCAATAGAAGTTGCTGAGCGCCCATTATTTGATAGCATACCCTGGCAGACTTCTAACGTCTCACTTTTACAATTATTCGCTGGACTTGGAAAATCGGACACTAGTCCAGTTGTATATAACCAAATTTTTAATCATCATCGTCATAATTTTAATTCACATACAGCTGTATATACTGACGGATCAAAATCTCTAAATCACGTTGGTTGCGCATTTGTATGCGGATCCGAGATTTTTAGTTACTCATTACCACATTTTATCTCCGTTTTTACTTCTGAATTTTTAGCCCTTTATAAAGCTCTTAAATACATTATTCATCAAAATGTTGGCAATTTTATAATTTATACAGATTCTATGAGCATTTTAGAAACTTTATCATCAGATACATTAAGTCATCCACTAGCAAGTGATGTTTTAAATGTTTATAGTAAACTTCATCGACGTGGTTATCATGTCATTATGCTGGATTCCAGGGCATGTTGGCATAATTGGAAATGAGTTGGCAGATCAAGCTGCGAAAAATGCCACATCCCTACTCAACATCCGAATCCCCTATGGCGACCTTCGCAATGCTTTGCGGGACTTTATTCGGAACGACTGGAGTGAAGACTGGAAGCTACAAACAACTAATAAACTAGCCTCCATATTTCCTACAGTCTCTCTCCTACCGTCTTTGCCATCTAGACGTCTCGACGTTCTATTGACTCGTCTCCGCATTGGCCATTCGCGAGCAACGCATAGGCATTTGCTGCTAAATGATATCACCTCGCCATGTCATCATTGCCAACAACCCCTCTCCATGATTCATATTTTAACTTCTTGTTCTCGTCTTAGACTTGTATATAATCGCTTTTTTAATACTTCATCTCCCCATTTGTCTTATTTATTGAATCATCCACATCATTCGTCGCTATTTATCTTTTTAAACTACGCAGGATTTTTACCTTTGCTTTAAAATTTTGTTTCTTTTATGTGTAAATTTTTAATGTTGGTTTGAATCATCTAGAGTTTGGCGCAGCTTGGCCATTTTTGGCCCTTGCGCCATTAAAACCCAAACAACCAACCAACCAACCGAAAATTTTAGTTTCTCATTACCACTTTTAATATCTGTTTTTACATCTGAATTTTTAGCTTTGTATAAAGCATTAACACACATTTCTCACCAGACTGTTGGCAATTTCATAGTTTACACCGATTCCAAAAGCACATTAGAATCACTGTCATCGGATTCTTATAAACATCCGTTGGCTTTTGAGGTGCAAACTATTTATGACAAACTTCTTCGACGGGGTTACGGCGTCATATTGTGCTGGATTCCTGGGCATGTTGGCATAACTGGCAATGAGTTGGCAGATCATGCTGCCAAAAATGCCACATCCCAGCTCAATATCAGAATCCCATATGACGACATGCGTAATGTTTTGCGGGACCTTGTACGGAAGGACTGGAGCGATGGCTGGCAGTTACAGACGGCTAATAAATTAGCCTCTGTATTTCCCAGCATCCCGCTCCTACCGTCCTTGCCATCTCGATGGTGTGATGTTTTATTGACTCGTCTCCGTATAGGTCATTCAAGAGCAACGCATAGATATTTATTGCTCGGTGAAACTGCCCCGCCATGTCATCATTGCCAACAACCTCTCTCCATAAGTCATATTTTAACTTCTTGTCCTCGTCTTAGATCTTTATATAATCGCTTTTTTAACACTTCATCTCCCACATTGTCCTATTTATTGAATCATCCACATCATCCATCACTATTTATCTTTTTAAATTACACAGGATTTTTGCCTTTAATTTGAAATTTATTTAGTTTATGTGTATATTTTAGAATTTTAATGTAGGTTTGAAGTATCTAGTGTTTGGCGCGGCTTGGCCATGTTTGGCCCTTGCGCCATTAAATCCCAAATAACCAACCAACCATCAGTCCAGGCAAGCTGGAGAATTTATAAGAATTCAACCGACAAATGAGGGGGACTACTTGCTGGCCACGGATCACCTCAAAGCGAGGAAAAATCCTGAACAATGGAGTGATCCGGCGAATGAGAGTCGTTTGGAGCATTTTCACTAGTGCTCATGTTAACATTAGAACTTTGGTTTCGAATAGATGCTGCCGAAGCAAAGCTCAATCCTGGCCTAACAAAGTTAGAATTTAAGTTTACATTATTTTCGTTATTAGTTCGAGGATTTGGTTGATATGGTCGGGAATTTACTAAGTTTCTACGTGGGTTTTGCCCTCTATTGCGAGTCACTTGCGGGTTGTTGCTTTTCCATTTTGGGCAACCCCTGTACGAGGCAACATGGGAATCAACGCAGTTGCAACACACAGGGTCGGGACCTTCAAATTTATTAATAGTACAGTCGTTCGAAGAGTGACCCTCGCCGCATTTGCAGCACTTAATCGGTGCTGTACACATTTTAGAGTGATGCCCGAACCCCTGACAATTATAGCATTGATTCATGCGTCGGGGCCGGACATACTTTTCAACATCAACCATCATAAGTAGTAGTTGTTTCACCTCATATATCTTAGAAACATTCGGCCCTGCCGGTATTTCTAACATAAACACCGGCAGCGGCGTTCTGTCTCGTAGATTTTTGAGTTGAACAATATTATTTACCTCAAATTTAAGTTCGGGGAGTTCCAAAAGGATATCGCTTGGGTCAGTGTCAGTACACAGCCCTTTTATTACTACCTTAATAGGTCGCTCATTAACAGGCGTAACAATATAGAAATTGATCCTGTTAGTAGTTAAGTACTGGGTATTTTATTAAGTATTTATTAAGTAACCCCCTCAGGGGGCTCACATCTTGTGAGTACGGGCTTGGCAACCCCGAGGTACCCTAGCTGGGCCTTAGCTTTTTTCGTTCTTTCCTTTTTAGCGAAGGCCCTACCAAGTGCACGATTTTTAGTTTTTATATTTTGTTCTATCGTTCATTTTCTCCTCTGTTTATGATTGTTGGGTTTTCCTTAATTGTATTCAAGTATTATTTCGTAGGTTCAATTTTGTTGTTTCACTTTTTGTATTAATTCTGACAGTTTATATTGGTTTCTGTCAGATTATCTGACCTGCACGTTTGCCGTGTGCGGTAACTCGTATCGTAGGAAAGTGGAGTCCTGGGGATCCTGCGACGTCTCGTTTAGGACGGGGTTTTGTTTCCTAGAGACGTCGTTGCGTTCCCTTTGGTCCATGCTTCGACGTAAACGAGAGGCCAGGAGTGAGCCCGCTTTTGGTCAACCGGCTCGCCTAATATCACTGTGGTTCAGTACGCCATGTGAATTTCTCCCCTGGCGTGCTGGACACCACTGTTATTTGGCATTTAAGGGCTAGTACTGCAGCTAGGAGTGCCCTTGTGGATCCACACTTCGAAACTGTAGCACTATACCCCGGTTTTACCCCCGTGGCAGTGTGGCACTGTCTCCCCTTGTAGGGCTCGGTGGTGGGCGGGGCTGAACCGGGATGAACACCTAAACTCATATGGATCCTAAAACCTATGCCCTGCCGGAGGCTTTGTATCCGGCGACCCCATCCAGTGTTACTATTACTACAACTTCTATTGACAATTTATCTCAAACTATACAAAATGCAAAATTTCTTATGATTACCTCCCCTGACCATATTCTCGGTACCATGTCTCCATTCTTTATTCAGAAAGGTTTACAAGGCATCTGTGGAAATCCTAAATCAGTCAAAAAACTTAAATCTGGCGACTATTTAATCGAAACTACATCAGCAAATCAAACCAAAAACTTACTCTCAGCTACTAAGATGGGAAACTTAACCATCTCTGTATCACCTCACAATAGTCTAAATTCCTCTAGAGGTGTCATCTCAGAATCTGATCTCCTGACTGTTCCTGAAAAGGAAATTGAAGCCGAGCTTTCATCGCAAGGCGTGACTAACGTTCACAGGATCACGATGAAAAGAGATGACGCCATTATTCAAACCAAGCATTTAATTCTTACCTTTAATACCCCTGATCTACCAACAAATATTAAAGCTGGGTATCTTAATTGCCCAGTCCGACCCTATATACCGAATCCTTTGCGCTGCTTTAAGTGCCAAAGGTTCGGTCATTCTATTAACACATGTAGAGGAGTAGAGACTTGTTCTAGATGCTCCAATACTGGCCATTCCTTCCAGAATTGCACCCTTCCACTTAAATGCACAAACTGCGAGGGTGAGCATTCTGCCAACTCTCGCATCTGCCCAAAGTGGAAGGAAGAAAAAGAAATTCAGGTTGTGAGAACAACCCAGAAACTTTCTTACATGGAAGCCAAAAAGCAAGTCTCAATCTCTTTGCCCAAACCTAACTTATCATATGCAGCCGCCACTAAAAAATCCACATCCTCAATCGCAATTCAATGCGAAATTTCAATAGATCAGCCAACTACTAGCAATAGTCGTCAAATTACTACTAAAACTCCACCCACTCCTGTTTTTTCCAAAGGTACAACTACAAATAACAAAAATAATGTTGTTGAAGTTGTATCTCCTCTTACAGCTCTCAATAAATCCCTTAAAAATAAAAAAGAACTAACAGAAAACGCCAATGCTAAAAAACCAAAAAAAGTTAGAACCCCCATATCACACAATATCCCTTCAGACTCCTCTGATGCTGCTGATATGGAGGTAGAGCCTGGTATGGAGACGCCAGGTAATCTCGCTCCGAAACCAAAACCAATAAAGCAGCCCTCAAACCCCATAACCTTCCCATAATGGCCTGTGTCTTTTTGTGGAATTGCCGCGGTTTTCACCAGAACTCGGTAGACGTTAAAAATATTATTGATGAATACCATCCAATCTGCTTTTGTCTACAAGAAACTCTGTTAAAACCAACTCAGAGCTCTCTTGTTAAGGGTTATAGTCCCCTTAGAAAGGATTACGTTAGCGGAGATAGAGCCAGTGGTGGAGTTGCTATTTTTATATCTAATAGCGCTCCCTTCACCCCACTGAGTCTCACAACAAATCTGCAAGCTATCGCAGTTAGAGTCACTGTAAAATCTCTCATTACAGTGTGCTCAATTTATCTACCGCCTAATGATATTATCCATCAAGCAGATTTAGACAGGTTATGCGACCAGCTTCCAGTTCCTTATATCTTATGTGGCGATTTTAATGGGCACAATCCTCTTTGGGGAAGCCCAGACACAAATCGTCGTGGAAGTCAAATTGAGAAATTGATACACGATCAAAATCTATGTGTACTCAATAATGGGCAACCAACATACTTCCACGCCCCATCGAGGACTTTCCATTCCATTGATCTTGTCTTGTGTTCACCCTCTCTGTTTTCTCTCCTGACGTTTCAAGTAGGAAATGATCCATTTCACAGTGATCATTTCCCCTTGTTTGTTACATTTTCAGGGAGTGCTACAACCCATGTATCTCGCCTGCCTAGATTTAAATATGAGGCGGCGAATTGGGATTTGTTTGTATCAATTGCTGATTTGTCAGACGAGATGGTGAACCAAGATGACATTGATCAATGTGTAGAATCTGTCACTAATGTTATAATGGATGCTGCTCGCATTTCTATTCCTGTCTCATCAAAATTACCCAAACTACCGAAACCGTGGTGGAATCAAGCCTGCAAAATTGCCCACAAAAAGCGAAAAAAGGCCTGGGATACATTTCGGAGGTATCCCACATCCGAAAATTTAACTAAGTTAAAATATGCAAAAGCCAATGCGCGCCGTATACGTCGTCAAAGCCAAAGAGAATCATGGCAAAAGTATGTCTCTAGTATAACATCTGCCATTTCCTCAAAACAATTATGGAACAAAGTTCGGAAAGCCATGGGATTATACTCCACACATTCTATCTCGTTGGTGGAAGAAAATGGCCAGTTGATTTCTGACACGGTAGAGATCGCAAATTCTATTGCGAGATCTTTTTCTGCCGTGTCAAGTTCTAACACATATCCTGGCAATTTTCAGCGCATAAAACAACGCGCAGAATCCCATGCTATTAATTTTTCTCCTGATAGAGATACCGAACTTGCTTATAATTGCCGTTTTACTGAAAGGGAGTTGACGCGATGCCTTCAGAAGACCAGGATGACAGCACCGGGTCCTGATGGCATCGCTTACAGTATGCTAAAACATCTGTCTAGTCACTCTCTGAGGAATTTATTGCGCCTTTATAATCGCATATGGCAAGAACATGCTTTTCCTTTGTCTTGGCGACGTGCCATAGTTATTCCTTTTCCGAAACCCGGAAAAGATCCCAAAGATCCAAATAACTATCGGCCAATTGCACTGACCAGCTGCCTGTGCAAGCTTTTAGAAAAAATGGTGAATTCTCGCCTTGTTCATATGTTAGAGACTACCAACGCTCTAACACCATTTCAAAGCGGATTTAGGGTCGGCCGCTCTACGGTAGACAATATCCTGTACCTCGAAACTCAAATACGCCATGCCTTTCTGCGCCGAAACCATCTCGTTGCTATTTTCTTCGATATGGAGAAGGCGTATGATCGGACATGGCGATATGGTATACTCCGAGATCTGTATTCCCTTGGGTTTCGAGGTAATCTACCAATATTTATTAAGAACTTTTTGGCATTGCGAGAATTCAGCGTACGCATTGGCTCTGCATTTTCGGATACTTTTATCCAAGAAGAGGGCGTTCCTCAGGGTAGCGTACTCAGCGTGACTCTTTTCGCCTTGAAAATAAACGATATCCTGAAACAGCTACCTCCTTCTGTCCAAGGCAATTTATATGTGGATGACTTGAGCATTTTTTGCCAAGGAAAGGACATGCGATTTGTAGAGAGACAACTGCAAACAACTGTTACACGGTTGACAAAGTGGAGCGCAGAAAATGGTTTCAACTTCTCTGTCCAAAAAACATCCTGTGTACATTTCTGCCGTCTACGAAACCTGCATCCTGACCCAGACATTTTTCTGGGTGGGAATAGGATTGCAGTAGTAGACGAAGCGAGATTTCTAGGTGTTATTTTTGACAAGAAGCTTACATTTATGCCACACATTAAGGACTTGCGGCTGTCGTGCATGAAAAAGCTCAATTTGTTAAAAGTACTTTCTAATACATTTTGGGGAGCAGAGCGATTCACTATGCTGAATATCTATCGAGCTGTAATTCGCTCCAGATTGGACTATGGCTGCGCCGTTTATGGTTCAGCTCGTCCATCTGTGCTGCGTAAGCTCGATACGATACATCATTCAGCACTAAGAATCTGCTCTGGAGCTTTTCGCACATCACCCGTCGAAAGCCTCTATGTTGTGTGCAATGAATTACCATTGGCCTCCACTCGCAGCTTGTTATCTCTGCGACTTTATTATCGCATTTTGTCGCATCCAGATCATCCTTTACAAAATTTACTCTTGGACAGATCTAAGGATGTACTTTTCAGGAATCGCCCGTCCTGCATACCATCCTTTGGACTGCGAATCAGAGATACTCTGAGTGGCACTCCTCTTCATTCAATAGAAGTTGCTGAGCGCCCACTATTTGAGAACATACCCTGGCATACTTCTAACGTCTCAATTCTACAATTATTCACTGGACTTGAAAAATCTGACACTAGTCCAGTTGTATATAACCAAGTTTTTAATCATCATCTTCATAATTTTAATTTACATACAGCTGTATATACTGACGGATCAAAATCTTTAAATCACGTTGGTTGCTCATTTGTATGCGGATCCGAGATTTTTAGTTACTCATTACCACATTTCATTTCCGTTTTTACTTCTGAATTTTTAGCGCTGTATAAAGCCCTCAAATACATTTCTCATCAGGGTGTTGGTA
This sequence comes from Troglohyphantes excavatus, assembly GCA_963932185.1. Classification (NCBI taxonomy): domain Eukaryota; kingdom Metazoa; phylum Arthropoda; class Arachnida; order Araneae; family Linyphiidae; genus Troglohyphantes; species Troglohyphantes excavatus. The sequence goes on from OZ010678.1 coordinate 23,421,518, forward strand.
ACTTTATTGTTTATACTGATTCGAAGAGTATTTTAGAATCTTTATCGTCAAATTTGTTATCTCACCCACTAGCAAATGATGTTCTAATTGTCCACACTAGACTTATCCGGCGGGGTTATGGTATCATATTTTGTTGGATTCCTGGGCATGTTGGTATAATTGGTAATGAACTGGCCGATCATGCTGCCAAAAATGCCACATCCCAGTTAGAAATCCGAATACCATATGATGATCTTCGAAGTGTTTTGCTGGACTTTGTGCGGAAGGACTGGAGCGATGGCTGGAGGTTACAGACGGCTAATAAATTAGCCTCTGTATTTCCCAGCATCCCGTTCCTACCGTCCTTGCCATCTCGACGATGTGACGTGTTATTGACTCGTGTCCGCATAGGTCATACGCGAGCAACACATCGACATCTATTATTAAATGAAACCGCCCCGCTGTGTAATCATTGCCAACAACCTCTTACCATTCATCATATTTTAACTTCTTGTCCCCGTCTTAGAATTTTATATAATCGTTTTTTTAATACTTCATCTCCCACATTATCCTATTTATTGAATCATCCACCTCATTCATCACTATTTATCTTTTTAAATTACACAGGATTTTTGCCTTTAATTTGAAATTTATTTAGTTTATGTGTATATTTTAGAATTTTAATGTTGGTTTAAAAAATCAAGTGTTTGGCGCAGCTTGGCCATATTTGGCCCTTGTGCCAGTAAACTCCAATCAACCAACCAACCAACCATTTATTAAGTAACCTGTCCACTCCCGAAGGATATACAGGTGTCTTAATGTGACACAGTTTCAACAACGGCAACCCCCCTCAGTCGAACGATTATTTCAAACCTTTGCAAACTTTGTAAGAGTGAGAGGTTTTGCCGTGACATGCAGACTGCAAAGTACAAATCGTTTACAATGTTTTTTAAACACCATAATATGGTGGAGCAACACGCTCTTGTAAATATTACATATAATACATTTAGTTCAAATGGTTACAAAATTTTCACCATGCTGGGAGTAATCACTCTCAGGGGGGGACAATACAAACATGAAACATAGAAAATACACACATAATATAGAACAAAATACAAAATAAAATTCCAGTAAGGGTTGTGACATTTCCACTGTATAAGTTTTACAACTGTGCAATTAAAACATTTGTGCTGCAATTAAAAGTTTTAATGCATTTTGAGTTCATTTTTTATAAGTGAAAGTCAGAAATGGCAAACCTGGAAGTCACGTGCATAAACGTTACGGGAGCCTGTGGTCGTGAATGCAACCGTTTAAATGTGAATTTTCTCCATTAAGGATTGCACAACAGTTTGAAAAAAGTTTACATATTTTCTGTTTAGTAGAAGAGTTTTTATGTTAAGCGCATGGAAATTTAGAGGAAGTATATGAAATCTGAGATGCTCAAACTCTGCACAATCGTATATGTAGTGGTGTATATCCCCTAAGTACTGGGTAGCAGCTCTGTGCTGGTCCGCAGTTTGGCACAACACCTTAAAATAGTCTCTCTCCCCTTTAAATTTAATGCCCGGGATAAGCCTAAGTAGTTCTTGTCGAATTGTCATTTGGTTCTCAACTGATTTGACCATGATGGGCTCGACCCTATGCACTAGTGTATTAACATTAGTGTCAATAGGGTCGGCCACATTTGTAGGTAAGCTCTCCCCCTCCAAAGTGGAGAGGGGTTCAAAATGGTTGGATGTGCTTGTCGAGGGCAGTGGCTCAAACTCATTCGAAACTTTAAGTTTCTTGTGAGCCGACTGCCGCTTCGGTACAAGTGAGAAATCAGTATCACGGCCTCTTTTTATACATTTTTTGATTTCGCCGACATTGTCTATATCAGCATCAATAGCAATGGGTTCAGCTAGATCATTGTGGTAAGGGCAATCCTCAATTGTACATGAGCCAAGCAGAGCCAACTTACCCTTTGAACTTTCAATTCCCGCGGTGTACGCAGGGTCATCTGGGTTGATCTCTTGAGCATGTGCTCGGCAGTAGATCTGCGTCTCAATCGTCACTTCCAAAGTCCTAATCTTCACACATCGTTCGGCCGGGGAAATACCAGAGCTCTCCTTCAAAACATCATCCATCGTAATTCCATCACCAATCATGCCCGTTGAAACATCAGCTATGCCCGTTGGAGGAGAGACAAGCTCTCCAACCGGAACATTTGAATCAGCAAACGATTCCATTATGAAAATAAAATCGACTCCGACAGTTTGGTGGCTATTCCACAATCTTTAAAAATAGATCCGCATTAGGTGCACTTAATAAACTGGGAGGCACAGATTCTGCTGGGAGCTCGAGAGAAACACGTCCTTCATGGACGAGCGCCGAAATCGGAATGAGGTGGTGTACCATTTGCCTCTCGCCACATAGATTTTTATAAGTGTTTTTTGGAACACCGCGAAGTCTTCCATTCTGGTTTGACAAGCAAATGCCCAGATAGGTGAAGCATAGGTAATGACGGGCCTGATTATGGCCGTATATATTAGCATTCTATTTCTGGTCGAGAGTTCGGATTTCTTGTTCTGAATGGAGGGTAATATGTTGGTTGAAGTGGTGCAACAGATTGATAGCCGTTACGCCCTAGTCTTTTAGCTATGGCAGTTCCAGTGGCGTTGTCTCTGACACAGCCCCAAATTCTGCTTTTAGCGTTGAGGTCCCCTCCGATGATTGTATTTACATTAGATGGCATTAAAAAGTCAATTGATGCCGAGTCAATAATGTTATTGGGTGGGTTATAGATTGCTGTGATATAGTAAATAGTGCTATTGTAATTAAGTAGAGCTGTAACTGATTCAAATCCGTTTCTGTTACTTGAGGTGTAATAAGTCGTGCGGAGTGATCTGCGGGCGACGATCGCTGCGCCACCTCCTTTTTCTTGCATGACGATCATCTCTGAATACGTCGTAATTTGGGAAATTAATGTTCCGTGTTGGTGTAGCAAATGTCTCTGAAACCAGGCAGATGTCGATATCACTGAATTCGAGGAAATCTTGGAGTTTTCCGATCTTTGTCATGAGACAGTTTGCGTTCGAAACGCAAATGTTGAGGGGTAAGGTGTAGAGGGTGGCGTTATTCATAAAGCGGGTGTTGAGGGATTCCAGATGGCAAGCTTGGGGAGAGGCTTGATTTAGCAGCTTGTAAGAGTTCAACGATGTGGTTGTTTTTCAGCCAGTCGATTAGATCTCGGAGTTCGGTAATAATTGAGATGGTTTCTTGTGGGATTTGAGGAATTTCGGGTGTTGGGTCTTCGGTTGGGAGGGCGGCCATTTTTGCGTACGAGATATTGGTAAATAGTAGCTATTAGATTTCCATTTTGTCTATCAAGGATCTAATAATAGTTTGGAAAAACTCTGTATGTTGCTTAGTTAGAACCAGAGATTGTAACGTTAACGCCGGAAAATTCAAAGGAAGTGCCATGATTCGTAAATGTTCAAATTCAGCACATTCCAACACATAGTGACGCAGTCTGCCTTCCTCCTCATCGTAGGGGCATTTTGGGGATGCATTAAAAAGGCGCGCTTGATGGGCAGGGAAAACCCCATGCCCTGAAAGAAATTGACAAATAAAAAAGTTTGAGACGCATCTCTTAACTGAAACTTTTGGAAAATAAAGAAATGTCTGCCGTCCTTTTTGTGAAATCTCCCATCTCCTTTGCCAAACCAATTTACCTTCTGCCTTTAGGATTTTGTTTACTTGTACCTTAGAAAATTTTACTGGACAATCAATCATCCTTGATTTTGTGGCCTCCTTTGCCAGAATATCTACTTCTTCATTTCCCATTGTCCCAATACTCTTTAATGGTAACCAATCTTTGTAAATTTTATAGCTTTCTAAGTAACAAAAGAATTACCCGAGTTTGGAGACATTACAGAAGAATAAGGCATTCCTTCGTTGTTCTTGGCCACCCGAGGCTCTGCTGTTACTCTTTGGTGAGTTTGAACACAAGGAATGACTTGAGGAACTGGTTGATATATTGTCTTGAGGCCTATGTAACAATAATATTTCATTAACAAATATGGTTATTAATTGTGTGTACGTTAGAGCCATTAACCAATCTTTGTAAATTTTATAACTTTCTAAGTAACAAAAGAATTACCTGAGTTTGGGAAATTTAGAAGATTCGTAACAATGTAAATGTTTGGCGCAGCTTAGCCAGTTTGGCTCTTGTGCCACTAAACAACATCCAACCAACCAACCTGAGTTTGGAGACATTATAGAAGAATAAGGCATTCCTTCGTTGTTATTGGCCACCCGAGGCTCTGCTGTTACTCTTTTGTGAGTTTGAACACAAGGAATGGCTTGAGGAACTGGTTGATATATTGTTTTGAGGCCTATGTAACAATAATATTTCATTTACAAATATGGTAATTAATTGTGTGTACGTTAGAGTATTCCGCCAATCTTTGTAAATTTTATAGCTTTCTAAGTAACAAAAGAATTACCCGATTTTGGAGACATTACAGAAGAATAAGGCATTCCTTCGTTATTCTTGGCCACCCGAGGCTCTGCTGTTACTCTTTGGTGGGTTTGAACACAAGGAATGTCTTGAGGAACGGGTTGATATATTGTTTTGAGGCCTATGTAACAATAATATTTCATTAACAAATATAGTTATTAATTGTGTGTACGTTAGAGTATTCCATAGTCAAATAATGACTAAAAGGATTATATTTAAACAGTATAGGATTTTTTACATTTTGAACAATAGCGTATTTATTTGTGTGAATATAAGATTTAAATTATATTAACAGTTATTTATAACTATAAGTAACAAAAGCGCATTACCTTGGCTATTGGGAATCGGGGAAAAAGAGGATGAAGGATTCACACACTGGTCGGGAAATTCAACATTATAGGAGGAGGAGGGGGTGCAGGATAAGACTTATTCGGTATTTCTTTCAGGGTGGCAACATAACCTGGAAAACCGGGAAATCAGGGAATTATCATGGAAATTTTTTATTCTGGAAAAGTCAGGGAATTTTTCAAAAAATCAGGGAAATTTTCAAATTTGGATTATTAAAAACGATAATTATCGTCTATTGTGGCCTCTATTCTGGGTAATTTAGTTGTCAATATTTCCTTTTAGTTCTGAAAAGTTTTTTTAAAAAAAAGCATGGTTATGCGAATTTTCATATTTTTAGTTTTATTTTTGTAAAAACGTGAACCACTGCTGGAGGGAGAAGCAAAAGCAAATGACCTTTAATTGTAAGCAACATGTGAGGGGCTAATAAATATGTAATTTATTGAATATTGGAATAGGTTTGGTTTGGTTTGGTTGGTTCATTTTTAATGGCACAAGGGCCAGTTTTGGCCATACTGCGCCAAACACAAGACTCAAGTTCTAATTGCTAGGGCTACCATTATTAAAAGTTAAAATCGTTGTAAAGGATAAAAATATATTTTAAATGCAACTGTAAAGGTTATATATTTTAAAAAGATCTGGATGAATATGATTTCCTAAAAGCGATGATAGGTTAAAATCTGATGAAAAGAACATTTTCCGAAAAAACGTCATGGCAGTACATTTCATAAGAATTTGCTTCACAGGTAACATAGATGTACAATAGGGACAAACAGGACACGGTTCATTACATACAAAATAAACATGGGTTAATCGTGTATGCCCTACGCGTAACAACTTCTTGTCTACGACTACACAATGGATAATCTTTGAAGCCATCAATCGAAGGTTGGAATAGATAAAGCTTATTTGAAACTTCAAGATTCCATTGTGACTGCCATGCCGATAGAATGTTGCGCCAAGTGACAGCTTTAATGTCTGTTAAAGCGAGACTATTAACAGCTGGAGTAGCAGCTGTTTTGGCGGCTATATTGGAATAGGAAATAAAAAGCATATAAAACATTGGAAATGTTTTTATTATCTACAAAAGAAATAATTTTAAAAAACTTGTTTTTTTTTACATTAGCTTCTTCCAGAGAACACATTTAATTACTATTATGCCTATCGTAATTATATAATGTGTGATGTATCCATAAATTATTTTAACTGACAATAAGTATTGCTTATATTTTTTCATTTATAATGCAATATATTTATTGGATCATTGTAAGGTGGATACTTCGTTTCTATACAAAGCATGTAAATTGCTACATTTTTTAATGTAAATGTAAAATCAGGGAAATTTTTGTGACACCATCAAGGAACTTTTTTTTCCAAAATGTTGTTGCCACCCTGTCTTGGATCAAATCCTCTTCACTGGAAGAGTCTTCTCCAGCCAGACGCGTGATCCTCCTGTTTCTTTTACGTGTCTTAATGCAGTCGCTGTCTGATTACAAATTTGAAGTTTCCTCAGCTTCACTGAGATGGCTTCTGGTAGCTGGGTAGCTAGCTAGCTAAAAGAAATGAGAAAATTTAAATAAAGTAAACAGAAGTATTTTATAAGTGAATCCCAGTACTCTTTAAATTACGACAACTACTGCAATAAAATATTACTTTTATTTATATATGTAGAACACAGTGAATATCTATACAGTAGAGTTCTGATTATCCAAGTTATTTGGGGCAATTAAAAGGCTTAGAATAAGCAGAATTTCAAATTAAAGTCTGTTTCACAGCAATTTTTAATGAAAAGTAACTTGCACTCAAAATAGAAAAATTAAAGAGTCCATGTCGCTTTCTTTTGTACCTTCGATTATGTGGAATTTGATTTACCTTCTCAGCTCTTTCTATTTTTAGATTGTTGTATATAGGTATAGAATGTTTATAACATTATGTTGATTTCAAATTTCATTTTTATATTAGTCAATTAAAAAAAGTTTGGATGTGCAAGGTAACCAATCTGGTCGCCGCAGGTAGTTAATCACACATATACTGTAATATTTTTTACCAATGTTATTATATATTTTGGATTTTAAATTTTTCTTTAGCTATGCAATACTAGATTGCCAACATTTTTAGATAGATTTCAATAATATTGCAGGTTCAAATAGCTTGAAAATCAAATATCAATACTTGTTAGAAATATATTCTGTACAGACACTTAAGTTGTTTAAAATGTGTAGGCTGGAATGTTCAAAAAACAAATATCGGTAAAAGTTGTCATTAATAAATAAATGATTTAGTTTGATAGACTGACGTGCAAGAGAAGGTAAAATTGAAATATGAGCATACACAGCAAAAACTAAAGTATACATTTGTAGTATTTACTCAGAATTGAGACAAGAATAACACTTACCGAATTCCTTTAAAATTTTCATATGACATGCAGTCCACTTGCTGCCTGGCACTTCTCTGGCAAAAAGCAGCTTGTTTTTTTCCCTCATCAGTTTTTACGTTGGGGAACCACCAAGTACTTTGTTCATAATTTATCCAATTTGTGGAGACCATGCCTAGTGAATCATCTTCATCCGTAAATTTCACAATAACAAAATCCATTGTTCTGGAGAAAGTTCATTTAAATTAAAGCTAACACTGAGAAGCATAAATAAGGAAGCAAACTGATGGTAATTTAGAATTTTGGGAGTAGAAAAGAAAAAATGTCTGCCAAATTTGCTAAGATTTGCTTTTACCCGACATAGCCCAGAAAAACTTTATAACTGATAAGTTGCTTTGGCACTAAACAACTTATAGCTGTTACCTTTAATTAATGAATGTACTATGTACAGGCTTGTAGCTAGACAATATATTCAGGTAGTGCAAGAAGGGGGGGGCAAAAATGCTTTATTTTTCAACTTGCACTTAATTTTATAAAAATGTAGAAGTCGTATAATACACTTTTTTTTTAATTAAAGATAATGTTTTTACTATCAGTTATATGTCTATATTATTTCGTATTATACTTGTTTATATATCTTACCAGTAAGAATCATATTAAAAACTTATTATTTTACAATAAGATATCAGTAGATTTAGTACGATTTTACAAATGTCATAACCTGATAATTATAGTATAAATGTAATAGAATTTTAGTATTTAAAAAAAAATGTATATATTAATAAAATAAATATTTGAAAAATTACTCATTTGCTTTTATAACCAAGTAAGTGAGAGAAAAGTTTTAATGCAATAAACAGCATTTTGGAAAATTAAACGAATATCACCTAGTAAAATATTTCAAAAGCACCCAATAAATGTACTCTTGAATTTTATGCTAGCATAAATTAACATAAAAAAAATAAAGAACAAATAAAATATAGTATATATATAAAAAAATTGTCTTGTATTTCCATATTGAACTTAAAACAAATGTACAATCCCCTCAGGGGGCTCACATCTTGTGAGTACGGGCTTGGCAACCCCGAGGTGCCCCAGCTGGGCCTTAGCTTTTTTCGTGTTTTCCTTTTTAGTGAAGGCCCTACCAGACTGCTTTGCTACGGATTTTTAAATAATAATTTAAAACAAAGAATTTATACTTTTGCCGCACTACTTGTTTCATCAATTGATAAAAAAGAATGATGCAATACCTCGCATATGCTAAGGGCTACAAAAGTAATTATTCATGATGCCAAGACATCCTGTCTTGGTATATCTTATTTCTGGATTATTAAAAAAAAAGGACCCAATAATACCTGCGCGCGGATCGGAAATGGATACTAAACAGGTTTTGCGAAAAGCTTTTCTGGGTAAAGCTTATCCTATTGTTGCCTTATGGTGTAGGTGAAAAGCTTGTCTGAATAACCTTGGCCCAATGCTTTCCCGCAGCTTTCACTGAAAAGCTTTTCACCGAAAGCCAAGCCCCTCAGGGGGCTCACCCCCTCAGGGGGCTCACATCTTGTGAGTACGGGCTTGGCAACCCCGAGGTACCCTAGCTGGGCCTTAGCTTTTTTCGTTCTTTCCTTTTTAGCGAAGGCCCTACCAAGTGCACGATTTTTAGTTGTTATATTTTGTTCTATCGTTGAGTTTTTCCTTTGTTTATGATTGTTGGGTGTTTCTTATTTATATTTAAGTATTGTTTCGTGGTTTCAATTATGTTGTTTCGCTTATCGTATTAATTCCGACAGTTTTTATTGTTTTTCTGTCAGATTATCTGACCTGCATGTTTGCCGTGTGCGGTAACTCGTATCGTAGGAAAGTGGAGTCCTGGGGATCCTGCGACGTCTCGTTTAGGACGGGGTTTAGTTTCCTAGAGACGTCGTTGCGTTCCCTTTGGTCCATGCTTCGACGTAAACGAGAGGCCAGGAGTGAGCCCGCTTTTGGTCAACCGGCTCGCCTAATATCACTGTGGTTCAGTACGCCAGGTGAATTTCTCCCCTGACGTGCTGGACACCATTGGTTTTTGGCATTTAAGGGCTAGTACTGCAGCTAGGAGTGCCCTTGTGGATCCACACTTCGAAACTGTAGCACTATACCCCGGTTTTACCCCCGTGGCAGTGTGGCACTGCCTCCCCTTGTAGGGCTCGGTGGTGGGCGGGGCTGAACCGGGATGAACACCTAAACTCATATGGATCCTAAAACCCATGCCCTGCCGGAGGCTTTGTATCCGGCGACCCCATCCAGTACTACGAATTCTGACAACACAACAACAAATTTAAATGCAAAATTTTTGATTATTACTTCCCCTGAACACGTTCTAGGTACCATGTCCCCATTTTACATTCAAAAAGGTCTACAAGGAATCTGCGGAAACCCTAAATCAGTAAAAAAATTAAAATCCGGAGATTATTTAATTGAAACCATTACTGCCAACCAATCCAAATCCCTTCTTTCTGCAACGAAAATGGGATATATAAACATAACAGTCTCACCTCACAATAGCTTAAATTCATGCAAAGGTGTAATTTCAGAATCTGACCTCTTGGTTGTTCCTGAGAAGGAGATCGAAACCGAGCTCTCATCTCAAGGAGTAACCAACGTCCATAGGATCACTATCAAAAGAGACGACACCATTATTCAAACCAAACATCTTATACTTACCTTTAATACCCCTGATCTACCTACAAACATTAAAGCTGGGTATCTCAACTGCCCAGTCCGACCTTACATTCCGAATCCTTTGCGCTGCTTTAAGTGTCAAAGGTTCGGTCATTCAATAAAAACATGCAGAGGAGTAGAGACTTGCTCTAAGTGCTCTAACATTGGCCATTCTTTCGAGAACTGCATCCTTCCATTGAAATGCCTAAACTGCGAAGCGCATTTGCCCCAAATGGAAGGAGGAGAAAGAAATCCAGGTTGTGAGAACAACCCAGAAACTTTCATACCTGGACGCCAAAAAGCAAGTCTCCATCACTCTACCTAAACCTAATATATCCTATGCAGCTGCAACTAAAAAAACAACTACCTCTATCGCAATACAATGCGAAATAACAATAGATCAACCTTCAACAAGCAATAGTCGTCCAACTAATACACCACCCACTCCACTTTTTTCTAAAGGGACAATAACTTCAAAGTTAAATAAAGTACAAGAAGTAGTATCTCCTCTGACTGCACTAAATAAATCTTTAAAAACCAAAAAGGAACTTTCAGAACCTACCAATAGTAATAGTAAAAAACCAAAAAAAAACAGAACCTCAATATCACATAATATCCCGTCGGACTCCTCCGACGCTGCCGAAATGGATGTCGAGCCTGGTTTGGAGGCTCCAAACAATCTGCTTCCTAAAACAAAACCCCAGAAGCAGCCCTCGACACCAATAACATTCCCATAATGGCCTGTGTCTTTTCGTGGAATTGCCGCGGATTTCACCATAACTCGGTTGACGTAAAACATCTTGTTGACGAATATCATCCAATCTGCTTTTGTATACAAGAAACTCTGCTCAAACCAACTCAGAGCTCTCTTGTTAAGGGTTATAATCCCCTTAGAAAGGATTACATTAGCGGAGATAGAGCCAGTGGTGGAGTTGCTATTTTTATATCTAATAGCGCTCCCTTCACCCCACTGAGTCTCTCAACCAATCTGCAAGCTATCGCAGTGAGAGTCACTGTAAAAAATCTTATTACAGTGTGCTCTGTTTATCTACCGCCTAATGATATAATTCTACAAGCAGATCTAGACAGGTTATGCGACCAGCTTCCAGCCCCCTATATCTTGTGTGGCGATTTTAATGGGCACAATCCTCTTTGGGGAAGCCCAGATACAAATCGTCGTGGAAGTCAAATTGAGAAATTGATACACGATCAAAATCTATGTGTACTCAATAATGGGCAACCAACATACTTCCACGCCCCATCGAGGACCTTCCATGCCATTGATCTTGTCCTTTGTTCACCATCTCTGTTTTCTTCCCTGACGTTTCATGCGGGAAATGATCCGTTTCACAGCGATCATTTCCCCTTGTTTGTTACATTTCCGGGGAATGCTACAACCCCTGTATCTCGCCTGCCTCGTTTTAAATTTGAGGTGGCGAATTGGGATTTGTTTGCATCAATTGCTGATTTGTCAGACGAGATGGTGAACCAAGATGACATTGATCAATGTGTAGAATCCGTTACTACCGCCATAATGGACGCTGCTTGCATATCTATTCCTGTATCGTCAAAATTACCAAAGCTACCGAAACCGTGGTGGAATCAAGCCTGCAAAATAGCCCACAAAAAGAGAAAAAAGGCCTGGGATACATTTCGGAGGTATCCCACATCCGAAAACTTAATTAAGTTCAAATTTGCTAAAGCCAATGCGCGACGAATACGTCGTCAAAGCCAAAGAGAATCATGGCAAAAGTATGTTTCTGGCATAACATCTGCCATTTCCTCAAAGCAATTATGGAACAAAGTTCGGAAAGCCATGGGATTTTATTCCACACATTCTATCTCCCTCGTGGAAGAAAATGGCCAGTTGGTTACTGACACGGTAGATATCGCAAATTCTATTGCGAGAGCATTTTCTGCCGTGTCAAGTTCTACCTCTTATCCTGGCAATTTTCAACGCATAAAACACCGCGTGGAATCCCATGATATTAATTTTTCTCCCGATAGAGATACCGAGCTTGACTATAATTGTAGTTTTACTGAAAGGGAGTTGACGCGATGCCTTCAGAAGACTCGGATGACAGCACCGGGTCCTGATGGCATCACTTACAGTATGCTAAAACATCTGTCTAGTCACTCTCTGAGGAATTTATTGCGCCTTTATAATCGCATATGGCAAGAACATGCTTTTCCTTTGTCTTGGCGACGGGCCATAGTTATTCCCTTTCCAAAACCTGGAAAAGATCCTAAAGATCCAAATAACTATCGGCCAATTGCACTTACCAGCTGCATGTGCAAACTCTTAGAAAAAATGGTGAATTCTCGCCTTGTTCACATGTTAGAGACGACCAACGCTCTGACACCCTTCCACCCCTCAGGGGGTTTACTTTCTTTAAGTAAACACGGGCTTCACAACCCCGAGGTACCCTAGTGATCTATTCTACTTTCTGTTTCTTCTCCTCTTTCTCGTGCTTTTTCCTTTTTTCTTCCTCCCTCGTTGTGACTACCTTTCGTAGGTGAGGGCTCTCCATCAGAAGCTGTTGCCGCCCTGTTGCATATAGCTTCTGTTGGCGATTAAGTCGCCCACGTGTTTGCCGTACGTGGATACTCGTAACCTTGGAAATGAGGAGCCTGGTAATTGAGAGGATAGCGTCTTGGGTCAAATTTTGTACGTTTTACCTCAACACATTACTTCGGCCTTTGCTTCAGGCAAACGGGAGGTACATTGTGGTTCCCAGTGTATCAATCGGCTCCTGGTTAGGGTCGGCAGACCTGGCTGGGTGGAATCAAGCAAACGTTATGTCTTCTGGGACCCTCCCCCTGGATGACTGAACATTCAGGACCGGAGGCGTCTTCAGGCACATAGTGCGCGCGTATAGTTCCTAGTAAACCTGGTAGTACATTGCCGAGCGCACCCATTTTTTGTTTCTTTATTCATTATGTTTATTTTGGTTGCATGCCGGCGTGTACTATCCCTTGATTAATAAGGACTCCATGGTGGGTGGGACTCTAGGATCCGAAATTTCATTCTCCTTCTATGGAAATTAACAACCCCTCTCCTTCAGTGGAGCAACCATCGATACAATCTTGTCCAAGTACTTATAGATTCTTTGTTATGAGACGTAGTGAAGGTTCTTTTCACACCGTATCGCCTTTTCTCATAGAGAAAGGCATTTCCGGTTGTGTTGGCGAAGCTAAATCCATCAGCAAAATGCGCTCGGGCGATCTGCTAATTGAAGTTGCTACAGATAAACAAGCTGCATCACTCCTTAAATTGACTACCCTGGCTAATATAACGGTATCCGTGTCACCCCATACTACTTTGAATACTTCCCGAGGTGTTATCTCGGCAGCTGACTTACTAAATGTCCCTGAAAAGGAAATCCTTGAAAATCTTAGGAATCAAAAAGTATGCGAAGTTAGAAGAATAACCATCAAGCGAAATGGAGAAATACTGGATACTAAACACATTATCTTGACTTTTGAGACACCAACTCTCCCACAACATGTTAAAGCTGCCTATCTTCGTTGTCCGGTTCGACCATACATTCCCAATCCTTTGCGTTGTTTCTCTTGTCAACAGTATGGCCATTCTAAGGCTACATGCCGAGGAACCCAAACTTGTGCTCGCTGTGCTCAGCCAGGGCACGAAAGCGAAAACTGCAACAGAGAACAAAAATGTGTTAACTGCGAGGGTGACCACCCTTCCTACTTCCGAACCTGTCCGGTATGGGCTGTAGAGAAGGAGATAACAACTGTCAAATTTAAGGAAAACATATCATATCCAGAAGCTAGACGCAAAGTCACAGCTCGAACACCTGTAGCAGGAAAAAGTTATGCTTCTGCTACACAAAAGGTTATGAAAACCAGCAGCACACAAACAGACACAACTACCATACCTTTAACTAGATCACCTTCAAAACCTGTAACTAGATCTTCAACACCTGTAGCTAAATCTTCTTCCACTAGTATCTTTAAGCAAATAGATCCCAGACCTTCTATTTCTAAATCAAAAACTACAGCGAAATCTAAATCTTTTCAAGCTTTGAAATTAAAAACTGCGAGAGAAAGTTTTTCTCGCCAAAAATCGATAACATCTTTCAGGTTTCCTCATTTGGAAAAAGAAGCAGATGTGATGCTTCTGCACCCATCTGACGATGAGGAAACTTTAATGAACGAGGGTGATGTAGATGGCCTTTCGAACGCACCCTCTATAACGTAACATTCTTTATCTCTTGGAACTGCCGTGGTCTTCGACCCAAAATTGATGACTTAAAAACTCTCATTTCCACCTACAGTCCAGCATGTATTGCACTTCAAGAAACTTTTATGCGGTCTACTCAATCTGCTAAGATTCGTGGGTTTAATTGTACTCGTAAAGACTTTGTTTCTGGTACTACAGTGTCTGGAGGAGTTTGCATTTTCACTTCTCATAATTATCCCAGCACTGTAATCCCACTAAATACAACTTTACAGGCTGTTGCAGTTAAACTGCATGTTCAATCTCTTCTTACAGTCTGTTGTCTTTATCTACGACCCAATTCTAACATCTCTCAGCAGCAATTGAACGACCTTGTGGACCAGCTACCAGCGCCCTTTTTAATACTCGGTGACTTTAATGGCCACAGCACTCTGTGGGGAAGTGACAATACAAATCGTAGAGGGCAACAGATTGAGCAATTGATAGCCGATTACTCTCTTTGCTTGCTCAACAACAACGAGAAAACTTATTTTCACGAACCCACAAGGACATTCCACTCTCTCGATTTAGCCATTTGTTCTCCAACACTTTTGCCTTTTTTGAATTTTGCAGTTGCCAGTGATCTTTATAACAGCGATCATTTCCCCATCTTGGTCTCGCAAAATAGTCGTAGCAGAGGGGTCATTCGACCACCTGCTTACAAGTATTACCGAGCTGATTGGGTTGCCTTTTCTCAATTGGCACTAGTTACCGAGACAATGGTTACAGACGATGATATTAATATTTCCGTGGAAAACGTCACCGAGGTAATTATTAAGGCTGCTGATGCAACGATTCCTAAAAGTTCGACTCGGCAGCGCAAATTTTGCAAGCCTTGGTGGAACCCTGATTGTCAGTCGGCATACAAGAGACAAAAGAAATTGTGGAACATTTTTCGGAGATACCCAACTACAGTAAACCTCGTCGCTTTTAAACAGGCCAAAGCGTTCGCTCGAAAGGTAAGACGGCAGAGCCAAAGAGAATCTTGGATCAATTACGTCTCTTCAATCACTTCATCAACAACGAGCAAGCAATTATGGAGAAAGGTTAAGGCAGCTAATGGCCTCTACCAGGACTATTCGATTTCGATTTTAGAAACAGGAACTGCTGTGCACTCTTCGCCAGACGATATTGCCAATGCAATAGGTGAAGCTTTTTCGAATGTGTCCAGCTCGAATTCGTATAGCCCTGCTTTCTTAACAACCAAGAGACATGCCGAAAAAACTTGTCTTAATTTTAAAACTAAAACCAATCTCGATTATAATTGCAGTCTCACGATGATGGAGCTGAAAAAGGCGCTTTCTAACTCCAATAACACTAGTCCTGGACCTGATGGAATAACTTATCACATGCTACGCCATCTTACTACAGATTCACTTACGAATATTCTTCTTTTGTTTAATAGAATCTGGGAGGAACGAAAGTTTCCGTCTCTTTGGCAAACAAGCATCGTGATTCCAATTCTAAAGCCAGGAAAACATTCCAAAGATCCTTTGAGCTATCGACCAATCGCCTTAACCAGCTGCCTGTGTAAAACACTAGAGCGAATGATCAATAGACGCCTTATTTATCTGCTTGAAAAGAACAAATGCATTCCTTCATGCCAAAGTGGCTTCCGTAAAGGAAGATCCACACTTGATAACATCGTGCAGTTGGAAACGCAAATTCGAAACGCATTTGTAAGGCAGAATCATCTGGTCTCAATATTTTTTGACGTTGAAAAAGCGTACGATCGCACGTGGCGCTATGGTATTCTCCGAACTTTGTTTGATTTTGGTTTTAAAGGAAATTTACCTCTTTTTATACAAAACTTTTTATCTTTTCGTTCCTTTCAAGTTCGTGTAGGTGACGTTTTGTCACGTTCTTTTATTCAAGCTGAGGGAGTTCCTCAGGGTAGTGTTTTAAGTGTCGTTCTTTTTACCCTTCATTTTAGTAATATCATTCACTCGCTACAACCATACATTCATTCTTCATTATACGTTGATGACTTGCAGATCTCATTCCAGGGATCCGATATGCGATTCATTGAAAGGCAGCTTCAATCTGCAGTCAATAACTTGATCAAATGGTGTGACGAGAACGGTCACACATTATCACAGACCAAAACTTGTTGCATGCATTTTTGTAAGAAGCGAAACCTACATCCAGATCCCGAAATTTCCATCCGTGGTTCACAAATTCCCGTTGTGAGCGAGATGAAATTCCTCGGTGTCATCTTTGATAACAAGCTCTCCTTTCGCCCCCATGTACTGCACTTAAGGGAAAAGTGCGAAAAATCGTTGAATATCCTGAAAGTGTTGTCTAATACCGCATGGGGATCCGACCGGACCTCGTTACTTCGGGTTTATCAATCTATTATTCTCTCACGGATTGATTACGGATGTGTGGCTTATGCATCGGCTATTGACTCAGTCTTACGCAGATTAGACACTGTCCACCATTCTGCCTTAAGAATTTGCACAGGTGCATTCAGGACATCGCCTGTCAACAGTCTCTACGTAGTGAGTAATCATCTTCCACTTGATTTTAGACGAAGAATGTTGTCTGCATATTTTTATTTTAAAATTTTATCATTACCATCGCATCCTTTGAAGAGCATGACTTTTTCTCCTGGTTTAAATCGACTTTATAACGCTCGTCCATCTCACACTCGTCCCTTCTGTGAACGGACAAAAGGTCTACTTAATGACTTGAACCTTGGTGATATCGAGATCCAGCAGAGCGAAATGTTGCGTTTCCCGCCATGGGATATCCCAATTTGCACTTTTATCAACCCCTTCGCAGACTATACAAAAACTGATACTGCTGCTGTTGTTTATCAGCAATTATTCGAGCTGCATCGTTCTCAGTATGAATCATATTTACCAATTTTTACCGACGGTTCTAAAGGAGTTGGATACGTTGGCTGTGGAGTAGTTATCCAGAACGCACCATATAGTTACAGCCTTCACTCTTCCTGTTCTGTTTACACTGCTGAAGCGGTGGCAATTTATTCTGCCCTTCAAACAATATCTTGCAGTACTCAACGAAAATTCTGCATTTACACTGACAGCATGAGTGTTCTGCAACAGCTGGAGAACTTTGATCCGTATTGCCATCCCATGGTGTCGAATATCTGCAATACTCTGAATAATTTAAAAAACGCGGGTTTTGATATTTTGCTTTGCTGGATCCCTAGTCACGTGGGCATTTTAGGGAATGAACTTGCAGATACTGCAGCAAAAACTGCATCCGTTCCCCTGCAGCAAGAAGTCCCTTTCACAGACATGAAAAAATACGCTAAAAACACTATTAATTCTTTGTTTCAAGAATTTTGGGATTTGCAAATTGCCAATAAATTGCATTCCGTAAAGCCCATAACTAAAGAATGGCCCATTGCCCCAGTACGCAAGACCGATGTCAAGTTGACTCGTCTTCGTATTGGGCATACTCGCTTTACTCATCGCCATTTATTTCTTAATGAAATCCCTCCTTCATGTCAATCATGCTTATCTGTTTTTACTGTTCATCATATCTTAATTGTCTGTCCTGTTTTTAACCAACAACGCATGAAATTTTTTAAAAGCACCATCTTAAATCTGAAAGATTTAATTGGAGAAGTTCCCCATTTAAATCTGTTTTCCTTTCTAAATGAGGTTGGCTTTATCAATCACATTTAAATTTTTTCTTTTAAACTTCGTCTGTTTTTAAGTGTTTATACAATGTTGCTGGTCAACAATTGTTAAAATGTAAATAGTGTATATAGTGTCTAACAAAACATATTTTTTGTATTTATTCAAATATTTTTAACCTTTTACCAAAATTGTCAACATTTACAGTTGATCTAAATATATTTTTATCCTTTACAACGTTTTTAATTTTTGAAACTGATACTTTAGAGGCCTCACTATAAAGAACTATATTGTCGTGTGTTTGGCGCAGCATGGCCAAAACTGGCCCTTGCGCCACTAAACTCTAACAAACCAACCAACCAACTGACACCCTTCCAAAGCGGTTTTAGGGTCGGTCGCTCTACGGTAGACAATATCTTGTACCTCGAAACCCAAATACGCCATGCCTTTCTGCGCCGAAACCATCTCGTAGCTATATTCTTCGATATGGAGAAGGCGTACGATCGGACATGGCGATATGGTATACTTAAAGATCTGTACTCATTGGGATTTCGAGGACATCTACCGATGTTTATTAAGAACTTTTTGACATTGCGAGAATTCAACGTTCGCATTGGCTCCGCATTTTCGGATACTTTTATACAAGAAGAGGGTGTTCCTCAGGGTAGCGTACTTAGCGTTACACTTTTCGCTGTTAAGATAAATGGTATCCTGAACCAGCTACCTCCTTCTGTCCAGGGCAATTTATATGTGGATGACCTGAGCATTTTTTGCCAGGGAAAGGGACATGCGATTTGTCGAGCGACAACTGCAAACAACTGTTACACGGTTGACAAAGTGGAGCGCAGAAAATGGCTTCAACTTCTCTGTCCAAAAAACATCCTGTGTACATTTTTGCCGTCTACGAAACCTGCATCCTGACCCAGACATTTTTCTGGGTAGGAATAGGATTGCAGTAGTAGACGAAGCAAGATTTCTAGGAGTGACTTTTGACAAGAAGCTGACATTTTTGCCGCACATTAAGGACTTGCGGGTGTCGTGCATGAAAAAGCTCAATTTGTTAAAAGTTCTTTCGAATACATTTTGGGGAGCAGAGCGATTCACTATGTTGAATGTCTATCGAGCTGTAATTCGCTCCAGATTGGACTATGGCTGTGCTGTTTATGGTTCAGCTCGTCCATCTGTGCTGCGTAAGCTCGATACGATACATCATTCAGCACTAAGAATCTGCTCTGGAGCTTTTCGCACTTCACCCGTTGAAAGCCTTTACGTTGTGTGCAATGAATTGCCATTGGCCTCCACTCGCAGTTTGTTGTCTTTGCGATTGTATTATCGCATTTTGTCGCATCCAGACCATCCATTGCAAAATTCGCTTATGGACAGGTCTAAGGATGTCTTGTTCAGGAATCGCCCATCTTGCATACCATCTTTTGGGATTCGCATGCTAAACACCCTGAGTGGCACACCTCTTTCTTCAATAGAAATTGCCGATCGTCCCCTTTTCGACAATGTACCTTGGAAGACCTCCAATCTTTCAATTTTAAACTTGTTTGGTGGACATGAAAAATCAATCACTTGTCCAGTAATTTATAATCAAATTTTTAACGATCATCTACATAATTTTAATCCTCATACAGCTGTATACACCGATGGGTCAAAATCCAGTAATCACGTCGGTTGTGCCTTTGTATGCGGTTCAGAGACTTTTAGTTACTCTTTATCAATTTTTGTTTCTGTTTTTACATCTGAATTTTTAGCCGTGTACAAAGCTCTCAAATATATTTCACATCAAAGTGTTGGCAATTTTATAATTTATACAGATTCAAAAAGCATTTTAGAATCTCTCTCATCAGATGCTTTAAATCATCCACTTGCAACTGATGTTTTAATTGTCCATAATAGACTCATCCGGCGGGGTTATGGCATCATTTTTTGCTGGATTCCTGGGCATGTTGGTATAATTGGTAATGAACTGGCCGATCATGCTGCCAAAAATGCCACATCCCAGTTAGAAATCCGAATACCATATGATGATCTTCGAAGTGTTTTGCGGGACTTTGTGCGGAAGGACTGGAGCGATGGCTGGAGGTTACAGACGGCTAATAAATTAGCCTCTGTATTTCCCAGCATCCCGTTCCTACCGTCCTTGCCATCTCGACGATGTGACGTGCTATTGACTCGTGTCCGCATAGGTCATACGCGAGCAACACATCGACATCTATTATTGAATGAAACCGCCCCGCTGTGTAATCATTGCCAACAACCTCTCACCATCCATCATATTTTAACTTCTTGTCCCCGTCTTAGAATTTTATATAATCGTTTTTTTAATACTTCATCTCCCACATTATCCTATTTATTGAATCATCCACCTCATTCATCACTATTTATATTTTTAAATTACGCAGGATTTTTACCACTTCTTTGAATTTAATTTAGTTTGTGTGTATACATTTTAATGTTGGTTTGAATTATCTAGTGTGTGGCGCAGCTTGGCCATCTTTGGCTATTGTGCCAATAAACCCCATACAACCAACCAACCTCAGGGGGCTCACATCTTGTGAGTACGGGCTTGGCAACCCCGAGGTACCCTAGCTGGGCCTTAGCTTTTTTCGTTCTTTCCTTTTTAGTTAAGGCCCTACCATGTGCACGATTTTTAGTTGTTGTATTTTGTTATAACATTCATTTATTCCTTTGTTTATGATTGTTGGGTTTTCCTTATTTATATTTCAGTATTGTTTCGTGGGTTCAATTTAGTTGTTTCACTTTTTGTATTAATTCTGACAGTTTATATTGGTTTCTGTCAGATTATCTGACCTGCACGTTTGCCGTGTGCGGTAACTCGTATCGTAGGAAAGTGGAGTCCTGGGGATCCTGCGACGTCTCGTTTTAGGACGGGGTTTTGTTTCCTAGAGACGTCGTTGCGTTCCCTTTGGTCCATGCTTCGACGTAAACGAGAGGCCAGGAGTGAGCCCGCTTTTGGTCAACCGGCTCGTCTAATATCACTGTGGTTCAGTACGCCAGTGAATTTCTCCCCTGGCGTGCTGGACACCACTGTTATTTGGCATTTAAGGGCTAGTACTGCAGCTAGGAGTGCCCTTGTGGATCCATACTTCGAAACTGTAGCACTATACCCCGGTTTTACCCCCGTAGCAGTGTGGCACTGCCTCCCCTTGTAGGGCTCGGTGGTGGGCAGGGCTGAACCGGGATGAACACCCAAACCTCATATGGATCCCAAACCCCATGCCCTGCCGGAGGCTTTGTATCCGGCGACCCCATCAAGTGCTATGAAATCTATTGTTAATGAATCAACTGTCTCTAATGCAAAATTTCTAATAATAACTTCCCCTGATAAAATCCTCGGCACCATGTCTCCGTTTTTCATTCAAAAAGGACTTCAAGGTATCTGTGGAAATCCCAAATCTGTAAAGAAACTTAAATCCGGTGATTATTTAATTGAAACAACTTCGACTGCACAATCCAAAAATTTACTTTCAGCTACTATAATGGGCAATATAAACATCACAGTTTCACCCCACAATAGTTTAAATTCATCCAGAGGTGTCATCTCTGAATCGGACCTCTTAGCCGTTCCTGAGAGCGAAATCGAATCCGAGCTCGCATCTCAAGGAGTGACTAAAGTCCATAGAATAACGATGAAAAGAGATCACGCTATCATCCAAACAAAACACCTGATACTTACTTTCAACACTCCTGATTTACCTGTAAACATCAAAGCTGGGTATCTTAACTGCCCAGTCCGACCCTATATTCCGAATCCTTTGCGCTGCTTTAAGTGTCAAAGGTTCGGTCATTCCGTTAGCACATGTAGAGGCGTAGAGACTTGTTCGAGATGCTCTGCCATTGGCCATTCCTACGAGAACTGCACCCTCCCGCTGAAATGCTTAAACTGTGAGGGTGCGCATTCTGCAAATTCTCGTGTTTGCCCTAAATGGAAAGAGGAGAAAGAAATTCAAGTTGTGAGAACAACACAGAAACTTTCGTACCTCGATGCCAAAAAGCAAGTCTCGATCTCTCTACCCAAACCCAACATATCCTATGCAGCCGCAACAAAAAAATCAACTGCCTCCATCGCAATTCAATGCGATATTGCAATAGATCTGCCTTCCACAAGCAATAGCCAGCAAACTAAAACTAAGGCTTCACCCACTCCTCTTTTTTCTAAAGGAACAACTACAAATACAAAAAATAATAATGCAGTCGAAATTATCTCTCCTCTAACAGCTCTAAACAAATCTCTTAAAAATAAAAAAGAACTAAATGATAATAGCAATAGCAAAAAACCAAAAAAAGTAAGAACACCCATACCTCACAATATCCCCTCAGACTCCTCCGAAGGTACTGAGATGGATGTTGAACCTGGCATGGAGACGCCAGGAAATCTCCATCCTAAAAAACCTACGAAGCAGCCTACAAACCCTATAACCTTCCCATAATGGCCTGTATCTCTTCGTGGAATTGCCGCGGTTTTCACCACAACTCGGTAGACATTAAACATCTAATTGACAAATACCATCCAATCTGCTTTTGTCTACAAGAGACTTTGCTTAAACCAACTCAAAGCTCTCTTGTTAAAGGGTACACTCCCCTTAGAAAAGATTATATTAGCGGAGATAGAGCCAGTGGTGGAGTTGCTATATTTATATCTAATAGCGCTCCCTTCACCCCACTGAGTCTCGTAACAAATCTGCAAGCTATCGCAGTTAGAGTCCCTGTAAAAACTCTCATTACAGTGTGCTCTATTTATCTACCGCCTAATGATATAATTCGACAAGCAGATCTAGACAGGCTATGCGACCAGCTACCAGCTCCCTATGTCTTATGTGGCGATTTTAATGGGCACAATCCTCTTTGGGGAAGCGCAGACTTAAATCGTCGTGGAAGTCAAATTGAGAAATTGATGCACGATCAAAATCTATGTGTACTCAATAATGGGCAACCAACATACTTCCACGCCCCATCGAGGACTTTCCATTCCATTGATCTTGTCGTGTGTTCACCATCTCTGTTTTCTCCCCTAATGTTTCAAGTAGGAAATGATCCATATCATAGCGATCATTTCCCCTTGCCCCTCAGGGGGCTCGCATCTTGCGAGTACGGGCTTGGCAACCCCGAGGTACCCTAGCTGGGCCTTAGCTTTTTCTGTTCTTTCCTTTTTTTGCGAAGGCCGTACCATGTGCACGATTTTTAGTTTTTATAGTATTGTTCCAGCATTGATTTTTTCTATATTTTATGATTGTTGGTTTTCTTTATTTTATTTTAATTATTGTTTTGCGGTTTCAGTTGCTTTGTTTCACTTTCTTGTTTTATTTCTCATTAATTTTTTGTTACTTGTCGGATTATCTGACCTGCACGTTTGCCGTGTGCGGTGACTCGTATCGAGGGAAAGTGGAGTCCTGGGGATCCTGCGACGTCTCGTTTCAGGACTGGTTTAGTTTCCTGGGGACGTCGTTGCGTTCCCTTTGGTCCATGCTTCAACGTAAACGAGAGGCCAGGAGTGAGCCCGCTTTTGGTCAACCGGCTCGCCTAATATCACTGTGGTTCAGTACGCCAGGTGAATTTCTCCCCTGGCGTGCTGGACACCACTGTTATTTGGCATTTAAGGGCTAGTACTGCAGCTAGGAGTGCCCTTGTGGATCCACACTTCGAAACTGTAGCACTATACCCCGGTTTTACCCCCGTGGCAGTGTGGCACTGCCTCCCCTTTGTAGGGCTCGGTGGTGGGCGGGGCTGAACCGGGATGAACACCTCCTTTTTTTATGGATTCTTTAAATTCGACCCCGGGGGGAGGCGTTGTATCCCCCCAACTTTTAAACAGTAATACGACTACTTTAAACAGTTCTTTAGATATTGTAATTCCGAAATTTTTGATTATAAATTCTACTTCTGATCAACTTGCAAAATTGTCTCCTTTTGTTATACAAAAAGGTCTGTATGGAATCGGGGGAAACCCCAAAACTGTTAAAAAACTTCGATCTGGTTCCCTTATGATAGAAACATCCTCACCTCAACAAGCTAAATCATTCCTTAATTGTAAATCTCTTGCCAATATCCCTATCACCGTAGAAGCACACAGAAGCCTTAACTCTAGTCGAGGAGTGATATCTGAGAATGATTTACTTGATGTGTCTGATGAAGAAATGCTTGATGGATTAAAAGAACAAAATGTAGTGCAGGTAAAAAGAATAACTATTAAACGAGGCGACGAAATCCTAAATACAAAACATATCATTTTGACATTCAATAGCCCGAATCTACCACAAAACATCAAAGCTGGATACCTTAATTGCCCTGTTCGTCCTTTCATTCCGAATCCTTTGCGGTGTTTTAAATGCCAAAGGTACGGACATTCAACATCTACTTGCAGGGGAAAGGAAACGTGCTCCAGATGTTCAACTATTGGACACTCTTTCTTTTCTTGCCAACTTCCTTTTAAATGTGCAAACTGTTCAGAGAACCACTCTGCTAACTTCAGAGGTTGCGCAAAATGGAAAGAAGAGAAGGAAATACAAACCATCCGAACAACAAGGCAACTTAGTTATGATGAAGCACGAAAGCTTGTCCAAATAACACTTCCAAAACCGAATCTAAGCTACGCATCAGCTACCAAAATTAAAACCTCATCTATCGCAATTCAATGCGATTTAGTAACAGTACCTAGCAACAATAAGCCCACATTTTCTCTAGCCTCAACATCAAGCAACACCTTAACAACTTCCAAAAGCACTAGCACTCAGATACCAAAAAGTGATTCTGAATCTTCTCGTTATTCGAAATTAGTTAAACCAAAATCTATCAAAAATAAAACAAATGTTGAAGAAACTACCAACAAAAAACCAAAATTCAAAGCCCGAGCAAGAGAACCAATATCTCACAATATTCCTACTGACTACTCGTCAGAAGCAGGAGATATGGATGTAGAACCTGGCATGGATCTGCCAGCCAATCTCCTGCCAAAAGATAAACCGCCGAAACAGACCACCACACCTATAACCTTCCCTTAATGGTCCATCTCTTATCTTGGAACTGTCGAGGATTTCACCAAAACTCTGTAGATGTAAAACATCTTGTTGATAACCACCAACCTGTTTGTATCTGTTTACAAGAGACGCTTTTGAAGCCCTCTCAAAGCTCTCTTATTAGAGGATACAGTCCTCTTCGAAAAGACTATACTAGCGGCGATAGAGCCAGTGGAGGAGTTGCAATATTTACATCAAATAGCACTCCTTTTGCACCACTGTCACTCAATACAAATCTGCAAGCAATCGCTGTTCGAGTCTCTGTGAAGACTCTTATCACAGTCTGTTCGATTTACCTTCCACCTAACAACAATATCCATCAAACAGATCTCGACAAGTTGTGCGACCAGCTTCCACCTCCATATATCTTAATGGGCGACTTCAATGGTCACAATCCTCTTTGGGGTAGTCCTGATATAAATAGTCGCGGCAGACAGATTGAAAAACTAATAAATGATCAAAATCTTTGTCTTTTAAATTCAGGCCAAAACACTTACTTCCACACCCCATCAAGAACATTTCATGCAATCGATCTCGCCTTGTGTTCACCATCCCTTCTGCCTGTTTGGAATTTTGATGTTGGAGACTATCTTTTCCATAGTGATCATTTCCCTTTTCACTTGAGATTTATTGGAAATGGAATCCCCCCTGTTTCTCGCCTACCTCGATTTAAATTTGAGAGGGCAGACTGGGAGTTATTTTCCAATACTGTAGTTCTTTCCGAGGAGATGGTGAATCAAGTTGACATCGATAATGTATTAACATCTGTCACTAAAGCAATAATGGAAGCTGCTCGTATATCCATACCAGTTTCATCAACAGCCCTACCGAAAATTCCTAAACCTTGGTGGAATCAAGAATGCCAGACAGCTCACAAGAGACAGAGGAAGGCATGGGGTATGTTTCGAAGATATCCCACAGCTGCCAACCTCATAGAATTTAAACGTGCCAGAGCTTTCGCAAGACGTATTCGCCGACAAAGCCAAAGGGAATCTTGGAAAACATACGTTTCTAGCATAACAACTGCTACTCCCACAAAACAACTATGGAATCGAGTTCGAAAAGCGATGGGGCTGTATTCTGAACGTTCCATCTCGTTCGTAATAGAAAATGGCCAGCTAGTATCGGAACCTGTAGATATTTCAAATGCAATTGCACGAGCTTTTTCTACATCTTCTAGTGCTAATTCCTACTCGCCGGCTTTTCAAAGCATAAAACAACATGCTGAATCCCATCGTATTAATTTCCACTCTCGTTCTGAATTCGCTTATAACTGTCCATTTACAGAAAGGGAGTTGACACGGTGCCTTCAGAATACCAGGGTGACTGCCCCTGGTCCTGATGGTATAACTTATAATATGTTGCAACATCTACCCCATCAATCCCTTTCTAATTTATTGCGATTTTATAATCGTATTTGGGAAGAACACTCATTCCCTTTGGCTTGGACTAAAGCCATAGTTATACCCTTTACCAAACCTGGGAAAGATCCCCAAGATCCATATAACTATAGGCCGATTGCGCTTACAAACTGTCTCTGCAAATTGTTTGAACGGATGGTGAATTCCCGTCTGGTCTATATCCTTGAGACCAAGTTAGCTTTGTCACCTTTCCAAAGTGGTTTCAGGATTGGCAGATCCACTTCGGACAATATTTTATTTTTAGAAACCCAGGTTCGTCGCGCATTTTTACGCCGTAACCATCTTGTTTCTATTTTCTTTGATATGGAAAAGGCGTACGACCGTGCCTGGCGTTACGGCATACTCCATGATATATATTCTCTTGGATTTCGAGGAAACTTGCCTATTTTTATCAAAAACTTTTTGTCCCTCCGAGAATTTCAAGTTAGAATTGGTTCCATTCTTTCGGACTCTTACATTCAAGAGGAGGGTGTTCCTCAGGGCAGCGTCCTTAGCGTTACTCTTTTCTCAATAAAAATAAATAACATCTTAAATCAACTTCCTCCATCTGTTCAGGGTAATTTGTATGTGGACGATCTCAGTATTCATTGTCAAGCAAAGGACATGCGATTTATCGAACGACAACTTCAGGCAGCAATTTCTCGCTTAACAAGGTGGAGTGTCGAGAACGGGTTTAGCTTTTCTTCGCAGAAGACTACATGCGTGCATTTCTGTCGACTTCGTGGCCTACATCCTGACCCCGATCTATTTCTAAATGGTAACAAAATCGAGGTCGTTGATAAAGTACGATTTCTTGGTATAATATTTGACAAGAAATTGACCTTTTTACCCCATGTCGAGCATCTGCGCGTCTCTTGCATGAAGAAGCTTAACTTGTTAAAAGTTCTCTCAAATACATCTTGGGGAGCAGAACGATTCTCCATGTTGAATATATATAGAGCAGTAATTCGCTCAAGACTAGATTATGGCTGCGCAGTATATGGTTCGGCTCGCCCATCCGTGCTGCGTAAGCTAGATATCATCCATCATTCTGCATTGAGGATTTGTTCTGGAGCCTTTCGCACCTCACCTGTCGAAAGCCTTTATGTTGTGTGCCTAGAACCATCCTTAGTTCTCATACGTCGCCAGTTGTCGTTACGATTATATTTTCGTGTATTATGCCATCCAACCAATCCTTTAAAAAACATGCTGCTTGACCATTCTTACGATCGTCTTTTTAGGAATCGTCCTTCCTGTATTCCGACATTTGGTCTTCGCGTTAGGAATACCTTGGGAAACACACCTCTTCAGTCTGTTAACGTTGCTAAACGTCCTTTGTTCACCCTTGCGCCATGGAGTACACCGACATTTTCAATTTTAGACGCATTCAGCAAATACGATAAAAGAAGCACAAACTCTAATATTTTTAGACAACTTTTCTTTTATCATCGTCGTGTTTTCAATGACCACATAGCCGTTTATACTGATGGCTCTAAGACTCTTAACAATGCCGGCTGCGCTTTTGTTTGCGGTGCGAACGCCCATAGTTTTTCATTAGCCTCTTTCGTTTCGGTCTTTACAGCCGAACTTTTAGCTTTATATAAGGCATTAAAATACGTGTCCCATCTTGGTGTTGGGAATTTTATTTTTTATACCGACTCTAAAAGCGCTTTAGATAGCTTTAAATCAGGTAATTTTACACATCCTATAACAAAAGCTATTTTTATTATTCAGAATAAACTCATTCGGCGTGGTTTTGGCATTACCTTTTGTTGGGTGCCGGGGCATGTCGGAATTGATGGTAACGAAATGGCCGATCAAGCAGCACGAAATGCCGTCACTATTTTAAACATATCTATTCCGTACGATGATCTTAGTAATTTCGTACGCGGTCTCGTGTTGAAAGAATGGCACGAAGAGTGGAGTGATCTGAGCAATAACAAACTTTGCAAAATACAACCTAACATCTCAATCTTCCCGTCAATACCATCTCGACGACTGGATGTTGTATTAACTCGCCTTCGCATTGGTCATTCTAGAATAACTCATAAACATCTTTTATTAAATGAATTATCTCCATCTTGTTCATATTGCCAACAACCTCTTACCATACATCATATTTTAACTTCTTGTCCTCGTCTTAGATTTTTATACAATCGCTTTTTTAACACATCATCTCCCACTTTGTCATATTTATTAAATCATCCACCTCATGCATCACTATTTATATTTTTAAACTACGCAGGATTTTTTCCTCTTTGAAAATAAGTTTTGTATATATGTATATATTTAAGTATTTTAATATTGATTTATAAATCTAGTGTTTGGCCCTTGTGGCATGAAAACCTATATACCCAACTACAAAGTTTTGTAATTAAAATTTTTATCGTCCTGTGTTGTCCATATTTGTACTTGTTCTAATCTTTTAATCAGAAAAATGTAAACTTTCACAGTTGTAATAACTTTATATTTTTATCCTTTACAAAGTTTTTACTTTTTAAAATTGCCATGGAAGACAAATGAGAACTCGTTAGTCATGTGTTTGGCGCAGCTTGGCCATTTCTGGCTCTTGTGCCATGAAACTCCAACCAACCAACCATTTCCCCTTGTTTGTTACATTTCCAGGGAATGCTACAACCCCTGTGTCCCGCCTTCCTCGATTTAAATTCGAGGCGGCGAATTGGGATTTGTTTGCTTCTGCTGCATATTTGTCAGACGACATGGTGAACCAGGACGACATTAATCAATGTGTAGAATCTGTCACTATAGCCATAATGGATGCTGCTCGCATATCTATTCCTGTCTCGTCAAAACTACCTAAACAACCTAAACCGTGGTGGAATCAAGCGTGCAAGATTGCCCACAAAAAGAGAAAGAAGGCCTGGGATACGTTTCGTAGGTATCCTACTTCCGAAAATTTGACTAGGTTCAAATTCGGAAAAGCCAATGCGCGACGAATACGTCGTCAAAGCCAAAGAGAATCATGGGAAAAGTATGTTTCTGGCATAACATCTGCCATTTCCTCAAAACAATTGTGGATCAAAGTTCGGAAAGCCATGGGACTATATTCCACACATTCTATCTCGTTCGTGGAAGAAAATGGCCATTTGGTAACTGACACGGTAGAAATCGCAAATTCTATTGCGAGAGCATTTTCTGCCGTGTCCAGTTCTACCACATATCCTGGCAATTTTCAGCGTATCAAATATCGCGCGGAATCCCATGGTATTAATTTTACTCCTGAAAGAGACACCGAACTTGACTACAATTGTTATTTCACAGAAAGGGAGTTGACACGATGTCTTCAGAAAACCCGGATGACAGCATCGGGTCCTGATGGCATCACATATACTATGTTGAAACATCTTTCTAGTCACTCTCTGAGGAATCTATTGCGACTTTACAATCGCATTTGGGTTGAACATGCTTTTCCTTTGGCTTGGCGACGTGCCATAGTTATTCCTTTTCCTAAACCCGGAAAAGATCCTAAGTATCCGAATAACTATCGGCCAATTGCACTTACCAGCTGCATGTGCAAGCTTTTAGAAAAGATGGTGAATTCTCGTCTTGTTTACATGTTAGAGAAGACCAAGGCTCTAACGCCATTTCAAATCGGATTTAGGGTCGGCCGCTCTACGGTAGACAATATCTTGTACCTCGACACTCAAATACGCCATGCCTTTCTGCGCCGAAACCATCTCGTGGCTATCTTCTTCGATATGGAAAAGGCGTACGATCGGACATGGCGATATGGTATACTCCGAGATCTGTATTCCCTTGGGTTTCGAGGACATCTACCGATATTTATTAAGAACTTTTTGGCATTGCGAGAATTCAGCGTCCGCATTGGCTCAGCATTTTCGGATACTTTTATCCAAGAAGAGGGCGTTCCTCAGGGTAGCGTACTCAGCGTTACTCTATTCGCTATCAAGATCAACGATATCCTGAATCAGTTGCCTCCTTCTGTCCAGGGCAATCTATATGTCGATGACCTGAGCATTTTTTGCCAGGGAAAGGATATGCGATTTGTCGAACGAAAACTGCAGTCAACCGTTTCAAGGTTGACCAAGTGGAGTGCAGAAAATGGTTTCAACTTCTCTGTCCAAAAAACATCATGCGTTCACTTTTGACGTCTACGAAATCTGCATCCTGACCCAGACATTTTTCTGGGTGGAAATAGGATTGCAGTAGTAGACGAAGCAAGGTTTTTAGGAGTCATTTTTGACAAGAAGCTCACATTTTTGCCTCACATTAAGCATTTGCGGGTGTCATGCATGAAAAAGCTCAATTTGTTAAAAGTTCTATCTAATACATTTTGGGGAGCAGAGCGATTCACTATGCTGAATATCTATCGAGCTGTAATTCGCTCCAGATTGGACTATGGCTGTGCTGTTTATGGTTCAGCTCGTCCATCTGTGCTGCGTAAGCTCGATACGATTCATCATTCGGCACTAAGAATCTGCTCTGGAGCTTTTCGCACATCACCCGTTGAAAGCCTTTATGTTGTGTGCAATGAATTTCCATTGGCCTCCACACGCAGTATGTTGTCTCTGCGACTTTATTATCGCATTTTGTCACATCCTGACCATCCTATGCAGAATTGCCTTCTGGACAGCTCGCGAGATGTCCTTTTCAGGAATCGACCATCTTGTATTCCATCTTTTGGGATGCGAATGAGAGAAACCCTGAGTGGCACTGCCCTTCATTCAATAGAAGTTGCGGAACGTCCTCTTTTTGATAATATTCCTTGGATTTCTTCTAACTATTCCTTTTTGCATTTGTTTCCTGGACATGACAAATTAACCACTAGTCCAATTGTATATATTCAAATTTTTAAAGATAAACGTCATAATTTTAATTCTCATACAGCCGTATACACGGATGGCTCAAAATCCAGTAGTCACGCCGGCTGTGCTTTTGTATGCGGATCTGACACATTTAGTTACTCATTGCCACATTTCATTTCTGTTTTTACTTCTGAATTTTTAGCCTTGTACAAAGCATTAAAATATATTTCTCACCAGACTGTTATCAATTTCATAGTTTACACCGATTCCAAAAGCATATTAGAATCTCTGTCATCAGATTCTCTAAGCCATCCATTAGCTTTTGAGGTGTTAACTATTTATAATAAACTTATCCGACGGGGCTATGGCGTCATATTGTGCTGGATTCCTGGGCATGTTGGCATAACTGGCAATGAAGTGGCAGATCAAGCTGCCAAAAATGCCACATCCCAGCTTAATATCAGAATCCCATATGACGACCTACGTAATGTTTTGCGAGACCTTGTGCGGAAGGACTGGAGCGATGGCTGGAGGTTACAGACGGCTAATAAATTAGCCTCTGTATTTCCCAGCATCTCGTTCCTACCTTCCTTGTCATCCCGACAGTGTGATGTTTTATTGACCCGTCTCCGCATAGGTCATTCAAGAGCAACACATAGACACCTATTGCTCAATGACACTGCCCCGCTTTGTAACCATTGCCAACAACCTCTCTCCATAATTCATATTTTAACTTCTTGTCCTCGTCTTAGAATTTTATATAATCGCTTTTTTAACACTTCATCTCCCACATTGTCTTATTTATTGAATCATCCACATCATCCATCACTATTTATCTTTTTAAACTACACGGGATTTTTGCCTTTAATTTGAAATTTATTTAGTTTATGTGTATATTTTAGAATTTTAATGTTGGTTTAAAAATCTAGTGTTTGGCGCAGCTTGGCCATATTTGGCCCTTGTGCCAATAAACCCCAACAAACCAACCAACCGAAAGCCAAGTGAAAATGAAGTGACAACCTTTTCAGGGCAATCAAGTGTAAATGGGGTGACAACGTTTTCCACGGTTTTCGGTGACAACCTCTTCAGTGACAATCAAGTGTAAATGAAGTGACAACGTTTTCGTAAGCACATGTGCTATCTGGGAACATGCTCGTTTAGATTCAACATCATCATCGATAACTACAGGATTTATTCCAAACCTCTAGTTGCATTTATATTACCTCTAGAACGCATTGACGTCTGGAAACCGCGTGTGTGACACAATGTTGCAACTTGGCGCAAAGTTGCCCCAGTTTATAGTATCTCTTAGATTAACAGGATTGGAAGTAGGGACACTACCAGTACCTTGGTTTGACTGGATGATTATGCGGCATTCAGTGATTCCATTTTCAAAAGCTGCATTTGCTTTTTCGGCTTCGGAAAGATTAGATAGGAGAACGTAACTTCCACATCGGGATTCTTTAGATGAGGGTTCATTGAAGGTATCCTCGCACAGTTCCAAGGCTCGGTTATGGGAGTCGGCAGACATTCCCCAAAAGAAAGAAACACCGGGGAAAAAAACGCAGCTTCATTAGAAACAAGTAGCACTCGTGTGGTTAAACAAGTTGCAGTTAAAGCACTGCACTGGTCCTAGCTTGTTTTTGTAGGGTTCAATATGAATGTTCAAACGGAACAGCTGCTTCATCCTTACGAGACTGATGCACGTTAAATCTGATGGGGGTCCAATGTCTTGACGCCTCTTGAGGTTGCGTTGGGTTTCAGCGTGCCAGCTCAGGTGTTGTCCTCTGATATTTGGCCCTTATACCATTAAACCTCATAAAACCAACCAACCTCGTCATCTGACCAAGGTTCAAAAATACGAGGCATTGTTCCTGAGAATTTCCTGCGAGATAGGCCCCGAACCGTTGACAATAACCCGATGTGCAGCTTTAGTGTAATGTTAATTAACTAAACCATGGGCTGGCTACGTTAATTCAATCAAACAATCAACTTCCGAACCTAACCTGCGATGACGACACGACCATATTAGTGGGAACGACTCGTAGGATTAAAAACAAAGAAATTAATACAAAACAAACTGTTTGGTTAATGAACGTCGCACTAGAGCTGCACTGTAGGCTATTTGCGACGGTTCGCGACATATATCGAAAGAAAAACCCGAGAACGACACAAAACGAACGGAAAACCATGCAGCGAACATTGCGAATTATTGGTGATCCCGAACCAAGGCCGAACTGGATAGTCCGAATCAGATGTATCCTCTTCATCTGACCATGGTTCAAAAATACGAGGCATCGTTCATGGGTCTTTCCTTTGAGATAGGCCCAAAGCGTCGCCTATTGCCTGCTGTGCAGCTCTAGTTCGACGTTAATTAGGGGCCGGATAGCCCAGTGGATAAAGGTGTCGGCTGTGAATCAAAGGATTCACAGTTTGAACCTGTGCGAGGACTAGACTAAAGAATAGTAAAAAAAAGTCACGCAGTAAAGAAAAAGGTGAAGATGATTTGTCGAGATTTCATGAAACGTAAGTTAGCAACCCCAAACTAGGCACAAACAAACCTAGTTTGCAGTGATTTTTCTACAAGGGATTTATTTTCAAATTAAGAAAACGCATGCTAAAACTTAAAAAATTACTGTTTGTGCAGTTGTGGGATGTAGTACAAGTTCCAAATCGATAAAGGATGTTATTATTTCCACTTCATAGGTAAATAAAATTATAAAATAAATTATCGCCAAGTACTGGTAAAAAGTAATGCTTTGGATTAGCGCCAAATACTTCGCCAGTACCTACTTTTTAAGCGAATGCTTACTTCGCATTGCAAACCGGATTGGGTCTTGATCGCACCTCCACCTTCTTCTTAACTCCGTGAAAAAAGTAGTGATATTGCCAAAGTCCCGACGTCTATTGAAGGCGTTGGGTGCCAGCTCAGGTGTTGTCCTCGTCATCTGACCATGGTTCTAAAATAACGAGGTGCATGTATGAATGTGTATGTGTTCCCGGGTCTTTTGTTCGAGATAGACTCCGAACCGTCACCAATAGCCCAATGTGCAGCTCTAGTGCGACGTCAATTAACCAAACCAACCGTCGTCAATGGCTCATTGTAATTTGAATAAACAACACAACTCCGCGGCCAACAGCTGACAACTATTGACCAACCATCCATAGCCAGAAGAAAACAAACAATTGAAAAGGGAAATTACAAAAATATAGTAAATATTTTTTTACATTTAACAATATAGAATTGTATGGTATTGGGCAAAAAGTTTTATTCGTCTAAGTTTCCATTTATATTGTTATTTTTGAAGGTGATCGGAAATAATTGTGCTAGTAACACTTCATAATGCACATATTTAAAATATATAAATTTCTGAAATTGACCATACCTGTTGCTTATAAAAAATATAGTCTTAATTAAATGGTATTCGTGAATATGTGTAGTCCATCGAATGTACATGTTTGATTCTTCACAAAATGTCAATAATTGACACCCTATAAAAACTAATATTTTCGATGGCTTATTTAAGAGTTATAGGCCAATTAGGAACAGATGTAGTATAAGACATTTGGCGAGTTTTTTTGTTGGCGTCGAAAAAAGTCTCCAAAAGTTTTTTTCGATTTGCGCTGCTAAATTGTAGAATTTATTATGAAGTTTTATGCAACTGTTGTTAACTATTTTGTTGTATTCTTCCGCTTTCATTCGAAATTGCCGTTAAAAATAGTTCCAGTAGTGCACAAAAGTGTCAGAAAATATCAACAATGTCGGGTGGGGTTGCTATACCATAAATTTATCGCCCCTATAAAATACGCCAAAAACAACTCGAGCGCCAAATGTCCCATACAACATCTGTACTGCCAATTATGTGCTTATTTAAAAATATGTTTTAAATATTTATATTACATCAATTTAATTTTTTTACTAGTTTTCGATATAGGTTTACACCATGAATGTGTTGTTGAATTAATGTTGCTGTAACTATACAATAGGTTTTTTGCTGGATCTATCCTGAAAGAAAGGCTTGGGAATACTACCTTGTAATTTTGAACCACTATTTGATGACGAGGACAGAACCTGAATTGGCACCTCAATCTCTAAATTTCCACTTGACCATCAACGGAAGAAACCACAACAAATATAATGTGCATCGCTCCCACCTATACAGTGAGTCTTCTGCTGAACTTACTATGTCTCAAACTGTAAACTTCCTTATCATGATTCTGATGTCATAACCACAAAACTATCATAACCGTTGCATTTTCCGGATCATGTAGTGTATTTAAAAAAAAAGTTGGTTTGGTTAATTGACGTCGCACTAGAGCTGCACAGTGGTCTATTGGCGACGGTTCGGAGTCTATCTCGAACGAAAGATCCGAGAACACATACACATTCATACATGCACCTCGTTATTTTAGAACCATGGTCAGATGACGTGGAAACACCTGAACTGGCACCCAACGCCTTCAATAGACGTCGGGACTTTGGATCAGATGTATCGTGCACCAGTCCCGTATACACGCCGTTAATTTTTGTGGATGTTCTGGACGACATTCGAGTATTTTGGTAGCGAAGTTGGTAACCCTCCGATCGCAAGATCACTACTGTTTTACTTTTCTTTGTCAAGTCCATCGCACGGGTTCGAACCACCTATCCTCGGATTAGTAGCTGAACGCCTTAACCGCTCGGCCACGGAGGCCTTTGACGACGGTTGGAGTGCATTTTCCGGATCATGTAGTGTATTTTTAAAAAAAGTTGGTCCTTCCTGGTTTGCGGTGTTTTTGCCAAATGAAATACTTGCAGACAGTTGGTGAGGTTTATATTGTGGCAACCCTAACTTGTGATTTACATTAAACTTGATTACATCCTACGCGGAGGGCCCCTCAGGGGGCTCACATCTTGTGAGTACGGGCTTGGCAACCCCGAGGTACCCTAGCTGGGCCTTAGCTTTTT
Organism: Troglohyphantes excavatus; assembly: GCA_963932185.1. Lineage (NCBI taxonomy): Eukaryota > Metazoa > Arthropoda > Arachnida > Araneae > Linyphiidae > Troglohyphantes > Troglohyphantes excavatus. The sequence continues at coordinate 23,457,440 of OZ010678.1, forward strand.
TCGTTCTTTCCTTTTTAGCGAAGGCCCTACCAAGTGCACGATTTTTAGTTTTTATATTTTGTTCTATCGTTCATTTTCTCCTCTGTTTATGATTGTTGGGTTTTCCTTAATTGTATTCAAGTATTATTTCGTAGATTCAATTTTGTTGTTTCACTTTTTGTATTAATTCCGACAGTTTTTATTGGTTTTCTGTCAGATTGTCTGACCTGCACGTTTGCCGTGTGCGGTAACTCGTATCGTAGGAAAGTGGAGTCCTGGGGATCCTGCGACGTCTCGTTTAGGACGGGGTTTAGTTTCCTAGAGACGTCGTTGCGTTCCCTTTGGTCCATGCTTCGACGTAAACGAGAGGCCAGGAGTGAGCCCGCTTTTGGTCAACCGGCTCGCCTAATATCACTGTGGTTCAGTACGCCAGGTGAATTCTCCCCTGACGTGCTGGACACCATTGGTTTTTGGCATTTAAGGGCTAGTACTGCAGCTAGGAGTGCCCTCGTGGATCCACACTCTGAAACTGTAGCACTATACCCCGGTTTTACCCCCGTGGCAGTGTGGCACTGTCTCCCCTTGTAGGGCTCGGTGGTGGGCGGGGCTGAACCGGGATGAACACCTAAACTCATATGGATCCTAAAACCCATGCCCTGCCGGAGGCTTTGTATCCGGCGACCCCATCCAGTGACAAGACTACTATTGATAATCCATCAACAACAGTTCCAAATGCAAAATATCTAATGATCACATCTCCTGACAATATTCTTGGTACCATGTCCCCCTTTTTCATTCAAAAAGGTCTACAAGGAATCTGCGGAAACCCGAAATCGGTAAAAAAACTTAAATCTGGCGATTATTTAATTGAAACCATTTCGGCAAACCAATCTAAATCTCTACTGTCTGCAACTAAAATGGGCAATATAAACATGACTGTATCACCTCACAATAGTTTAAATTCGTCCAAAGGTGTCATCTCGGAATCTGACCTCTTGGCTGTTCCTGAGAAAGAGATCGAAGCCGAGCTCTTATCTCAAGGAGTAACCAACGTCCACAGAATAACTATGAAAAGAGATGACACTATTATACAAACAAAACACCTGGTACTTACGTTCAATACACCAGATCTACCTGCAAACATTAAAGCTGGGTATCTCAACTGCCCAGTCCGACCCTACATCCCGAATCCTTTGCGCTGCTTCAAGTGTCAAAGGTTCGGCCATTCAATAAAAACATGCAGAGGAGTAGAGACCTGTTCAAGGTGCTCTAACGTTGGCCATTCTTTCGAAAACTGCACCCTTCCATTGAAATGCTTAAACTGCGAAGCTGCACACTCTGCAAATTCGCGCATTTGCCCAAAATGGAAGGAAGAGAAAGAAATTCAGGTAGTGCGAACTACCCAAAAACTTTCATACCTGGATGCCAAAAAACAAGTCTCTATCTCTTTGCCCAAACCTAACCTGTCATATGCAGCAGCCACTAAAAAATCAACTGCCTCTATCGCAATACAATGCGACATATCAATTGACCAGCCTTCAACTAGCAATAGTCGCCCAACTAATACTCCACCCACTCCACTATTTTCAAAAGGGACAAAAACTTCAAACTTAAATAAAGGACAAGAGATAATATCTCCTCTGACTGCCCTAAATAAATCTTTGAAAACCAAAAAGGAACTGTCCGAAACTACCAATAGTAAAAAACCAAAAAAAACCAGAACCTCAATATCACATAATATTCCGTCGGACTCGTCCGACGCTGCCGATATGGACGTTGAGCCTGGTATGGAGGCTCCAAACAATCTGCTTCCTAAAATAAAACTCCAGAAGCAGCCTTCAACACCAATTACATTCCCCTAATGGCCTGTGTCTTTTCGTGGAATTGCCGCGGATTTCACCAGAACTCGGTAGACGTTAAAAATATCATTGATGAATACCATCCAATCTGCTTTTGTCTACAAGAAACTCTGTTAAAACCAACTCAGAGCTCTCTTGTTAAGGGTTATAATCCCCTTAGAAAGGATTACATTAGCGGAGATAGAGCCAGTGGTGGAGTTGCTATATTTATATCAAATAGCGCTCCCTTCACCCCACTGCATCTCAACACAAATCTGCAAGCCATCGCAGTAAGAGTCACTGTAAAATCTCTCGTTACAGTGTGCTCTATTTATCTACCGCCAAATGATATTATCCATCAAGCAGATTTAGACAGGTTATGCGATCAGCTTCCAATTCCTTATATCTTATGTGGCGATTTTAATGGGCACAATCCTCTTTGGGGAAGCCCAGACACAAATCGTCGTGGAAGTCAAGTTGAAAAATTGATTGATGACTACAATCTTTGTATTCTAAATAATGGGCAATCAACATACTTCCACGCCCCATCGAGGACCTTCCATGCCATTGATCTTGTCTTGTGTTCACCATCTCTGTTTTCTCCCCTGACGTTTCATGTGGGAAATGATCCGTATCATAGCGATCATTTCCCCTTGTTTGTTACATTTCCAGGGAATGCTGCAACCCCTGCATCTCGCCTGCCTCGATTTAAATTTGAGGCGGCGAATTGGGACCTGTTTGCAACAATTGCTGATTTGTCAGACGAGGTGGTGCATCAAGATGACATTGATCAATGTGTAGAATCTGTCACTAAAGTTATAATGGATGCTGCTCGCATATCTATTCCTGTATCGTCAAAGTTACCAAAGCTACCGAAACCCTGGTGGAATCAAGCCTGCAAAATTGCCCACAAGAAAAGAAAAAAGGCCTGGGATACATTTCGGAGGTATCCAACATCCGAAAATTTGACTAAGTTCAAATGTGCAAAAGCCAATGCGCGTCGTATACGTCGTCAAAGCCAAAGAGAATCATGGCAAAAGTATGTTTCTGGAATAACATCTGCCATTTCCTCAAAGCAACTATGGAACAAAGTTCGGAAAGCCATGGGACTATATTCCACGCATTCCATCTCGTTCGTGGAAGAAAATGGCCAGTTGGTTACTGACACGGTAGGGATCGCAAATTCTATTGCGAGAGCTTTTTCTGCCGTGTCCAGTTCTACCACATATCCTGGCAATTTTCAGCGCATCAAACACCGCGCAGAGTCCCATGCTATTAATTTTACTCCTGAGAGAGGCTCCGAACTTGCTTATAATTGCTATTTCACAGAAAGAGAGTTGACACGATGCCTTCAGAAGACTCGGATGACAGCCCCGGGTCCTGATGGCATCACTTACATATTGCTCAAACATCTGTCTAGTCACTCTCTGAGGAACCTATTGCGCCTTTACAATCGCATATGGGTTGAACATGCTTTTCCTTTGGCTTGGCGACGTGCCATAGTTATTCCTTTCCCTAAACCGGGAAAAGATTCTAAAGATCCAAATAACTATCGGCCTATTGCACTGACCAGCTGCCTGTGCAAGCTTTTTGAAAAGATGGTGAATTCTCGCCTTGTTCACATGTTAGAGACTACCGATGCTCTAACACCCTTCCAAAGCGGTTTTAGGGTCGGCCGCTCTACGGTAGACAATATCTTGTACCTCGAAACTCAAATACGCCATGCCTTTCTGCGCCGAAACCATCTCGTAGCTATTTTCTTCGATATGGAGAAGGCGTACGATCGGACATGGCGATATGGTATTCTTAAAGATCTGTATTGCCTTGGGTTTCGAGGACATCTACCGATATTTATTAAGAACTTTTTGGCATTGCGGGAATTCAGCGTTCGCATTGGCTCTGCATTTTCGGATACTTTTATTCAAGAAGAGGGCGTTCCTCAGGGTAGCGTACTCAGCGTGACTCTTTTCGCCTTAAAAATAAACGATATCAGGAAACAGCTACCTCCTTCTGTCCAAGGCAATTTATATGTGGATGACTTGAGCATTTTTTGCCAAGGAAAGGACATGCGATTCGTAGAGAGACAACTGCAAACGACTGTTTCACGTTTGACCAAGTGGAGTGCGGGAAATGGTTTCAACTTCTCTGTCCAAAAAACATCCTGTGTACATTTTTGCCGTCTACGAAACCTGCATCCTGACCCAGACATTTTTCTGGGTGGGAATAGGATTGCAGTAGTAGACGAAGCAAGGTTGGTTGGTGTTATTTTTGACAAGAAGCTTACATTTCTGCCACACATTAAGGACTTGCGGGTGTCGTGCATGAAAAAGCTCAATTTGTTAAAAGTACTTTCTAATACATTTTGGGGAGCAGAGCGATTCACTATGCTGAATGTCTATCGAGCTGTAATTCGCTCCAGATTGGACTATGGCTGTGCCGTTTATGGTTCAGCTCGTCCTTCTGTGCTGCGTAAGCTCGATACGATCCATCATTCGGCACTAAGAATCTGCTCTGGAGCTTTTCGCACATCACCCGTTGAAAGCCTTTATGTTGTATGCAATGAATTACCATTGGCCTCCACACGCAGTTTGTTATCTCTGCGACTTTATTTTCGCATTTTGTCGTATCCAGATCATCCTTTACAAAATTTACTCTTGGACAGATCTAAGGATGTACTTTTCAGGAATCGCCCGTCCTGCATACCATCCTTTGGACTGCGAATAAGAGATACTCTGAGTGCCACTCCTCTCCATTCAATAGAAGTTGCGGAGCGTCCTCTGTTTGATAATATACCCTGGATAACTTCGAATATTTCAATTTTAAACTTGTTTTCTTGTTATGAGAAATGTAACACTAATCCAGTTATTTTTAATCAACTTTTTAATGATCATCGTAATAATTTTAATTCTCATACAGCCATATATACAGATGGATCAAAGTCCATTGATCATGTAGGCTGTGCATTTGTATGTGGCTCCGAAAATTTTAGTTACTCATTATCACTTTTAATATCTGTTTTTACATCCGAATTTTTAGCCTTGTATAAAGCATTAAAATACATTTCTCACCAGACTGTTGGCAATTTCATAGTTTACACCGATTCCAAAAGCATATTAGAATCTCTGTCATCTGATTCTCTAAGCCATCCTTTAGCTTTTGAGGTGTTAACTATTCATAATAAACTTATCCGACGGGGCTATGGCGTCATATTGTGTTGGATTCCTGGGCATGTCGGCATAACTGGCAATGAAGTGGCAGATCAAGCTGCCAAAAATGCCACATCCCAGCTTAATATCAGAATCCCATATGACGACCTACGTAATGTTTTGCGAGACCTTGTGCGGAAGGACTGGAGCGATGGCTGGAGGTTACAGACGGCTAATAAGTTAGCCTCTGTATTTCCCAGCATCCCGTTCCTACCGTCCTTGTCATCTCGACGGTGTGATGTTTTATTGACCCGTCTCCGCATAGGTCATTCGAGAGCAACACATAGACACCTATTGCTCAATGACACCGCCCCGCTGTGTAATCATTGCCAACAACCTCTCTCCATAATTCATATTTTAACTTCTTGTCCTCGTCTTAGAATTTTATACCATCGTCTTTTTAATACTTCATCTCCCACATTGCCCTATTTATTAAATCATCCACATCATCCATCACTATTTATCTTTTTAAACTACTCAGGATTTTTACCTTTGCTTTGAAATTTATTTTGTTCATGTGTAAATTTTTAGAATTTTAATGTTGGTTTGAAACATCTAGAGTTTGGCGCAGCTTGGCCACATTTGGCCCTTGCGCCATTAAACCCCATACAACCAACCAACCAACCTACGCGGAGGGATATCAAGTTGTGGATTAAATATTAATGCTCAATATATTCACTTTTACGTATGACATTCGCAAATTATTAGGAAAGTTCAGATTGAAAGTCGTAACTTTAATTATTTTAAACAACTACCATATGCATATTCAGAGTTTGTACGGTCATTAGAAGTCTTTATTTTTGTTTCATGTTCATAAAATTCCATCAACGGACCCCCGTTTGGAAACCACTGCATTAGACCACATGGGAAATGCTGATTTTCTCTACTGCGTCGGTGAATTATCATTTCTTTATGCATATCCAAATGCTTTTTAACTTTCTAATAACTGGCCGGTTGTTAAATTGATCAGGAACTAGTGCAGCACAAATGCCATTTGAATTGGTTATGTGCCATTTTAATCTGATGCAACTCTAATATTTTATTTTAAATCTGTTACTGGTTCAATTATAATGTCTAGCTTGTCCACCTTAAAATAATTAAAAAAAAAAAAAAAAAAAAAAGATTATTTTATATACATATATATTTTGTTGTAAAAAGTGTTTTGTAATGAACATTTATTTGTAATGAAATGTGCAACCGGTTTGTAACTTAACAAAATAATGGAAAATGGTTAACATCTACATGTACTATGAAAAATATTATTTTTGTTCTATAAGAATGGTGAACTAATATCTGAAATGAAATATCTTTCTGTGCAATATCAGTTAGTGCATTGTCAGAATTGTATTTTGAGTATTCAATGCTTAAAATGAATATTTACAAAACTTGTTCTGTTGTTAATGGTCTAATTAGATATTTAATATATATCTTTTTGTTACAGATATAGGCAGATGCATTACTTTTTGCTGAATGACATGTGCATTCTTGTGAGGTTCCTCAAGCAATAATATTTCCTAAAGCTTTACATTGTATCCATTTATTCAGATATGTGTGATAATCCATTGATGACAGTACAGACACCCCCGCCATTGCCGACAGTACAGACACCACCACCATTGATGACAGTACAGACACCCCCGCCATTGATGACGGTACAGACACCCCCGCCATTGCTGACGGTACAGACACCCCCGCCATTGCCGACAGTACAGACACCCCCGCCATTGATGACAGTACACACACCTCCGCCATTGCCGACAGTACAGACACCCCCGCCGTTGATGACAGTGCAGACACCCCCGCCATTGATGACAGTACAGACACCCCTGCCATTGATGACAGTACAGACACCCCCGCCATTGCCGACACCTCCGCCATTGATGACAGTACACACACCTCCGCCGTTGATGACAGTACACACACCCCCGCCCCTTCCACCGACTGAAAAGCAACACATATGTGAAGTGTGTGCAAAAGTGTTCTCCCAAAGAAGCTCCCTGATGACACACCTCCTCATACACACCGGCGAAAAGCCTCACACGTGCGAGGTATGCAGCAAAGCGTTTTACAAAAAGAGCGCCCTCAAGCGACACTACATGGTCCACACCGGCATAAAACCCCACCCGTGCCCTACGTGCAACAGGGCGTTTGCCGAAAAGAGCTGTCTCGAATCTCACCTCCTTGTCCACTCCGGGGAAAATCCCCACGTGTGTAACATTTGCAATAAAGCGTTCACCAACAAGAGAGCCCTCGCGGGGCACGCCCATACCCACACCGGAGAAAAACCGCATGCGTGCCACGTGTGCTGCAAGGCGTTCTCCTTGAAGAGCACTCTGAACAAACACCTTGCCGTCCACACTGGAGACAAGCAGCACATATGCCCCGTGTGCAACAAAGCGTTTGCCCAAGCTTGCGATCTGAGACGGCACAATTTCAGCCACACCAAAGAACGACCGCACGTGTGCAGCTTCTGCGGCAAGACATTCTCGCAGAAGAGCAATCTCTCGACCCACATGCTCTTTCTCCACACGGGTGAAAGGCTGCACGTTTGCAGCGTGTGCACCAAGGCGTTCTACCGAAGAAGTGACCTTGAAAAGCACCAGCTGGTGCATACGGGGGAGAAACCGTATAAATGTGACGAGTGTGGCAAGGCATATGCGAGTAAGAGAAGCCTTGTGTCCCATTCGTGTACTCGATTTATTGAAGTGCTTCCGTACGATGTCGATCAGCCACACTACTCTGGGGAGATGGATGTATATAATAAACTGATGGGGGCCCTTCTGAAACCTGATGAAGCTCTTAAGGACCCTGTTCAGGCATAGGAGTTGAGAGGTTGGATCGCATATTGGTTTTAAATTCACATGAAACTAGATATCTTCATTTGTTTAGATGTATGAAGGATTCGGAGCTAAAGTGGAACAAGTCCAACAGTATAAAAAAATTTGTTGTGGATTAATAGTTGTTAATGATATATATTTTCAGAACCATAGTGAACCAAGTCCCTGCTATTTTCTAACAGATGGCATTATTATCCTCTAAGTCACAGTAGGATTCAACGAGTGTTAAAAGCTTTTACCTTGATTATCTCGAAACTATAACTTATGGACCCACTTTAGCTCCGAGAGCTTCATATATCTCATTGAAAATTAACTATTTTCTGTGGTCTGAGTTGTTGGGTTGATTAGCCAAAGAGCCATCAAACACTTGTGCTGTGGATTCCAAGGTGAAAACAAATAATAAATAACTATAAGGTGGATTGGATAGAAGGATTTATAAGTTTAAAGCCTTCCAAAATTTGTTTAACCTTGAGAGTAACACCCTAGGCAGCTTCAATTCTCTCTCCTACTCATCCCTCTTAATGTTCAAGCTCAAACCCTCTAGCATTCCTCGAAATACTCAATTTCATGCCTAAAAATGTTTTTAAAAGAATGTACTATTGTCAAAGTTGTGTAAAGAATGGCACAGCTTGGCTCGTCTTCTGCCAGCAGTAAGCCCTAAAGAATTTAGTGTGGTCGAAAATGAGGATTCAGCAAGACTTGTCTTCTGTTGAGATATTAAGAGTATTCTTTGTAAATGAATTGAATGCAAATTTTTAATTTTTTTTTTAGTCTTTTACCATTTGGCATTATTTATTGATAATACACAAGCCAAGTTTTTAAATATATTAGAAGACATCTTCTTCACTGTTGAGATATTAAGAGTATTCTTTGTAAATGAATGAATTGAATGCAATTTTTTTTTTAGACTTTTACCATTTAACATTGTTTATTGATAATAATACACAAGCCATGTTTTTAAATATTGTATAATTTGACATTTTAAATAGTATGCTTAAAGTTCTTTAGCCAGCATTGTCGAATCCCTTCTCTTCTTGGGTTAGTAGTAGGAACTGCCGTTTTCTAAAAGTGTACACAACAATAAATAGGAGCAGAAAGGGATGTCTAAACATACGAGGTGAATTGAGGTTTTTGCAGAAAAAAAAGTAGAATTGGTGTAATAAACAACAAGCGCGGATCCAGATGTGGGGTGAAGGGGGAATTCCCCCTCCCCCAAACCCCTAAGATTATATTTTCAAAATTCACCTTAGGCAATGAAAAATTTCAAACTAAGAATTTTTTTTGCGAATCGTGATATATATGCATTGCTTAACACTCTGTAAAACTTCCCAATACTCCCCCCTCCCCCCACCTTTCCTACCAAAGACGCAGGAATGAGTGTTCTCGTGTCACATCACTGTTCTTGCCAAAGCTGCGAGCATCGACATTTTCTTGGAATGTCACCCAGGAGCCTCCTCCTTTCTTTGTTAGTGACAAACAGCCCTGAGGACACAACCCATAAAAACTGGAAATGGTCGCTAGACTTTGACCTTGAGGATTAATTGGTGTGTTAATCGGGAGTAACCTGTTGCAACTCGCACCTGGACAATGTATCTGCAGCAACCGGCAGGCGGTAATCACAAAAGAATGGGAAGAGGAGTTTACCCTTTTCAGGCGGGGGAGGGGCGTGAAAACGACGTCACCTAAAAAGTTTAGCGATGGGCTTGTGATAAATATGACCTATGGAACGGGGTGGGGGGGGGCAACAATTTTTGCACCCGTGAGGTCTACATAGATAGGAGGGCGTCAAATTTGGTGTTCATGATAACAATATACTGTATTATTCCCCTAACAATATTCTCTGGATCCGCCCTTGATAAACAAGTCTTGTAAATGCATTAAATACAAAATATGACGTTTGCGTGGCCCCACATTGGTTCCTTGTTCTCCTACATTGCAGTGAAGAAAAGTGGCATATTTGCAATATATCAAAGAACCATAATCAATCTTTTTCTTCCATTCAAGCTGAGGAAATAAAGTGTTATGTGATAAGTGCTAAAATATTTTTCAAATTGAACAAACTTGATATAGATTTGTGATAAAGAAGGAAAGCAGTGTATACAAGTTCACGAAGTACGATCTTTCCCGTTCTGTATGTCCTATACTCAAGGTTTATTACTCGTATCTGTGTTGTATCTGTATGTGCCCAGGGGTATTACCTGTTGGCAAAGAATGAATTGTAAGTATTGGTCATTTATATAAGTTTGAACAATATTATTTAATTATTGATATTTCTTAAGGAAATTTATATTCAATCTAATAGCATAAATCAAAATCTATTGGAATAATAATGCAGTTCAGTGTTAATACAATTGATAGAATTAGTATGATTAATATCTTAGTTAATTATACATTTTAAATTTTATATAGTTCTTGTTTGAACGAAGCAGACTGAAGGTTTTTTCTCTTTCTGCTAATTAAATTATCAACAATTGTTACCTGTTTTTAATTTTTATTGGATTTTTGTTTTATTACCTAATTAAAAAAATAAATACTAATTGTGTCCTTTTTCACAGCTGACTTTTAATTGCATTAAAATGTATATAACCACCAAGCAGTGGCGTACTCAAGGATGGTTGACGGGGGTCACAACCCTTCTCATTGGTCTGTAGGTGTCGATTGTGTCATAAATATAAATGATAGGCATGCCCTAGAAACTGCAGTTCTGTAGGCACAGCATTGTTGATGCAGGGCCTTTTTTTTGTAAAATAGTCACAAAAATGAAAAAAAATCGCAAATTAAATTTAATGTTTGTCTAAAAAAAATAATAAAATTAATAATGGTTTTATAAAAATTGCAATGAAAATGTTTCAAAGTATGGACAACATTCATATAATTTATGTGCAATAGAAAAAGTTGTGGCCTTTAAAGCTTGAGCTTAACACACCTATTGTTAAATCAGGGCCTGATGGAAAGGATTTAGGATGATGCAGCCCCCATGTAGGAAAGAAGGTTGGTTGGTTAATTATTGTTGCACAGTGGGTTATTGGAGACGGTTCGGGGCGGCTTATCTCGAAGGAAAGACCCGGGAACGATGCCTCGTATTTTTGAACCATGGTCAGATGACGAGGGCAACATCAGAGCTGGCACCCAACGCCTTCAATAGACGTCGGGACTTTGGACCCCGATCAGATGTATCGTGCACCAGTCCCGTATACACGACGATAATTTTTGTGGATGTTCTGGACGACATTCTAATATTTTGGTAGCGAAGTTGGCAACCCTCCGATCACAATATCACTACATTTTTACTATTCTTTAGTCTAGTCCTCGCACAGGTTCTAACGGTGAATCCTTTGATTCCCAGCCGACACCTTTATCCACTGGGCTATCCGGCCCCAGAAAGAAGAAGGCAGAGGTGCGATCAAGTCTAAAACCGGTTTACAATGTGAAGTAAGCAATCGCTTAAAAAGTAGGTACTGGCGAAGTATTTGGCATTATTCCTAAGCACTACTTAGTAATAGTACTTAGCGATAATTTATTTTATAATTTACTATGGAAATAATAACATTCTTATCGATTTGGAACTTGTACTGCATCTGACAACTGCAAAAACTTATTTTTTTATAGTTTAAATTCCGTGTGTTGAATAAACGCAGTCTACTTTGAAACGCACTGCCAGTGGGATTTTCTTGTACCTACTTTAAGGTTGCTATCTTGCTTCCCGAGAAATCTCGCCAAATCACCTCCACCTTTTTCTTTCCTCCGTGCCCCTCAGGGGGCTCACATCTTGTGAGTACGGGCTTGGCAACCCCGAGGTACCCTAGCTGGGCCTTAGCTTTTTTCGTTCTTTCCTTTTTAGCGAAGGCCCTACCAAGTGCACGATTTTTAGTTTTTATATTTTGTTCTATCGTTCATTTTCTCCTCTGTTTATGATTGTTGGGTTTTCCTTAATTGTATTCAAGTATTATTTCTTGGATTCAAATTAGTTGTTTCACTTATTGTATTAATTCCCATTAAATTTGGTTTTTGTCAGATTATCTGACCTGCACGTTTGCCGTGTGCGGTGACTCGTATCGTAGGAAAGTGGAGTCCTGGGGATCCTGCGACGTCTCGTTTCAGGACGGGGTTTAGTTCCTAGAGACGTCGTTGCGTTCCCTTTGGTCCATGCTTCAACGTAAACGAGAGGCCAGGAGTGAGCCCGCTTTTGGTCAACCGGCTCGCCTAATACCACTGTGGTTCAGTACGTTAGTGAATTTCTCCCCTGGCGTGCTGGACACCACTGTTATTTGGCATTTAAGGGCTAGTACTGCAGCTAGGAGTGCCCTCGTGGATCCACACCCCGAAACTGTAGCACTATACCCCGGTTTTACCCCCGTGGCAGTGTGGCACTGCCTCCCCTTGTAGGGCTCGGTGGTGGGCGGGGCTGAACCGGGATGAACACCTGAACCCTATATGGATCCCCCAAACCATGCCCTGCCGGAGGCTTTGTATCCGGCGACCCCAACCAGTGCAACGAATTCTCAATTGAAACTAAATCAACCAACAAATGACAGTCAAACTTCAAATATAACAAACGCTAAATTTTTAATGATTACTTCACCAGATAAAATTCTCGGTACCATGTCTCCGTTTTTTATACAAAAAGGCTTACAAGGACTCTGTGGAAATCCCAAATCAGTAAAAAAACTTAAATCAGGCGATTATTTAATTGAAACTACTTCGACTGCACAATCCAAAAACTTACTTTCTGCAACCAAAATGGGAAACATAACAATCTCAGTATCACCGCACAATAGTTTAAATTCCTCTAGAGGTGTCATCTCCGAATCGGACCTCTTAGCCGTTCCTGAGAGCGAGATCGAATCCGAGCTCGCATCTCAAGGAGTGACTAAAGTCCATAGAATAACCATGAAAAGAGATGACACAATTATTCAAACCAAACACCTTGTACTTACATTTAATACTCCCGATTTACCTATAAACATTAAAGCTGGGTATCTTAACTGCCCAGTCCGACCCTACATTCCGAATCCTTTGCGCTGCTTTAAGTGCCAAAGGTTCGGCCATTCTGTAAGCACATGTAGAGGCGTTGAGACTTGTTCGAGATGCTCTGCCATTGGCCATTCATACGAGAACTGCACCCTCCCGCTTAAATGCTTAAACTGTGAGGGTGTGCATTCTGCAAATTCTCGTGTTTGCCCTAAATGGAAAGAGGAGAAAGAAATTCAAGTTGTGAGAACAACACAGAAACTTTCGTACCTCGAAGCCAAAAAGCAAGTCTCGATCACTCTACCCAAACCCAACATATCCTATGCAGCCGCTACCAAAAAATCAACTGCCTCTATCGCAATACAATGCGATATAACAATAGACCAGCCTTCTAAACACAATAGTCAGCAAACTACTAAGGTTTCATCTGCTCCCCTTTTCTCAAAAGGAACCTCCATAAATAAAAAAAATAATAATGCAGCCGAAGTTATCTCTCCTCTGTCAGCTTTAAACAAATCTCTAAAAAATAAAAAAGAAGCAAATGATAATGCCAATAGCAAAAAGCCCAAAAAAGTCAGAACCCCCATACCCCACAATATCCCCTCAGACTCCTCGGAAGGTACTGAGATGGATGTGGAACCTGGCATGGAGACGCCAGGAAATCTCCAACCCAAATTAAAGCCTACGAAGCAGCCTTCCACCCCAATTACCTTCCCATAATGGCCTGTGTCTCTTCGTGGAATTGCCGCGGTTTTCACCACAACTCGGTAGATATTAAACATCTAATTGACGAATACCATCCAATCTGCTTTTGTCTACAAGAGACTTTGCTTAAACCGACTCAATGCTCTCTTGTTAAAGGGTACACTCCCCTTAGAAAAGATTATATTAGCGGAGATAGAGCCAGTGGTGGAGTTGCTATATTTATATCCAATAGCGCTCCCTTCACCCCACTGAATCTCAACACAAATCTGCAAGCTATCGCAGTTAGAGTCACTGTAAAAACTATCATTACAGTGTGCTCTATTTATCTACCGCCTAATAATATAATTCGACAAGCAGATTTAGACAGGTTATGTGATCAGCTACCAGCTCCCTATGTCTTATGTGGCGATTTTAATGGGCACAATCCTCTTTGGGGAAGCCCAGACATAAATCGTCGTGGAAGTCAGATTGAGAAATTGATACACGATCAAAATCTATGTGTACTCAATAATGGGCAACCAACATACTTCCACGCCCCATCGAGGACTTTCCATTCCATTGATCTTGTTCTTTGTTCACCGTCTCTGTTTTCTCCCCTGATGTTTCAAGTGGGAAATGATCCATACCATAGCGATCATTTCCCCTTGTTTGTTACATTTCCAGGGAATGCTACAACCCCAGTGTCCCGCCTTCCTCGATTTAAATTCGAGGCGGCGAATTGGGATTTGTTTGCTTCTGCTGCAAAATTGTCAGACGACATGGTGAACCAGAACGACATTAATCAATGTGTAGAATCTGTCACTACAGCCATAATGGATGCTGCTCGCATATCTATTCCTGTCTCGTCAAAACTACCTAAACAACCTAAACCGTGGTGGAATCAAGCGTGCAAGATTGCCCACAAAAAGAGAAAGAAGGCCTGGGATACGTTTCGTAGGTATCCCACTTCCGAAAATTTGACTAAGTTCAAATTCGCAAAAGCCAATGCGCGACGAATACGTCGTCAAAGCCAAAGAGAATCATGGGAAAAGTATGTTTCTGGCATAACATCTGCCATTTCCTCAAAACAATTATGGATCAAAGTTCGGAAAGCCATGGGATTGTATTCCACAAATTCCATCTCGGTTGTGGAAGAAAATGGCCAGTTGGTAACTGACACGGTAGAAATCGCAAATTCTATTGCGAGAAAATTTTCTGCCGTGTCCAGTTCTACCACATATCCTGGCAATTTTCAGCGCATAAAACAACGCGCCGAATCCCATGACATTAATTTTACTCCTGAGAGAGACACCGATCTTGACTATAATTGTTATTTCACAGGAAGGGAGTTGACACGATGTCTTCAGAAGACCCGGATGACAGCACCAGGTCCTGATGGCATCACGTATACTATGTTGAAACATCTGTCTAGTCACTCTCTGAGGAATCTATTGCGACTTTACAATCGCATTTGGGTTGAACATGCTTTTCCTTTGTCTTGGCGACGTGCCATAGTTATTCCTTTTCCGAAACCCGGAAAAGATCCCAAAGATCCAAATAACTATCGGCCTATTGCACTGACCAGCTGCCTGTGCAAGCTTTTGGAAAAAATGGTAAATTCTCGCCTTGTCCACATGTTAGAGACGACCAACGCTCTAACACCCTTTCAAAGCGGTTTTAGGGTCGGCCGCTCTACGGTAGATAATATCTTGTATCTCGAAACTCAAATACGCCATGCCTTTCTGCGCCGAAACCATCTCGTTGCTATTTTCTTCGATATGGAGAAGGCGTATGATCGGACATGGCGATATGGTATACTCCGAGATCTGTATTCCATTGGGTTTCGAGGTCATCTACCAATATTTATTAAGAACTTTTTGGCATTGCGAGAATTCAGCGTACGCATTGGCTCTGCATTTTCGGATACATTTATCCAAGAAGAGGGCGTTCCTCAGGGTAGCGTACTCAGCGTTACTCTATTCGCTATTAAGATCAACGATATCCTGAATCAGTTACCTCCTTCTGTCCAAGGCAATTTATATGTGGATGACCTGAGCATTTTTTGCCAGGGAAAGGACATGCGATTTGTCGAACGACAACTGCAATCAACCGTTTCAAGGTTGACCAAGTGGAGTGCAGAAAATGGTTTCAACTTCTCTGTCCAAAAAACATCCTGCGTTCACTTTTGCCGTCTACGAATCCTGCATCCTGACCCAGACATTTTTCTGGGTGGTAATAGGATTGCAGTAGTAGACGAAGCAAGGTTTTTAGGAGTCATTTTTGACAAGAAGCTGACATTTTTGCCTCACATTAAGCATTTGCGGGTGTCATGCATGAAAAAGCTCAATTTGTTAAAAGTTCTATCTAATACATTTTGGGGAGCAGAGCGATTCACTATGCTGAATATCTATCGAGCTGTAATTCGCTCCAGATTGGACTATGGCTGTGCTGTTTATGGTTCAGCTCGTCCATCTGTGCTGCGTAAGCTCGATACGATACATCATTCAGCACTAAGAATCTGCTCTGGAGCTTTTCGCACATCACCCGTTGAAAGCCTTTATGTTGTGTGCAATGAATTACCATTGGCCTCCACACGCAGTTTATTGTCTCTTCGACTTTATTATCGCATTTTGTCACATCCTGACCATCCTTTGCAGAATTGCCTTCTGGACAGATCTCGAGATGTCCTTTTCAGGAATCGACCATCCTGTATTCCATCTTTTGGGATGCGAATGAGAGAAACCCTGAGTGGCACTGTCCTTCATTCAATTGAAGTTGCCGAACGTCCCCTCTTCGACCTGGTACCTTGGAGGACTTCAAATCTTTCAATTTTAAACTTGTTTGGAGGACATGATAAAGCAATGACTAGTCCAGTTATTTATAATCAAATTTTTAACTATCATCGTCATAATTTTAATTCTCACACTGCCGTATACACCGATGGATCAAAATCCAACAATCATGTCGGTTGTGCCTTTGTATGCGGTTCAGAGATTTTAAGCTATTCATTACCATATTTTATTTCTATTTTTACATCCGAATTTTTAGCTTTGTACAAAGCCCTCAAGTTCATTTCTTATCAGAATGTTGGTAATTTCATTATTTATACGGATTCTCGGAGTATATTAGAATCTCTCTCATCAGATACCATTAACCATCCTCTGGCTTCTGATGTTTTAAATATCTATAACAAACTTATCCGACGGGGCTATGGCGTCATATTGTGCTGGATTCCTGGGCATGTAGGCATAACTGGCAATGAAGTGGCAGATCATGCTGCCAAAAATGCCACATCCCAGCTTAATATCAGAATCCCATATGACGACCTACGCAATGTTTTGCGAGACCTTGTACGGAAGGACTGGAGCGATGGCTGGAGGTTACAGACGGCTAATAAATTAGCCTCTGTATTTCCCAGCATCCCGTTCCTACCGTCCTTGCCATCCCGACGATGTGATGTCTTATTGACACGTCTCCGTATAGGTCATACGCGAGCAACGCATAGATATTTATTGCTCGGTGAAACTGCCCCTCCGTGCCATCATTGCCAACAACCTCTGTCCATAAGTCATATTTTAACTTCTTGTCCTCGTCTTAGACATGTATATAATCGCTTTTTTAACACTTCATCTCCCTCATTGTCCTATTTATTGAATCATCCACATCATTCATCACTATTTATCTTTTTAAACTACACAAGATTTTTACCTTTGCTTTGAATTTTAGTTTGTTTATGTGTATATTTTAGAATTTTAATGTTGGTTTAAAAATCTAGTGTTTGGCGCAGCTTGGCCATTTTTGGCCCTTGTGCCAATAAACCCCAAACAACCAACCAACCAATCTTTCCTCCGTGTACAGCCCCCCTCATTCAAATTTTCTGCGTACTCTACTAAAACCAAGTAATTGCCTTTGTATATTACCAAAAAATGCTTTAAATTTTTAAAAAGGGCTTGATTTTAAATAATCCATATCAACTCCAAAAAATGTTTTTCTATTGATAATTTTTAAATTGTATACTTTTACATATTTTACTGTTGCTGTTGCAAAGTTAAGTTTATTTTAAATTTTAGTGAAAATGCCAAATGACACATCCAATTTTAATCAAAACATAATTTAAGTTAACAAGAAAATCAATGGTGTATTTTATGAAATGAGTTCTAAAATATAAAGAAATTACCCAAGTGGTATTTACTATGCACAAGAAATGTACCTTAAGCACTACAAAATTAAATCAATATAAAAGTTTTGTATAAACAGTCGTATCACAAAATTGAAAGCCGTGAAAATGTTTACTTAGTTAATTATATATTGTTTACAAAAAAAATAGTGAGTTTCATTTTTAAATAGTATAACTTTTAAAGAGAAAAATGTATGTTTAACATTAGTAAAATGTTGCAAAAAATTATGTATTTTAAACTTAAAAGTGCTTTAAAAAAAAGCTGTTAAGAAAAAAAACCATACTGTTTTGTTTAGCAGAATATTGTGCGTATTACAAGAAAAATTAACTAAGTTTATTTTAAAAAAAGCCATATGCTTTTACCTTTGTGAAGAATTAAATATTAAAAAATATTGAAATAGTATATGCATGTAAAGATTAAATATTAAAAACCAAATAAATTTTTTTAATCATTCAATTTAACTTGTTTTATATACTTAATCCATGGTTAATAATTTAATTAGAAAATTTTGCAACATATTTTATTACCATTACAGAATTTTTAAGATGTAGGACATTCATAAAATATTGCAAAATGTTATAATTAAATTACTAAGAATGAATAAGTAGTGTCTTAATTAAATATGTAATTTTTTTTTAATTTTCCATCTGATTTTTGCCATATTTGATTTTTTAATGCATCTCAAATTCTTCAAAAAGGAAAAAGCCTAAGGCTTTTTTAAAAATAAACTTTAAAATGTTTTTGTAATACTTACAATATTCTGCTAATCAGAACAGTGACGTTTTTTTTTTTGTCAACAGTATTTACTCTTACTAGTAAACATTTTCAAAGCTGTTGCTTAATATGACAAAAAGACTTTTTAAAATCAACTAAAAAAAGAAAATTTAATTTTTATAAATTTTGTATTGTTTTGAAAGTTTGCTTCTCAACTATTGCATTTTAGAAAGCAATAAACCACTTTGGATAAATAAAGTCCTTAACTGAATTTTTTTTTAGTTACACATTTTTAAAAATAAAAGTTATTGCAACAAAAGTTGCACAGTTATGCTTTTTGCGAAAAACATAAATGAAACGTTTTGCTATCACATGTTCATACTTAAAGAAAAAGTTAAGATTTTATTAATATTTTTAAAAAAATAATTACTGGTCCCACCAACTGAGTCCATCACAGGCAATATTTTTGGATTATTTAGCATAAAATTAGTCGAGAAAGTGTTTGAAGGCTAGCATTAATTTTTGAGACAACACACAAGGCATAGGTTTATATTTTTATTCATAAAAATATTGCACTAGTACACTTTTACACAACATAAATTACATAAAAAAGTAGATTTTTCAAACATTCTATAATTGGTATATCAAAAATATTTTAACAGTGTGATATGCACATGTCTAGAAAATGTATCGTTTAAACTTTTTTGATGTCTTCACATACTTGTACGCAAACTGCACCCTGCAATACCTGTTAACTGTACATTTTAGGAATATGTCATTAGTAACCTTAACTATAGAGATGTAATAATTAAATATTTCTATGTCAGTGTTATAAATTTTACAATAGATAAGGCTTCCAAAATATTTTATTATATTCATTCATACAATGATTTTGATATACTACTGAACTTCTTTGTTCTTTAAGGTGTTAAAACCAACTCGTTTCTGGGTTACTAATGACAGACTAGAGGGCTCTGCCCCGTACTCGCTGACCCTCATCAAACTTTAGAGAATTGCTTTGCAAACCAAATTTTGCTTTGTTCACATTAATTCCCTGCCTTTTCTGCATTTTACTTGAATTTAGCCCGTTTGATGAAGTCATTTTACTATAGTTTCAATTTTGAGATGTAGCTGGCGCCACAATAACTTTGAGGTTTTTATAACACGATAAACTAATTAATTGCTTAATATTTTATATTTTTGGCACATCTACAGTTCACTTCCATTCAAATGACACCTTGATAATAAATTTAATTATATAGTTTAGGAGGAGCGAATGCCTTAGAAAAATCTTTCGTATTAAATCTATAGATTGCGAAACCACAAAATAAATTATCAGCTCTAGTTTGTGTATAGGTCAGTGGATATCTGTTAGAGCTATAGATTGCCTTATCCGCCGTCTTTTGGAATGGAATCGTAGTGAAAATGGAATTAAAACGGCTATCACTAACATTCCACACACTGCTAGTACAACGAATAGTGTGAGAAATCCGTCGTGAGCATCGGAGGGGACTGCAATCTCGGGTACAAATCTGAAATATAAACATACAAACTTTAATAAGGGCATTTGCATAACCATACAAAAAATTTATTTATAAGTTTTTTTTTAAATATACAAGCTTAAAATTCATTTTTGATAAGTTTCATGACATAAGAAAATGTAAAAACACATATTTTAAGTTTTTTTGTTTCTTTTATGGTTTTTGGGATTGTCAAGTATCCGTTTCTTCAAAGAAAAAAAAAATCGCATGAAATCAATAAAAGATTACAGGTATGCATGCTTAATATGTTTGGTAATGTACAGAAATAATAAGACTTACAAAATCAAATTATGCATTGTACTATAAATTATCATGCACAATTCAAATATGTTTAAAAAATAACAAATTATAATTAACATTCAAGAATTTTACAAACCTAACATAAATGCTACATTGGAGAAATAATGATTTAATTCATATATTTGATATAAAACAAACTTGGAAAAATTACGACTTTTCAATATTATATTACTTATGTGATAACGTAAATTCTTGATCAACCAACTCATTTAGCATAGAAGTAGATGAGGTAGCTCACACAAAAATAGAAAAATGTATCAACCAGTGTGTTATTGACATTTTGTACCATATTCAACAATACAGAAGTATACAAGAGAGGATATAAAGTAGCCTCTTCATAAAGTAAGGCGCCTTTTGCTAAAAATAGTTAAGTCTTCTATGGTTAAACATAGCATCAAATTTTAATTTACTATGAAGACCCAAGTAAAGACCTATTATCACTTTCAGTAAAAATATATTAGATTTTTCATTTTAATAATGAATATTTATTTGTAAGTTATTTCACGATGTAAAAAGTAATAATTTACTTAACATTATAAAAATTTAGTAAAGACCTGTTATCACTTTAGCAACAATATTAAACATAGCAAATGTAATATATTGCACATGAAACTGTAAAGTGCAGGTAGAGATAACTTTGTCTTGTATCCCATTAATAAATAAGTATTCAAATATGAATAAAATAAGCAACTATCAGTAGAATTAAAAAAAAATAACTATTTTTATAAATTAAAAAAAATAATAAAAAATAACCTATTTTTTATTCTAATTATTATTTTGCGACAAAAGTTTTCTTTTGCAAGAAAAATAATCTTTCTAGAAAAAAGGAAAACCGACTTTAAGGAAAATGCGTTAAGTAAAAAAGAATTTTTAATTTTACGAATTAGTTGAAAAAATTGAATTATTGAATATCCATTTTATACTTATTACAACTTTTTGAAATCGGTGCCAAAATTTAGATATGATTTTGTAAATTGGCACCAACTTCAAAAAGTTGTACTAAGTATAAAATTGATATTCAATTTTTTCAACTCATTCGTAAAATTTAAAATTATTTATTACTTTTTAGCGCACTTTCCTTAAAGTCAGTTTTCCTTTTTTCTAGAAAGATTATTTTATTTTCCCCTTTTTAGTTTTTAATTTAGCAGGGGGCTTCGTCCCCATTATTATTCACCAAGAAATTCAAGCAGCAACTTGTGCTCAACAACATATATTGTAAAACAATCCCAATAAATGCTGGTTAAAGCAAATGTCACTGTTATACATCTTCTGTTAAACAATGAAAATATTTTGAAATCGGATAAATTGTTTAAAAAAACTCCAGTTAATCAACTTTTCCGGATATATAACAGCCAGATAACCGATTAGTTTTTTGCAGATTTTGCCTAAGTGGATTTTTCTCTATCCAACAAAAAAAGAATTTTCAAAATCGGACAATATTTTTATTTTAAATCCGGTTAATTGAGAATTCCGGATAGTTAAATGCCGGATATTTTTTCCAATTGCTCCCCTTTGAAACATCCCCCATCTAAAAAAAAAAAATTGTGCAAATATCTGAAGTAGAACTGAAATCCCACGCAAACATACATTAAAAAAAATACATAGCGGCCAAATTGATAACCTCTCGACTTGGCGGTTTTAATTTAAAGTTTCTGGGGCGGTTTTATTTTGGAGTTTTGATTGGCGTGCTGTTCAGTCGGTTAAAAATAGACTAGAATCGTTCTCTTTTGAAACAAAATGTAAACCCTACAGTGTTTATTATATATAGATTGTTATAAAAAAGTTTAACCCTGCAGCCAACACCTCACCTAGTTGTCACAAACCTTCAAAATTAATTGAAACCAAAGTAGTAAAGCCTAGTATTGACTCACTTTACTTCTGTGTGTTCCTTGCCACCTTCAGAAATATGCACATAAGAACACTGGAGGAAATCTTGAGTTTTTCCAATGACCAATCCCAACATTTCGCTACTGCGATTGGGGGGCAGGCAAACGTCCAAGTACTTCCATCCAGCCACAGTTATATTTCCAGTGTTTCTTATGGACATATCCATCTCCTGTATTGCAAAGGGTTTAATACTTGTAAAATTGCTGTACTCAATTGGTGTAGTTAGATCTTTGAGGTGCATTCGTAAACAAATAGCTGGAAGAAAAAGTTCATGTTGGAATTAGAATACAAAACTAAACGAGAAAATAATATTGGAAGAAAAATACATTCCAAAATTAGGTTGTTGGGGTAAAACATAACTAGTTATACTATAGACATAACTAGACTAGTTATCCAATATCATGCCACCATATAAAATATTTTTAAAAAATCACAACAAAATTGTACAGTTTAATTTCTTAAATATGAAAAATATTTATTCTTTTAAAAAATTTAATTAAAAAAGTGTTCACTAATTGTATAATTACTAAATTTGTTACATTTTTACTTATAAATACAAATATATATACAGATTTTAAAAAATACGCAATGCATTTTAACCCTTTACACTTGAGAACTTGTTTGCTCGATTCTTGTCCACCTTGAAAACTTAACTCATCACATTTTTAAATAAAAAAAAATCATATTACCCCTGGAATTAAGTGAACGTATGTTGTTTTACACATTAAACAACATAATTTGCTTAATTTAAGGAATAAAAATAAAATTTGAGTTTTGATTTAAAATTGGGAAGGGCTAGTTTTTCAATGTGGACAAGAGATGTTTTGCAATTGAGAGACTCGTATTTATGTTCCGTCTATAGAACATTTACATCCCATTATTATAAAAATGTAAATCTATGTGTGAAGCTCAATATTAATATCAGTATATAAAGTATTAAAATATTTGTGACATTTGTCCAATGTTTTTTGCTTTTTTTTTTTTAAACTAGAGGTTGTGAGGTATTTTAATCTGAAGAAAGTTTTAAATCATCACAGGGTAGCAACAAAATCTTGGGAAAAAAAAAGTTCCATGATGGTGTCAAAAAAATTTCCCTGATTTTACAATTACATATTAAGAAATGTTACAATACATGCTTTGTATAGAAACAAAGTACCCACGCTACAATAATGCAATAAATATATTGTATTATAAATGAAAAATAATAATTGATGCTTAAAGTCAGTTAAAATAATAATTTATGGATACAATATAAAATTATACAAGTGCTATAGACAAGTAATTAAACATGTACTCTGCAAACAGAGAATGCAAAAAAAAATCCAAGTATATCCAATAACCGCTCACATGTTGTTTACAACCCTAAGTCCAATGTGCTTTTATTCCTATCAACAACAAAACTTTTTTTTTTAATTCTTTTAAATAACGAAATGGAAATTTCTACAACTAAACTATGCAGAATAAAGGATAATTGCCATTTTAGTGATCCAAATTTAAAATTGTCCTTTATTTTTTGTGAAATTTTCCATGATATTTCCAGAATTAAAAATTTCTATGATAATTCCCTGATTTCTTTGTTTCCCAGGTTATGTTGTAATTCTGCACCAACATATATGGTGCTCCCAGATAACAAAAATACTTTATATTATTTAAGTTTATGAGATAATAACTTTTAGTAAAGAATATGTTGTTCACTTTCATTTTGAAAAACAGACAGAAAAATAACACCTTGTTGGTTTGGGACTTACAGATGACACTCAAATGCAAAGGGTAAATAAAGTATGTTGATACGTTGATGGAGTTAGTTTATTATTCTCTATAGTTATCTATTGATTGTTATTATTTATCACTAGTTTTTATTACATTCTTTCATCCAATATAAAATGGTAGAGTAATGATTGTGGTTCGAATTGCGATGTCAAAGGTTTGGTTATCTGTAACAATATTAAGACATACGAGTGATCAAACAAAAATTAGCAGAATCATGTGATAGGTTGGTTGGTTGATTGGAGTTTACTGGCACAAGGGCCAAATATGGCCAAGCTGCGCCAAACACTAGATTTTTAAACCAACATTAAAATTCTAAAATATACACAGACAAACTAAATTTCAAAACAAAGGTAAAAATCCTGTGTAATTTAAAAAGATAAATAGTGATGGATGATGTGGATGACTCAATAAATAGGGCAATGTGGGAGATGATGTATTAAAAAAACGATTATATAAAAGCCTAAGACGAGGACAAGAAGTTAAAATATGATGAATGGTGAGAGGTTGTTGGCAATGATGACACAGCGGGGGAGTTTCGTTGAGCAACAAATATCGATGCGTTGCTCGCGTGTGACCTATGCGGAGACGTGTCAATAAGACATCACATCGTCGAGATGACAAGGACGGTAGGAGCGGGATGCTGGGAAATACAGAGGCTAATTTATTAGCCGTCTGTAACCTCCAGCCATCGCTCCAGTCCTTTCGCACAAGGTCCCGCAAAACATTACGCAGGTCGTCATACGGGATTCGGATATTAAGCTGGGATGTGGCATTTTTGGCAGCTTGATCTGCCACTTCATTGCCAGTTATGCCAACATGCCCAGGAATCCAACACAATATGACGCCATAGCCCCGTCGAATAAGTTTGTTATAAATAGTAAACACCTCAAAAGCTAAAGGATGATTTAAGGAATCTGATGACAGAGATTCCAATATGCTTTTTGAATCGGTGTAAACTATGAAATTGCCAACAGTCTGGTGAGAAATATATTTTAATGCTTTATACAAAGCTAAAAATTCAGATGAAAAAACAGATATTAAAAGTGGTAATGAGTAGCTAATATTTTCAGAGCCGCATACAAATGCGCAGCCAACGTGATTAATGGATTTTGACCCATCTGTATATACGGCTTTGTGAGATTTAAAATTATTACGATGATCATAAAAAATCTGATTAAAAATAACTGGATTAGTACAAGATTTCTCTAATCCAGGAAACAAGTTTAAGATTAAAAGATTGGAATTCCTCCAGGGTATACTATCAAAGAGAGGACGTTCCGCAACTTCTATTGAGTCAAGGGAAGTGCCACTCAGGGTTTCTCTCATTCGCATCCCAAAAGATGGAATACAAGATGGTCGATTCCTGAAAAGGACATCTCGAGATCTGTCCAGAAGGCAATTCTGCAAAGGATGGTCAGGATGTGACAAAATGCGATAATAAAGTCGCAGAGACAACAAACTGCGTGTGGAGGCTAATGGTAATTCATTGCACACAACATAGAGGCTTTCGACGGGTGATGTGCGAAAAGCTCCAGAGCAGATTCTTAGTGCTGAATGATGTATCGTATCGAGCTTACGCAGAACAGATGGACGAGCTGAACCATAAACGGCGCAGCCATAGTCCAATCTGGAACGAATTACAGCTCGATAGACATTCAGCATAGTGAATCGCTCTGCTCCCCAAAATGTATTAGATAGAACTTTTAACAAATTGAGCTTTTTCATGCATGACACCCGCAAATGCTTAATGTGAGGCAAAAATGTAAGCTTCTTGTCAAAAATGACTCCTAGAAACCTTGCTTCGTCTACTACTGCAATCCTATTACCACCCAGAAAAATGTCTGGGTCAGGATGCAGGTTTCGTAGACGGCAAAAGTGAACGCAGGATGTTTTTTGGACAGAGAAGTTGAAACCATTTTCTGCACTCCACTTGGTCAACCTTGAAACGGTTGACTGCAGTTGTCGTTCGACAAATCGCATATCCTTTCCCTGGCAAAAAATGCTCAGGTCATCGACATATAAATTGCCCTGGACAGAAGGAGGCAACTGATTCAGGATATCGTTGATCTTGATGGCGAATAGAGTAACGCTGAGTACACTACCCTGAGGAACGCCCTCTTCTTGGATAAAAGTATCCGAAAATGCTGAGCCAATGCGGACGCTGAATTCTCGCAATGCCAAAAAGTTCTTAATAAATATCGGTAGATGTCCTCGAAACCCAAGGGAATACAGATCTCGGAGTATACCATATCGCCATGTCCGATCGTACGCCTTCTCCATATCGAAGAAAATAGCTACGAGATGGTTTCGGCGCAGAAAGGCATGGCGTATTTGAGTTTCGAGGTACAGGATGTTATCTACCGTAGAGCGGCCAACCCTAAAACCACTTTGAAAGGGCGTTAGAGCTTTGGTCGTCTCTAACATATGAACAAGGCGAGAATTCACCATCTTTTCTAAGAGCTTGCACAGGCAGCTGGTCAGTGCAATAGGCCGATAGTTATTTGGATCTTTAGAATCTTTTCCGGGTTTAGGAAAAGGAATAACTATGGCACGTCGCCAAGCCGAAGGAAAAGCATGTTCTTCCCATATGCGATTGTACAGTCGCAATAAATTACTCAGAGAGTGACTAGATAGATGTTTTAGCAAAGTGTAAGTGATGCCATCAGGACCCGGTGCTGTCATCCGAGTCTTCTGAAGGTCGAATTATATCATTAGGCGGTAGATAAATAGAGCACACTGTAATGAGAGTCTTTACAGTGACTCTAACTGCGATAGCTTGCAGGTTTGTGTTGAGACTCAGTGGGGTGAAGGGAGCGCTATTAGATATAAATATAGCAACTCCACCACTGGCTCTATCTCCGCTAATGTAATCCTTTCTAAGGGGAGTGTACCCTTTAACAAGAGAGCTCTGAGTTGGTTTTAACAGAGTTTCTTGTAGACAAAAGCAGATTGGATGGTATTCATCAATAATATTTTTAACGTCTACCGAGTTCTGGTGAAAACCGCGGCAATTCCACAAAAAGACACAGGCCATTAGGGGAAGGTTATGGGATTTGAAGGCTGCTTTATCGGTTTTATTTTAGGAGCGAGATTACCTGGTGTCTCCATACCAGGCTCTACCTCCATATCAGCAGCATCAGAGGAGTCTGAAGGGATATTGTGTGATATGGGGGTTCTGGGTTTCTTTGGTTTTTTAGTGTTGTTGTTTTCGGATTGTGCTTTTTTATTTTTAAGGGATTTATTGAAAGATGTTAAAGGAGATACAACTTCAACAACATTATTTTTGTTAGTTGTAGTTGTACCTTTGGATAAAACAGGAGTGTTTGGAGTTTTAGAAATAGTTTGACGACTATTGCTTGTAGTTGGCTGATCTATTGATATTTCGCATTGAATTGCGATAGAGGATGTGGATTTTTTAGTGGCGGCTGCATATGATAAGTTAGGTTTGGGCAAAGTGATAGAGACTTGCTTTTTGGCATCCATGTAAGAAAGTTTCTGGGTTGTTCTCACAACCTGAATTTCTTTTTCTTCCTTCCACTTTGGGCAGATGCGAGAGTTGGCAGAATGCTCGCCCTCGCAATTTGTGCATTTAAGTGGAAGGGTGCAATTCTGGAAGGAATGGCCAATATTGGAGCATCTAGAACAAGTCTCTACTCCTCTACATGTGTTTATTGAGTGGCCGAACCTTTGGCACTTGAAGCAGCGCAAAGGATTCGGTATGTAGGGACGGACTGGGCAATTAAGATACCCAGCTTTAATATTTGTTGGTAGATCAGGGGTGTTAAAGGTAAGAATTAAATGCTTGGTTTGAATAATGGCGTCATCTCTTTTCATCGTGATCCGGTGGACGTTAGTCACACCTTGCGATGACAGCTCGGCTTCAATTTCCTTTTCAGGAACAGCCAAGAGATCTGATTCAGAGATGACACCTCTAGATGAATTAAGACTATTGTGAGGGGATACGGAGATGGTTATATTTCCCATCTTAGTAGCCGATAGCAAGTTTTTGGATTGAGCTGCTGAGGTAGTTTCTATTAAATAGTCGCCAGATTTTAATTTTTTAACCGATTTTGGATTGCCACAGATACCTTGTAGGCCTTTTTGAATAAAAAATGGAGACATGGTACCGAGAATATGGTCAGGGGAGGTAATCATGAGAAATTTAGCATTTTGAATAGTTTTTGATGGATTGTCAATAGAAGTTGCGGAATTTGTTTCACTGGATGGGGTCGCCGGATACAAAGCCTCCGGCAGGGCATGGGTTTTAGGATCCATATGAGTTTAGGTGTTCATCCCGGTTCAGCCCCGCCCACCACCGAGCCCTACAAGGGGAGACAGTGCCACACTGCCACGGGGGTAAAACCGGGGTATAGTGCTACAGTTTCAGAGTGTGGATCCACGAGGGCACTCCTAGCTGCAGTACTAGCCCTTAAATGCCAAAAACCAATGGTGCCCAGCACGTCAGGGGAGAAATTCACCTGGCGTACTGAACCACAGTGATATTAGGCGAGCCGGTTGACCAAAAGCGGGCTCACTCCTGGCCTCTCGTTTACGTCGAAGCATGGACCAAAGGGAACGCAACGACGTCTCTAGGAAACAAAACCCCGTCCTAAACGAGACGTCGCAGGATCCCCAGGACTCCACTTTCCTACGATACGAGTTACCGCACACGGCAAACGTGCAGGTCAGATAATCTGACAGAAAACCAATAAAAACTGTCGGAATTAATACGATAAGCGAAACAACATAATTGAAACCACGAAACAATACTTAAATATAAATAAGGAAAACCCAATAATCATAAACAAAGGAAAAACTCAACGATAGAACAAAATATAACAACTAAAAATCGTGCACTTGGTAGGGCCTTCGCTAAAAAGGAAAGAACGAAAAAAGCTAAGGCCCAGCTAGGGTACCTCGGGGTTGCCAAGCCCGTACTCGCAAGATGCGAGCCCCCTGAGGGGAATCATGTGATAGACTATGCGTATAACTAAAAAATAAAAACATTGCTTGTTATTTCTCCATTATTGAGAAGGTAGGAACTGAATATGTGCACATTATCAAAAGATTTATAAAACATATATATGAAATATTAGGAGTTAATTCAACAAAGGGGACAAAGTTGCATTTAAGAATCTTTATTCGGTCTCCAGAGCCCAATGAAGTGCAGGTCCTTGCAACACGAGAATCGAAGCAAGGAGAGGAGGAGTTTTCCCCAATAGGGGGAATAGGGAATTGTATAATTTATAGGGATCAGTCAAAGTGAGAACAATCGTTTGAGGTTTCTGGTGAGGTGCCAAAAGGGAATTAAGAGCTTGAGAGATATGGAAAATTGAGTCATGGCTTGACCACAGTGAAAAAGCGATGTCGGCAAGAACTATGTGAATGAATTGCCTTTTGGAAATGCAATCGTGAATTTGAAAGTGTACATCTGAAAAGAGAGTAGATGGCTTGGGAAAAAGAGTTTTAAGGACAGGGGTTTGCATACAAACTAAATGAGTGAGTTAAATAGATAGTTTAAAAAGGTATTAAAAAAGATGGTTGGTTGTTTGGGGTTTATTGGCACAAGGGCCAAAATATGGCCAAGCTGCGCCAAACACTAGATTTTATACCAACAATAAAATTCTAAAAACACACATAAACAAAACTTAAATTTAAAGAAGAGGTAAAAATCCTGTGTAGTTTAAAAATATAAATAGTGATGAATGAGGTGGATGATTTAATAAATAGGGCAATGTGGGAGATGAAGTATTAAAAAGACGACGATATAAAAATCTAAGACGAGGACAAGAAGTTAAAATATGAATAATGGAGAGAGGTTGTTGGCAATGGTTACACAGCGGGGCAGTGTCATTGAGCAATAGATGTCTATGTGTTGCTCTCGAATGACCTATGCGGAGACGGGTCAATAAAACATCACACCGTCGAGATGACAAGGAAGGTAGGAACGGGATGCTGGGAAATACAGAGGCTAATTTATTAGCCGTCTGTAACCTCCAACCATCGCTCCAGTCCTTACGCACAAGGTCTCGCAAAACATTACGTAGGTCGTCATATGGGATTCTGATATTAAGCTGGGATGTGGCATTTTTGGCAGCTTGATCTGCCACTTCATTGCCAGTTATGCCGACATGCCCAGGAATCCAGCACAATATGACGCCATAGCCCCGTCGGATAAGTTTATTATGAATAGTCAACACCTCAAAAGCTAGAGGATGGCTTAGAGAATCAGATGACAGAGATTCTAATATGCTTTTGGAATCGGTGTAAACTATAAAATTGCCAACAGTCTGGTGAGAAATGTATTTTAATGCTTTATACAAGGCTAAAAATTCGGATGTAAAAACAGATATTAAAAGTGGTAATGAGTAACTAAAATTTTCGGAGCCGCATACAAATGCGCAGCCAACATGATCAATGGACTTTGATCCATCTGTATATATGGCTGTATGAGAGTTAAAAGTATTACGATGATCATTAAAAAGTTGATTAAAAATAACTGGATTAGTGCTACATTTCTCATATCCAGGGAACACGTTTAAAATTGAAATATTCAAAGTTCTCCAGGGTATATTATCAAACAGAGGACGTTCCGCAACTTCTATTGAATGGAGAGGAGTGCCACTCAGAGTATCTCTTATTCGCAGTCCAAAGGATGGTATGCAGGACGGGCGATTCCTGAAAAGTACATCCTTAGATCTGTCCAAGAGTAAATTTTGTAAAGGATGATCTGGATGCGACAAAATGCGATAATACAGTCGCAGAGATAACAAACTGCGTGTGGAGGCTAATGGTAATTCATTGCATACAACATAAAGGCTTTCGACGGGTGATGTGCGAAAAGCTCCAGAGCAGATTCTTAGTGCCGAATGATGAATCGTATCGAGCTTACGCAGCACAGATGGACGGGCTGAACCATAAACAGCACAGCCATAGTCCAATCTGGAGCGAATTACAGCTCGATAGACATTCAGCATAGTGAATCGCTCTGCTCCCCAAAAAGTATTGGATAGAACTTTCAACAAATTGAGCTTTTTCATGCATGACACCCGCAAGTCCTTAATGTGCGGCAGAAATGTAAGCTTCTTGTCAAAAATAACACCTAAAAATCTCGCTTCGTCTACTACTGTAATCCTACTCCCACCCAGAAAAAGGTCTGGGTCAGGATGCAGGTTTCGTAGACGGCAGAAATGTACACAGGATGTTTTTTGAATAGAGAAGTTGAAACCATTTTCTGCGCTCCACTTTGTCAACCGTGTAACAGTTGTTTGCAGTTGTCTCTCTACGAATCGCATGTCCTTTCCTTGGCAAAAAATGCTCAAGTCATCCACATATAAATTGCCTTGGACAGAAGGAGGTAGCTGTTTCAGGATATCGTTTATTTTCAAGGCGAAAAGAGTCACGCTGAGTACGCTACCCTGAGGAACGCCCTCTTCTTGA
This sequence comes from Troglohyphantes excavatus, assembly GCA_963932185.1. Lineage (NCBI taxonomy): Eukaryota > Metazoa > Arthropoda > Arachnida > Araneae > Linyphiidae > Troglohyphantes > Troglohyphantes excavatus. The sequence goes on from OZ010678.1 coordinate 23,488,785, forward strand.
ATAAAAGTATCCGAAAATGCAGAGCCAATGCGAACGCTGAATTCTCGCAATGCCAAAAAGTTCTTAATAAATATCGGTAGATGTCCTCGAAACCCAAGGGAATACAGATCTTTTAGAATACCATATCGCCATGTCCGATCGTACGCCTTCTCCATATCGAAGAATATAGCAACGAGATGGTTTCGGCGCAGAAAGGCATGGCGTATTTGAGTTTCGAGGTACAGGATGTTATCTACCGTAGAGCGGCCAACCCTAAAACCACTTTGAAAGGGCGTTAGAGCTTTGGTTGTCTCTAACATGTAGACAAGGCGAGAATTCACCATCTTTTCTAAGAGCTTGCACAGGCAGCTGGTCAGTGCAATAGGCCGATAGTTATTCGGATCTTTAGGATCTTTTCCGGGTTTCGGAAAAGGAATAACTATGGCACGTCGCCAAGCCGAAGGAAAAGCATGTTCTTCCCATATGCGATTATACAGTCGCAATAAATTACTCAGAGAGTGACTAGATAGATGTTTTAGCAAAGTGTAAGTGATGCCATCAGGACCCGGTGCTGTCATCCGAGTCTTCTGAAGGCATCGTGTCAACTCTCTTTCAGTAAAACTACAATTATAGACAAGTGCGGCATCTCTATCAGGAGAAAAATTAATACCATGGGATTCCGCGCGTTGTTTGATGCGCTGAAAATTGCCAGGATATGTGGTAGAACTGGACACGGCAGAAAATGATCTCGCAATAGAATTTGCGATTTCTACCGTGTCAGTAACCAACTGGCCATTTTCTTCCACCAACGAGATAGAATGTGTGGAATATAATCCCATAGCTTTCCGAACTTTGATCCATAATTGTTTTGAGGAAATGGCAGATGTTATGCCAGAAACATACTTTTGCCATGATTCTCTTTGGCTCTGACGACGTATTCGTCGCGCATTGGCTTTTGCAAATTTAAACCGAGTCAAATTTTCGGTTGTGGGATACCTTCGAAATTTATCCCAGGCCTTTTTTCTCTTTTTGTGGGCTATCTTACAGGCTTGATTCCACCACGGTTTCGGTAGTTTCGGTAACTTTGATGAGACAGGTATAGATATACGAGCAGCATCCATTATAACATTAGTGACAGATTCTACACATTGATCAATGTCATCTTGATTCACCACCTCGTCTGACAAATCAGCAATTGACGCAAACAAATCCCAATTCGCCGCCTCAAATTTAAATCGAGGCGGACGAGATACATGGGCTGCAGCACTCCCCGGAAATGTAACAAACAAGGGGAAATGATCGCTATGAAATGGATCATTTCCCACATGAAACGATTGAGTAATGAGAGATTTTACAGTGACTCTAACTGCGATAGCTTGCAGATTTGTTGTGAGACGCAGTGGGGTGAAGGGAGCGCTATTAGATATAAAAATAGCAACTCCACCACTGGCTCTATCTCCGCTAACGTAATCCTTTCTAAGGGGGGTATAACCCTTAACAAGAGAGCTCTGAGTTGGTTTTAACAGAGTTTCTTGTAGACAAAAGCAGATGGGATGGTATTCATCAATAATATTTTTAACGTCTACCGAGTTCTGGTGAAAACCGCGGCAATTCCACAAAAAGATACAGGCCATTATGGGAAGGTTATGGGGTTGGAAGGCTGCTTGATTGGTTTTATTTTCGGAGCGAGATTGCCTGGCGTCTCCATACCAGGCTCTACCTCCATATCAGCAGCATCAGAGGAGTCTGAAGGGATATTGTGTGATATGGGGGTTCTGGGTTTCTTTGGTTTTTTAGTGTTGTTGTTTTCGGATTGTGCTTTTTTATTTTTAAGGGATTTATTGAAAGATGTTAAAGGAGATACAACTTCAACAACATTATTTTTGTTAGTTGTAGTTGTACCTTTGGATAAAACAGGAGTGTTTGGAGTTTTAGAAATAGTTTGACGACTATTGCTTGTAGTTGGCTGATCTATTGAAATTTCGCATTGAATTGCGATAGAGGAGGTAGATTTTTTGGTTGCGGCTGCATAAGATAGTTTAGGTTTGGGTAGAGTGATCGAGACTTGCTTTTTGGCATCCATGTAAGAAAGTTTCTGGGTTGTTCTCACAACCTGAATTTCTTTTTCTTCCTTCCACTTTGGGCAGATACGAGAGTTCGCAGAGTGCTCACCCTCGCAATTGGTGCACTTTAGTGGAAGGGCACAGTTCTGGAAAGAATGGCCAATATTGGAGCATCTGGAACAAGTCTCTACTCCTCTACATGTGTTTATTGAATGACCGAACCTTTGACACTTAAAGCAGCGCAAAGGGTTCGGAATGTAGGGTCGGACTGGGCAATTAAGATACCCAGCTTTAATGTTAGTTGGCAAATCGGGAGTATTAAAGGTCAGTACTAGATGTTTAGTTTGAATAATGGCGTCATCTCTTTTCATCGTGATCCGGTAGACGTTAGTCACACCTTGCGATGACAGCTCGGCTTCTATTTCCTTTTCAGGAACAGCCAGAAGATCAGATTCAGAGATGACACCTTTAGAAGAATTCAGGCTATTGTGAGTTGAGACGGACATGTTGATGTGTCCTATCTTAGTAGCTGAGAGTAAGTTTTTTGTTTGAGCAGCTGAGGTAGTTTCTATTAAATAGTCGCCAGATTTAAGTTTTTTAACGGATTTGGGATTGCCACAGATACCTTGTAGGCCTTTTTGAATAAAAAATGGAGACATGGTACCGAGAATATGGTCAGGGGAGGTAATGATAAGGAATTTTGCATTTTGTATAACGTTAGATAATTTTTCAGTTGAATTTGTAGTATTTGTAGAACTGGATGGGGTCGCCGGATACAAAGCCTCCGGCAGGGCATGGGTTTTAGGATCCATATGAGTTTAGGTGTTCATCCCGGTTCAGCCCCGCCCACCACCGAGCCCTACAAGGGGAGGCAGTGCCACACTGCCACGGGGGTAAAACCGGGGTATAGTGCTACAGTTTCGAAGTGTGGATCCACAAGGGCACTCCTAGCTGCAGTACTAGCCCTTAAATGCCAAATAACAGTGGTGTCCAGCACGCCAGGGGAGAAATTCACATGGCGTACTGAACCACAGTGATATTAGGCGAGCCGGTTGACCAAAAGCGGGCTCACTCCTGGCCTCTCGTTTACGTCGAAGCATGGACCAAAGGGAACGCAACGACGTCTCTAGGAAACTAAACCCCGTCCTAAACGAGACGTCGCAGGATCCCCAGGACTCCACTTTCCTACGATACGAGTTACCGCACACGGCAAACGTGCAGGTCAGATAATCTGACAGAAACCAATATAAACTGTCAGAATTAATACAAAAAGTGAAACAACTAAATTGAACCCACGAAACGATACTGAAATATAAATAAGGAAAACCCAACAATCATAAACAAAGGAAAAAATGAATGTTATAACAAAATACAACAACTAAAAATCGTGCACATGGTAGGGCCTTAACTAAAAAGGAAAGAACGAAAAAAGCTAAGGCCCAGCTAGGGTACCTCGGGGTTGCCAAGCCCGTACTCGCAAGATGCGAGCCCCCTGAGGGGATTATTAAAAAAGAGGTTCTTTTGAAAAAGACGTTGAAATTCTCTTTCATATCTCGACCATGATTTAATTCCACAACTACAAACTTACCTAATGAATGCCTACCTTATTGGTCATTTCATATATATATATATATATATATATATATATATATATATATATATATATATATATATATATATATATATATATATATATATATATACTAGCTGAAATACCCGTTCTACGCACGGGAAGGAAATAAGGTGGGGGAGCCACAGCACTTTTTTTCGGATTTTGCCCCCGCACTTTTTTAATATTGAACTTTTTAAAATAAAAAATATTCAGAATCAAATTTTTATTGCATTGCTAAACTAAATTTTGTTTTAAAAAAAAATCGAAACCCTATCCCCTAAGACAATGGACGCAAATTGATTCACCCTCTGACACTTGCACCACGTGGAGGAGGAGTCCACAACAGCAGTTTTCGATTCCGCCCACATAACTCATCGTATACCATCATATAAAGAAAGGTAGGCCCCATCGACCAAGGCAATTATTAACCCATTCCTCCCTCTAACCTTTGTACCCCGCAACGGGAATGTCGCCCTTAACTGCAGACGATTTTGTTCTTGTTACTCCCCGGGAAATCGTGCTATTGGCGATAAATGATCTACCGTCGTATAGGAAAGTGAATCACGTCGATCAGGTCGTTTGTTAAACCATTTTTCCCTCTGATCTTTATACCACATTAAGGGAACCCCAATAATTCTACGGGAAATCAGCCTTCGTGGATAAATAACATAACATTGAGTAGAGAAAGGTGGGCCGCGTCAACCAGATTGACCATTTATACACTCTCCCACTGACATTCCTACCACGTGGGGTTCAAAGTATTTATGAACCAATTATTACGATACAGTGTGGCTTGTACCTATTGTCCACTGCCCGATAGCTTACCCTTTCTATGTCCACTTTGTACGACTGTCCCGCCCGAAGGCATACAGCGAGATGTTTCACAGAAACTGAAGCTTCGACAGCCGTGAAGGCAACCCAGCCCAACAGAGAGGACGCCGGCGATCACTGGGCCCATGAAGCCGAGCGACCCGTGGTGCGAACTAACATCCAAGGGCAACAACGTGTTTTAAAATTTGAACTCAACTGAAAGATTTGCTACTTTGCCTTTATTAACTTTATTACAGAACTTCACTCACAGGTAGAGTGGTAACATAACTGGCCTCTCGGCAGGTAAACTAATAAATAATGGATAACACAAAACTAACTGAGTGCACGGGGGCTAAATTACAAACTTTTATTTAGCAATGGGCTTCCTGTCTTGAACCATTATATTATTCATACTGTATACTTTTCTTCAGTTTGATAATATATTTTTCGTATGGCTTGCACTTTTGGTCGTAGCATTTTTCGTTTTGTTTTCTTTTTCACAGTTAAATCCCCCCCGGTGCGACGGGCCGGTTTTTATATTATTTTTACATATATGATCATATTTTAGTTCATTTGGCGATATTTTATTAATTTGGCGAAATGTTTTATTCATTCGGTGAAATTTTAATTTATTTGGCGAAGTTTATTAATTTGGCGACAGTTTTTAGTTATTTGGCGACATTTTGGCGATATTTAGTCATCAGCCAATCAGAATGCTCCTCGTACGTTACATAATATTAAAAATTTCCATTGTTTAAATTTTATATTTTGCATTGTTACATGTTCTCCATGTTAATCCTATGGAGAAGTTTCGAAAAAGGGGTTTTACAACCCCTTAAATCCGTTCGATCGGAACAAAAATAGCTTACTTTTCCTATTTAAGGTATAAGGAACAAATTTGCCAAATTTCATCTTCATAGGTATACGGGAAGTTGGAGAATTAGTGATGAGTGATGAGTGGGTTTTTCGCATTTATATATATAGATATATATATATAAATCTATTCTAAATGTGTATTTGACCAAATAAGGCTTTGCTTTAGAGTTCTGGAAACATACCTTTCTGTCAGAAACTTTTCCAACTCAATGTGATTTCAAATAGTATAAAAGTAAAAGGTTGATATTATTGAATGGTGACATAAATTAATTAGCAGAATAATACTTTAAATATATTCACATTTACTCACATAAACTGCTGTTATACTTGCAAAAGCATTTTTTAGAAGAACAAAAATCATGATCATAGCTGCAGTTTAAAGGTATAGAATTTCCTTTCACCTATAAGAAAAGATTAGTTGCAATAAAGAAGCATTTTAATTTGTACAAAATGAAAAATAATTAGTTTGGAAAAAGTATTACTAATTGCTTAATTACTATTTTTAAAAAAATATTTTGACTTACTTCAATACAAATGTATGTATTGACTAAAAATTTCATGAACAACATTTAGAACGACAAAAAATTAAAAGTTTAAAAATTAGATAATTCAAAATTATAGTCTTTTAAGGATTTAATGTGTTATTTCGCTTTTTATGATTTTTGATGATAAAATTACCAAATTTTTTTTTAATAAAAAAAAACAACTTTAATTTCATACATTTTTATGAACTAAAAAGTAAAATTGTACAAAATAATTAAAATAACTACACTGCAAGGACAATATTGATACAAATTTGTGTGTAGGAATTTCAAAACTATTGTAATATTGTTCCTTTGAACGACTTGCTAGATGCCAATTTTACACAGGAAACATACTGTCAAAATACTATTCTAATTTCTAACGTAAGCTTATAATGTGTTATCATAAATATGATGTTGATTAACTTTTATAGGTTTAGAATTTTTTATTGTTATTTCAAATTTAAAAAATGAGTTGTATAAAGTCTGATAAAAGAACTGTTAATATTTTTTTCTAAAAGTGTTTAAACTATGAATGAATTTATTAAAACTTTTAAAATTAAATAAACATGTAAAATTACTTTAGATTATTTTTTAAAGATCTCTCTTAAGCAAAATGACTCTATTGGCATTAGAAATTGTAAGATAAAATTATTATTATTATTAAGCATAATGATGATTTGAAAACAGCAAAATAAAATTTCTAAGAATCACCCTCGAACAAGCATTCTGTGGTGAGCTCCCCGGCAGTTTCACATCCTTCGCATTTCGACACTTCGTTAGCAAGCATAGGGGCTCTGTCTGAAACATAAAAACCATTTACTTTAAAACTGAAGAAGTGATGCAATTGCTTTTTGTCTTCTATTATTGTGAGGTATCACTCCAGAAGAATATTAGTTGGCTAATTGAATTAACACCATGCTAAAAATGTAGAAAGAGATATTGGTGATAATTCGCATGTGAGCGACACAATTGTACAAAATGTAGAATACCAGAAACTATTCTTTCCCCTAGTCCCCTAGCACAGTGGTCGGTAAACCGTAGCCACATGCTGCTCTTTGGCCTTTTGAATGTAACTCTTCCACAAAATATTATAAATATACAATGCGATTGAAACTTCGAGGCCCACAATTAAAAACAACATACAAACTTGACTACTCAAACTTTCCAAATAGAGTCAAGGCCATTGTTCACATTATTGTTTGTAAGTCATTGTTATGATTTAATTTTATGGATACATTACAATTTAATTTTATTAATAAATATCGTTATTATATAAATGTGATATCAAGTATTATTTAATGTATCTATAATGGACAATTCCCACATTTTTTTTTTATTTTTTAATTCTATTCGGACAACCGAAAAAGAGTCATCCATCGCAAAATTTTCACTTTCCGATTCGTATTTATTTTTTTATACGACTTCAAAGTTGGTCTTTTTTAAAGTGCGCGAAATCAGGCCAAAAGCGCGCGAAGGGGCTGTGACGTACCAATACCCTAAACACCTGTATTTCAAGAGTTCTGATAAAATTTAAAATAGTAATTTACTTCAACTCATTTTAGCAAAGTATATATAAATACTATAAATAAATAATAAATAAAATAGTTATGTATTTTTGTAATACTATTACTAAAAGTAATTTATGTAAAATTTAAAATAGTAATTTACTCGAACTCATTTTAGTAAAGTATATATAAATAAATAAGATATCTTTGATAGACAAAATGTGAAGAACATATTTATATTTTAAAAAGTTGTTTAAATAGAAATACAAAATATTTAGCATTTACCATATTGTTTTCATCTTGAATTGAAGCACAATGCTGTTCGTATTCAACCAAACGTATGCTCAATATAGAATTCTTCTGTATGTCCTTTAAGCTATTTTCCTTGAAACATAAAAATCATTGCATTATTGCAGTGGTAAAGGTCTTTCCCCCATCCACAATTTTTAAAATAATAATGTTATGTTTAATAAACAAGGCGTACATTACATTATAAGCATTTTTCATTACTTGAAATATGTATTTAATTTAAAAAACTCAATTTTTGCAAAGCATTGCTTTTTAGTAAGTACTAAGTTTAGTACTACTAGTAAGATTCTATATATGTATCCAAGAAAAAGTTCATTAATATATAAAAATTATTTAAAGAACTATTTACAATTTTTTTAAAAAAAATATTTCATATCACTTGCTTGCAACATGCAAAATTTATTTTTGAAAACTGGCAAATGCATAAAACTAAAATTTTGAAGAGTTTCAGAGAGAAAAAATTCAGTATATTGGGATTGTTTTTTTTTATGGTTTTTCGAATCGGTTTCAAAAACAAAATGCACATACTTCCCCTTTTGTTTTATGAAGAACACAGGGGTGATAGGGAACTATACTCTCACATTTACCAATTGCATATTCCAATATATCACAGCTGCTAGTATTGTTACTAAGAAAAAAAATATGAAATAATAACTACAAAACTAAAATTTAACCATACAGAAAACTAACAAGGTATATAAGATTACTATTAATCAATAAAAGGCGAAATATAATTAGTTTGTACAATTTCTTAATGACATTTCATTAAAAAGACACCCAAACCTATCAAAATTAATAAATCTATATAAAATGTTCAGCTTTTAAGCTTTTATATTATAAAATAAGTTAATAATAACAAGTCACATCTTACAAACAGCTTGCTCTACCCCTTTAAAAGCGTAAAATGCACCATATTTTAAATTTAAATTATGGTGTTTACACGTATTTACAATTTTATATATAAAAGACAGACTGTGACACAACCGAAAAAAAAAATACATTTTGAGTGGGAAATTTACTAATTTTGGGAATATGTATTAGTATGGGGAGGGGGGACTTTTTATATATTATACCTTAGACATTTGTCAGAATCTCTCAAATTGTGTTGGGAAAATGTCTGATGAATGAAAATGACATATATACTGACATCCATCTGGCACATTTGGGCATAAAATCCAAAAACAGTATAAAGGAATGTTCTTCTATATATATATATGAAATATTAGTTTTGAAATCAACAAAAGGGACCGATGTTGCATTTAAGAACCTTTATTCAGTTTCCATGGCCCAATGGAGTGACGTCCATCCTGGATGAGGATCAAAGAAAGAAGGATGAGAGTTTTCCCCAATAGGGAAAACATCAGATGCAATACAGGGAATTATATAATTGGTAGGGATCTGTCAAGGCGGAACACACACATGAAGTTTGTGGAGGGGTACCAAAAGGGAATTATAAGCGTGGGTGATAGGGAACATTTAGTCGTGAGAACGATAGAAAATGGCACACTAAGGATGGGATTGTTATGACTAGGACCAGAGTGAAAATGCGATGTCAGCAAGAATGAAATGAAAGAACTGCCTTTTGGAACTGCAATCGTGAATTTGAAAGTGCTTATCTGGAAAGAGAGTAGATGGCTTGGTAAAAAGAGTTTTAAGGATGGGGGAGGTATACAAACTACATGAGAGATAGGTTAAACGGGGTTTGCAAGGGGTTGAAAATTTCTTTCATATACATAAGAGTTGTATGTTTTATATACCCACCATTTGAAAATCTGATACTTATGAATTCTCTTCAATAGGAAGCAAAACAATATTTACAACAAATAAAGAATATTATTGTGACCATGTGCCATAGTACTCATTAGAAAAAAAAAAGAATAACCAAAATTTGTAAAGTATAATCCATTTGGCACAATGAAAAACTTTATAGGAATATAAATAAATTTGACAGGAATTTCATTGTAAAATTGTTATTCAATTAATTACCTTGGAAAACAGTGAGGGTTGTAATTTTCACAATTATCCTCAAATCCAAAATTACATCCTGTTCCTATAAAATTAAACACGTTGTCGTCAGTACAGATATTAAAAATGCACGCAAATCATACAGAATGTTGGTTAATAACAGAACTTAAGGTGAGTGTTGAATACCAGCGTATACTACTTGTTCTCTCAGGTTATAAATCTGCATGAGCTGTATGCTAGACCCACATTAAAATTTATTAAGTATTTATAAATACTTTTTAGTGAATTTTGTGAACTTATAAAAGTATTTTATCCCTTGCTTAAAAGTTAATGAATTATTAACTGACAATATTTTTTGTTGTCTTCAAGAACATGACATCACATATCTCAAAACTTAAGGGGTTTGACATATTTTACTTTTTTCTTTAATTTTGCAGCTAGCATTAAATATTTTTTTTTATACATATGTGTGCAAAGCATATTAACTAAATCACATAGTCAAACATTTTCAAAATATTATATTTGTGATATAAGTCCAGAAAATATTTTCTAAAAAACTATATTTTTGCCTTCTTATAAACGCCTTTTTTATGCCTTGCCCTTTCTCGTCGCAAACAATTTCAATTCAATGAATGCTTCATTTCAATTTCTCTGGAAATAAATAATGTATATAAAAAAAACATTTTAAATTTCAATTCTGAATAAATAAAAACTAAATAAAATACCTTTTCCAAAGAGAAACTTCTGCGCCTTTTTGAAATTCACTTTGTACCATCCTGTGCTGTACAAGAGTGCCAGTGTGATGTTATCTACTACGGCATAGCTCTCCTGGGAAAAAAACATTAATGAGATAATTGCAAAAAGCTTCATATTCACAACGGCTAAATAATTATAAATTTGAATTCAAGTTACAATGTCTTTATTAGACCAATTGGATTTCTTTTTAATGCATTATTAAGGGGCTACAGGACGCATTCGACTTTTTTTCTTTAATTTTGCAGATATCATTATAATCTTTTTTCTACATACGAGTGCAAAGCATATTATTATAATCACATGGTATATCACATTTATTTTTATATATATATATATATGAAATATTAAGATTGATTTAATAAAAAGAGGGCCAAAGGTTGTATTTATATTCTTTATTAATGATCACACCAGGAGCCCGTGAAGCACACGTCCTTGCGGTTTGAGAGTCGAAGCCAGAAGAGAGCGAGATTTCCCCCAATAGGGAGAACCTCAGCTAACATAGGGAAAAGTATAATGTGTAGGGATTTGTCAAGGCGGAGCACACACATGAAGTTTTAGGAGGGGTGCCAAAAGGGAATTCAAAGCGCGGGTGATAGGGAACTTTGGTCGTGGGAACGGTTGAGAAAAGCACATAGAGAATGCAGATTGTTAGCAATGTCAGCAAGAATTAAATGAGATAGTTTACAAAGGAATGGAAATGAAGGAAGTCAAAAGGGGTGGTTTTGTAAAAGGAGGTGGTAAGTTAAAGAGGGTTGAAATTATCTTTCATCTCCCTCCCGCAAAATCATACACATCGGCCAGCGATGAGCACAAATGCGAGAAAAAGATAAAAGTAAGAGAAGAAGGTAATGTCAGCCAAATGGTTGATCAGACCATCTGAGCAACATGAAGAGTTTGTAAGTGATTGGAGAGAAGAAATATTATTGACAGAGGTACAATTAAAATTTTGAAATTACTGCTGTATGTGCTCGCCTTAACACATGCTCTACAAATAGTTATGAAACTAATTAAATTACAATACCAAAATAAGTATACCATTATAAAAATCAATATTGTACATAGTGAAAATTAAACACAAACATATGTTGTAAACAATGAAATATAAAACTGTTCTGTTCTATTCATATAAAGACATATGACGGTCAAAAAATATATGTAACTACTACAACTCTTTAGTGCAACGCAAAAAAAAAAATGAAATTTTGTAAATGGGAGTCTAAAGAGACCCGAGTGACGCAAGTCACTGGTGAAAAAAATGACTGGTTACAGCCTGACTAAGGTGGGATGGCAGGTATTGACAAACATAATCCTTGAAATGTAATTCAGCTATACTTCATGAACCTACGGTTAGTATTTCTGAAAACAAAATCTACTAATTTTAATACATTTGATATCAAAATAGCATTTTCTTAGAAGACGAAGTCAAACCTCCATGTGATTGAACCAAAAATGGTTGGAGCATGCTCGAGTGATTTGTTGACATGGGAGGATCCTCGATTTGATTGATGTAAAAATGGTAAAATGGTCGACCATGGTGGAATGTTGCACAAAGAAAATAGTCACAAATACTAAAATTGAATTGGTGGTAGTTAAATTTTGATCAAGCTGGTTTGTTCTTTGAAAATATACAATTATACTCTTTCAACAAACAAGTAATCATGGTCAGGTTGGACAATCTGCAGATTACGATTTCTCAGAGGTCGATGGCACATGAACTCATTCATCTCAATTATACAATGTAATATCCTCTTAGTTTGATTATATTACTATGTTGACATAATTTGATTGGGTTTTAGAAAAACAAAATATTTGACTAAGGAACAGTGATGAACCAGTAAGGTTGTTTGACAAACAATATGAAATAATTAATATAAGTAATTAAATTATGAAGTATTCAAAATGCACTTTTTGATTATAAACAAGAAACAATACAATTATCAAAGTATAAAATGAAAATGTACAATTGACATATGGGTATACTGGGGTGAATAAAAGAACAAAGTGAAGCTGTTGAAATTGAAGGAAAATATGTGATTGATTGAAATAAATTTCTTTTGATTAAAGAAAAAGGTAAGCACATGGTTAAACATGTGTGGTGTCGAATTCACCTGCAACCAGTCCAGAACTAAGTGTGTGTCCAAATAAATTTGTGGGAAACTTATTAGAGTTTACATGTTGAAATGGGTAAGCCAGAAGAACATATAATAATAAATTGGAAAAAGTTATTAACAGACTCAGAGAGGGTTAAATGTGTTCCAAAAAATCAGTGAAAACCTTTCGTTAAAATTTTGGTTGCAACAATGTAAAATAAAAACCTTAATGTAATAGCAATATCACCATTATAATTATCTTTACCATTAAAATAATCTACTCAAATTTCATCCTTCAAAAGCAAATACACCTATATTTTCCAAAACAAACAGGGTACGCAATTCAAATGAAGATCTACAGGGTTTCACGTAATAGAGCCAATGAAGGGTTCAGAGCACTCTATCCATTCTGGTCGTATAACATGACATTTTTCAAAAAGGACGAATTCCAGTATATTATATTCTAAGTACCATTAATTTAGAAAAACTTCTCTCGAACATGAATTATAAAATTTGTACATCCTAGTTCACAAAATATCAATTTTAAGTTAACACAATTATTTACAAAGATTCCTAAAATTTAACAAAAAAATTATTATGCTAAATCAAACTATTCCATTAAAAATTTGTTAAAATTAAAATAATTATCTTCTCCAAATCAGATACCACTACTGATTATCTTTGACAATATTGAGTTTAATGATATATCAAAATCTGTAATAAAATTAATACTAAAATCAAAATTTATTATGCACTAAACAATAATTAATTTAATAATTATTATAATTGAAGTTAATCTCATTTCACTACTAAATTGTGATGAAAAGCACTGTAATAGAAAACCAAACTATCTCAATAGAAAACCAAACTATCTCATAAAAAATGTAAACAAAACTAAATTTCAGAATTTTAAAATTAAAATATTAGGTATAACACTTTTCATTTATGCAAATAAAAATAATTAAATCATATTGACAATTAACAACTTTTCAAAGTAGAACTTTCTTTTTCAAAGTAGAACTATTGAGGCGACGCTGAATGCAAAATAATCATAGTTAAACGTTTCTTGAATTTTTTATTCTGATCACTAAGATTTATATAGCTTGCAGAACTTTGCTTTCGCGAACATTGGTACTGGCGAATGTTTTTATTCGAATCGAAGCAGCACACAAATCGTAGAAATGAACACAAAACGAGAATCGAAACTAGTTTTCGTGGTGCACATTCGTTAATTCTTCGTGTTTCACTGATCACTGAGATTTAGGTAACTTGTAGAACTTTGATTTCGCGATGGAGTACTCACTAGTTTCAAGGCACTTTAATTTTGAACGGAACTTTAATTTCTCAGCAAGTCGGGAGAACACAACACACAAGGAGAGTCGGCGGTGAGTGGGTGAGGGTAGGCCGGGAGTCTGGCTTCGTACGTCATGGCGCCGTGTTCCGTCAGCTTTCGTTTCTGAAGGAGACGTGGTTGACGAGAGTCGCTGCCGTTGCACGTTCGGTCGTCGCATCTTCTAAAAGGTAGACGGGCTTCTGTTCTGTCGGAGCTTGAACGTATACTGGTGTTTGCGGACATCAACTTTCGGTTCGGCTGGTGGATAGTTGGCTGGCTGGGCGGATGGTTCGCTGGTTGGGCTCCCGGTGATCTCAATTAAATTTTTTAACTTTAATTAATTGTTAGGGGAATTCCGACATCGGCATATCGCTGTCGACTTTTGAAATATTAAGATTGATTTAATAAAAAGAGGGCCAAAGGTTGTATTTATATTCTTTATTAATGATCACACCAGGAGCCCGTGAAGCACACGTCCTTGCGGTTTGAGAGTCGAAGCCAGAAGAGAGCGAGATTTCCCCCAATAGGGAGAACCTCAGCTAACATAGGGAAAAGTATAATGTGTAGGGATTTGTCAAGGCGGAGCACACACATGAAGTTTTAGGAGGGGTGCCAAAAGGGAATTCAAAGCGCGGGTGATAGGGAACTTTGGTCGTGGGAACGGTTGAGAAAAGCACATAGAGAATGCAGATTGTTAGCAATGTCAGCAAGAATTAAATGAGATAGTTTACAAAGGAATGGAAATGAAGGAAGTCAAAAGGGGTGGTTTTGTAAAAGGAGGTGGTAAGTTAAAGAGGGTTGAAATTATCTTTCATATATATATATATATATATATAAATTTTATTTAAAAAAATAAAACATACAAAAAAGTGACATCTTGGTCCAAAATTTTACTAAAATGCATTAAATTTAGAGAAATTTGACCATTTTTTCAAAATATTGGGAGGGGGGCCCCAATACAAGTTTCCGCCTATTTATAAGTCAAGAAAATATTTTCTGAAAACTGTATTTTTTGGCCATTTTATAAACAAATTAATGTGTTTAACTAACTGTCTTTACAGATTTTTGTCATTTGCAAATTAATGATTGTAAAAAAAAATATTTGAAAAAAAAAAATCAATCATTTCACTGGTCAAACTACTTTTTAAAAAATACTAAACAACATATAATCTATATATTATTAAACTTAAAAAACAAATTAAAGAGATATGGGTATTTAAACACATATTAACTATTCACTCCTAGTAATCTACTAAGTCAAAGAAATGGTTTTCTAACTACACATTTTTAATATTTCACAAATACAGCTTCGTAAAAGAAACGTTGTTTCTTTTTATATGTTGCCACACGGCAGTTAATAAATATTATTGAATGCTGTGGTTGCCGTCCGATGAAGCGGAGCGCTGTCACCACACTACTCCCCCCCGAGTCAAGTTGGCTGATCACTTGAGAAACGCACAACTGGGCGGGAAACTCTTCCGTAGCGGGTGACAGTGCTGCCAAAAGAACTTGGTGTGTCAAGTTCTTGCGCCGGATCATTCATGAGATACGCAGGTTTCAGTCTGTCCAGAGATATGTTGCTCTGTTTAGAGTTTATTTCAACAGTGAAATATTTCTCACTACGAGAAATAACCAAATATGGTCCGTGATATGGCTGTGTAAGGGGTCTTCGTACTGAATCAACGCGCACAAAGACGTATTTTGACGACGCCAAGTCACGATGAATGAACACTTTGACCGATCCATGACTCGAAGTTGGCACTGGTCTCAGCTGCTGCATCGACTCGCGTAAAGACTGGAGAAAGGCATGTCTTGTAGGAATGTTATCAACGGATGTATTCCTAAAAAACTCTCCAGGGAGCCTTAAGGTACAGCCATAAACCATGTCCGCAGGTGTAGCGGAAATGTCCTCCTTCAGACTTGAGCGTATTCCTAAAAGTATCAGGGGCAGAACTTGTGTCCATTTCTCTGTATTACAACACTTTATTGAAGCTTTTAACTGCCGATGGAAACGCTCAACAAGACCGTTGCTCTGGGGATGGTATGCAGTGGTACGAGACTTGTGGATCCCTAGGTACTGAGAAAGGCATTTCATGAGGTCACTCTCAAAATTACCTCCTCGGTCTGTAACTATGGTATCAGGCACTCCGAAGCGCGAAACCCATCCAGAAATAAATGTTTCAGCAATTGTTTCGGAAGTCTGATTTTCCAAAGGATATGCCTCCGGCCATCTTGTGTAGCGGTCTATGCATGTTAGAATATAACGCATTCCCTGCGATGGTGGCAAAAGTCCTACGATGTCCAAATGGACATGTGCAAAACGAACTTGGGGTAACGGAAGTGTTCCTAGTGGGGATTTGGTATGCCTGTGCACTTTGGACTTTTGACATGCAAGACAAGTCTTACACCAATCTTGACAGTCTTTTGCAATGGTTTTCCAAATATATCTTTGCTTAACTAATTTAGTTGTAGCTTTGATTCCAGGGTGCGATATGTTGTGGATGCTATCAAAAACCTGACGACGAAAATTTTCTGGTACATAAGGTCTAACAACATCAGTGGATACATCGCAAAAAATCTCGGACTTGGAATTCGGAAAGGTCAATGGTCTCAATTTAAGACCAGTATCGGACTCGAGAAGGGATTTTAGCTCCTCATCAGTCGTTTGTGCTTGAGACATATTATCAAAATCGATAAAACCCTCAACGTTAATTTCCGAAACCCTAGAAAAAGCATCAGCTACAGAATTTTGGCTACCGGCAATAAAGCGTATATCAGTTGTAAATTGGCTTATAAATTCTAAATGTCTACTCTGACGAGGCGAGTGTTTATCCCCGGATTGTGTTAATGCATATGTTAAAGGTTTGTGATCTGTGAAAACTGTAAAATTACGACCTTCAATCATATAGCGAAAATGTCGAATTGCTGAATAAATAGCAAGCAATTCTCTGTCAAACGTACAGTATTTTTGTTCAGGGGTTGTAAGCTTTCTCGAAAAGAAACCAAGTGGTTCAACTTTTTGATCAATATGCTGCTGGAGGACACCTCCGATAGCAATTGAAGAAGCATCGACCATAAGGGATAATTTTGCATCTAACCTGGGGTAGGCTAAAAGAGTAGCCTCAGAGATGATTTCTTTACAGGTCGAAAATGCCAATTTGGCGGAGTCTGTCCAAATAATTTGAGATTTGTCTTTCTTAGGTTTACCATTGATCAAATCATGTAAACAAATCTGCATTTCCGCAGCTTTCTTCATGAAACGATGGTAGAAATTTAACATAGCCAAAAAACGACGTAATGCGTCTACAGTTTCAGGAAATGGATAATTAACCAATGCTTCAACTTTCTCAGGAAGAGGGGAAACTCCCTCAGCAGAAATTTGAAAACCCAAAAAATACAACTTTTCCTGACCAAAAATGCATTTATCTAAATTAATTGAGATACCATACTCAGAAAGTTTCTGAAACACTTTAGCGAGGTCAGACTTATGAGTTTCACTATCATCTGAAGCAACTAAAATATCGTCTAGATATACAAAACAGCAATCAAGCTCTCGCAATACATTATCCATGAAACGCTGGAATGTTTGCGCAGCATTTCTTAACCCATAAGGCATGAAAACGTACTCAAATAAGCCAATAGGTGTAATAATTGCGGTTTTTTCAATATCTGCCGGTTCAATCGGAATTTGATGATATGCTTTAGTTAAATCAATTTTTGAAAATATGGTTTTTTCAGCTAGGTTATACGAAAAATCTTGTATGTTTGGCAATGGGTATCTATCTGCTAAAGAAATAGCATTAATACGGCGAAAATCACCACAAATGCGCCAAGAATTGTTCTTTTTTGGAACCATATGAATTGGACTGGACCATTGACATTTTTAATGGTCTAATTATTCCCTGTTGTAACAAAATTTTAAACTCCCTTTTCAAAATTATAAGTTTTTCTGGAGAAATACGTCTGACTTTTGAACAAACAGGTGCACCCTTTGTCTCAATACAGTGAGTTACATTATGGGTTTTAGGTTCAGCATTTAAGTCAGAAGTAAAAACTTTGGGAAATTTTTGTAGAATTTCAAAATATGGGGAATCTTTGGAAATTGGAGTTAACCCAATCGAAGGACCAGGAATTGAAACTCCTTTAGACGTAAGGGACGTTATATTATCAATAAGTAATCTATTTTTAATATCCAACAATAGCCCAAATCGTTCTAAAAAATCAGCTCCCAAAATAGGCTGTGAAGTATCGGCTATCACAAAAGCCCATGGGAAACATCTACGCAATCCTAAATCCAATTCAATATGCTTTTTGCCATAAGTCAAAATTCTGGAGCCATTTACAGCATAGAAACACAAGTCGTGCGGTTCTCGAACATTCGTTAATTTCTTTGGAAAACAACTAACAGCCGCGCCACTATCGACAAGAAATTGTAAACCGGACGTCTTGTCAAATATAAATAAGCGACTATGCAGTTGGCTGACATCCGTCGTCGCAGAAACAGATGAGCCGACTAGTTTTCCGACCACTGACAAGGTTTAATGCAATCTCTCGCCTTTTCAGCAAAGCGGTTGTGATACCAACATAGTTTGCCTTTCTTTAAAGTATCACCAGAAATATTTCTTTCACGAGAATTGAAACTTTTGGATCGCGAGTTTCGACCGCGTGGATTTCTAATACTACTCCGGGACAAGCGTTGCACTTCTTTCGACAATTCAGTGATTGAATTTTGCAAAGATTGTAAAGTTAAATCCTTATCCGAAATCTCGGAAACAGTTGGAGTATAGACAGTTACTTCATTAATTTTATCGGCAATCTGTGCTAAGTCAGTTAATTCATCCTTACACACAGACAAAATCTGCTGAATATTAGCGGGTAATCTTTGTAACCAAAGAGCACGTAAAATATCATCTCCAATTTTGTTTGCCGCTAAATTTTGCATTTCATGAAGTAAATGAGAGGGGCGTTGATCACCCAAATGTAAATCCTGCAAAAGTAATTTTAATCTGGAAGTTTCGGTTTGCGAATACTGCGTAATTATACGTTGCTTTAAAGCTTTATATTTATCCTTATCAGGAGGAGAACTGATAACATCTCTGACACATAATAAAACTTTCGAATCCAAAGCTGCAATAACACAATGGAATTTAGTCGAATCCTCGGATATTCCCGACACGAAAAATTGGGATTCAATTTGTGAAAACCATAGTTCAGGGTCGGTATGCCAAAACGGCGGTGCTTTAAATGCTACACGTGCCAATTCTGCATTGACAACGCCAGTTTCTTTCGAATCAGTTTGAGACATTTTTCATAAACTTCACAAGAAAAGAAAGTAAATATAAAACTTGCTACCGACACTTGCAGTCCAGGAAAAAAACTTGCGGATACAGTTCACAACTATTCCAGCATCTTGACACGTAGATATCTCAGAATGCGATGGGTCACCAGAATATGGGTATTTAAACACATATTAACTATTCACTCCTAGTAATCTACTAAGTCAAAGAAATGGTTTTCTAACTACACATTTTTAATATTTCACAAATACAGCTTCGTAAAAGAAACGTTGTTTCTTTTTATATGTTGCCACACGGCAGTTAACAAATATTATTGAATGCTGTGGTTGCCGTCCGATGAAGCGGAAATGCTGTGGTTGCCGTCCGATGAAGCTGAGCGCTGTCACCACAGAGATATGTTTGAAAATACACTATAACAAATTTGGAGCAGCTTCTTCAAAATAAACGAGAATCAATTTAAATTTAACCAAACATGACTCACCGAGAAAACTGAGTTCACAGGTAAGTCAATTTTCGTAACAAGGCTTAACATTGATTCGGAAAAATAATTCGTTGTACTTAAAATAGAAATATAATTTTGGTGACGTTCGATTAAATAAAATTATCATTTTTTAAACCAATAAACTATTTTTAATAATACATGGTTCATACATAATTTCAAAAGTAAAAATTAAGTAGTTCTTAAGGACTTTTTAAGGACCTCTCAATAATTTTTAAGGACCTAGTATATTTTTTGGTGCCGTAGGCGGAGAATCGTAATTTTTTGGTGCAAAATTGGTGCAGAATCGCATGTAAATGTGCTTTCGTAGCAAGTTGACACAGGATACCACTTCCGGCAAACTCTGGCGCAGAAATGTTAAAGATGCTACATTCTTGTGAATTTCCCCGATTTTCTAGAATGAGTATCGATTTCTCACAAAACAACAAACGAGCGGTGATTTTCTAACGATGAAATGTCATGTATGATAATGAAATACCATTGACTAAAACATCGGATAAAAGAGATCAAAAGTGTACTTTTTTCTGTCACTAAATCCGTCTATTGACGCCTTTCTCACCTTGCCGATTTACACTTGTGTATAACGGTCAAAAGTGTGGACAAGATCAACGTAAAATCCGGAATTCTACAATCCTATATTTTTAATGCACCCGGAATTCTGGGTTCCGAAAATTTTAAAAACTTGAAATTACGGGTTAGATATGAAAAAATACCTCCCATGTGAATTAGTAAAAAAACAAAGCTCATGCTTGACAAAAATTAAGAACCTTAGTTGAAAATTAAGGACTTAAAGGGCCCTTAATTAAGGACCTACCTAAATTAAGTACTTCTTAAGGACTGTGCGAACCATCTAATAATGTGTCCCATACCCTTCCCCCAAAATAAAGTTACATTAAAGCCTACCTCTGTCAATGATGGCGTCATGATACTCGTGTACATCAGGAGAGGATGCCAGTGAGAGGTGTACATCTGAAGAAATAGAAAAAGCTCTTTAGTACACAAAACACACAATTAATCATCTTAATATAAATATTAAGAACAAATATGAACAACAGCATTTTAATTTTGGTTGTGACAAATATACTGAACAGGTTCCCATTTTAAATCTTGTCCTTAATGTGCAGTAACTATTATTTACATACTTTATGTGACAAATTTAAAATAACTGAGAATAGTGTAATTTTTTTTAGAGAACTGAATAAAACCATACTAGTTTTAGCACTACTAGAATTGTGAATGCATAGAGAAAATAAAAAAAAAATTCATGTCTTCAGTGGTTACGCAAAAAAGTTAAATGAGAAGGGTACTTTATAAGGGCCCTTATGGACATGAAACAAAAATAAGGAATTTCTAAAAACTTTACAAACCCTGCTATTTAACATCAAACCTTTTTAATTCACTTATGCATCTAACAAGTGACATTATTAAAAATATATATATATATATTTTTTTTTTTTTACAGGTTACTGCAGTCATGGTTTCTGAACTATTCCGAACGTTAACAGGTAGCAGGTCATGACTGTTAACTATAAATTGTAATTTAAAAAAAAACATATAAGTTAATACAAATACAAATAATGTCGACCAACTACAGGCTCTAGGCCCAGCAAGGTTGGTCCTGTCAATCTATCATCCTCACGATTCCCCAATGCAGATCCAATTGTTTTTTAATGACATATAGGTTTTACACAAAAAAATTATAATTATTGACGATTAAGCAATAATGGTGATAAGTTATAATGACAATTCGTTAGAAATGACAGATAAATTTAATAGGGTGAAAGTATTGTCATCATAGTGGATCCCAAGTGAAAATTTAACAATACTGAAAAGTTTTTTCTCATAATAATCTATATATATATATCACTATGTATGGATGAAAGGGGGCTTCCCATACCCAAACATTCCCTGTGTCTATAATAAATACTCTTAAACACAAAAGTAGTTTGCCAGAGGCAAGCCTTTAAGTCTTTTAATAAGGCAAGTTGCGTCTATAAGACACATTTTTATCTTACCCTTTATTTTTTTTATAATCCGGTAAGCTAAGAACCGAACCAATATGACATTTGGAAATGAGTTAAAACAGATTTACAAGGTTTGCGAATACAACAGAGTTAAAAGTATGTAAGTAGCAATATACAAACGTTATCATTTGATGTGCTGTCATTTCCTATGTGTGGTTCTAAAGGTGCACCAAACTCTTGTTCTGAGCAGTTGAAATGGGCTTGCATACTCTTGACCACCTCAGGAAACACCAGTCGTTGGATGTTGTATGCATCATTGTGTATAATTTTCTTAGGAATTTCACAGCCTCGAGCTACAAATCAGTAAATAAGCTAAAATTAATATAAAATAAAATGTCAGCCATTTGTTTTAATGTTTCTTTTATTTTAGGCTTTGCAGAATTTCACTTCTTTTCTAGTGATTTTTTTTTGTGCTTTATATAGGATATATACAGACGAGATTGACCAAAAAGAAAAAAAGCTGAAAACAAAAATCCGAGTAAATTATATGCAAGGCGCACAAAATAGCTCAAAACAAAAATTGGAGGGAATTATTTATGAAAGACGTTTCAAGTAATAACATTCAAGAGTTTTACAAACCTAATATAAGTACTACATTGGAGAAACAATGATTTACCGTATATACTCGTGTATAAGCCGAGAAATTTAAGTCAAAATGTTCATCAAAAAGTAGGGGGGTCGGCTTATACGCGGGTCATTAAAATTTCTAATATAATTTGCCTAAAATGGGAAAAGGAGAGAAGTAGAAATTAGTGGATTCTTCTGAAACGCGCCGACACATTTCCGAGATCGAGAATGTGCGTCACGTGATGACTGAAGACCGTTCTGCATATCGCGGCGTAATCGTGACGCAAAATTTAACTAATCACATAAATAATCAGTTTAACTTAATAAAAAGTATATATTTTGATAAATATTTAATTGGTTTGTAGAATTTATGAAGCTAGTAAACGCTACTTTAATAGAATTTTGGATGAAAGACTAAGAAGTTGACATCGTTCGTAGCGAATGACACCACTTTAAAGTCAATGTCTTTCTTGCTCGATTGCAATAATTAAACAAAATTTATTTCCCCAATGCAGATTTTATTCCTTGATAATATTATGTACAGATATTAATAGTTGTTTTATTAATATTTTGGATGGAATTGGCTTTAAAGCGATAAAATCAGGGTTGCTAATCGGCGAATTCAAGTTCTACTTTCAAGTCATTTATCTCGTAATTAAAAACTAAATATTTTAATAAGAAGTAATATTCATCCATAAAGTAGTAGTATTTCCTTCCGAGATGGATAAAAAAATGCTCACCCGTATTTAATAGCGACAGTAGTCAACGATGTAGACAGAAAATAGTTGATGTTTTCTAAGTTTTTAAATCTTTACAAAACGATGTTAAGGATTATAAATTGCACATTTTGGTATTTAAGTTTGTGGTTTAAAATATTTTAATTGATAATAAGGGAGATTTAATTTAAGAAGTCCGATGGAGGATTGAAAGTCACCAGAACAACGCGAGTGGTACATACTTTTAAGCCCGATGAATCGTCACAAACTTCGAGGAAGGCCGTTTCTCCAGCCACTTTCTTTAAACTTTTAATTTCTAGGCTTAAATATTTATTTTTCTAATTAAAATTTCACTCTTTTGCCGGATTTGCCGATTTTAATCGGAATTTTTTCATGTACGAAAATACAACTAGGCTTATACACGAGTTTCCGATTTTGGACAAAAAATCGTCCTAAAATTAGGGGGTCGGCTTATACGCGAGTATATACGGTAATTAACATATTTAAAATAAAACAAACTTGGAAACATTACGATTTTTCTATATTATATTACATATATGATAATGTAAATGGCTGCTTAACCAGCTAATTTTCTTTTATCTCTATAGCCTTTGCTTAGAGCTGTCGCTCACCAATCGATAATTTTTTTTCTTTGTAGGAATAAGTGCAAAAGTCCAAATCAGAAAAAAAGTGGAAAGGTCTGGTTCTTACATCAACACCTTCAGTTGATGTCAAATATTAAAATAACTGTCTTAATTAAAAAAAAAACTCTCATAAATGTTCAAAATTTTTAAATCTATTTTCCATTTACTACCAATTTGCCAGATATGCAAATTCAAATGTATACTTTGTTTACAAAACACATTAAATTTTAGCAATAAAACAGTTTAACAGCATTTTCAGGAAATAAACATATAACAATATATATATATATATGCGTTCCATACGTAATGCGACCAATTTTTTCCTGAAGCGACTATACACTGCAGCGCCCACTAATCTGCTGGGCTAAGTGGAGGGGGTTATTAGCTTCATAACGCACCCATTCTCAGTCAGCTCCAAGCTGCCGGAAAGTCAGGGCGTGTGTTCTCTGAAGCCCGTTTTGAGCATTTTCGTTAAACTTGAGTGATAGCTTGTCCAAATCACAAATTCACAGATGGCACAAGTCGTTCAAGGAGGCATGATCAAGTCCAGGATCAAAACCATGCTCATTGTCTTTGATGTCAAAGGCATTGTCCACCACGAATTCGTGCCTACCGGGACCACTGTGAACACAGCTTTTTACTTGGAAGGGCTCAAAAGGAGGGTCGCGCACTGCCGAAGTGACATCAAGGACGTATGGAAACTTCATCATGAACACGCCAAGCCACAGCGCCTTCATTGTCAACGATTTCCTGGCCAGGAACCATACCCCACTGGTTTCCCAGCCTCCCTAAAGTCCTGAAATTTGTTTAGTTTCCTCGCTTAATAGGAATCCTGAAAGTCAAGGGGTGCGTTGGATACGATACATTGGGATACGATTGAAAACATCCAGGCTCATGTTACATCGGCTCTAAAAGACCTCCAGGAGAAGGCCTTCCAGGTCTGGAAACACCGCCTCCATAAATGTATCAATGCAGGAGAGTGCTATTTTGAAGATTTTTAACTAATTGTACGAATATATTCAATAAATGATTTTTTATGAATTTGGTCACATTACTTATGGAACACACCATGTATATATATATATGTATATATATAAATAAGAGAACTTATATCATCTAAATAACAGAATTTTTTAAAGTTTTGTTGCTTTAGGGTTCTTGAAGCTATCTTGGCAGTTAAAACAGAAAATGTATGTAAAAGGAAAAATATTCAAGGAAGTACTGTACAATTTTATAAGCTAATCATTTAACCACACAAAATGGTTTAAATACGTTCACTGTATCGGTAATCTGTACAAATGAGAAGTTATGGGTTTATAAAGGCATTGTAGATATTTTGGTAACGTTTAATTTACTTGTCAAGAAACAAATCTGCCTACCTGAATGACAAGTTTTAAACTTTGGATAAAGATGATGCGAGAAACCAAGAATATGAATGACTTCATGCATTATGATCTGTAAAAAATATATATAAATACATAAGAACAACATATAATTAAACATACCTAATTATTCGATGTTACAATAAACAGGGTTGCAAAATTAAGATTAAAAATCCCTGACTATTACAGGTTTCCAAAGGGTTTTTAAGAAACTCCAGAATGAGAAATTATGTGAAAAGAATTTAAAAAAAAAAATTACGTAGAGGCCAATAAAAAGGAAGTGCTTGCAAATAATAATCTATCAAAGAAAAAAAAATTAGACATTATCATTTTTACAAATTTATATTTTTATAACAAAAAGAAAATTTCGTCAATAGCAAGGAAAGGAATATGGCAAGGCATTTTCAGCTAAAATTTTTAGAAAAATTCTCTAACTTTCCAGAAATGTTGAGAATTTTATAATTTTCTCTGCCTTTTTATATCATTTTCCATGACAATTTCTGGTTTTTCCTGTTATTCAGGAGCGTGGAACCCTGATAGAGAATAATAAGCTTCCCTAATTTTCAGAATAACATAAATTGACAGTAAAGGCGACTAATTATGTAGTTTGATAACTTTTCTGTGAAAAAAAAAAACATAGTAATTTATATTTCTGCTTTAGATGTATAGGAATTAACTTATGGTCATTGAGAGGTTTGGGGAAAATTTAAATGTATGTTAATGCGAGTTAAAATTAAAACTCAATGAGAGTAAAATATTAATCTCAATGTGAGTTAAATATTAAACTCAATGAGAGTTCAAAATAATCTCAATACGAGTTAAATATTAAACTCAATGCGAGTTAAATATTAAACTTAATGACAGTTAAATCTTAAACTCAATGCAGTTACATATTAAACTCAATGTAGTTAAATATTAAACTCAATGTATGTTAAATATTAAACTTAATATGAGTTAAATATTATACTCAATATGAGTTAAATATTAAACTCAATACGAGTTAAATATTAAACTCAATATGAGTTAAATATTAAATTCAATACGAGTTAAATATTAAACTCAGTACGAGTTAAATATTAAACTCAAAGCAAGTTAAATATTAAATTCAATGTGAGTCATTTTTACTTTTTATTGCCCTATTATAAAATATAAAGTAATTAATAGTTTACAGGTAAAAAAAAACTGTCAAGTTGTATTTTATTTGTTTTGAAGGCTGTCAAGTCCAATTTTTTTATTTGGTAAGGGAATAACATGTCTTAAAAACCAATAAGACTATAGAAAACAAATAATACAAGGCAATGATGTATTTTACATATGAGACATGTCAACAAAGCAAGCTTCAAAATTGAAGATTACAAAAGTGGAGCACACATTATTTGATTTTGATTGTTTAAATATTGCTCAAAAATAATTCAAATGGTTTTTTTTCTAAAAATTTCTATGGGATCTTATAATTAGCAGAGTAATCTACCTAGAAAATGCATATGAATTAAAAAAAAATTTAATTTGTCAATATTGGGTAATGTTCAGAACAATTCTTTTTAACTACTTACATACATACATAAGTTTATGCTGCTTTTTTACACTTTTAAATAGCTTTTCAGAAGTTTGTTCTTAAATACCACACTTTAAAAAAAAATTACTCAGTCGACAAAAACAAACTTTGAGATCAATCTCGCACTAGAACACATATGAAACAATATTCATTCAAGTTAAGAATATAAAGAACATAAAATACATTACATTAAAATAGTGACTAGCTCTGAACAATTTCTTAGCAAATTTTGAAGGGCACATATTAAGCAGTCCCGCAACAGGCCGGTTTTCATTGTCTAATCTGCAGTAAGATCCATAAGCTTGAACATCCTGCAAAATATAACAATAAGCTTTATATATGAATTAGCTTTTTGAATAGGTTTAGTATGAGTCAATTAACAGTGTTTAATTAAGTGCTGTACCAAAATACTTAAAGAAATCCCAAATATTAAAATATTAGCACCCCTTTAAATCGATAAAATATAAACCTTATTAAATTGAAAAAAATTTGACTAAAATATACCTTCAAGAGTAAAAATCGTAAGTTAAACAAGCATAAAAATCTAATATAACCCAATAGGAAAAATTTAGGAAAGCCAAATGAAGAATCCAATATACTAAAAAAAAAAGCAATGTGCCATAAAATATAAAAAAAAGTTGCGTATGATTTAATGACTAATACATCAGAATTCCAATTATCCAAATCAATTTGTTAGTTTGTTTAATTAACGTCGCACTAGAGCTGCACAGTGGGCTATTGGCGACGATTCGGGGCCTATCTCGAAGGAAAGACTCGGGAACAATTCCTCGTATTTTTGAACCATGGTCAGATGACGAGGACAACACCTGAGCTGGCACCCGACGCAACCTCAATAGGCGTCAGCACATTGGACCCCGATCCGATTTATCATGCACCAGTCCCGTATACACGCCAGTATAATTTGTTGGATGTTCTGGACGACTTTCTAGTTGGTTGGTTGTATGGGGTTTAATGGCGCAAGGGCCAAATGTGGCCAAGCTGCGCCAAACTCTAGATGTTTCAAACCAACATTAAAATTCTAAAAATTTACACATAAACAAAATAAATTTCAAATCAAAGGCAAAAATCCTGTGTAATTTAAAAAGATAAATAGTGATGGATGATGTGGATGATTCAATAAATAGGACAATGAGGGAGATGAAGTGTTAAAAAAGCGATTATATACAAGTCTAAGACGAGGACAAGAAGTTAAAATATGACCTATGGACAGAGGTTGTTGGCAATGATGACACAGCGGGGCGGTTTCGTTGAGCAATAGGTGCATATGCGTTGCTCTTGAATGACCTATGCGGAGACGTGTCAATAAGACATCACATCGTCGACATGGCAAGGACGGTAGGAACGGGATGCTGGGAAATACAGAGGCTAATTTATTAGCCGTCTGTAACCTCCAGCCATCGCTCCAGTCCTTCCGTACAAGGTCTCGCAAAACATTGCGTAGGTCGTCATATGGGATTCTGATATTAAGCTGGGATGTGGCATTTTTGGCAGCATCATCTGCCACTTCATTACCAGTTATGCCTACATGCCCAGGAATCCAGCACAATATGACGCCATAGCCCCGTCGGATAAGTTTGTTATAGATATTTAAAACATCAGAAGCCAGAGGATGGTTAATGGTATCTGATGAGAGAGATTCTAATATACTCCGAGAATCCGTATAAATAATGAAATTACCAACATTCTGATAAGAAATGAACTTGAGGGCTTTGTACAAAGCTAAAAATTCGGATGTAAAAATAGAAATAAAATATGGTAATGAATAGCTTAAAATCTCTGAACCGCATACAAAGGCACAACCGACATGATTGTTGGATTTTGATCCATCGGTGTATACGGCAGTGTGAGAATTAAAATTATGACGATGATAGTTAAAAATTTGATTATAAATAACTGGACTAGTCATTGATTTTCCATGTCCACCAAACAAGTTTAAAATTGAAAGATTTGAAGTCTTCCAAGGTACCAGGTCGAAGAGGGAACGTTCGGCAACTTCAATTGAATGAAGGACAGTGCCACTCAGGGTTTCTCTCATTCGCATCCCAATAGATGGAATACAAGATGCTCGATTCCTGAAAAGGACATCTCGAGATCTGTCCAGAAGGCAATTCTGCAATGGATGGTCAGGATGTGACAAAATGCGATAATAAAAACGCAGAGACAACAAACTGCGTGTGGAGGCCAATGGTAATTCATTGCACACAACATAAAGGCTTTCAACGGGTGATGTGCGAAAAGCTCCAGAGCAGATTCTTAGTGCTGAATGATGTATCGTATCGAGCTTACGCAGCACAGATGGACGAGCTGAACCATAAACAGCACAGCCATATTCCAATCTGGAGCGAATTACGGCTCGATAGATATTCAGCATAGTGAATCGCTCTGCTCCCCAAAATGTATTAGATAGAACTTTTAACAAATTGAGCTTTTTCATGCATGACACCCGCAAATGCTTAATGTGAGGCAAAAATGTAAGCTTCTTGTCAAAAATGACTCCTAGAAACCTTGCTTCGTCTACTACTGCAATCCTATTACCAGCCAGAAAAATGTCTGGGTCAGGATGCAGATTCCGTAGACGGCAAAAGTGAACGCAGGATGTTTTTTGGACAGAGAAGTTGAAACCATTTTCTGCACTCCACTTAGTCAACCTTGAAACGGTTGACTGCAGTTGTCGTTCGACAAATCGCATATCCTTTCCCTGGCAAAAAATGCTCAGGTCATCGACATATAAATTGCCCTGGACAGAAGGAGGCAACTGATTCAGGATATCGTTGATCTTAATAGCGAATAGAGTAACGCTGAGTACGCTACCCTGAGGAACGCCCTCTTCTTGGATAAAAGTATCCGAAAATGCTGAGCCAATGCGGACGCTGAATTCTCACAATGCCAAAAAGTTCTTAATAAATATCGGTAGATGTCCTCGAAACCCAAGGGAATACAGATCTCGGAGTATACCATATCGCCATGTCCGATCGTACGCCTTCTCCATATCGAAGAAAATAGCCACGAGATGGTTTCGGCGCAGAAAGGCATGGCGTATTTGAGTTTCGAGGTACAGGATATTGTCTACCGTAGAGCGGCCGACCCTAAATCCGCTTTGAAATGGTGTTAGAGCGTTGGTAGTCTCTAACATATGAACAAGGCGAGAATTAACCATCTTTTCTAAAAGCTTGCACAGGCAGCTGGTCAGTGCAATAGGCCGATAGTTATTTGGATCTTTAGAATCTTTTCCGGGTTTAGGAAAAGGAATAACTATGGCACGTCGCCAAGTCAAAGGAAAAGCATGTTCTTCCCATATGCGGTTGTAAAGGCGCAATAAATTCCTCAGAGAGTGACTAGACAGATGTTTGAGCAATATGTAAGTGATGCCATCAGGACCCGGGGCTGTCATCCGAGTCTTCTGAAGGCATCGCGTCAACTCCCTTTCAGTAAAACTACAATTATAGTCAAGTTCGGCATCTCTATCAGAAGAAAAATTAACTGCATGGGACTCTGCGCGGTGTTTGATGCGCTGAAAATTGCCAGGATATGTGGTAGAACTGGACACGGCAGAAATGCTCTCGTAATAGAATTTGCGATCTCTGCCGTGTCAGTAACCAACTGGCCATTTTCTTCCACGAACGAGATGGAATGTGTGGAATATAGTCCCATGGCTTTCCGAACTTTGATCCATAATTGTTTTGAGGAAATGGCAGATGTTATGCCAGAAACATACTTTTCCCATGATTCTCTTTGGCTTTGACGACGTATTCGTCGCGCATTGGCTTTTGCGAATTTGAACTTAGTCAAATTTTCGGAAGTGGGATACCTACGAAACATATCCCAGGCCTTTTTTCTCTTTTTGTGGGCAATCTTGCATGCTTGATTCCACCACGGTTTCGGTTGTTTAGGTAGCTTTGACGAGACAGGAATAGAAATGCGAGCAGCATCCATTATGGCTGTAGTGACAGATTCTACACATTGATTAATGTCGTCCTGGTTCACCATGTCGTCTGACAAATATGCAGCAGAAGCAAACAAATCCCAATTCGCCGCCTCGAATTTAAATCGAGGAAGGAGGGACACAGGGGTTGTAGCATTCCCTGGAAATGTAATAAACAAGGGGAAATGATCGCTGTGAAATGGATCATTTCCCACATGAAACGTCAGGGGAGAAAACAGAGATGGTGAACATAGGACAAGATCAATGGAATGGAAAGTCCTCGATGGGGCGTGGAAGTATGTTGATTGCCCATTATTGAGTACACAAAGATTTTGATCGTGTATCAATTTCTCAATTTGACTTCCACGACGATTTATGTCTGGGCTTCCCCAAAGAGGATTGTGCCCATTAAAATCGCCACATAAGACATAGGGAGCTGGTAGCTGATCACATAACCTGTCTAGATCTGCTTGTTGAATAATATCATTTGGCGGTAGATAAATAGAGCACACTGTAATGAGAGTTTTTACAGTGACCCTAACTGCGATAGCTTGCAGGTTTGTTGAGAGATCCAGTGGGGTGAAAGGAGAGCTATTAGATATTAATATAGCAACTCCACCACTGGCTCTATCTCCGCTAATATAATCCTTTCTAAGGGGAGTATACCCTTTAACAAGAGAACTTTGTGTTGGTTTTAGCAGAGTCTCTTGTAGACAAAAGCAGATTGGATGGTATTCGTCAATTAGATGTTTAATGTCAACTGAATTGTGGTGAAAACCGCGGCAATTCCACGAAGAGACACAGGCCATTATGGGAAGGTAATTGGAGTGGAGAGCTGCTTCGTAGGTTTAATTTTTGGTTGGAGGTTTCCTGGCGTCTCCATGCCAGGTTCAACATCCATCTCAGTACCCTCGGAAGAGTCGGATGGAATGTTGTGAGGTATAGGGGTTCTGGGTTTCTTTGGTTTTTTGCTGTTTTCGGATTGTTCTTTTTTATTTTTAAGAGATTTATTGAGGGCTGTAAGAGGGGAGATTACTTCAACTGCAGTATTTTTGTTATTTTTAGTGGTTGTACCTTTGGAAAAAAGAGGTTTGGGTTGAGTTTTAGTATTAGTTTGACAACTATTGCTTGTTAACGGTTGATCTATGGATATTTCGCATTGAATTGCGATAGAGGAAGTGGATTTTTTGGTTGCAGCTGCATATGAAAGGTTAGGTTTCGGTAGAGATATGGAGACTTGCTTTTTAGCATCCAAGTACGAGAGCTTCTGGGTTGTTCTCACAACCTGAATTTCTTTTTCCTCCTTCCACTTTGGGCAGATGCGAGTTGGCAGAATGCTCACCCTCGCAATTTGTGCATTTTAGTGGAAGGGTACAGGTCTCGTAGGAATGGCCAACATTGGAGCATCTCGAGCAAGTCTCTACTCCTCTACATGTATTTACGGAATGGCCGAACCTTTGACACTTAAAGCAGCGCAAAGGATTCGGAATGTAGGGTCGGACTGGGCAGTTAAGATACCCAGCTTTAATGTTTGAAGGTAAATCAGGACTATTGAATGTAAGTATTAAATGTTTAGTTTGGATGATAGAGCTATCTCTCTTCATTGTTATCCTATGGACATTAGTCACTCCTTGAGATGCGAGCTCGGATACGATCTCGCTCTCAGGAACGGCTAAGAGGTTCGATTCGGAGATAACACCTCTACATGAGTTTAAGCTATTGTGGGGGGATACATTGATGGTTATATTGCCCATTTTATTAGCAGAAAGTAGGTTTTTAGATTGAGCAGTTGAAGTAGTTTCAATTAAGTAATCGCCAGATCTGAGTTTTTTTTACAGTTTTAGGGTTTCCGCAGATTCCTTGAAGTCCTTTTTGGATAAAAAACGGAGACATAGTTCCAAGGATTTTTTCAGGGGAAGTAATAATGAGAAATTTTGCACTTAGTATAGGTAAAGATTGTTTGTCATTTGTCGGTTGATTAATATTAGAAATGGTAGCACTGGATGGGGTCGCCGGATACAAAGCCTCCGGCAGGGCATGGGGTTTGGGATCCATATGAGGTTTGGGTGTTCATCCCGGTTCAGCCCCGCCCACCACCGAGCCCTACAAGGGGAGGCAGCGCCACACTGCCACGGGGGTAAAACCGGGGTATAGTGCTACAGTTTCGAAGCGCGGACCCACAAGGGCACTCCTAGCTGCAGTACTAGCCCTTAAATGCCAAATAACAGTGGTATCCAGCACGCCAGGGGAGAAATTCACCTGGCGTACTGAACCACAGTGATATTAGGCGAGCCGGTTGACCAAAAGCGGGCTCACTCCTGGCCTCTCGTTTACGTCGAAGCATGGACCAAAGGGAACGCAACGACGTCTCTAGGAAACAAAACCCCGTCCTAAAACGAGACGTCGCAGGATCCCCAGGACTCCACTTTCCTACGATACGAGTTACCGCACACGGCAAACGTGCAGGTCAGATAATCTGACAGAAACCAATATAAACTGTCAGAATTAATACAAAAAGTGAAACAACTAAATTGAACCCACGAAACAATACTGAAATATAAATAAGGAAAACCCAACAATCATAAACAAAGGAATAAATGAATGTTATAACAAAATACAACAACTAAAAATCGTGCACATGGTAGGGCCTTAACTAAAAAGGAAAGAACGAAAAAAGCTAAGACCCAGCTAGGGTACCTCGGGGTTGCCAAGCCCGTACTCACAAGATGTGAGCCCCCTGAGGGGACGACTTTCTAGTATTTTTGTAGCGAAGCTGGCAACCTTCCGATCGCAAGATCACTACTTTTTTACTTTTCTTTGTCAAGTCCATCGCACGGATTCGAACTACCAATCCTCTGATTAGTAGCTGAACGCCTTATCCACTGAGCAACTGGGGCTCCCAAATCAATTTGGACCAGACCCCGGAATATAATTTTTTTTTCCTGCTTAAGGGTTTGCTAATAGCTTATCACTACATACATCTAACTTACGGACCTGACTTAAAATTCTACAGCCACCCATTAGTTGCCGTAAAAGAAGACAAACCGTTAATTTTCTCCGTAAAAAGCTTCGAATTTTTACAAATAATCAGACCAGAAAGAGGATTCGCTATTAAGAAACTTTTAAAATGCGTATTTTGCTCTTTTTTTAAAGCGATCCAAACAATTAAGGATCTGGATAATTGGAATCCAACTATAATTGAAGTTCTACTGCATTGGGAATTCCATAGAATAATGTTTGACAATAATTCGGGATCCAAGCTGAAAATGAAAGACCAATGATTTTTTATTAAGGACATACCAAAATCAAGTCTGTTTTAAGAACTTTTAACCCACGCTATTATAGCAATCGTAAAGTTACTTTCATTGTTTCGAAGTCTTAATATTTTTTCCTAGGCATGCACTTTGATTGGTTTGTTTGTTTAATTAACATCGCACTAGAGCTGCACAGTGGGCTATTGGCGACGATTCGGGGCCTATCTCGAAGGAAAGACCAAGGAACGATGCCTCGTATTTTTTAACCATGGTCAGATGACGTGGACAACACCTGAGCTGGCACCTGACGCAACCTCAATAGGCGTCAGGACATTGGACCTCGATCAGATTTATCGTGCACCAGTCCCGTATACACGTCAGTATAATTTGTTGGATGTTCTGGACGACTTTCTAGTATTTTTGTAGCGATGCTGGCAACCCTCCGATCGCAAGATCACTACTTTTTTACTTTTCTTTGTCAAGTCCATCGCACGGATTCGAACCACCAATCCTCTGATAAGTAGCTGAATGCCTTATCCACTGAGCAACTGGGGCTCTGCATGCACTTTGATATTTTTACTAAAATTTTAATTCGTTGTAAAGGAGAATAGCTATTAAGTTATACCTAAAAGAAATTGGATTTGAATAATATTGTAAAATGGAGTATTTTTATGAGAGTTTAAAAGTGGATGCATTGATGGAAAAACTGGAGTTCTCTGGACGTGATATCACGTCCATGAGCGTCTGAGGATTAACCCTTTGCACTCCGAAGGCGCCAACATAACGACCAGTTCTTTTGTTTCCCCGTTTTTTAAAATAAACGAGAACAGCAGGATATTGTATTTAGAACATCAATCTTTTTTTGCAACTTGTTCTCTTGCAAATACAAAACAGATTAGGATTTTTTCCCTTAAAAGTATAAAAAAAATCTGTGGAAAAAAACGTAAAGAGGAATAACTGTTCCATAGAAAGAACACAAATCGCAATGTGTTTGCGGAGTGCAAAGGGTTAAAGGAACTTGCCAATCTTTTACTGGTAATATGATATAGGGATGAGTGATATTAGAATAACAGTTAAAATATATCATTATTTCATTCATATATAATTCAGAGGATTAAAGACTGTAAAGAAATCTAATAATGTTTGACTTCATCTAAAGAAAAAAATAAAGAAAATTTCATTTTTATTTTCACTATTCCAATTGGACAAATATTCTGCATTAATTTTAAGATAATAGGTTGAAAGCAATAACTAGATAGTTAGATAAGCCATTGTTTAACATATTATAACAGATAGCAATGTAAATGTCATGGACAAGTCTTACGCTTTCTGTACACCAAGAAGTAGTTCTACTAATTACAAAGAGAATGAAGTTGCCTTCCTGGAGGCCTTGGCCTTCCTTTAACACTTGAAATGGATTCATATCAGTATAGTTGTACACCTCCAGTTTATTCAAATATGCATCTGGAATCTTAAAAGTGAAAACGAATAAAATCAGAATAAAAACAACATCTTAAGCAATTTATTTATCTTATGTAAAAATTAAAAAAAAACTCTTACAATTTTGCTGAAAAAATTTATTAGTAAATTCGGAAATAAATAAACATTAACATTCAGCATACTGTTAATTGTTATGAAAACATTTACATTGTTAGTTATTTGAAATTGTTTATTTACTCACAACTAAATGTGGGTGAATAGACAGTTTAAAAAAATATTAGTATTTGTTTTTTTATTGTGTTCCAACAACTGAAAAAAAAAAGTTATACAATGTGAAATTTCAATTTATAATTCACACTTATTTTAATTATTTTAACATATAACCTCAAAGTTCTTTTAATGTGATTGAAGTTCTATTTAAACAACTGAAAAGAACCATACAGTAAAAAATGCTTACTGTTCGTCTCGTTTATTTTAATATACAACTTTAAAGTGGTGTAAAACAATGTCGTAGCATCTCAAGTACTCAAAGAAATACATTGGTGGCAATAACAATTAATAAAGTCATGTTTTCCTTCCTTTGATTAGTTAGTTGGTTAATTAAAATCACACTAGCACTGCACAGTGTGCTATTGTCATTTTTTTCCTTTGAAATATCTCAGATTAATACAAATGGTAATCAAGAGTCAAGACCACACAAATTTTGAGTTGTATCAACGTACCAATACAACGTTGCTAACAATTTCTTTTTAAATATCTATATAATATGCAATTTTATTGGAATTACAAGTTAAAGTGCAAATTTACAGTAATTTTTAAGTGAAAGTATGGGAAAACAAAACTCACAATATAGTCAGTCAGTTTTGTAGAACAAAATTCAGGTCCAGATTTTAACCGAGAGCATCTGCAATGAAGAGATTGGAACACATTCAAATATGTTAAGAAGTGCTCAAATGTAAAATATAAGCAGCAACATTTAAATTGCAAAACCAATTGAGTAACTAAAATCTGTCCCAAAAGTTTCTGCACAAGCGCAAAAAGTATTGCAGCAAAGAGATTAGGATCATTGATACACTTTTTTTTTTAACTGTTGGAAAAAACACTTAGTTTTTACATGAAGCTAATAATTGTGGTAAAAATTAATAAACTTATAAATGTATTTTTAAATTTTATTTTTTATATTAATTAATATAAAGTTTTATGAAACTAATATTTTTCTTAAAAAATATATTTGTATTAATCTCTCAACGTTGATGGCCTTGGGTTCATTGATTGCCAAAAAGCGAAGTTCGAAATCGGCTGCATCGTTGCCATGGCAACCTTACATAGTATGACTTCCCCAATATGCTAAAATGGAGGATGTGACGACACAAATACAATGCAAAAGGATTTTTTCAAATCTGCTGTACTTGGGATTTCGAATAAATGATTGGTTCGTTGCTGAATCGGTGGGGCGGGGTGGAGGAAAACGATAATTTCGAAGAATCTCTCCAAACGGAAATAGTTTTCGATAAGTTTGCACGTGTGTTGTTGTTTCTTTACTTAAATTAATATTAAAATTGACTGATTCAAAGTTTGATAGAAGGATTGATTTGATTTTCAAAAAATAAGTAAGTATTTTCTATTTTTTTTTACATGTTATCTTTCATAAAAGTTGATATGAAACTTTGATTTGAGTGTGAGTAATAAATTTTAAAGAATGTCCGCTCACGTATGGTTGTGGAAAGCGGAGGGGGAAGTTACATGATTTTGGCTGCACTAACATGTTTGACCACAGGCCGCCACTGAGTAGTCAATTTAATATTGGATATATTGATATATATCAAAGTACCCCTTGTGATGGTGTATCAGTCTGCCATTACCAGATTTTTTTAATTAAGCTTCCAGGGGTATCTGTGTTGATTTGCCATCAGTGAATAGACAAATTAAATTTTTGACTAATCTGAAATTAAAATTATAAACACGTATCAATGTGTCTCTCTTCCCATTACTGTTTAAAACATAGTCAATTGAAAAATATTATGGCTTTGGATGTTGAACATAAAAATAAAATATTTAAATAGAAAAGAAAGGACTTACTTGTTCTTATTATCACCACTTTGCCATTTTTTAACACAGTTAAGTCGCTCCAAAAGAAATGGACTAAATGTTGGTCTCACTGAAATAGCACACAATAAAATTATCAAACAATAGAATAATTCACAAAGTTACTCTTTCATTGTTAAATTATTTCTCTTAATTTGTGCTTACATTTAATTAAACAAGAGCTTATTCAGGGTGGCAACAACATGCTGGAAAAAAGTTCCCTTATATTTCCCTGATTTTACAATTACATTAAGAAATGTTGCAATACATGCTTGTATAGAAACAAAGTATCCACGCTACAATGACCCAATAAATATATTGCATTATAAATGAAAATTTATTCGCAATACTTATTGACAGTTAAAAGAATAATTAATGGATACAACTTAAAATTGCACAAGTGCGATAAGCATAATAGTAATTAAACATGTTTTCTGGAAGCAGATAATGCAAAAAAAGCAATTTTTTTCAAAATGTTTCTTTTTGTAGATAATTTTAAATGTTTTATATGCTTCGTATTTCCTATTCCAATCTTCAATAAATCACATATTCGTTAGCACCTCACATGTTCCTTACAATTCAAGGTCCAGTGCACTTTGCTTTTGCTTCTCCCTCCAGCAGTGGTTAACGTTTTTACAAAAATAAAACTGAAAATATGAAAATGCGCATAACAATACTTTTTTTAAAATTCTTTTTCAGTGCACCTCATGATGAACTAAAAGGAAATATTGACTACAAAATGACCCAAAATGGAGGGCATAATAGACGATAATTGCCGTTTTAATGATCCAAATTTGAAAATTTTCCTGATTTTTGCGAAATTTTGAAAAATTCCCTGATATTTCCAGAATAAAAAAATTCCCTGATTTTCCGGTTCTCCAGGGTATGTTGCCACCCTGTTATTCTAGAACTGATAAGAGATAAGGTATCTATTCAATCAATCAAGCATGCCTTTTGTTCCTGAAGATAAAATTACTTAACGGTTAACTTACTTCAATAAATATACAAAGTCTTTGGAGAAACTTGATTATTATTTAATTTTAATATAAATATTGAGGGATTATGACAAGGAGTTCTTTATTACCTTCAATTGTCTCTCGAAAGAACTTGACCACTTTCTGCAGTGCAATGTCTATGCTGTTACGAACGTTCTCATGCACGCCATGATCAATGTCATCCATGTGCACATGGATGTCCAAGGGAAGAAAGGAGTGTCGCTTGATTCGGGTGTCCCTGTGCGATGTCCTCGTGACTGGGACGTCTTCGTGTGACACCTCATGATGAATGCAGGTATAGGAGACGGTTGGGCTGAGGAAACTAAGCATGGCGAGAAGTATGGGGACATGATTCTGTAAATAAAGAGGCAAAAATGCAGTAACAAGATTTGTTGATATGAAAGGTGATTTAATCTTAAAAATAATAATAAAATAGTATATGAAAATGAGATGAATGATGTGTGAAAATTCTTATTGAATTGGCGATTTATGTTAATCCTCTGAAGAGATTGCAATATTGATATCCATCTTCAGAAATACATTTCTTTTTTAAATAATTAATATAATTTTTTTTTTATTATAAAGCATTGAAGGTATATTAAACTCTCTTTTCTAAAAATTAAGGTATACATGTGTTATAAGATATTTGCTGCAGGTTTTGCGGGCGATAAATGCATATTATGGCAATCCCACCTGACTTTGATGGTATTTTCCTATTCTTGCGATGTTTTTAAATCTGGCAACCCTATGATGTCATCAGGCAGCATATTCATTTGTGTGTCAGTTTGTTGTGTTCTATGGGTAGTTTTTTTTTTATTTATGCATCATAATCAACTGCTGAAAAGATTGCCTGTAAGCACTATAAACAACTGCACAAAGGGGGTACCAGCTCTGATCCAGAGTAGTCGAAGACCAAAGGCAGGAGACCACAATTGCCTGAAGCCATGATCGAAATACGAGTCTGTGACATTATAGTGCATGCGCTTAAGAGTGTCGGTCAGTAATTATAAACACCAGGAAAGTCTAATAACTGCTTCCGTTGAATAAAACTTGATACTAAATTATAAAATTCATCGGAGCAAATCGATAAACCATTTGGGCGACTTTTTTCATTCCCAAGAAAACAAACTTAGCCAAATGTCTGTGTGGGTTGGCTAAGAAGTAGAGTAAGTACCAAAACCAAGTTCCCAGACAAGAGAATTTTAAGGAATGCAACTCGACTTAGTGACAATATTTGGTCGAATGTCTTCCGACTCATTACTGCCTACCAATGGAAAACGGTGTTACTCCATTTTTGGATTTAAATTACTAGGAGCATAAATATTTAACTGATTTTTAAGAATGTGAATACACTAAAAACGAAAGGTACCGGTCAGGCACATTTGTAATATTTAGATCAGGGTTCCCACTCAATACTTAGATCAAAATTCCCTGACTTTTCCAGGTTTCTCAAAAAATTCCAGATCAAAATTTAAATTATTTTTTTACATATTAATCTTGAAGCTGGGAAAAATAAAGTGCTTGTAAATAATAACCTAGCAAAGTATGCAAAACAGAAAATTTAGCAGTTTTATTTTTATGCTTTTTACATCAATGACAATAAAAAGAATATGACCAGCACATGGCTAACATTTTTAGAAAATTTCCAAAAAAAAATTTTAAAAATTTCATTTTCCTGATTTTTTAATGCATTTTCCCTGACAATTCCAGATTTTCCCTGTTTTCCAGGTGCGTGGGAACCCTGTTAGAATTACTATTGAAAATTCCTATTGTGCAGAAAACAAATTGCAAATTTTTACATACTTACTCTTGACATTTTCTGGTACCAAAATGTTCTGAATTTTAAAACTAGCCTGGCTAAGAATGCATGAAATCAACTGACAGTCCCACATTATCATTGAAACCTGCTTAATTAAAAAAAAAATTACTTGTAAATACCAACTCAGTAAAGTATCATGAAACAAAAATTTTACACACAGAAAGGACATAAATGATAGGAAGAACAAAATCGCAGAGCGCATCAAGGTAATATTTTTTGAAAAATGCCTAATTTCTTAAAGAAGTTTCAAATATTGTTTTCATATAAAAAT
The DNA here is from genome assembly GCA_963932185.1 of Troglohyphantes excavatus. Lineage (NCBI taxonomy): Eukaryota > Metazoa > Arthropoda > Arachnida > Araneae > Linyphiidae > Troglohyphantes > Troglohyphantes excavatus. Next base: position 23,529,098 of record OZ010678.1, read on the forward strand.
TAGTACGTGGCTTTTTAGTTAATTTTCATATTTTTTAACAGTTTCCAGTACTTTGTTTTCGAAGTAGATGGCCTTTGGGTGCCTAAATTTTGTTGCTGGCACTTATAATTTCGGTAAATAACATGGCAACCTTGGATTGACGAAAGAAAAATTTTTAATGTTCAAGAACATGTCATTCTCATTCAATTTCAAGAGCAGGGAACAAAAAAAATAGGTTGTTATTTTGGTGATTGACAGGAGTGGATTGACTGGAGTCCAAAGGCTTAAGTTTTACCAAATTATTAAAATGTTGGAAGCTTTAAATACAATCTTTATTCAAATAACTTCAAGTAAGTTATTTATAGTCCGATTGGCTACGGCAAGAAATAATGCTAATCATTCTTATCGACATAATATACAAATTGTAATTCCATGTCTATGTCACCAAACTTAGGGATTATACGATTTGTCAAAGTGAACTCTCATAATTTAGTTTTAACAAATTTATTGTTATATTGCACAATATTTGATAGTTTTGATTAAATAATTATAATTGTAGAATAATTAAGAATAAAAAATCCAAAATACGAGGGTTGAGAATCAATATTAAGATAAAAATTCCGCGACTTTTCCAGGTGTTATAAAAGTCTGTTTTTGGTAAATTCCTAGTGTATGGTGCTTCCTTGGTGCAATTCTAAAAATTGGCGCTAAGGCCAAAAATATTTTTTTGTCGCCAATTAATGATATTGTTAGCCACATAATCAAATAGGGTCACAAAAAATTCTTCACAATTTCATATTAAAGACTGTAACAAATACAAATAGTGTCGACCAACTACAGGCTCTAGGCCCAGCAAATCCTGTCACTATATGAAGTTCTTGCAAATAAGAATGTATGATAATAGAAAATCCAGATATTGGCATTTTAACCAATTTATATTTTCATGATGATAAGTAAATAGCATTAATAACGAAAACTTAAAAAATTATAATTTTCTATGACAATTCCTGGGCAGTCACATCCACAATTTTAGCGGCAAAAATTTGAAAAGAGATCAGACCGGTTTTTATCTTTACTTTTATCCAACTGAAAAATAAAATCAATTTACTTAATTAATAAACTAAAAACATTCTACTTTTTCAAAACTTACATCACAAGCGCAAGGTGACTATATATAAATCATCAGGATTAAGTATATTTATATCCTATCCACTATTCACATTTTCTTGAAACGATATTTACATATAAAGTGTAGTCGTTTAGTTTACTACTAATTCATTTTATAATAATAATTCAAACAAAGTGTTCAAAATGGTTTATGTAAATAATAACTAAACTGCACACTAATTAAATTTGTTGCCAATTCAATTCAGTGATTCTATTCAAACAGAAAATCAACTAATAGGTGTCATTAGCTTATTAATTGGTTGATTTGGATAGATGGTAACACTAAAATTACACAATGGGTTATTGACGTTGGTTCGGCATCTATTTCAAAAGAAAGGCCTGGTAGACCTCCGATCACAAGTTCACTGCTCCTACAAAAAGTGAGCCCCAGTTGCTCAGTGGATAAGGCGTTCAGCTACTAATCAGAGGATTAGTGGTTCGAATCCGTGCGATGGACTTGACAAAGAAAAGTAAAAAAGTAGCGATCTTGTGATCGGAGGGTTGCCAGCTGCGCTACAAAAATACTATAAAGTCGTCCAGAACATCCAACAAATTATACTGGCGTGTATACGGGACTGGTGCACGAGAAATCTGATCGGGGTCCAATGTCCTGACGCCTATTGAGGTTGCGTCGGGGGTGCCAGCTCAGGTGTTGTCCTCGTCATCTGACCATGGTTCACAAATACGAGGCATCGTTCCCGGGTCTTTCCTTCGAGATAGGTCTCGAATCGTCACCAATAGCCCACTGTGCAGTTCTAGTGCGACAATGTTTAACCAAAAACCTACAAAAAGTCGATATTTTTGCTTCTAGATCATTATAGATTTCTTTTAAATTATTTTAGAGGCTAATGCCAAAAGTCCAAACCAAGCTAAAAAGCAAGTGTCATATTTCAAATTTATATTTATTCAGTTTGGAGACTGAGAAGTAATCAAATGCCCTTTTTTGTAATAATCGGGCATTCGAGATTTCTTTATACTGTATGTGATCGTAAAACAGTAATTAGAGTTTTTACAATTCAGGTTTTCAAATTTAATATTCAAGGAATTCGGCAATTGTATATATTATATTTAAACAATTATAAATAAAACTTAGAGTGTTTAGAATCTTAGACAAATTCAAACAACTAAAAATAGTTTTGAAATTACTAAGATATCTTAATATTTAAAATATCAATCCATGAGTAATATGCCTCCTTTGAATTTACAGTTAATTGCGGCGACCTCTACTGGTGAAAATATCCCATATATTTGAACAAAAGATGGGATATATTCTTCCATCGATCACGTTCCTTCATTGTTTATGCTTGCTGTAATTATTGTCTTTAATTATTACTCTTTTTCTAACTTTATGAACTTTTAAATGTACAAAATGAAAATTGTGACATTTTTTCGTTTCTTGTATGGCACATTCCCCTTGTCTATATGAAAATAGTTAAACAGCTATTTAAAAAAAAAGAAACTTACTTAAAACTTGAACAGAATAAGGGTCTTTCATTCCCTGGCGTTTGAAAATGTTTAACGTTTATATTATATAAACCAAGAATTAAATATGTCTTTAATATAAAGAAAATACTTATCTAACAGTATTTCTGATAGTAAATTTTCTGACATACATGTCAAAATAAATTTCAATTCCAATTGATAGTTTTGCATATATGAAACATTTTAAGAATTGTTCCACTCACAAATGGAGCAATGCAGTGGCGTAGCCAGGATTGTCCGAAGGGGGGGGGGGGGGGGGGTTCATAAATTATTTTTGGTCCGACCAAAACCAAATAATTTTTTTATTAATAATTGATTTGAATTTTTTTTAATTAACTTTAATTAATAATTTTAAATTAACAATTTTAATTAATTTTAAATTAACAATTTTAATTAATTTTAAATTAACAATTTTAATTAATTTTAAATTAACAATTTTAATTAATTTTAAATTAACAATTTTAATTAATTTTAAATTAACAATTTTAATTAATTTTAAATTAACAATTTTAATTAATTTTAAATTAACAATTTTAATTAATTTTAAATTAACAATTTTAATTAATTTTAAATTAACAATTTTAATTAATTTTAAATTAACAATTTTAATTAATTTTAAATTAACAATTTTAATTAATTTTAAATTAACAATTTTAATTAATTTTAAATTAACAATTTTAATTAATTTTAAATTAACAATTTTAATTAATTTTAAATTAACAATTTTAATTAATTTTAAATTAACAATTTTAATTAATTTTAAATTAACAATTTTAATTAATAATTATAAATTAGCAATTTTAATTTATAATTTTAAATTAGTAATTTTAATTAATCATAATAATTTTTAAGTAGTAATTTTAAATTAGTAAATTTAATTTTATGATATTTTTTAATTTAAGCAGTAGTTTTAAATTAAAATTCTAATTAATAATTTAAATTAATGAAATATATATATAAATTATAAATAAGATGTAAATTAAAAGCTTAATTTTCGCAGGCTAATCTTTAGTCATTTCCTAATTTAAATTACTACTAACAAACCTGGCTGACATTTTACTGGGATTTAAGTATGTAGCTAAATATTGATTGGGGTCCAGATTGAAGCAATTTTAAATTAGTAATTTTAATTAATAATAATAATTTTTAAGTAGTAATTTTAAATTTGTGAATAATTTTTTATTATATAATTAAAAATAACAGAATAATAATCATTATTTTCCGGTTAATTTTATCATGCATGATATGGGGGATGAGGTTTCATTGGTTGCGTGACGCAGCAAAACGGCGCATTGCGGCAAAATCATAACGGAAATAAGCGTTACTAGTAAAAAATCAAATAACTGAATAAAAAATATATTATTATAAAAAAAACATTGATTTGTAGAACTTGTGAAGCTAGGCAATGGAAAAATGCTTGCCTAATCATCAGCACAAGAGGTAGCGCCGCAGAAAAAAATTCAGAAAAAGGTTATGAACACAGATTTAAACGAGATTCTGTGGACCCCACCCTTCGTAAATGAAGCCAACTTTTCTATTATGTGCCCTTCGTATTTATAATAGTTGAATATAACTTTTTAATAATCAATTACGGGAACCAATTACAATCTTTTCTTAAAGTACGTAGGGGATGAATGGGTCCATTCAGTTAAAATACCTTACTTCAAAGCAAGCCATTTCTGAATTGATGCACTGTGAATTCCGGCTCAACTGCTGCCCCATTTCAAGTGTTAAGAAAAGTAACCTTTTACATGTACAAACAACCAAGACAATCATATAGACCTACTACCTCATCGTCCCCCCCCCCCCCCCCCACTTAAGGTCGAATTTTCTGTCTTCAAGGTTGTGTGACCACTGTTCTCCTTAAAATCATCCCTCCAGGGGACAGAAGGGAAGGCAGCAGGAAATACATGTGGGGTAGACTAGGAAATGCGACATGTGTTTTCTCTATAGAAATCAGAAAAAAAAATGTTGCACTTATTATTTTTCAAAATAATAATTTTGATTTTAAACAGGCTATGGGGGGTTCTAACCCAAGGTAACCCAAAGCTGGCTACCCCACATGATGTGGGGTTGACCAGGAAATGCAACGTGTGTTTTCTCTATAGAAATCAGAGAAAAAATATTCGTTTTTTTTTTTGCATTTGTTATTTTTCAAAAAAATAATTTTAATTTTCAACTGGCTATGGGGGGGGGTTCTAACCCAAAGTAACCCAATGCTGGCTACGCCACTGGAGCAATGATACCAGATCATGGAAACAAGCCATTCAGAGCCTAATTTACGGCAAGGCATTTGAGGCGCTTGCTCAGAGCCTCTAAAAATGCTTATATAAAGCTGAATTTTCAAGCCAAATTTTCTAACTAATGATTTTTTTAATCTATAGTTTTTTTTTTTTGCAAAACTTCAACTATTTTATCCAATCAAATACTATATGTACTATCCACGGAGTAAAGAAGAAGGTGGAGGTGCGATCCACTCGAAAACCGGTTTGCAATGCGAAGTAAGCAATCGCTTAAAAAGTAGGTACTGGCGAAGTATTTGGTGCTATTCCAAAGCACTACTTTGTACCAGTACTAGGCGATAATTTATTTTATAATTTAATTTACCTACGAAGTGGAAATTATAGCGTCCTTTATCGATTTGGAACTTGTACTGCATCCCACAACTGCACAAATACTAGTCATTTTTTAAGTTTTAGCATACGTTTTCTTAATTTGAAAATAATGCATCCCTCGTAGAAAAATCACTGCAAACTAGGTTTGTTTGTGTCTAGTTTGGGGTTGCTAACTTACGTCTCATCAAATCTCGCCAAATCATCTCCACCTTTTTCTTTACTCCGTGGTACTATCTTATCCACTTTCGTGTTTGCTGCACGTCCATGATGGATGTAGGTAAAATTGGCGGAATCGTGAGAGGGGTCGTCCATATATTGCAAAACGCAAATAAAGGGAAGATATTTTCTGTCCTGTACGGACATATTCAATTCCTAACTTACGACACTCATTGTCACTTTTATGTTATGTTGCGATTTTACTATTTTTTTTATTTTTTGTCGTGGCCAAGGCTTGCTTTCTCTTTGTTTTTCTCGTTGTTTGAATTTTGGTTTCATATGCGGCATCCCGCCAACAGTTTTAAGAATTTATATATATCTATTAATATATATATATATATATTATTTTAAAAATGTCAAGTTTGTTATTTAAACTTTTTTTTATTAATTTACAAGTTTGTGGCGGTGGACGCGTGCCGTCAGTAGCCCAGAGTCGGCTATTGGGTCCACGGACCAGCCCGACCGGGCACTCCACTCAGTTGGACATCCTCGGTTTCCACCCGGATCGGACCGTCCGGGCACCCCACTCCGCTGGGCTACTGACGGCACGCGTCCACCGCCACACACTCCCCCCTCAGTTTCCACCGGGAAACGAAATCTCACCCGCCGCCCCTTTCTGGTGTAATAGGGCCGCGACTGAGGAGGGCTGTCGGGAATTTGAGATCTGTCCCTTTGGCTTTCTGGAGGATTGTGACTACTAGCTTGCCGTGGTGAGTGCCTGTTTGGAATTTGATTCATTTGTTGTCGTTATTCCCCCGGATTGTGTCAAGCTCTTAGCCAAATTAAAGTTATTTTATTAAAGTTTGTGTATCATGCCAGATACTAAGAACCCCCCCGGGGTTGAGAACGGTGGCATGGTCGAGCCGGAGCAGGTCTCCCGTATTGCAATGCGGGTTCCACCCTTTTGGTCTGAAAATACAAAACTTTATTTTGTTCAGTTAAACTCTAATTTTATTTTGTCTGGCATTACGAGTCAGTTAACTAAGTTTCATACTCTCGTTGCTGCCCTCGATTCCGAGACACTGAAGCATTGTTCGGACTTAGTTTTTAATCCCCCTAAGGATAACCCGTACGATAGTTTGCGTGATAGGTTGGAGCGGGAATTTGAGCTTTCTCAGGCACGTAGGATTAAAACGCTGTTGGATGATCTCGAGCTCGGCGATAGGCGGCCGTCGGTGCTGTTGCGAGAGATGAGGGAACTCAGTAATAAACAAATAGATGATACTTTCCTGAAAGGCCTTTGGTTGGGTCGCTTACCCGTTAACGTTCAGGCTATTCTGAGTGGCAGCTCCGACGAGCTAGAGCAGCTCGCTAGGCTTGCGGACAGAATCTGCGAGATCTGTCCTGTGGATTCGAGCCCCGTTTCACGCGGAAGTGGCTTGTTCCGGACCAATGCGGTTTCCGAGCGGTCCGAGATGGACACTTTGGGGTTGCAGGTTTGCGAATTGTCTAGTCAGATAAAATCTTTAACTGATACATGTGCTCAGCTTTCGAGCGACGTCCGGAAGATGCAAAATTCGCGTGAACGCTCGGAAGGTCGGTTTGGGCGACGCGATTCAAGAGAATTTGAGGGCTCCGGATTGTGTTTTCTTCACGCAAAATATGGCAATAGAGCGGAAGGCTGTCGGAAGCCATGCTCTTGGAAAAAAAACTAGTTTCTCATCGGGTTGACGCGGCACAGCCCGTTGCTGCTGTATTTGAGTGCCGCCGAATTTTTTTGACTGACAGAATTAGTGGGATTTCTTATTTGGTAGACACGGGGTCTGACATTAGTTGTGTTCCCAGGAGATTTGTTTCTGGGAGACGGAAACCAACGGATGTTTCACTAATTGCGGCCAATGGTTCAAGAATCGCCACTTTTGGCTCTAAGCTAATGTCATTGGATTTTGGCATGCGACGCAATTATCAGTTCCCGTTCGTTATTGCTGACGTTGATAGACCAATCATTGGCGTTGATTTCCTTGAAAAATTTGATCTGGTAATTGATGTCAAACAGCGCGTTTTATTTGATCCTAGTACAGGTATTTCCAGTAAGGGACGTTTGGCAGGGTCAGATACTCCTGCTGTTAGAACAATCTCGGGAGATACTGAATTTCATCGAATCTTGCAGGAGTTCAAGGAGATTGCGCAATTGAATGCTGAGCCGGGGGGAACCCCGCCCCATAATACGCTACACTTTATCTCAACTAGCGGTCCCCCTGTTACCACGCGGGCTCGTCGTCTCCACCCTGCGCAGCTTGAGATTGCTAAGCGGGAATTTCAGTATATGTTGGATAGGGGGATCTGTCGTCCGTCAAGAAGTAACTGGGCTAGCCCCTTGCACATGGTCCCTAAGGGACAATCGGACTGGAGGCCTACCGGTGATTATCGCGCGTTGAATCGGATTACACGCCCGGACAGGTACCCCTTGCCTTATCTGCAGGATTTTGCCCAGCAGCTTAGGGGAAAAGTAATTTTTTCTAAGGTTGATTTGGTGCGCGCATTTCATCAAATCCCGGTTAATCCTGAGGACATTCCCAAAACAGCAATTATAACCCCATTTGGGTTGTTTGAGTTTTGCTTTTTAAACTTCGGTTTGTGTGGTGCTGCTCAGACATTCCAGCGGTTTATGCACGAAGTTTTGCGGGGTTTGGATTTTTGTTTTCCGTATATTGATGACGTGTTGATAGCTAGTGGCAGTAGGGAGGAACATAAAACCCACTTGAGAACGGTTTTTAGCCGTTTTCGTGAATACGGCGTAACTATTAAGGTGGAAAAATGTGTTTTTGGGGTTGAGCAGTTGGATTTTCTGGGACACACCATAAACAAAGATGGATGCAAACCAACACAGGACCGCGTTAAAGCTATTTTGGATTTTCCTAGGCCTGAGACTGTTCGCCAAATGAGACAATTCCTGGGCTCGGTTAACTTCTATCGTAGATTCGTACCGAACATTGCTTCTATTCTTGGTCCTTTGGATAAATTCCTTGAGGGCTCTAAGAAAAAGAACGACAATAGCATTTTGGTTTGGGAGTCGAGGTCAGAAAAGGGTTTTGCGGACTGCAGAGAAGCCTTGGCAAATGCAGTTTTGCTACATCACCCATCGCGTGACGCCGAATTGGCTTTAGTTACCGACTGCAGTGATTTTGCCATGGGTGCTGTTTTGCACGAGAAGACCGCTGACGGCCCTAGACCCCTTGGTTTCTTTTCTAAACGCTTAACGCCGACGCAGCAGAAATATTCAACCTACGATAGGGAATTGTTGGCCGTTTACATGGCGGTACAACATTTTAGACACATGTTGGAAGCTCGCCCGTTTTCTCTTCATACTGATCATAAGCCGCTCATTTTTGCCTTTACCCAAAAACATGATAAATGCCCACCGAGGCGGTTAAGGCAATTAGATTATATTTCGCAATTCACAACGGATATCAGGTTCCTTCCTGGAAAGGATAACCTGGTAGCTGACACTTTATCGCGCATCTCCGAGATAAACTTAGAGCCGGAGATTAGTTTAAACGAGTGGGCTGAGGAGCAGGGGAAGGATGACGGGCTTGCTTCGTTGTTAAGTGACCCTTCGAAGTCAGGATTAAATTTAAAGCTGATTGTGTTACCTAATACTAGGAGCGCGCTTTGGTGTGACAGTTCTGGTGATAGAATTAGACCGTATGTCCCGAAATGCTTTCAAAAAAATATTTTTGATTCTTTACATGGTTTGGCACATCCCGGCGCTGGGGCAACATCTGGGTTAATTTCAGACAGGTACGTGTGGTATCGAATGAGGAAAGACATCAAGACCTGGTGCCGCAGCTGCCTTTCATGTCAGGCTACCAAGGTCCATCAGCACACAAGAGCCCCTTTGGTGCAGTTTCAAGTTCCGGATGAGAGGTTTTCACATATTCATGTGGATTTGGTGGGCCCTTTGCCTCGGGCTCAAGGATTTGCATATTGCCTGACTATAGTCGACAGGTATACGAGATGGCCGGAGGCTTTGCCGTTGCCAGACTGTGAGTCCCTCACTGTTGCAAGATCTTTTTTGAGTCATTGGGTGGCCAGGTTCGGCGTTCCGCTAAGGATAACCTGTGACCAGGGATCACAGTTTGAGTGTAGACTGTTCAAGGCCATAAACTGTCTGCTTGGAACACAGATCTGTCGGGTCGCCGCGTACAATCCAAATGCAAACGGTTTGGTGGAGAGGAGTCATCGGACCCTAAAACAGGCCATTATGTGCCACACAAACAAGGATTGGGTCGACGCCTTGCCCTTGGTTCTATTAGGGCTAAGAACAACATTGCGTCAAAATCTGCAGGCATCCGTGGCTCAGTTGGTGTACGGGAGCACATTAAGGTTGCCGGGAGATTTTTTTCTGGAGACTCGTGGCCAGCCATCGCAGCCGGAGTACGTGGATATTTTGAGACGCCTTTTCAGAGAGGTCAAGCCAGCAACTGTGACTCGACATGGGAACAGCCCTACTTACGTGCCCAAGGATCTACAGACGTGTGAATACGTGTTTGTCCGTCGTGGGCCGTTCAAGAGACCCCTTCAGCCGACGTATGAGGGACCTTTCCAGGTGGTGGAGCGGACACCGCACGGGTTTCTGATAGGCCTCCCGAGAGAGAACAAGATCGTTGCCTTGGACAGATTGAAGCCGGCCTACGTTTTTAGGGGCGACGTTGCCCCGCCTTCAGTGCCACCGAGGAGCTCCCATGTGGCTCCGCAAGATCCTGTGAGTGATACGACGCCGGTTCGCCATGCCAGCAGGGATCCGGCACCGGTGGGTCCGCCGCACGATAGCGACAGTGAAGACAGCCCTCCTCAGTCGCGGCCCTATTACACCAGAAAGGGGCGGCGGGTGAGATTTCGTTTCCCGGTGGAAACTGAGGGGGGAGTGTGTGGCGGTGGACGCGTGCCGTCAGTAGCCCAGCGGAGTGGGGTGCCCGGACGGTCCGATCCGGGTGGAAACCGAGGATGTCCAACTGAGTGGAGTGCCCGGTCGGGCCGGTCCGTGGACCCAATAGCCGACTCTGGTGATTGACTGGCCTCTAACTGTGACTTGTGACTGGAAGCTAAGAAGCATATATATTTGCTGGTCACAGCGTGGCGCGCTCGCTGCTGTGTACCCTGATTGTAGCGAGGTGTTTGTACGAGGAAATTGTTTTAGATGTATTTTAAAGTTGCAATTGTTTATTCGTGTTTTAAATAAATTCGTTTTTTATGGTTCGCATGATTTTAATTGAAGAGTGCACTACAAGTTCTCCTAAATCTATAAAAATATTTTATATGTTGCATACAATTCCAATAATATCATAAACCATTTTACTGCAAAAATTGACTACGTTTTAAATAATAAATTACTGCAAAGTAACAGACCAGATAATTTAGGAGATTTTATTTTAAGTAACTTTTTTTGTATAAATACATACATATTTGTGCATGGTAAACTTTTGAAATAATAAAAGATTTCTTGCAAAATTGTGGTCAAGTATATATTTTTTTTACATGACAAAGTAAGCTTAAAACATTTAAGTTTATATTCGTTCAAATAACTGTTTATTAACATTAAACCTACCACGCGCGGTCAAATGACCGTTTTTTTAAATTTCGTTGAGAATTTCTTGCATACAACGTTACTATATCGCCATGTAACTTATTGACTTTTCCTATAATATAATACAACCCATTTTTCAATATTCACAACTTTCTTTATTGTTTACTTTCCGAAAAAAAATTATAGCATGTCTAGTCTACCACGAGCGGTCATTTGACCATTTGAACAATTCATGTTATTTACGACTCTATTCTTCGGAAAGCGCACTCCTGAAAATTATTTACGAGTCCACAATGTAATTGTGGATCTACAGTGTTGTGGTAATCCAGCCATCTGGGCACCAAGCGTCCTTCGGGCCAACCAGGCAACGCTGTACCAAAGCTGTACAGACCGCGTCGGCCCAACCAGGCGGCACGGGTGCAGACCTACTATCTCGGCAGGCGGCGCTGACGGCAACGAACAATGTGCAATACAAATTACTGTAATTTGTAAAAAATATGCTGAAAATGCCTAAATGTAAATAAAACTTTTCTATTCTTATATTTTGTTTACTATCCAATTGTCTAAAATCTCTTTCTATATTAAGATACATATATTTTTTTTGAAGCGGTCATTTGACCGCTCATGGTAGGATTAGGTATACATGAAATGTCGGTAGGTTTACTGTTAAACAAAACATTTCTTTTTGATGGCTCGGATCATTTAAAAACATGCATTGTATATTCATGGGCTTATTATTCCTTATGAATATAAATTATTGGTTGCAAATTTGCCCATATTGTAGGTCTATAACTCTTTATAATAGATCATGAACAGGTGAAATATGGAATGGAATATAGTAATAAAATTGCCATAGTTTTAATATTAATCTAGTGTGCAGTGTCACCTGCTAACTAAGGAAATAAGTACTCAGAGTACTTATTTTTTTTTTTAATAAAAGATGTATCAGTGTTGGTTGTTTTCCACTGTTTTCGTCCATCTTCAGTCTTGTTTACAATGTCGTCAGCGTTAAACACTAGTTGAGAATGCGTTAATATTGAGATAATTAAAAAAACATAAAACAATATTCCATAAATTAAAAATATTTAATTTATTAAATTTTGATTGACTTTTCGGAAATCAAAATGCGAATTTGTTCTCTAAATTTATTTCATAATTAAGGAACGATTTAATAATTTTTAAAAATAGTTAATCGCTGTACTTTTGTTAGTTAAAAATATTGCAAACGTTTTCAGGAAAAATCAATGATAACTGCTGCTGTTTCGATATTTATCTGAAACGTATTTCACTTGACTTGAATATAAAATTGTTCGAGGTACCAACCCGAAGGTATTTTCAGTGGTGGCGCCAGGAATTGCCCGACGGGGGAGCTAGCATTCCCCGACAGGGGGGCTAATATCCTCTACGTAAATAGTGCTTATAAAATTATTTTATCGTAAAAAAAAAATCAGATGTGACTGTATCGGAACACGTCCAGAATTATTGTAGATGAAACGTCATTTTAGTAGATTATAAAGAAATAGGAAATGGCCGCCAACAGAAACATCTCAAGCAAAAGGAAGACAAATTGTTTCGTCTGATGCAAAGGGCTCCATCCACGCCCCATGTGTGATTTGCTTTAACTACATTTTACGCGCATCGGCTCCTAATTTCCTATCGGACGAGAGAGAACTAATTTAAATAAATAGTAATATTTGTCTGGCAGTAAAGTGTCAGATAGGATCACTCTAAAAGCGTTACATAGTTTTTCTGTCCAGATACGCCAAGTAGTTGATTTTAAAGACGTTTTACTTCAAAAATCTAGTATTAATCAATATCTTAAATTTGTTAGTAATAAAGTTTTATTGTTATTATTATTATAGGCTAAAATCAAGAAGTACTCAATCTCGCTATTTTACGTATTTTCATAAACTTAAAGCATTGTGGAAAGCAGATAATTGTTACAAAAACTGTACAAATCGTTCCACAGTCAAACGATGCGTGTTAAAATTAACTTAATGGCACTGCAAAAAAAATTGTATAAGCATTGCACGATTATTTGTTTTAAAAAAGCTTCATTTTGTAATAAAAAAACCTGCAGTATTTTGGGATTTTTTTTTATTACTAAAATTTTTGTTATTTAAAAATTATAATTAAATTTATATTTAATTGTGATTAATGAGTCTGTTAAATTATCCTTTGTAGTAATAATTATGCTTAGTAAAAAATTACTAATAAAGTATAATATTTACATTTGGGAAATAAAATATTTTAAAGTATGTATGACTTTTGTAATGCAAAGTTTTTCAAAATTCTTACTGATATATACATATACAAAGTTCATTTAATTAAGAATTAAATTTAATGCAGTTAATTTAAATTTGGTTTGACTTTTTTTAGATTTTATCGAGAGAAAAAAAATAACAAAATATATAATTCACCCAAAATAAAATATTTTTTTGAAACCTTCTGCAGATAAAATACTCAAATCTTACATACCTAATTTCACAAACAAGATATTCAATTATTATTTTTATTTTACTTAATACAATAACTTTAGTTGGTAGTTATAAAAATTAAATACAAAGTACAAAAAAACACCACATTTGGTCGGAACTAGAAATTGGGACTGTTCATTGAAATGATTACCATTATACCAATAAGGGACGGTCATTGTAACAAGCAAAACCTGATCACGATAGATTTTTTTATACCATCACAAATACAACCTTGCTGTTTTATTTTGTTTCCTCGTTATAAGAAAATAGAAAAGTTGACTTACTTCAATAAGGTAGATATGCAGAATTAAAAAAAAAGATGTGAATGAAAAAACTTTATAGTTAGACTCATAAAAATTTAACATACACGAAGATAAATGTTCGTTTACGCTATAACATGCAAAAAATGCACTGGAGGGATAATTTTTTGACACGGACAAAGGTCCACACCACCCAGAAAGTGAGGGGTGGACATCTTCAACATGTTTTGTTGGGGACGAGCCTAATTGCATTTCCCGCGCAATGGAACGAGTTGTGATCGAACAGTGGCAGAGACGAAGCAATATATTCGGAGAAGCGTCTTGGTCAGGTTACCGCTCCCCTAGGGTCCACTCCATGGCCTGGGGACACTCTACTCTCCAAAACGTGTCATCCACCAATAAAAAAAGAAGTATGGTGGGGTTCCTTTTTGATCCCCTAGATTACAAAGAAAAGAGTATTGCGGTGTGCGAAAAACTTTCACTTTTCTCCTGGACCTTGACAAAGAACTGGAAACCGTTTGCCTGCGGGATGGTTCGGGAATAGTTTTTACAAGGGGCTTAACTTTATCTGGTGGTCCAATGGGTCCAAGCGAACGCTTAGTCCCGCCAGACTAAGGAGGGCGCCAAATTGTAGTACACAATGTTTGTACTTTACTGATGACTATTTAAATTTTTTACACATTTGTACATTGCATGGATAATGTTAAGTTTACATATTAATTTCTTACCGTAATGTTCAGCCATTATGTTATTTTTAAGGGTATGATTTAAAGCATTGAAAAAATAAGCTGCCAGATTATCTACAAAATATTATTTTGTGTAAAAGGAAGATCGGCGGCAAAATTATGCCTACTTAGTCTAAAAATATTCTTAGGCCGTATTCAATGGCCTTTCAATGAATTTTTGTGACACAAGCGAACGTGATTTTGGTCTCCAATTTTCCTAAATCGTATTGTCTAAATATGTCTACTAAAAAATTATATTAGTTTTGCTAACGTGCCAAACGACCCTACTGGTCTATACAGTCAAAAATGCTTTTTTTATACAATAAAATAAAACCCAAGCTATACAATCCTCTATAAAATAAGTTGACTTATTAATAAAGTAATAAATTAACGTCAAAGAAATTTATTTAGATGTAATATATGTTTTAATTACGATTCGGGATCATTTTGAAAGAAAGACCCAGGAACACTGCCCAGTATTTCTGAACCATGGTCAGATGACGAGTTCAACATCTAATCTGGTACCCGACGCAATTTCAATAGGCATCAGGACATTGGATCACGATCAGATTTAAGGTACACCAATCCCTTATACATGGGCAATATTTTTTGTTTGCGAAAGGAACGAATTTGACAACTCTCTGATAACCAAATCGCTGTATGTCGCTTCCCAAAATGTTCAGTATCAAACTCGCCCTTATCGGTTCGAGTCTCTAAACATTCGGCCACGATAGACCTTTGGTGCGAGATTTCGGTGTGTCGGGATTTTATCTGTCGGAATTATGACCTATATCCATTTCATTAAAAAAATTAAATTTAACCCAATGTTTTAAAAATATTTGGTCTTAACTAACACTTTTCCCCCGACGAACTTCATAATTTTGCCCGACGGGGGGGCTTGCCTTGCCCGACAGGGGGGCTACAGCCCCCCCCCAGCACCCCCAGTAGCGCCACCTCTGGGTATTTTTCCTCTTCATCTAACTTGGGCCTATAGGCAACTAAATTTCTGAGATATCTGGATTTAAAAGACAAGGGACAGGACAACTACAAAACATATACAAGAAAAATATAAAAACTGTGAATTGCTTTTGATTTGTTACAGAGAGTAACAAATAAAAAGTAACATTTATATCAAAAATATAAAATCTGAGAGAGTGCCAGGTAACTGGTTCCGAAATAAATACTAATATGTCATAAGGTAAAAGCAGTGGGGAGCACAATATATATACATATTCATATACAATACACACATATATACACATACATGAACACATATACACACATACAAACTACTACAAAAACGGCGTAACAGCAGGCAGCATCAATTAACTATAACAAAATAAATGGAAAATATACTAAGCTTGAAAAAGAGAGGTAAGCACGGTATCTGTGAGCGCAAACGCAGTCTTTATCTTTAATATGGGGTGCAACTCGGTGACAATCTTACGATTCATACCGATTCATCGGAGTTAACGCCGTAGGCGCCGGACATTTGAGATCTGACAGAGCCGTTAGGCGGCTAGAGAGAGAGAGACCAGGAGAGCTGGTCAGAATCCAACGAGGGACGGGGCATGATTAGTGGACGTGGATTGACATAAAAGTCATTTTCCCTAAATATGGGTAGTCTTGGGAATTAGTACCATGGAACCATGCCACTTGGCGTGTGCGTGCCAAGTCCCTATTTAGAGTAGGGACAGGATAGCATCGGAAGCATAGAAGGCCGCAAAGGGCCTAATTTTTGCGTCTTCCATGAGGACTTCGTAATGTAATGAGCTACGGAAGTCGTTGTCTTTATTTAGAGCATTTTTGTAGAATGTTGTATTAAGTTTAGACATAAATGTGTCTAATTTAGGAACTCTGAGGTCTTGGTGAATAAGGTTGTCTCTCACGTATCGGTGGGCATCAACAATTTCCCTAAGGATTTTGTTCTGGCATTTTTGGAGTGTATATTTATCAGTTTTTGTGAGACATGCTATTGCAGGGGATGCATATGTGAGTATCGGGCGGATGGTAGAAATGTATAGAAGTCTTTTATTGTTGAGTGAGAGCTTTGAGTTTCGCCCTAGAAGGGGTCGAAGTCGGGCCATGGCTGCTTTAGCCTTATTAGTTGCATGTTTAATGTGATCAGTCCAAGTTAGTCTATTGTTTATAATGAGCCCCAGATAGTTGGCTTTAGTTACAATAGGAACTGTTTCTCCGAATATATCAATTATTGTTGTGATGGACTTATTTTTCTTGGTTTTACGAATTACAAGTATATTAGATTTCTGAGCGTTAATAGCTACCTTCCATTTTTCACACCAGGACTCTATCTCGTCCACTTTCTCTTGGAGTTTATATACTGCGTGGTTCGCATTAGCGGATTTGCAAACCACCGCAGTGTCATCCGCATAGAAGGCGATTAAGCAGTTGTTATCTTGCCTAAAAGTCGGAAAGTCAGAGGTATAGAAAAGATAGATGGGACCGAGAATCGAGCCCTGGGGTACACCGGCTTCAATTATTCTGGAGGTAGATGTTTCTGTGCCAAATTTAATAGTAAAGTTCCTATTATTGAGATATGAGTATATTGTTATTATAAGCCCTGGAGGCAGCTTCGCAAACGCAGTTTAATTATTGAATTAGAAAATAATTTTATTTGAAAAGAAAATAGTGGGAGTCGAAGTTTGTTGATTTTTGGATTTGTTTCTGTCGGATAGATTGCATAAGAGAGTATTGAATTCCCAAACCAATAATGAAGTAAAATTGGACAAATTAATAGATCTGTCTTTAATTTCCTGGCTTGTGAAAATACTTAACGTTTATGTATCTAGGTCTTATAAAGAGTATGTCATAGTTGGAAATAATAACTTATATTTAACTACCAGTATTTTTAATATTAATTTTTTTTATATAATTAAAAAAAAAAAAAAAAATTTTAAAAAAACAGGTCATTGCTGAGAGTCTCAGATCATTACGTGATGTGTCGCCGTGAGCGACAGTTAGGTCAAAACATCTTTTTATACTGGAGGCGAAGGGCCACAAGCCCATGTCCTTCGAGAACACGATAAATTGTATTGTATAGAAAAAACAGGTTTCACTCTCAACGATTTTTTTTATAAATAATAAAAATTATATCTCCTAGAAATTTTCAATCTCCTAGAAGTCTTCAATTTCCTTTAATTGTGAAAAAGATTAACGTTTATGTAAAAATATGTATAAATATATAAATAAAAATGAATTTATAAACATTTTACTTATCAACCAGTATTTTTAATAATAAATTCTGTATGGTATTTGAAAATTTCCAGAAAAGTCAATTTCGCCATGTGATTCTAAAAATTACTCCGCTCACTAGTGGAGCAATGATGTTAAAATAATTACGAAGCCGATGGAAGAAAATTTGGCTTCTGCAGCACATGCTCGTGTACAACTTTTTTTTTTAAAGTTTTACCGAGCACTGAGGATGAATTATAAAGAAACTGATTTATTTTATTAATAAATTTTTTCGAAATGTGAGTTTGTAGGTGCGTAGTCATGACAACTTTCAACTTTAGAAGCTTAAAACCTTTGCATAGCTGGTGGCCGAAATTTCGGCCAGAATCCCATTTTACACACGCCTTCTAAAGGTTAAGCGAGTATTGAATAATAGGACGGCTGATAAAGTGACTTTTAGCCAGTGGTGGCGCCAGGAATTACACGAAAGTGGGTGTGGGGGGGGGGGAGGTCTTTCAACGTAAATTGTACATATAAAATTATTTCATCACATAAAATCGAATGTGACTTTGTCGGAACACTTCCAGAAGAATTATAAGTGAATCGTCATTTTAGCAAACACTTTAAAAAATAAGAAATGGTCGCCAACAAAAACATCTCCATCAAAGGGAAATAAACAAACTGTTCCGTTTTACGCAAAAGGGGGGGGGGGGGGGGTGATAAGTTTTTCAGTCACGGAACCATAGAGTAATGATACAAATAGAGGAATAAAAATACTGATTTCTGTGTGTCCATCATTGAAACCACGTGATATGTGGAAATGCCAATTCATTCATGCATTGGGGACTTAACGATATCGAAGTATTGTAATATGGTTTTGTGTTTAATTTTGTATTTAAATATCGGTTTTTTTGAACGAGTGGCACAATTTAAGGGAGTTTAACAGATATATTAAGGAAATTTTTCTTACTTTGTAGTTTTGAAATAATTGCATTACGTTTTTATGTAAAAAAATTACCATAAGCGAAGTTCTTTCAATTGTTATTTTGTATACTTCAATAAGAAAATAAGAAAACATGAACAATAAAACCTGAGAAATATAAAGAGTTTCGCTACTTCGAGTATTGAACACAAATAAAATATTTTCGTTTCGTTAATGAAGAGGAAATATTTAGCGCATATTGTTTGAAAATAAGTAAATACGTACATCAGGGCATATTTTAACATAGAGTTGGTGGGGATTTTTCCCCACCAGTGTGTAGAAATGCCCCACCAGTCATACAGAATTGCCCCACCGGACTTTTTTTTTGTTCAATCCATTTTCCATAGTAAAAACATAAACTTGAAGTTGTAGCATAGGAATGAACGACGCTGGACCGAGACAGTTGTCTCTTCCAGTGAAAAGGCCCTATTTCGCCGCAAGGGAGAAAATCTTTCACACCCCTCCCCCGTCTAGCTTTTACCACTGCCTTTTACCCATCCCCAAAAATCCTTTTGTTCAGGACTGAGAATTGCCTCATTTGTGAAGAGGAACTCTCCCGCTTCCCCTGACTTGCTGATAACAAATTACACACACTCTTCAATTTTACGACGCAATTTCCTTTACGAAAGTTTCTGTGTTCGACCAGTTGCCAATACACCTCGAATTGCCTACTTTTCAAAATCGATTTATTGCACAAGACCAGATTGTGTAGGGACAAGGCCGAACTAGATTGTGTGCAGTCCGGTGAACGATAAATCTGATCGGGGTCCAAAGTCCCGACGTCTATTGAAGGCTTTGGGTGTCGGCTCAGGTGTTGGCCTTGTCATCTGACCGTGGTTCAAAAATACGAGGCATCGTTCCTAGGTCTTTCCTTTGAGATAGGCCCGAACCGTCGCCAATAGCCCACTGTGCAGCTCTATTGCAACGTTATTTAATCACACCAAATCATGGTCGGCTGTTAAGTAGAGCATGAATACATTTTAAATACTTCTTAAATTAAGTAACAGAAGAACAACTCAACTGCCGTAACTTAAGCCATTTTCGTACGTAAACAAAGCTAAAAAAGTATTCAGATTTTTTTTTTTTACAGAAACTTAATAGTATTTCTTAGATATAAAATTAAAAAAATGTGGTAAGTGTTTGCTATTTACTTCTTTTAGTAACAGAATTAACCTTTGCTGACTTTTGAGTCCGAATATTGGGTATGTGCTCGAGTAGAACTTAAATATAGAAGGGATCAACAATCAAAACTCAGTAGCAGAAAGCTTCTAAATTGTCTGCGACATGATTTTGGAAAATGTAAATTGTCTGCAAGTAATTTTTGCATGATTTCAGTATACATCAGGCCTTGCAACAGGTCCTTTTTTTCCCTAAAAGTCCCTTTGTTATTTGAAGTAATTAAAAGTTCTTTTTATCAGAATATAGTTCCTTTCCCCCTTTTTTTATCAAAAAATATTTTTTTCCCTTTATGCTGGATTTTGCCGGATTTCCGGTAGATTTTTTTTATACTACAATAATTTCTCTTTAACTTCTTTAATAAACTGTTCATATTCATACTGATTTTAAAACGGCTGGAGCTGTACTGTACGATGCGTTTGAAAATATAATTTTGAAATTTTTCGGAATTGCTGATGTAAATTACGCTATATTTAAATACTAAAACTAGCTCTTACTAGACTGGAAAATAAAACAATTTCTAATGTATAAAGAACAGAGATGTAGCTATGCACCCTACACATCACCAACCATGTGGATTATACATTGTTCAAACTTGAAGTTGTCTGCAGCATGTTTTCCTTACCAGCTATTCTTTGTGACCCACGCATCTTGTCGGGTATTAACGAAAAAGTTATCACTTCACTCCTTACCGACCTGAATAGACTGAGAGAATGCAGAATACATAGGTAGTATTTTCAGGAAAATACTTAAAGCGAGAACAAAAGATATTGATCGCCACAAAAACAATCTTCGGTATTTTATTCATCCGGATATCCGGCACAGATCATCCGGATAAATGATATCCGTTTCATTGCTATTTTATATTTTTACTTCAATTTCAATGGAAGGGGTTTGAATCCCCTGAACCCATACTATGTGCTTGCTTCTGATCAACTTCTGCAAAAATATGTCTGCAGGCCTTTGTCTAATATTTGTGACAGATGACTCGTGTCCAGTGCCATTACACAAAAAATATTGGGGGGGGGGGGGGGGGGGTTGAAAAAAGATATTTTCCAACTTAACGATTCGGAATCCTCAACTCGGGAGTCCTGAAAATTCCCAGTTCCAATTTATCAACATTTTTCATCTTTTTATATATATATTTTATGTAATATTAAACAGTTCTCTTACAAGCATTGATTTGTTGCACCCATATTCCAATACAGTGTAAGTTCTGAGGTCTAATTTAAATGTAACCTTATAAGTTGGGCAATTTCTAATCTTTCCTAGCTTTCATTTGTTAATAATATTAATTTTCTTCAGGCATTCGTTCTGAGGTCTAATTTAAATGTAACCTTACCAGTTGGGCAATTTCTAATCTTTCCTTGCTTTCATTTGTTAATAATATTAATTTTCTCAATTCAGTAATTTTTTTATAAGTTGAAATTCCCAACCAGGTTTCCAGATTATTGGGGGGTCGGACTCCCCCCCCTCCCCCCCCAAACCCTCCTGCTGTGACAGGCCTGCTCATGTCGCCGCTTTTCTGCTACTGGGAGTTAAACTGTAAGTGTAGGAAAGGGAGAAGTTCAATCAATAAATAGCCCAATCTTAATTGATTTCTAGAATAAGCGGCTGACATTAAAAAAAAATTACGCCCAAAAAGTATTAGTTTAATCCCGAGAAACTGCTTTATTTATTGGGGGGGAGGCGTATGAAAAACATTACTTTCAAATCAGGATTAGGTTAGAGCGAGAAAGTGTGATGCATTTAGGCCAAAGCGTCCCATTGTGCCTCTCCATAAAATAAACCCTACAGCAGTGGTTCCCAAAGTGGGTTCGGTGGAACCCTGGGGTTCCACAAAAAAAATTTAGGGGTTCCGCGTGACAAATTTTATTTGATTAAAAAAAATAAGAATGGTGTTTAATATATTCACATTTTCCTCGGAAAGTTTACCATTCCATGGATTATGAAAATTTGATTGCATTGAGTTCGGATACACAATTAGAAGCCAAATTTAGAACAGTTTCATTAACCATATTCTGGTCAGATGTATTCGATGAATATCCAAATTTAGCAAAACAGGCTATTCGAATTCTATTGCCGTTTGCAACCACTTATTTGTGTGAATCTGGGTTTTCAAAATAATTTGCGACAAAAACCAAATATCGTAACAGACTTGATGCTGCACCAGATATGCGAGTTCAGTTATCAAACCTAACGCCCAATTTTAAGAGAATCATGGAATCAA
Source organism: Troglohyphantes excavatus (assembly GCA_963932185.1). NCBI lineage: Eukaryota > Metazoa > Arthropoda > Arachnida > Araneae > Linyphiidae > Troglohyphantes > Troglohyphantes excavatus. The sequence continues at coordinate 23,551,126 of OZ010678.1, forward strand.
AGAAGCAGGTGCATTCTTCAGATTAAAGATTTTCCGTTTATTTTAGTTTATGTTTTGTATTTTTATTAATTATTTCTATGATGAATTTTTTTAGTTTTGCTTAATTCGATAAAATCTGAAATACCAAAATAATACTTGCTTCATATAATATCAGACTATTATATTTTGAAAAGTCGTTGATTAAAAATATTCAGGGTTCCGCGATCATTGGCAACAAATTTTGGGGTTCCACAACCAAAATAGTTTGGGAACCACTGCCCTACAGCATCTCAAACATACCAGTGACCTTGCAAAAAGCCAAACAGTCAGATAGTTGAACATTATAAAAGTCCACATATTCAAAGCTTATGGCCCCGCAGAATTTGAATCTTAAGCTCTTCTAAGTGTCACACTTGCTGAAGACATGCTCAACTGTTTTAAGTGAGCTCTTACAGCCCCTGGACTTATTATCGTCAACAACTCCCATGGTTCTTAGGTTTTTGTTAGAGTGTGACCCATAAGTAGCCCAGTCATAATCCCACGGGACTTCCTATCCAGCCGATGTATAAACTTTTGTAACCTGCTAGAGGACCCGGAGTGTTTGGCTTCCCCCCTACCTACAGAGTCTCGTATACATGCCAGTATGATTTTTTTTGGTATTTTTAGACGACTTTCTAGTATCTTAGTAGCAAAGCTGGCAACCCTCCGATTTCAAAATCAGTTCAGTTTTACCTTTCTTTGTCAAGTCTACTCAATCAGGCTCGAATTTGCAATCATCTGATTGCTAGCCGAACGCTTTTATCCATTGTGCAACTGGGCCTTCTGCCCACCTTGCTGAACTTTGGTTTGTGTTGTACTAGCACTTCATATTTTTAACCTCAAATATTAATATGGGAATCTAGAATTTGTTTTATACTTGTTGGGAAACCTGGAAAAGTCGGGAATTTTTTATCTGAATATTGAGCGAAAATTCTTTCATGTGCTTTACTAATATATATTTTTCTTAATTGCAGAAATGGGGATTCTGGAATTCGTATGTTGTTTGAAGACAACAGCACTATAATAACACATCTTTGAGACCTGGTGAAGTTAAAAGCTAACCATGCTCGAAGAAAGCACCTTAGATGTGTACGATCCGTCCTCACTTCCAGGGCAAACCACTCAGCCCCTTGCCACAGACGCTGAAAAGCAGAACTGGTGTGAAATGTGCGGCAAAGGGTTTCGGGGCAAGTACGACCTCAAAAAGCACATGCTCATCCACAACACGGAAAAGGACCATGCGTGCGACGTGTGCGGGAAAGCGTTCACCAGAAAGACCACCCTCATAAACCACCTCGTCATCCACACGGGAGAAACGCCGTACGTGTGCAGAACGTGCGGCCGGGCCTTCTCCAGGAAGACCACCCTCAAGAACCACCTCCTCACCCACACCGGCGAAAGACCCCACGTGTGCCATGTGTGCAACAAGGCGTTCACCGAACGGGGGAATCTCGCCAACCACATTCTGACACACACGGGGGAGAAGAGACACTCGTGCGACATATGCAACAAAGCGTTCGCGAGAAGGACAACCCTCGTCAACCACCGCCAAACCCACTCTGAAGAAAGGCCGTACATATGCCAGACCTGCGGAAGAGCGTTCACAGGGAAAAGCGCCCTCCTAAACCACATTCTCATCCACGTCGGTGACAGACCCCATGCGTGCAATGTGTGCAATAAAGCTTTCTCTAAAAAGAGCATCCTCAACAAGCATCTCCTTTCTCACACTGGCGAAAGGCCACATGCGTGCGACCTCTGCGACAAGTCGTTTCGGCAGAGAAGCGACCTCACGGCGCATGTTCTCCTTCACAACGGAATAAAACCGCATGCGTGCGAAATGTGCGGTAAGTCTTTCTCCCGAAAGAGCAACCTCGACAAACACATGCACATTCATTCAGGGGAAAAGCCGCACGTGTGTGAGGTGTGCGGCAAGGCGTTTACGGAAAAGAGCTCCCTCACCAGGCACTTTGTCGTGCACACTGGGGACAAACCGTACGCTTGTGACCAGTGCGATAAGGCTTTCTCCGACAAGAACGCTCTCACGAGGCACCTGCTCACGCATACTGGGGAGAAAGCGCACGCGTGTGAACTGTGTAACAAAGCATATTATCAAAAGAGTGACCTTAAAAAACATCTATCTGTTCACTTTAAGAAAAAACACTTACCTGTCCCCTATAACAAAGAGCCATCATCAGTCCCTTTTAAGAAGGAGTCATCACCTATCCCGTTTATGAAAGAACCATCACCTACCCCTTTTATAAAAGAGCCATCACCTATCCCTTTTAATAAAGAGCCATTACCTGTCCCCCTTATGAAAAACCCATCCCCTGTCCCCTTTATGAAAAACCCATCACTTATCCCCTTTATGAACAACCCATCACCTATTCCCTTTATGGAAGAACCATTACCTACCGTTTTTAAGGAAGAACCATCACCTGTCCCCCTTAATAAAGAACCATTACTTGTTCCCCTTAATAAAGAGCCATCACCTGTCCCCTTTAATAAAGAGCCATCACCTGTCCCCTTTATTAAAGAGCCATCAACTACTCCCTTTCATATAGAGCCATCACCTGCCCACTTTAATAAAGAGCCATCACCTGTCCCTCTTAATAAAGAGCCATCACCTGTCCAATTTAATAAAGAGCCATCACCTATACCATTTAATAAAGAGCCATTACCCATCCCCTTTAATAAAGAACCATCACCTGTCCCCTTTAATAAAGAACCATCACCTATCCCGTTTAATAAAGAGCCATCACCTGTCCCCTTTAATAAAGAACCATCACCTGTTCCCCCTTAATAAAAAACCATCACCTGTCTCTTAATAAAGAGCTATTACCTGTCCCCCATTATGAAAGATGCATCACATGTCCCAGGAAATAACTGAATATTACTTTCTGGAACAAGCATACTCGCAAATCAGTTACGGTCCCATTTATTGATAAAATATACATTTTACCATTGGAAGTTAATACACTTGCAACTTTCATTTGTGGCCCGCGCTGGTGATGATTGGAGAGTTGTAGGTGTAGTTTTCATCTCCGAAAGAGCAGCAAGCGTATAATCGGAATGTTGTGAGTTTGACCACATCTTCCTCCGTGTCGAAGGGCTGGTGCAGGTTAAATCTTCGGTAGTCCAGAGGACTTTCATGTTTCAAGACCAGAGTGCTATGTATCAGTGGCATAGCTAAGATTTTGTTTCAAGTAAGGTTTTGTCAAAGAAAAAATAATTTGAAATATTCTAAAAAAAAATCATTGATTATAACCACCCAATTGAATATTAATGCATTTGATTTATATAAATATTAATCATTATTATTAACTATTTATTTTATTTAACTTATTATTACTTTTCACCACCAATGTTATCCTAATGCAAATATGTCATTTTGGCAAGTGTTAAAGTTTACAACAGAGAACTATTTTACTTTATAATTTGGTATCATAAGGATTGAGTTAGTTTAAAAATAGGTGAGCAAAACTTTTGTGTGATCCTCCTATCTTATTTACTCTATGTTATCTCCAATTATATATAGTTGAAATGGGTTCAACATATTTTAAATATTCACAATTATTCTATAATGTATTATTTCGTACAAGGATTACAAATAATTCATCAATGCGAATAAGACTTGCAAATGGAGTGTTCCTAACTTTTAGTGCTATTAAGATATAATGTTAAAATGATAGCTGAAAATAATTCGCAAATAAAAATTATGTTTTTAATCTGTAGAGTATTTTTTGTGTGCCTTTTTGAATTATTTTTTGTTTTGGGTTCACAGGGCCGTTATATGTGTAATGTGAACAGACAATGTATTTCATTTAAAGTTTTCAAAGGGCATAACTTAAAAACTATTTTTACATATAAAAGTGCTAGTATTTGTTGTTCAACTAAATGGTATCTGATATTTGTTGCAAATTTCTGATTTCTAAGTAAAATATATTCTGAGATGAGCCCTAAAAATATGTATTTTTTTAAAAAATTTGACATCCTGTAGCGTTTTAAATTTTAACTAATTTAAAATATAAGATATAATCTACTCAATGAACGGAAATCATTGATATTAAAGAGTGGGTGCAAGAACCAAACAGCTCCACTTTTTCACTTGTTCCTATAAAGTAAAAAAATATCCACCATTGATTGGTACAAGAACCAGACAGCTGTTAACAATGACTATAGGGCAATTCCATGAAAAGTGACCACAAAGTAGTAAATTTTAAAATGTTATAGAATAGTTCAAGAGATATGTCATTTTAAAGCTAGAAATCTCCATTTTCAGAAAATATAAATTTTAAGATACACAACAAATTAAATATTAATGAAAAAAAAGTTTAAAACAAGTCAAGTGTGATAATTAAGAAACATGCATTATGTAATACATACTTTCATACTGTCTAAAGTCTTTAGAAATTATAGATTTATTATTTTATGGATATTTTTTTATTTTTAAAAACACAATAGTTAATGAATCAAAGATTTAAAAAATTTAATAAAATTAAATACAGAATTTTTAGGGGAGTTTGTAATACGAGATTCATTTTGTTACGTCTGTAACAAAATTTAGGTAAAAGTTTCCGTTAAAGATTTTCTAATTATTTTTTTCTTTAGAGCTTTTGATTTTACTTTTAGATATATAAAAGCAACATTAAAAAAAAATTGCAGCTTTCTATCTTTATCCGAATTTTGTAAGACGGTGTTACGGACGTAACATTTTGTGTTACGGACATATTGCTGAAAGTGTTGCGGATGTAACATCTGAATATACTAGCATTTAGTTTTTCAGTAAAATTTTCAATGAGGTATTTAATCTGTATACTATTTTTATACACTGGTATTTCGAAAATAGTAAATGCATTGGTATTTGGCAGATTGTTCAACTTTTCCCCGAGAGAAAATCCAAACATAAAAATTGGATTATTGTCTTTTGCCTCTCTTAGATCACAAAACATCCTTTTATCATCCAAAACGCCATCTAATATTTGTGTTATCATGCTAACCTAGACTTCTTTGTTTGTAATATATGAATAAAAGGGTACTAACTGTACTCATTAAGTCAAAGAAATTAATACCAAAGTTAGTGTGTTCAACAAAACAACAGAGGTTCATGCTAGGAAAATGTGTCATCTGCAAAGATCAGTATGAAATTTCGACAATATTCTAAAAGGATCAGAGTTAATATTCTGGTTTGCATAGGATGATAATCCAGAAAGAAAAATAATAAAGACTGTTCAAGAAAAAAACATTGATTTTGCCATTATCACTCTTGAAGAAAATATACCCTATCTTCGGCAAATCGCTTTATAAAACAAAGGCAGAGTAATTATTTACAGGATAGTAAGAATATAAAAAGTCTGAAAAAAAATTGTACTTCAAGTAGACTACAATAATAACTTCACTATTACAAAGCAAAATGAAGTACAAAATCCTCATTGGACCAATGACCAAGTTTCCATATATATAACAGTTACTACTGAAGGAAAGGTTTTTCTTGATTTTCTTGAAAAAAAAATTAAGATGCAGTCTCTGGACCCTGCAGTATTACAATAGCTGATCAGAATGTACAACATATTCAGTTTGGTAAATGGATGCTTGGGGAATTAACCACCGATCGTGGAAGTGTGTGCACTTCAATTTGTAGAACAAAAAAAAATGATAATAGCGCGCCATAGATAAATTTTTTAAGAAGTCTAGGCATAAATATGTTTACAAAAAAAAAGGAGACAATAATGTAGATATCAGTCAACTAAGTAAAGTTCTAATCTCAAACTTCCACTGATTAACAAGTAAATTTCTGAATTACCATGAAATTTTTTTTTCATGTATTATGCTATTATTATTTATTTAAAAAACATAGCTCTAAAATTCTCCATTAATCCATAAAGCTTTAGTTTCTCCATTAAAAAAAATGTGACCAATATTATACCCTTCATACTTCTTGCATAGTATGTACGAAATCAGAAGCTGTTACGTCCGTAACGACAACATGTTACGTCCGTAACAAACTAATTAGTCCTCAGATTAATTACTAATACTCGTATCTACAAATGCTTGACTAATTCTAAAAGCTTAAACATATTTAATCAGATATAGCCAAAAATATATATTAAAATGAACCATAATTCACAGAATTGTTTAACTGATGAAGGCAATGCTTACTTTTGACAGTTTTCTGAGTTACGTCCGTAACACCCCATTAATATTTTTTGTTAATTTTTGTAATAGATTGAACTCTACATGGAATGAATATTACATAGATACCATCATGAGGTATTTGTAAAAAAAAAACTAAGCTTTAATAGTAAACTTAAGACTTGCTACACGGATTTAAAGCTTTCAAATTGTTACGTCCGTAACTATGGAATTGCCCTATAGTGATATAAAGGAAACGAAGCTATACTTTTGTATATATGGTGAAAAAGTTTGATGAAACTTTAAAAGTTTTTGTCCTTCCAGAATAATTTTAAAAACTGAAGCTGTCTAGTTCTTACGTCCATGTCTTCAATTTTTTTTTTTTTCAAAATTACATCAATGCTATTTTAAGGGCGATTTTCAAATTAAGGTTATTGACATACATATATTTGACTTTTTGAAGTACTAGGTGGTAACAAAGGGACACAGAAGGGCCGTACTTAGAGTTCCTGCAGCATGAGTGCAGAATCCTAAAAATTGAAAAATTAAGCATAAGAAAACGGGACATGCCCTTGACAAGTAATAACAAGTTTCTTTATAAATAAAAGTTCTGCACTATTTATAAAAGCTTTTATGATTGATGACAATAGCACAATTTGGGGGTTGGTGTCCTTTAATTAAACTCTTAAAATGTAGTTAATCTAAAATGAAGAGTAAAGTTTTTTATATTAGTGAATTTTGTGAAAGTTAATTTTTAACAACCCTACTTTTAAATAAGTAGTCTTTTACTAAAAAGACTGATTTTTAACCTTATAACTAAATTCATACATTTATGCTGAATTTTTAAAAACTATTTGAAAAAATTAATTTAGTTGCATATAAAAAATTTAAATATTATTAAAAATTCAAAAACTTTCATTTTTTCTGGTTTAAAAAGATTTTATAGGGCACTTGCTCCAAGTGCCCTGTTTTATATACTATATTTTATATAAGAAAAAATATAGATGCGCACTAAATTAATACAATAATAGATTCTCCTTGCAACGACCACTACTGAATCAACACCACAACTTTTTCGTGTCTTTATATTATACATAAAGGCAAGAATAATTCAGTTCCTGTACAATAATTTTAAGTTTTCGTCTATAAATAATTCCTCAATATAGAAATATTTATTTCATACACTTGAGATTTCGAAATAGGCCCCGAACCGTCACCAATAGCCCACTGTGCAGTTCTAGTGAGACGTTAATTAATCAAACCAATTATATACTGAGATAGATTGTACTCGTCGTTTATGAAGCATTTTTTGTGCTGAAATAAAAGTATTTTTCCGTATTTCGTTGTAATTTTAATTATAAGCAACTTATATACAGATAAAATACAAGTATTTTTGTATATTAAATTTATTCATGTATAGAATAAAAATATAACTTATTTGGCAAAAACCAATATTATAAACAAACTTTCCCATATTTTAGCGTAGCGACTAAACAAACAAAAGCAGAGTTGTCTGCTATATGGAAGAAATCCAAACTACTACTAAGTTTCCACCTTGATACCAGGCCTCCGTGGCCGAGCGGTTAAGGCGTTCAGCTACTAATCCGAGGATTGGTGGTTCGAATCCGCGCGATGGACTTGACAAAAGAAAAGTAAAAAAGTAGTGATCTTGTGATCGGAGGGTTGCCAGCTTCGCTACAAAAATACTAGAAAAGTCGTCCAGAACATCCCCAAAAATTTACGGCGTGTATACGGGACTGGTGCACGATAAATCTGATTGGGATCGATAAATTGGATTGGATTGATCTGAATCCAAAGTCCCGACGTCTATTGAAGGCGTTGGGTGCCAGTTCAGGTTTTTCCTCGTCATCTGACTATGGTTCTAAAATAACGAGGTGCAGGTATGAATGAATGCGTGTGGGAATATGTATGTGTTCCCGGGTCTTTCCTTCGAGAAAGACCCCAAACCGTCGCCAATAGCCCACTGTGCAGCTCTAGTGCGACGTTAATTAATAAAACCAAACCAAAACCATCTTGATACGTTACATGAAACTCCTGCATAGAGCTGTTGCAACCACGTGACTTCGTGGAGGACAGCGGCAAACGACTAAATAATCTGCAGACGGTGATTGGTTTACACGGCATCACGTGCAGGTTGCCGGTTTGCATGTGACCAGTTTCCGGTTTGACGTTAATTTCGACCAATCACATCGTGGAGTTTGTGCGGTTGTTACTTGTATTTTTCCTCCACGAAACCGATTCAACAAAGAGGAAGGGAGGTGGGGGAAGGGGATGCAACTGCCCTATAGACCACTGTGCAGCTCTAGTTTTTCAATCAACCAGATGACCCGTAGTTATAGGTTACACAGAATGCCAGCTCAGGTGTTCCCGTTATTTGACCTTAATTCATAATTTCCAGGCTATCTTCCGGGATAAATACCAAACCATTATTAAACACTCATTGTGTAGCTCATCGCCAAGAGTCTTTATAATGGCCTGGTTTTGAGTATTTATGTGTCATGAAAGTGACGTTTTGTGCAAACTTATTGGTTTGTAGGTCCACGTGGTTTATAATTCTCTAATCACCTTGTACTCGTGAAAACTTTTTTTAATCTCAATACCAGATCGTATAAAAGTACATAAAGTATTAAGATTAGTTTGCAGCTACAAACAAGTAAGTAGCTGCGTCTTGTTTAGATTTTCGTTATTTGATGAAATAAATTATTGATTTAAATCAAAACTATTTCTGATAAATTAAGTACGTTTGTTTGTAGAAAATGTTATAATTAATAAATTAAAATGATTTTTTCTTAAAACGCCTGGTTGAAACAAAGTTTTATGTATGTTGACGTTTTTTTCCCATACTGGCCAGTAGACTGAATTATTTTATGGTAAGTTTGTATCGGAATTTGAAAGGTGCAAACAAAGCTTTTATGTGTGACCAAAATCTTTTCAAAAATAATTATGAAAGATATCCCTGTGAATTGTTAATTTAAACTAAATTTTGATATTGATTCATTGAAAAAGAAATTGTTGAATGGTGTTATGATTGGTAATCCTTATAATACTTGTCCGCTCGTTTTTAACCATAGTTAGGTTACGATATCACGGAATGGGCCAATACCTAGAGAGAGGTCATAGAGATTTTCTTATAAATGTTGTAACCAGGATGTTGATTTACAAAATATGACCTTATTTCTAGTCTTTCTAAATACAAAACAGCGGTTTATGGGTTAGAATATATTCTATGATACACCTGGTTTTTTACCAAATCTGGCGTCAAACGCTGATGCAGATGGGAAATGGAAAAGTTCTTTGATCAGCAACCAAACCGGTTTTTGTCGTCGAAATCATATTAGTATTGCAAATACCATACAATCCATTTTAACCAGTTTATGATTAATTTTTAGAATATTTTCTAAGCTCTCTTTGGTTTTAAACCTTTTTTTAAAGAGTATAATAATTCATTACGGAGAATATTCAAGTCCAATAAGATATAGAAACACGACATAGGTTTATAAAGTTGTAGATATTGAAAACATTGAAATGCATTCCATTCAAAAGCATAGTACAATATTTTTCATAAATACAAACAACTTGTTTTTATTAAAACAATCCAATGAATATTATGTAATAAAGTTTGGTTTGGTTTATACAGTTCCGACTGCCTATTTCTGTCCTCATATTGATACATTCATACATGCACCTCGTTTATTTAGAACCAAAATAAGATAATGATAAAACACCTGAATGGCACCCATTATAGACATTGGGACTTAGGACCCCAATCAGATTTATCTTGCACCAGTCCTGTATACACGCCGGAAATTTTTTGGATGTTCTGGACAACTTTTCTAGTATTTTGTAAAGAAGCTGGCAATGATCACATACTCACTACTTTTTTACTTTTCTTTGTGAAGTCCGTCCCACAGGATCGAACTAGGAATCCTCCGATTCCCAGCTGATGCCTTTATCCACTGGGCTATTCAGTCCCAGTAATTAAGTTGTAATTACTGAACCAAAATTGTTTATTTAAATGATAAATTAGTTTTGTAGCATGAAATGTAACAAGAAAAAATGGGCAAAATCACATCAAAGTAAACTTTTTCTCAAAATTTCAAAATCACAGTAGATACATAAATGATACCTCATTTTAAAGGTGACAGTTTGCAGATTTTAAATATGTGTGCCATGCTTATATAATATAAGTAGTTTTTGGTTCACAAGTTCATGTTTAGACTCGTCTCACTCACTTAGAAGCATGCAGTGCATATCTGATACCGATTGGACTATAAAAGTGAAAGGGATAATATCAAACAATATTCTTCTTTTAGCATGTTTTGTTTACATAATAGTTAGGGGTTCTAACTTTGATATTAAGATTTTTTTTAACTTGTTTGGTATGGTTAAAAATGCTAGTAATTTTTTTTTCTAGCTCTTATTGGTACGTCCGTTACTATTTTTGGCTTATATTGATGCTGCAACTTTATTTTTGAACTGAAAAACTGGAAACTTTAGGTTTACTTTTTATTTGACTTAAGTAACATTATACTTAAAAAGAAATTTTATATAAAAAAAAAAAATTGGGTAAATCATGGTAACGGACGTACCAACCAACCAAAAACCATGCATTTTCATAAAGTCAATTTTTTCTCGATAAAACCAATTTAAAAGTGTTTATATTATTTTCTGATTGAAATAAACTTATATTTTTAGAAGTTCATCATATATTCTATTACAAAATTTAAAACTAATTATTTTTAAAGATAGAGCAAAATCAAAATAACGGACATACTTTTTAAAAGAATAACAAAAATGTTTAAATTGTTTTACTCCTCATTTATTAATTGTAGGCAAACATTTTGGTATGTTTAAAAAGAGCACAAAATTGCCTTTCACAGTGACAAAAATTTCCATTCTCATGGAAAACTGACTTGAGAAATATACATTTTTGAGTATGGTAACGGACGTTCTAATTTTGGACATGAGTTACACAAGCATGCTAATTGAGGTTCAATTACTCTGAATTGATAAATATCTTTAACAAATATATAATTTTTTCAATGATTTGAATGTACTGTAATAAGTTAGAAAAACAATAACAACATTTCAAGAAAAAGTATACTATTATGATGATAAAAATGACGTCCGTTACCAAAAACCATGCATTTTAACAGTCAATTTTTTCTCGATAAAACCAATAAACTTATGCATTTTATCAGTTCATTACATATTCTATTACAAAATTTAAAACTACTAATTATTTTTAAAAATAGTATTTTTTTTAAATCTTATCATAAATAATATGCAGAACTGTGTGTAACAATTCTACTAAAAAAACTATATGTGACAATTTTATGATATCTGTTTAATAACAACATGGAAAGAGTATAATTTTAGTTGAATAGTTTATCTTTAAAAAACACATTATTGCTTATTAATGCAGTTTTCAGAAAATGAACGCATCTAGTCACCTTTTAATCTAGTGTCGCCTTTTAAAGCATGCTAGGTGTTGAAAATACCAAAATGTTTTTAATCATATTTGAGTATTATATAATTCTTAATCTCTGAATATCTTGCATATACTTGAATTACAGAACACCAGAATATAACTTTTTGAGCTCTTTACAAGTCTTTTAATGATCGTGGGTGTGGATGGGTTAATTAATTATGGTTTGAATTACTTTAAAAAATATCAAGATGATTTGTATGCAAGTGTATACAAATACTGCCAACGAAGTACAGACTATCGTATCAGAACAATTTCCCAATGTCTATCTGGTTTCTTTTAAAACCAGCTAAACCTGACAAATTAACCATCTTCAGACAAACTATTCAATTTATGTTATTGTAAGAATAATGCTTTCTACTTTCTTGATTTTGTGTAACTTGTACACATGACCTCTAGTCCCATTGGCTGTATTAAATATTATGTCCACAACATCACCTGATTTAATAAATTTAAATAGTTGAATAAGGTCTCCAGTCCTCTGATTGAGTGTATACATGTTTAAAGATCAAGTTGGTCTATATTTTTAATTCCTGAAGTACCCTAACCCAATTTCGTAGCCCTATGTTGAACAAATCAATATATTTTATCGCTAGCATTAATTTCAGGATCTCGTAGACACTAAGCAGCATTTGAGTTTTTTAAAAATTAACCCCCTTTACCCCCCTCCCTAAATATGGTAAATCAACCTTATTATTTGGGGACTCATTGAATCTTCATTTCTAGTGCCTTAACAAGGTTATTCCCAAATTTTTGTGTGTGCACACCATTTGTCAATGAAAAACCTATTTTACCTGTACTAATGTTATTATTATGCCATTAATGTAATTATCTTGTTAAATTAATTCTTCTAATACGTAAAATAGTCTTGCCTATAATTAACTTTTGTGTATTATTGAAATTCTTTACAAAATTATGAAAAGAACATGAATTTTTAATAAAAATTTGGAAAAGGTACGTCCGTTACCATTGCTGGTACGTCCGTTACCATTGCTGGTACGTCCGTTACCATTGCTGGTACGTCCGTTACCGACACAAAATAATTTTTTTACCATCATAAAATTATTTTTTTCGAAATGTTGTGATTGTTTTTCTAACTTAGTACATTCAAATCATTAAAAAAAATATATATATGTCAAAGAGATTTATCAATTCAGAGGAATTGAGCCTCAATTAGCATGCTTGTGAAACTCATGTCCAAAATTAGTACGTCCGTTACCATGCTCAAAAATGTATATTTCTCAAATTAATTTTCACATGAGAATGAAAATTTTTATCACTATTAAAGGCAATTTTGTGCTCTTTTTAAACATACAAAAATTTTTACCTACAATTAATAACTGAGGAGTAAAATAATTTTAAAATTTTTATTATTCTTGCAAAAGGTACGTCCGTTACTTTGATTTTGCCCAAATATTTCCTGAATAAAAGTTATCCAAGATTAAAAAAAAGTTCTTAATGTACATCTTTAAAATTACATTCAGTGCATAGTATAGTGGTTACATTTTCTGAAGCAGAATTTTGAGTTTTGATGATAATTACTTTAAAATATATATATATCATTATTAGTTAGCAAAACTAATTTTTTCATTTCTATTTAATTAAAAATTACATTTCTTGAAAAGCATTTTTTCAAAGCTCAAAATTCTTCTCCAGAGAATATGAAACTATACAATGGTCAATGTGTAATCATATGAAATTATAAGGTTTTACATTGAAAACTTTTTTTAAGAAGTATTTTTCCTTATACATTTCATACTACACAACTTTGTTGAAAATACTTGTAGTTTAAATAATTTCTGTTTTAAAAAGAAGAATGTAGCTTTGTAAATATTGTCTATCAAATGTGAAATAAAAATATGAATTTTTTTTTTCAAAAGGTTTTTTTTTCTCCCGTAAGTGCTTAAATTAAAAATCTTATATTTTATATCTGTCAATTTGTACAAATCATAAAACAATGTATGGATTTTAATCCTTTTTGTACGATTAATTTAGCTTAAAAATATTGTCCAGGTTTCGAGGAATTGTTTCTTTAAACAAAAATGTGGTGTTTTAAAACTAATGTATGTTATTTATTAATTTTTCATTACATTTTTATTTGCTTAAAATGCATTTGAGCATTTTGTTACGTGTTTTGAAAAGCAAAGTAAACATATTGATTTAAGCATATGGCCAGTTTATGCTAAATAAATAAAACAATTTTGTAATAAGTTATTAATTTTTTTACTTTATCATTTTTATCTTTGTTAATATTGTTATTTATTATTATTTTTCATTAAATTTTTATTTGCTTAAAATGCATTTGAGCTTTTTGTTATGCGTTTTGAAAAGCAAAGTAGGCATTTTTATTTAAGTATATGGCCAGTTAATATTAAATAAAAAACAATTTTAGTAATTAAGTTATTAATTTTTTTACTTTAATATAGTTATTTTTCGTATTTGGCACCAACTAAACAACACACTTTGGTGAAATTCAGAACAATTTGTGTGTTGCAGAAATAATTTATATCTTATAAGGGAGTGACAACACTGAAGATTGCCCATTCTATTTTAAATCTATTCATTGAAATACTTTGTTTTCTGTATTTCCAATGTTTTTTTGTTTAAAGTCGCAGTTCTTATAAATATTGAAAACTATTCAAATGTTGGGTTTTCTTCTGAGTTTTTTAAAAGGATGTGATATTTCATTTTATTAATTACGCTTATCGGTAACCATAAAAATGTAATTTCCACCAATTTTTTGTTTGACCAACCACGTGTCTGATATTATTTACTTGCTCATTGAATTGTAAAACGCATTTTAATTTAATTTAGCTTAAAATTAGGCTTGTGCATTTTCCATGCCAATGAAAAAATGAATCTCTACATCAATTTGTATCACTTATGTAAAGGTTGTTGTCAAAAATTGTTGCTGCAGTCGCCGCCACAGATTTCGATTTTTTTTTTAATGGGAAATTTAACAATTTTGGAAATTGATTGCATGAATTTGTCTCTTTATGCCTCCTTACTACTCTAGGTTAAAAAATTGTATAAAATATAAAAACTGGGAAGGGTAAACATAGGTCAGATTCGAGTGACTAAATCGCGCCGATCGACGATTTTCCACATCCGAGGTTGCCGTAAGTTTGCTACACATCGTGTTTCAAATCAAGGCTGATGAAAAAGACAGACTCTGGCCACGGTGTATCCCTGTCCAGATTTAATTATTATTTTATGCAATTTGATTTGAATAATAGCTTAATTCATAATGATTAATTCTAATGCTAATAGCTTAATTCACACAATCATGAACTTCTTAATGTAGCGTGAATTAATACATTTAACAGATATTAATTTTATTTAGTACTGCATGAACCCAGTAATGTCACAACATAACTAAACTGGCCATTGCATTTTTCAAGTCTAGTGGCCACTGACCGCTATAAAATTTTCACCTTTACACTTATGACATGTTGACTTAAATCTATCTACTTTCAGGTGATAGCAATGCTGTTTGAAATTTCCGGAAGACCAAACAAAAGGAACACATACATGCTTTTCCCAGTTTTGGAAAGATGATTATTAAGTTCAACATTGTTTGTGTCTAGACAGATTCAAATTTATTACTAAAATAATATCAATCATGTTAAAAAAGAAACCCTTGCATGAGTGTAACGTCTGCAGCAAAGCGTTTGCCACACTCTTCTCTCTCGAGCGCCACCTTCTAACCCACACCGGAGAGAAACCCTACGTTTGCGAGACGTGCAAGAAGGCATTCATCCAGAAGTGGCAACTCCAAAGGCACTTCGCCACCCACAGTGGGGAAAAACTGCACGTTTGCAACACCTGCAGCAAGGCGTTCACCGAAAAGGCAAAGCTCAAATCGCACCTGCTCACTCACACAGGCGAGAAGCCACACGTCTGCCGCACCTGCAACAGGTCCTTCCTACGCCGGGACCAGCTCAAACTCCACCTCCGCTCGGAAGACAGATCGCACGAGAAGATGCTGCACGCGTGTGACTTTTGCGACAAGACGTTTGCTCATAAGTCGTACCTAAAAGTTCACCAGTTCATTCACAGTGGAGAAAAACCACACTCTTGTAACACTTGCGGGAAAGAGTTCGCCCTGAAGTCGAGCCTACGGGCGCACCTGCTCACTCATACCGGCGACAAAGCTTACGTTTGCGATCGCTGCGACAAGGCGTTTGCCAGGAATGTGGATCTCAAAAGACACATTCTTGTCCACACTGGGGAAAGACCCTTTGTCTGCGACACTTGCAATAAAGGGTTTGCTCAGTTGGGTGCCCTCAAACTTCACCTCGTTACCCACACTAGTGAAAAGCCGTTTGTTTGTGATGCATGCGGCAAGGCATTTCCTAGAAAGGAAGATCTCAGAAGACACTCTTTTGTTCATACTGGTGAAAAACCGCACGTTTGTGACACTTGCAGCAAAGCATTCTCCCATAAAAGTGATCTCACAAAGCATCTCGCCACCCACACCACAGACAAGCCCCATGTTTGTGACATCTGCAATAAAGCGTTCAGCAGGAGAGTGTATCTCAGCAGACATTCCACTACTCACAGTGGCGAAAAAAATCATGTTTGTGACATCTGCAATAAGGCGTTTAGCTTCAAGGCGAGTCTTAAAAAACATCAGCTCACTGCTCACAATATCTAAATGCAAATTATCGCACTTTTAAAAAGGGACTGTCTCAAAAAGCAAATATCGAAAGATCACTCTCTATTGCATTGGTTTCCATTTTTTTTTATAACCATGAACCACCAAGAACAGAAAGTAGACCATCATTTACTAATAACAATAAATAAAAAAAAAAATAGTAATACAAATACAAATATTGATGACCAAACACAAGGTTGGTCCAGCTAGTATCTCCTACAAGGTGGTAACATAACCTGAAAATCAGGAATTTTTTTTATTCTGGAAATATCAGGGAAAAGTCTGGGTATTTTTCAAAATTTCACAAAAAATCAGGGAAATTTTCAAATTTAGATAATTAAAATGGCAATTATTGTCTATTATGCCCTCTGTTCTGTGTAATTTAGCTGTCAATATTTCCTTTTAGTTCTGAAAAAGAATTTTTAAAAAGAATGGTTATACGCATTTTCATATTTTCAGTTTTATTTTTGTAAAAACATGAACCAAAGATACTATAATAACCCTACGGCTTAAAGATGGTAAACTCCCCATAGACGTAATGTAAGCCGATTGATGACTCCCCCCCGCATACTTGAAGTCACATGACGTCATAACAGGGTTGCACGTTGGCATGCTTATCGCTTTTTACAGATTCTACTTGGCGATTTAATTCACGGACACGCGGATATGCAGGAAAAGTACCCTTCAGGCACAATTATTAGGTAACGAAAGGAATTAGATTTCAAATAAAATTTATGAAAACAAATTTAAAGAACTTTTCATGTTCTTTAAAAAAAATTCATAAATTTTATTTGAAATCTAATTTCCTTCGTTACCAAATTTATTTTACAAAATTAATGCAGGCATAAAATTGCAGAAAGAAATAAAAAAATGTACTTTTAATTATTTTTAGCATACTATTTTAATGATAGGAATTTAATAAAATAAATATTTTCAGTACATTTTCTAAAAACACATGTTTTTAAAAAAATATTAAAAATATAATTTTCTATTTTTCGCTTCATTGGACTTTCAATAATTTAAATATATATATAGAACTATACTTATACATGGCTAATGAAATATTACAAATTTCCAATCAACTTTAATTTATAACCAAATAATTGGTCATTTTGTACATACATTTGTAATCTTTAAATATTTTTTTAATTAATTGAAACTTTCTTTTACTATCTGATTAAAAGGCATTAAAAATTTTCAGTTCTAACTCTATGAAAAATAAATAGTTAATCTTATATTCTCATATTTTAAACATTTTGGTAAAAATTACGTTTTATTTCTCCGTCCAATATTTCTCCAAGTTCTTTTAATTTGTAGCATTTCTATTAAGAATATTTAATTTATATTTATTAATATTTAGTTTGCATAAAATTAAGTTTGGGTATTTTTTCTAACATTCTTATTAGCGGGGTCTTTACTTTATGCGAGTGGAACAAAAATTACAAGGCAAAACAATTCCGATCATATTTAGAGAACAAACAAACAATAATGGTTCGTATCTGAAAAGATTTATTTAAAAAATGCATTTAAACAGAGAAAACTATAAATTCAAATTTTATCGGAGAATAATTATGAATGTAAAAACGCGAATAAATAATTTTAGATAAATATTTATGACATATAACACTCATACAAACCTCTTCAAATTGTTTTTTATTCGCATCGTAGAAAAGTATAAAGAAATTGGTTTTACTTTAGAATACAATGTGACATTTGTTTATAAACTATAGCAATGCATCTCCTTTAAAGAACTCTAGAATATTTGAAGTTCGTGCATGCAAAACAAACATGTCAAAAAATTATATAAGCATTTAATTTTATTAAAAAAATATTTATAAATTTTTGCATTTTTTTTTCAAAAATATTCCTTTTATTTTTAGAACTTGAAAATCCAAAGCTCCATTGAAATAAATGTATGCACCATTTTTTTTTTTTTTTTTGCGATTGGACTTGCATGTTTATTTATGCGTGCACGATATTCATTTGAAATGTTAATGATGGTAACTTTTATAAAATACCGATTTCAAATTTAATTTCACAATGAAATCTTTTAAGCTTGTGCTGATAAAATGCCATCAATATAGACCAATGAGAAGTTTTTATGCACAAATTCATCATGTGTGAAAGTGTGACTATAAATAAGGTTTCATTCAAACTAATGCTGTTAACATTATTTAAATACATTTTAAGTACTTAGTATTTTAAGATATTTGGCGACATCATAATAAATTATAAATAATTATAATAATAACTTCATTTACATTCTTCAATTAAGATATTATTTCTTACAATTAGTTTCTTTAAGTACCTTATTTTGTTAGTACAAGTGATACAAGTAAATAACAAGTAGTTTTTATGACCATCGATATTACTAAAACAATTATTTCTTAAAAAAATCTATGAAATATTCATAACATTATCGAAATATGTAGAAAACTTTCCAAAATTCTGATTTCATGATTCATCGTCTGTCATTACCATTTAAAAAATTGTATATTAGTTTCTTTACGTTCAACAACTTCTGACAATATTTGTCCCTCGAAAGTTTTTGATAGTTGGTCAACGTCGCACTAGAAGTGCACAGTTCAATAGTTCAGTTGGCAATAGTTCAGGGCTATCGCAAAGAAGAGACCACGGAACACTGTTAAGTATATTTTTACCTGGATTACATGACGAGGACAATACTTGAGTTGGTATCTGATGCAATCTGAATAAGCGTCAGAGCATTTTACCACGATTAAATTTAACGTGCACCATTTCCATATACACGCCGATGAAAATTGAATATCATTTCAGACGACTTTCGTAATTTAGTATCGATTCTAGCAATCCTCCGATCACGAGTTCACTGCATCTGAATTTTTATCAAGTAATCATTCCGATTCGAACTCACAGTCCTCTGATTGCTAGCCGGATGCTGTACCTCGAAGTCACTGGCCTCTCACAGCAGTTTTTGAAGAATAAACTGAAAAAGACACATAAGTCAGTAAAAATATTATTATATGAAAGAGGAGACAAATCGAACACTAAGATTTTTTGTGAAAAAAGAAAGAAATACTTATACTCAACAAGAATACTTATACTCAATAAAAATTTAATAATTGTATACTTGTATGCCCATGTGGTTCAAGGATTAAAAGTTTCAGATTTGATCGAATTCAAGCTAATTGCTCATATAAGCAAATTAAGATAAGCTGAAAGGTTTATTTTTATGTTAAAAACTAATAAAATAAGGCAATACTTTATTTCAGTTAAAAAAGATGTTTTGATCAATTTTATGAATGTGCGGTCGAGTTACCTATAATATTTTTTTTTTAGATGTTTGTAAAATTTTGGCTCTTTAGGCATTTATTTAAAGTTTTTGTTATACCATTTTCCTAAAATATAGATTGCTATTATTCGTAAATCATCGAAACTAGTTTAAATCTTGCACATCAATCAAACAAATATAAAAATGTGCCTGGATTTTAAAACGTTGACAAACGATCTCCACTTATGAAAATTGGTTTTCTGCTCAATTCCCTTATATAACTGTACTTTCTGTTGACATATATATATAAAAAACTATAAAGTGCTTCCAAGTCCAGTATTTATATTACTCGAATCCCGATCAATGGAACGCACAATAAAGTCGCGTAGTTTCATTTGAGACAAAGATTTTGTATAAAATAACATTCAAAAGTATATGCAAGCTTTAAATTGACTATGTTAATAATAAATTGCTTGCCACTTACCTTAAATATTGAGAATTATCCTTATTTGATCCGATATTTATTGCATATAATGAAATCAGATCGACATATTTACAGTCAACAACAGCACGGAATAACAAACCATCCTTGGCGCTCGAAGCATTTCAAAGCAGGCGCCAAAAAATAATGCGCTTTCTGCGCATGCCAAAACTTCAGGTCAAGCGCCTGTTAGGAAACTTCACTGCAGTGTTTTGTGACTACAACTTAGTGAGAGGGCGCCACAGTAGCATTGCCGAAGTTGACCTTCTTGTAGTTACAAGTTCTTTGCATGAACCACAGCTGGAGGGAGAAGCAACAGCAAAGTACGTTAGACCTTGAATTGTAAGCAACCATGTGAGGAGCTAATGAATATGTAATTTATTGAAGTTTGGAATAGGAAATATAAAGCATATAAAACATTTAAAATTATCTGCAAAAGAATTTAAAAAAAAAAATTGCTTTTTTGCATTATCTGCTTCCAGAGAACATGTTTAATTACTATTATTCCTGTTGCAATTGCGTAATTTGTGTTGTATCAGTAAATTATTCTTTTAGCTGTCAATAAGTATTGCGTATAATTTTTCATTTATAATGCAATCTATTTTTTGGATCATTGTAGCGTGGATACTTTGTTTTTATACAAAGCATGTATTGCAACATTTCTTAATGTAATTGTAAAATCAGGGAAATTTTTGTGACACCATCATGGAAATAAGGGGACTTTTCCAGAATGTTATTGCTACCCTGTCCTAACTATCCCCCAATGAATATCTAACTTCTTAAAATCCTTTAGTCCTGTACAATTAACAATATTCACTGACAAGTTGTACCATTTGTTTATTACCCTATTATAGAAATAGTATTTTCTCCCTTCATGATTAAAATAAGATTTGTTTAATTTAAACCCATGACCTATCACTCGTATTAAGATCTAAGCCCTCCACATCCCCTTGTTTAATAAATTTAGACAGTTGAATCATATCTCCCCTAACCCTTCTCTTTTCCATAGTATACATATTCAATTTTTTTAATCTATCTTCATAATTCATTCCTGTAAACCCTTGGACCATTTTAATATCCCTGTGCTGAATGTCTTTTTAAGATAAGGTGACCAAAACTGTACAGCATACTCAAGATGAGGTCTTATTAAACCTCTGTACAATGGCTAGATTATATATAGTTATATATATATTATTATATAATTGAGGTGTTAAATAACAAATATGTTTTATATTCAAACTTTATAATTAACAATAGTTTACCTTATTTGACTTAAATTATTTTTAAAACTTAAAATAGTATTTAATGGATCCATTTTTTGTTGAAATAGTAGATATCTAAACCTTGTGTTATCGGTAGTGTATGTTTGCATCTACGAGACATCTGTTTTCTGTAAATTGATGAAAACTAACACACATTCATGTATTGTTTATTTATCTGTAAAATCACTTTGGATGGAATGCCACCATATTTCCCTCGGAACTCGTGATTTTTGAAATAAAAGAAATTGTGTGTTTCAGTTTTACTTCTGATAATTGATTTAATATTTGAGCTTGCACCTGCTCAACATTAATTCATCTGTAGCTTGCCCACTGTTCCCATTTTAAGTTTACAAAACTGTGAGTTAATTAACCATCGGAAGGTTTGGGAAAATATCAAAATTGTTTGATTTGTTAACTATATATGGGCTCTCTAGTTTCAAAATCGGAAGCCTTAAAAACGATTGACAGCCATGTATTTTTACACTGGATTCTCTTTCTCTCGTACACTTTTGATCAATATAACTTTGCAAGGTGACGTAGTGCATTGAAAACTTGTAACACTAGTTTGAAACTAGTTTGGTTTTGATTAATTAACGTCGCACTAGAGCTGCACAGTGGGCTATTGGCGACGGTTCGGGGCCTATATCGAAGGAAAGACCCGGGAACGATGCCTCGTATTTTTGAACCATGGTCAGATGACGAGGACAACAACTGAGCTGGCACCCAACGCCTTCAATAGACGTCGGGACTTTGGACCCCGATCAGATGTATCGTGCACCAGTCCCGTATATACGTCGTTAATTTTTGTGGATGTTCTGGATGACATTCTAGTATTTTGGTAGCGAAGTTGGCGACCCTCCGATCGCAATATCACTACTTTTTACTATTCTTTAGTCTAGTCCCCTTGGATTCCCAACTGACGCCCCAATCCACTCGGCCACGGAGGCCTAGGTTTGAAACTAGAAGCCTCATATTTAATATATATGCACAAATACATGTTATTTTTTATTATAACTTGCGGGGGCCCAAGTTGGTTCGGCGTCATCAGTGCGGGAGCCGTTGTTGTTAGGCCCCGCGATGGTTGACTCCAATAGATCAGAAGGTTAAATTATGTTGTTGGATAAATAGATGATAGCCACAGGAGGTAGAGAATAAATAATATTTAATGGTTCAAATATTAAAGTTAAGAATTGACATTTAAAGGTTAACTATGGCATTACAGTTAAGATGAGCAGCATGAGAGATTTGCTTCTTAAGAGTTAGGTGTAATGGCTGGGAATGTCTTTCTCTCCGTCAGTGTTGTCGAAAGCGGCCGCTCCCCTGCGTGGGGCCCCTTTCGTTGGCGAACTCTCATTGGTTTGAGATATCAACACTGCCGAAGATGAAATTCTTTCCGGGAATTGTATGGATGAGAAAGATAGGTTGAATGAACTCCAGGACCGCTGCAATAGTCCCTTCCCAGTGAATTTCATCGAAAATCACGAAAAAAAAAAAAAAACTTGCAGGTGACTGGAGTTGCAGAGAATTGAAATGACAGAAGTGCAATGAAATGGCGTATGTGAGAAATTACAGCATTTGTTATGGGATTTATACAAAAATATAGGCATTAAAAACACTGTTTGAAAATTTAAAGTATGCCATTAAAATTAAGATATGAATGCCATTAATAATTAAATTTGCACTTCCGTAAAAGGCACATCTCCACAATAACAAAAAAAGCAAGAGCACATCGCAGCAGTGAAGTGAAAAAAAAATCACTGTAAAAAGCAGGCACTCGAAGAAACCTCTATTGAAGACCACACTTGTTTTCAAAACACAGCTGTTCTTCACCGAGTGGGTCCGGTGTAGCGAAGAAAACGCTGTGAGGTGTCGGATTTCACACTAAGCAGCGCAGCTGAAGAGGGGTGTGTCTCGAAATCCTGTTGGGGGGTTGAAGTCGCTCTTGAATTATGAGATGAGAGGGGAAAAGCCTGTCCCTCTGTAATAGTTGCAGGAAAAAAAAGTAGGTCGCGAACTCTTCACTTTGGAGCCAAAGGAAAATATTCACGTTATGTTTGAAGGGGTGGATGCTGGAAAAACGATGTGGCGGTTGACATCGGGAGGTGTGTGATTGGAGTGCGCTGTGGGTGCTTGGAAGGTCTTGCTTTAGCGGAGGTGGTCTGGCCGACGGAGAAGGGGGGATGTTGACGGATGGCGGTCGGGGAATCCGATGCTGGTGGCATTGCGGGATTCAAGCAGCGGGGGTTGCTGACCGCTTCGGCAGCCAGTGGTGGAGGGTGGGGCGGAAGAAGGTGTGATGACCGTGCCGCAATTGCGCCCATGGGCGGCACGGGATTCCCAGTGTGGTGTTTGAAGAGATCCGGACTGTATTGTTGCCAGGGTGCGGGTTGAAGGGGGTAATCCAGAACGCTGTGTTGAGTGCGCAATCTCGGCAGTGGGTCGCGGAGTTATGTTGTTGTGGGTTTGTTGTCTCGGCAGTGGGTCGCGGAGACTTGTTGTTGTGGGTTTGTTGTCTCGGCAGTGAGTCGCGGAGACTTGTTGTGGTGTTGTTGCCTCGGCAGTGGGTCGCGGAGAAGTGTTGAGGGTTGTGGTCTCGGCAGTGGGTCGCGGAGACGTGTTGAGGTTGTGGTCTCGGCAGAGGGTCGCGGAGAAGTGTTGGTGTGGGGTGCAGTCTCAGGCAGTGGGTCGCGGGGACGTGTTGTTGTGGGGTGCAGTCTCAGGCAGTGGGTCGCGGAGACGTGTTGATGGGGCGGGATGCGGTCGCAGGCAGTGAGTCGCGGCGACCATCCCGTTGTCGGAGTGTAGAGCCGAGTCGATGACCGCATCAGCAGTGTGGCGCGAGCGGAATTCCAGGGACATCCGCAGGGTGTCGCAGGTGTCCGATGCGCAGGTTGCGATAATGGTCATCAGTTGAAGGCTTGCAATTGTCCGAGGCAGGAGTGGCGCAGTGTGTAGGCGTCTGGATGACAGGTGGCAGGTGCGCAGTCACGTAGATGCGGTGACTACGCTGGCATAATTGAGAGTCCGGATTATTGGTTGCAGGTGCTTGTTTCAATTGTCCGGTCATCAGTGCGGGGGCCCAAGTTGGTTCGGCGTCATCAGTGCGGGAGCCGTTGTTGTTAGGCCCCGCGATGGTTGACTCCAATAGATCAGAAGGTTAAATTATGTTGTTGGATAAATAGATGATAGCCACAGGAGGTAGAGAATAAATAATATTTAATGGTTCAAATATTAAAGTTAAGAATTGACATTTAAAGGTTAACTATGGCATTACAGTTAAGATGAGCAGCATGAGAGATTTGCTTCTTAAGAGTTAGGTGTAATGGCTGGGAATGTCTTTCTCTCCGTCAGTGTTGTCGAAAGCGGCCGCTCCCCTGCGTGGGGCCCCTTTCGTTGGCGAACTCTCATTGGTTTGAGATATCAACACTGCCGAAGATGAAATTCTTTCCGGGAATTGTATGGATGAGAAAGATAGGTTGAATGAACTCCAGGACCGCTGCAATAGTCCCTTCCCAGTGAATTTCATCGAAAATCACGAAAAAAAAAAAAAACTTGCAGGTGACTGGAGTTGCAGAGAATTGAAATGACAGAAGTGCAATGAAATGGCGTATGTGAGAAATTACAGCATTTGTTATGGGATTTATACAAAAATATAGGCATTAAAAACACTGTTTGAAAATTTAAAGTATGCCATTAAAATTAAGATATGAATGCCATTAATAATTAAATTTGCACTTCCGTAAAAGGCACATCTCCACAATAACAAAAAAAGCAAGAGCACATCGCAGCAGTGAAGTGAAAAAAAAATCACTGTAAAAAGCAGGCACTCGAAGAAACCTCTATTGAAGACCACACTTGTTTTCAAAACACAGCTGTTCTTCACCGAGTGGGTCCGGTGTAGCGAAGAAAACGCTGTGAGGTGTCGGATTTCACACTAAGCAGCGCAGCTGAAGAGGGGTGTGTCTCGAAATCCTGTTGGGGGGTTGAAGTCGCTCTTGAATTATGAGATGAGAGGGGAAAAGCCTGTCCCTCTGTAATAGTTGCAGGAAAAAAAAGTAGGTCGCGAACTCTTCACTTTGGAGCCAAAGGAAAATATTCACGTTATGTTTGAAGGGGTGGATGCTGGAAAAACGATGTGGCGGTTGACATCGGGAGGTGTGTGATTGGAGTGCGCTGTGGGTGCTTGGAAGGTCTTGCTTTAGCGGAGGTGGTCTGGCCGACGGAGAAGGGGGGATGTTGACGGATGGCGGTCGGGGAATCCGATGCTGGTGGCATTGCGGGATTCAAGCAGCGGGGGTTGCTGACCGCTTCGGCAGCCAGTGGTGGAGGGTGGGGCGGAAGAAGGTGTGATGACCGTGCCGCAATTGCGCCCATGGGCGGCACGGGATTCCCAGTGTGGTGTTTGAAGAGATCCGGACTGTATTGTTGCCAGGGTGCGGGTTGAAGGGGGTAATCCAGAACGTTGTGTTGAGTGCGCAATCTCGGCAGTGGGTCGCGGAGTTATGTTGTTGTGGGTTTGTTGTCTCGGCAGTGGGTCGCGGAGACTTGTTGTTGTGGGTTTGTTGTCTCGGCAGTGAGTCGCGGAGACTTGTTGTGGTGTTGTTGCCTCGGCAGTGGGTCGCGGAGAAGTGTTGAGGGTTGTGGTCTCGGCAGTGGGTCGCGGAGACGTGTTGAGGTTGTGGTCTCGGCAGAGGGTCGCGGAGAAGTGTTGGTGTGGGGTGCAGTCTCAGGCAGTGGGTCGCGGAGACGTGTTGTTGTGGGGTGCAGTCTCAGGCAGTGGGTCGCGGAGACGTGTTGATGGGGCGGGATGCGGTCGCAGGCAGTGAGTCGCGGCGACCATCCCGTTGTCGGAGTGCAGAGCCGAGTCGATGACCGCATCAGCAGTGTGGCGCGAGCGGAATTCCAGGGACATCCGCAGGGTGTCGCAGGTGTCCGATGCGCAGGTTGCGATAATGGTCATCAGTTGAAGGCTTGCAATTGTCCGAGGCAGGAGTGGCGCAGTGTGTAGGCGTCTGGATGACAGGTGGCAGGTGCGCAGTCACGTAGATGCGGTGACTACGCTGGCATAATTGAGAGTCCGGATTATTGGTTGCAGGTGCTTGTTTCAATTGTCCGGTCATCAGTGCGGGGGCCCAAGTTGGTTCGGCGTCATCAGTGCGGGAGCCGTTGTTGTTAGGCCCCGCGATGGTTGACTCCAATAGATCAGAAGGTTAAATTATGTTGTTGGATAAATAGATGATAGCCACAGGAGGTAGAGAATAAATAATATTTAATGGTTCAAATATTAAAGTTAAGAATTGACATTTAAAGGTTAACTATGGCATTACAGTTAAGATGAGCAGCATGAGAGATTTGCTTCTTAAGAGTTAGGTGTAATGGCTGGGAATGTATTTCTCTCCGTCAGTGTTGTCGAAAGCGGCCGCTCCCCTGCGTGGGGCCCCTTTCGTTGGCGAACTCTCATTGGTTTGAGATATCAACACTGCCGAAGATGAAATTCTTTCCGGGAATTGTATGGATGAGAAAGATAGGTTGAATGAACTCCAGGACCGCTGCAAACTTTTAAAAACATCTTAAATCTTTAGAGATGTAAAATATTTTTGTGAAATTACAGTTTATGCGGACTGCTAGAAATACTAGAGATCCTTTGAGATCTATATATGTGCAAACCCCTTAGAGCGTTAATAAAAATATTTATTGTTACTATTTATTTATTGTTTTTAAAATATTGTAATTGTAGCTCAAATTCGATAGATTTAATTAATTAAAAAAGAGAACAAGTAATTACATATGGCTTTTTCAAATTGTATTATAAGAAATTATAAAATTACAGAAGCCTAATGAAAACCGTTTTTTAAAAATGGTAGTGCATGGATAGCCCTTTCTGTTGCATGTTATTTTAAAAATAGAAATATAAGGTTTTAATTATAATTTTTTTATAATAATAAGTGTACATATCATGGGATATTATTGTTATACTATTATCTCTTATAACTTCTTAAAGAAAATCAAAAATAGTTCCTAATTTTCGAGATGTCCAGTCAAGGAAATCTGAAGTGTTAAGTTAAATCATACCCAAATTTTCCTGAGAAATCTTTAAAAAAAATTATTAAAAATTTTATTTAGACAAATACAGAAATATGAGCATTTTATTTTGTGTAATTGCTGGAGATACGAACACAGAATAAGAAAATTGTGATAAAGTTTATTATGGCAAAAGAGAAGCTGCTAAAATGAGACCAAAAATTATTTTATTTTTTAAATCTATATTATTGTAGATTATAATTAGTGTATAAATGATATTTATATCAATAAAAAATACTAGAAATGTTTTTTGCATTCGTATTTCAACTTATTTTACCATTGAAATTCACTAAGACCTTTTTAGCGCTCCGACTTTTCATAAAAAAGAATGTTTACGCCATTTGTAATTCTAAAATATGTTTAATGGCTAGAAGAATGAGTCAATCGTAATATTAAGAATTTGGCGCGAAAAGCTGTCTTAAAAGTTCAGTAGAGCGGACTCAATAGATTTATCAAAAGTAGTAGTTTTTCCATGACGATCGCAGTTTGCTCCGTGATGATGCTTTATCTGCGTAATAACGTTCAATATTACAAAATACACACTTCTGTTGAAAATGAGATTTTGACATTTTCAGTGGGTAGCAGACATTTTTAGTTATTATTTCGAACATTATATGTTATATAAGGTCTAGTTTATATGTATATTATTTATATATATATTATTTAAATATTAAAATAGAAATTCGCAATCTCATTGCAATATTTTAGTGACTAAATATTTTTTCTCTAAAGGTATTTCCGATTCCTCAGTTTACTACCTTGAAGTTATTTCCCCTTCATTATAGTGACTAGGAGAGGTAGAGTGTCAACCGCAGGCAAAAACCAGTTCCTAAAAGCGGAATGCCACCAGAGGACACTGCTGGCAGCAGCGATGGTTGATTTCGTATATCTTCCATTGTCGTCGGCGTTAAACTCTCTTTCAATGCTTCTAATTTTAAGGTTATTTTTAAAATTATTCCTCCCATACCTAGATCCAGGCAAATACAACGTTTTGTTCCGCATCTACAACTGGATAAGATTATAAGAAGAATAACAAAAATGAAAATATATCATTGTTCCAAGGGCCTAAAAGCGATCTAAAGGTTGCGATCTAAAAACATTCCATGGTCTTGTAGAAGAACACATCATAAGTCAATATGACGTTCTTTTAAATACAAGTGATCCCACAAATGCAAACACACAATATAATGTTTTACACGCATTTATTTAACATATAATTAAATATTAAGGCCATATTGGTACGATTAAACATGACGAATTTAAATATTGCGAAATGCAACTTTGATAGATGAAATTGTTCATACTTGATATAAGGAAAGTACAAATGTGTACAATATTTGTCAGAATTGTTTTTATATTAACCTTTATTGATCTATAATTTGAAATTGTATGTTGCTATTAAAGATGGCCAAATTAATGATTAAATATTTGGTTTCATACAAAAATGAAGACATTTTCCTTTTCTATAATCTCTTTCTCTATTTATTTACATACTTTAAATTTAAGATAATGGATAAAAATATTTTCAAAAATCTATTCAAAATATAGGTTTCCAACATTTTACACAAGCTACTGTACTTCTTTCTGAAAAATTGATTAATTTTCCAATTTATTTAATATTATGATTAAAAATTAGTGAATTCAATTTTGTTATACTTTTGTAAAATAAATAATCATATAAAATTACATATTGTTTATTTAACAAGATTGAAATTTAAGTATGGATATTTTACTTTCAACTTTCATATACTGAAATAAAGATTTTCTTTTTAATTACTATTCTTTATTAAGTGAAATATATTTGAGACATATTACATTTTTTTTATATATCAATGTCCATCTTATTATTATTTAAAAAAAAAAAAATAACGTTTTAATCTTCGTCAACAGGAATCACGAGATTTCATTGCCCTACTGCCTGCAGCGCCCCTATTGACGTTTGGAAGAACCGTTTTCCCATTGGTGAACATTAGAGGTTGATACCATACTCCTTCTAATCACTATACACTCCATTCTACTTTTTTGCAGAATATATCAAATTAGATATAGGCCATATACCTTCCATTAAAGAGTTAATTATATATTTTTTAATATTTAAAAGTATTTTTTTTAAAAAGTGGCACAAAATTTTCCACCCTAATTGTAGCATTGTGAGTTATATGGCATATAAGAGATTCATGGTTATATTAAAACACTAGCAATATGCAAGGATAGTGAAGACCATATATATATATATATATATATATATATATATATATATATATATATATATATATATATATATATATATATATATATATATATATATATATATATATATATATATATATATAAGGTGTGCTCGTTCTCGCGCTGTCTGACGGAAGGCGGGGAAAGCAACTATTTGACGTCATAGTGACGCCTACTTTCGCCTTCTGTGGGCGTGTCTAATGCACTCGTTTATACAGTCGTTTTAGGGTCTACAGAGCAAACTTAATTTAACAAGAATTCTTGTTTGTAACTAATCATGAATTTATATAAAAGAAAACAGTTAAAATTTGCTTTAAAAACAATTTGAATCGATTTTCAGAGTAGTTTAGTTATTAAAATATCTCGATGTTAATTGCAGCCAATTTGAACCAATGGTTCGTGACGTGCTGCCATCTATTCGTTTTTTTCTGAACTATTTAAAAATGATATTCGCTATTTTAATTTAGAATTTGCTGAATTTTAAGAGTTTAAATTATATTTTAAGGATTGCATTCAGTATGTAAAAATTGCAAAAGAGTTACTTAATAAATTAAGCGTATATTATTAAGCGTTACTATTTTATTCCCTTTTTTTCTAAAATAATTTTCAGAAACCAATCGTTTCACATGATTGTATTTGAAAGATGAATAATTTTTTTACATATTAGAATAAAAATACTAGCATTTTTTTAATTTCGACTATTTTAAAGAAACATTAAAAAGAAAAAAAAATAGTCAATTTGTTTGTTAAACAAACGATTAAATTAGATTTTGTTTCAGAGTGATTATTTCCTTAGAAATGAAGCCATTAGATTTACGCTTTATTTTCTAAACTTATTATGTAGTTGAAATTTCCTATTTAGAAAATTACATTTAGTTAAATTTAAAAAAAATCTTTCTAACAACCACTAATCTAACGATCAGTACATATAATATTTATAGATTCATATTTTACGTTGTTACTTTGAAAAAAAAAGACGCCGTCAGGTTAGGACGTCTTTTCTCGAGCTCATGACATGGCGTTCAATTTTCCCGGAATCTCTAATGCGGAACCCGATGACCACCCGTTGATCAACGATTACATTGATGCTATCAAGAGGCTTTTTGGAGCTCCGAATGATTCGGAATCAAAACCTCGACTTTTGGATGAGGTTTTAGAAGTTTGTCACAAGCTGTCCAAGTTGTATGCTTACTCTGACTGCTTCAATATGACTGACATCCTGAAAAACTCGGAAGATGCATGTCAGGCAAAGTATGCCAGATTCTTATGCAATCCGGACCAAGATTTCCTACCTCTGCCTGCGACCCCGGAAATAACGGACCAGGCAGTTCCTCCCAGCACGAAAAAGAGGAAAGCCATGCCTGCCCCAGACGAGCTGCCGGCATCTGAGCCACCTAATTTGGACGAGCCGATGCCTTTAACTAATGGTGCCCCTGCTATCGATCTGACGGAGTCAGATACCACTGGGTTGATTGTCGCCCCGGCTGGCTATAATGGGGCGCAAAGTTGCCCTACGCCAGTCGCGGAAGTCATAGACCCAATGGTTATTTCTACTGACGTCACCACACTACCTATTTTCCTCCATATCACGGGTGAGTTTGACAAAATTCTGGCTGCCCTGAATGTCAAATTCCCAGATGTCTTCATCAGCCAACTTAGCGGTGACTACATTCGGATGACCCCGTGTAGCGAGTACGCTAAACTCTCCATGATGGCCGCCCTCCGGGAAATGGATCAAGGATTCTACCTGGGGAGCTGCACTCCTTTCAAGGTGGTAGTTAAGGGGCTACCATCGGAAACTGAGTGCAGCCGGCTGCAAGCTGAACTCGGCTCTCGTGAGTTTCCCGCCGCGAGAGTTGTTCAGCTGTTCAAGCGCGGTTCCAAGAATTCAGGAATGTTCTTGGTTGAGATACCACGCCAGCGAGGCAACAACAAAATATTGGCCCTGGCCACCTTACTTCAACTCAATGTCAAAATGGAGCCATTCCGGAGTAGACGCGGAGTGACACAATGTTATAACTGTAACTATTTTGACCACTCCAGTGCCCAGTGCTTCATGACACCTCGGTGTCTGAAGTGCGGGGGCGCTCATCCCTCCCGTGACTGTTCCTTGCCCAGATCTGAAGAACCTAGCTGCATCAACTGCCGGGAGAAAGGCCTTGTAGCCTGCAGCGGGAGATGCCGCCTGTTCCCCAAATCTTTTTCTAAGCGATCACCGACGAAAAAGCGAGCTGCTAATCGTCAGGCTGCCAAAAAGACTACCAAATGCCCAAACCGTTTTACTCCCCCTACTTCTAATAGAAGTTCAACAACTTCCTTCATTCCACGCCCAAACATTTTAAATACTTCCCGGCACCTCAATGGGGCTGCCACCGTCCTGGAGCT
This sequence comes from Troglohyphantes excavatus, assembly GCA_963932185.1. NCBI lineage: Eukaryota > Metazoa > Arthropoda > Arachnida > Araneae > Linyphiidae > Troglohyphantes > Troglohyphantes excavatus. The sequence goes on from OZ010678.1 coordinate 23,583,127, forward strand.
GCTGAAAGAATTAGCACCAATCTTTTCCGGAGATCGTGGAATCAAAGGCCTGATCCTTCGTCTTCGTGAACAAAAAAATCCACTTGACAAGCTCCAAGCGTTCTTCGACTACTTTGCAGAAAAAGTTCCCTGCGAGAAGTCCCTGCCCATCGGCCATTCAGGAGCCAGCTCTGCCTAGGCCCGCCCTCTGTTCCGCGCCTGCGCTCTTCCTCGTTCGGAATGGCATGCATGTGAATTTTGTTTATCTACTGTAATGTCCATTTAACATAATGTGTTTATTACGCATATTATGGACGCAGTCATGATGGAGGTTGTGGGGCCTTCGGCCCCGGGTACTCCATAACAAAATAAAATCTCTCACGTTGTTACTCTATGTTCTAAAGGTGTCTAAGCAAAAACGAAACATGTTAATTTATTTTTACGATAGATCAACTCCATACTATTTTAACCACTAAATCAAAAATCAAAATGGGTTTTACGTAAAAGTTTTTTTAGCCCCCGCCCCCTGAAAATAAAATTTTTCTACGCCACTGACTGTCTCTGTTTTTTATTTTCTTCCAAAAAAATGAAAGGGCATTCATTTTAGTGGTACGAAATCAAATTCTTAACACAGGTAGAAGTTTGATGATTGAAGGAATTTTTTTTTGCTTGATATAAAATCTTGTATTGTTTCTCTGATAACTTGCCGATATCGTCAATATATAGTTGCGTCTCTATGCCCCTTTTCGGTGTTTCCAAGGAGTTGGCAAGACTCCCGAACCACATTTGTTTAGCTCCGAAACCTCACTTTTAAACTTCTTCATAGTAAATTCCGAAATTCTTGTCGCTTTAACAGCTTTTTTCATAGCCTGTGAAACTGGAATTTTGGGCGATTTCCAGGACGCTTCATTTTTACAGAAGCTGACGACATTGTGAATAATTTCTCTAGCTTGAGAATGCAGAGTCTTTCCTTTGTTAAAATTAAGTGCCATTTTAGAATGATCTTCAAAAGAAATTCTAAAAATGATGTGTTGCAAGAATCACACAAACGAAATAAAAAACGTATTGGAATTACTATTATATAAAGAGAGATCAAAACAGCGCAGTTTAGCATAGCCAAAAAAAGGACGAAAATGCGAAGAAAGATTTTCTACAATCCACCAAATGGAATTATTCCATTCCCATTCCACCATTAGAACTGAATAAAATCGTTCGTTTCTATAGCAGCCGACATACAACAAAACTCTGGCGAGAGTCTTTCTCCTGGTGGGATAACAATACACATTCAGTGGAAATATAAAGTAAACTATTTTCAGAAAAAAAACTTTACAATTTCGACATTTTTCTAAACACGCAGAGGATTTAGATGGAGTGTCGCAATTTGCGAAAATTGCAATATTATTTCGTTTACCCAACCCAAGGGGATTAAGAATAGTAAGCAAAACAACTTGAGTTTCATGGTGAATAATAGCATGGAGTGAAACCCCATTCTACATTTAAACAACCTAATTCTACAAATAACACTTCAATTTCACGAATACACTTTTATCGTTTTTTCTAACCTACCTCCTTCAAAAGCGCGGGGCCTAAGAGTGAATTTTAAAATATTTTTTTACAAAGTTGAAATTTTTATATAATATAGAAAAATAATTGAATTTATTATATTTTGCATTAATATAAATTTTGCGCATATTTTGTGACAATGGTGCAAATTCAAAATGGTTGCTATGCAATGAAACTAAACTTGCATACATTTGCATTATTTCTACTCCTTGATTCCTAATATAAGTTACATTTTCTGAATATTTTGAGTATGGGTTTTTAGAAATACAGTTAATGTACAATCAAATTCCTTACTTTATAAAAATTTATCTTGATTTAATTATTGATTTAGAACCAAATTAAATATGTATTTTTCAAATGTAGTGTAAGTCACAAAAAAAGAACAAAAGTTCTTCTATTTTTTTTTAAATTGAGCCACAATTAAAAAAAAATCTGTGATTTCCTCCTCTATACTAATCTCTATCAGACTGCAGTTTTGATTTTTAAAAGAAGGAAATTTTTTAGTGAATATTAAATAAATTAAAACTGTAGTGTAAGTCACAGCGTAGAGTAAGTCACAACTATATGCTGTGTTTGTAGAACAACAACGATTACAAAATGCACAGTAACAATATTTAAAAATAATATCATAAGTGATCTTATTTTTAAATATTGTTATTTATTATACTTTTCTTATTTAAACTGGAAATGGGGAAAAAGTAGCAAAATGAAAGATAGAGATTAAAGAAAGAAAAACAAATGGAATGTTTCAAGCAGTTAAAGATAATTAATCTAGATAGCAAGAGGAAAGGTGTAAGAATGTGGAAATTACAATGAAAGTTGATCAAAGGGATTTTTAAAGCAAAGAAGAGGGAATATATAAAAAAATACAGGTAAAAAAGAATTTCCGCAACCGCTTAAAATGAACCAAGACCTTCTAATCCAAATTCAGTAGATTCTCCTAAGAAGGCTTATCAAAATTGTAGCTCATTTTTTAAAGATATTGCAGGAGTCAAGAAAAGTCCACCTTAAAGCCCAAATAAATGTCAGGCCATTGCAAAGAAACTAGCACATCAGTTTACACCGGAGATAGGTCAACCTGCCTGCTCAACATTCAAGAATTACTGCACTAAGGAATGAAATAAAATCTTTGATAAAGATTTTTATGAAGAGGCATATAATATTCCAGTAATCAAGGATTTTGTAATTCTTACAGAATTGAACAAAAAAACGAGAAGACCTAAGAAAAAGATAACAATCGAGATGAACTTAAAAGAGGCAATAGGGTATAGCTTTCATCAGTGCCGTTACACAAACAATATTTTGGGGGGTTGAAACAAGAAATTTCCCAACTTAGTGATTCGAAATTCTCAACCCTACTATTCGAAATTCCCAACAATGCTGAAAATTCCCAATTCCAACTTATCGACCTTTTTCATGATTTTTTATATATTTTTCAGGTAATATTAAACAGTTCTCTCACAAACATTGATTTGTTGCACCAATATTTCAATGCAGTGTCTGTTCTGAGGTTTAATTTAAATATAATCTTACAAGTTGGGCAACAATTTGTTAGTAATATTAATTTTCTTCCGGCATAAATTTTTCCAACTCGGGGTTTTTGGAAGTTGAAATTCCCAACTTTCAGGGTTTCATTTAATTTGAAACAAATTTCGAAGTGGTCGGATAAAGGAAACGTGAGATATTAATATTTTTTAAACCTAATTAAAGCTTTTTATTGTAGATTGTGAACCCAACCCACTGAACTCTAATAGGGTTGCTGGAAGGCTGAAAACAGGGTTCGCCAAGAGGGGAATTGAAGGTATAGCGGCTTTCCTCAACTCAAGAAAGTGACGGGAGATAGAAGATTCAATACTAAAATCTCTTTAATTAAAAATTTATTGTGCTCTAAATACAACTCTTTTAATAATGCTGATTATTGGAAAAAATTACGGAAATATTGTAGATTGTGAGAAAAATGTTGTTTTTATGGGGAAATATTATTTTTTAGAAGTTTTATACATCCACATGAGTGGCTATTATTATTAACTTTTAACGGTAATTTTAGTTAGTTAATGGCTAAATGCTTAAAATATTGCCATAATTAATTTAAGGTAATTAATATCTTAATTAATCAAAAATAATTAAAATAATAAACATAAATATTATTTTAATTATAATAAAATTTTAAAAACTATATTTTAATCGGTACTAATTAGCATGTATAGTAACACTTAGCCAGTGGCGTAGCAATATAGGAAGAGGGGGGGGGGTCAACTAGTTCCATTCCTAGAATATTTACCAATATAAAAAAACGCTAATTAGCAGTAAGTAATTAGACGTTTATTCGTAACTGTTAGGTTTCATTGATATGTTAATTACCGAGAGGAAATAGCTGTAATTTTAACAATTTTTGATGAAAATGCGGATAATGAGGGGGGGGGGGGGGAAGGGGAGGGGTAGAAATAATAGATGCCTTCTAATTTTATGGTAATATATATTATTTTTAACATTGTTGTAAGTAATTTATTCTGCATATTACTTTGTTTGCAAGGGTTTCTGTTTTACCTCGACCTTTCGGCATTTCATCTGTTTGTAAAATTGTTTGTTACGCAGGTACGATCAATCGTGTTGTTTAATTTTCTTTAAATTTGACATGAATGTTTCTTGAAGTCATTAAAAACGATGTATTTTTTTATTTGGTCAGAACGTCTATAGTGTTCCAAGAACTACTAGTTATAGTATTTTTAATATTTTGTTACTATTTGGCACTGGAATTAAATTAAACAAAGTAAATAAAATAAACCGAGTTTTATTTATGATTTATTACAGAAGTAACAATTAATAAACTAACAATTTTTAAAATTTTGTGATTAACTTTTTAATTTGAAGAAAATACATACAAAAATTATTATGAAATAATACTCTTCACTATACTTTAGATTAGACTTTTTATACTAGACTATACTTTATTACTTAGGCTATTAATTAGATTATACTTTATTAATTAGACTATACTTTATTATTAATAATAATAATTAGCTTATACTTTATTAATTAGACTATACTTTATTAATTAAACTATTAATTTTATTATATACTTTATTAATTAGATTATACTTTATTAATTAGACTATACTTTATTAATTATACTATTAATTAGATTACACTTTATTAACTAGACTATAGATTAATTAAAATCATTTATTATTTAGAGTAAGTATAACAATTATTAAATAATTATCAATAAGCGAATTTACAAATAATTACGATAACTTACTTAGTCGCTCTTATATAGTTATAATCAATAACAATAATACAATGCACAAAGTAATCCTTATTGCAATGTTATCGGAATAAAACAAATTTACACAGTATTTTTTAGTGCGCATTTAGTGTTTTTATGGAACTCTTAATTTAAAATTATAATATAATTGCTTTTACAACGTAATTAAGCATTTTAGTAACTTTTCAAAAACATCATAAAAGGAACTTTTATGTGATTAATGATTTATTATATTTCTTTTTAAAAAATATATCTAACGTCTAAACACGTTACATACTATCATCTGACTATTACGTAAAATAGCTCGCCAACCGTAGTCAAAATATAATTGAAACAACATGAAAAGCAAGCGATAAATGTTGCAAATCTGGCAGCCATGTGCCAAAGCAACCCAATTTCTCGCCCATGCAGGCTTCACCGGCGGGAATAGCGAACCTCCTTCTATGTCTTATACATTTCTATAGTCCTGATCCATGTGCGTTTGAAACCGGTTTCATCTGGTATTGCTATGTACCGCTACTTTCACATTTAATATTTACCTCTGGTGCCTCTGTTAAAAAGTTAAGTAGAGTGCGTTTGATTGCATAAATGATGCAGGGGGTCTGATATTTGCATCTTCTTGTAGGATTTCATAGGATAAAATCTCATTTAAAGTTTCTTGCCTATGAACTTGGCTGTTGAACGATGCATTTAACTTGTCAATAAGCACTTTCATTTAATCAATTTCTAGACCTTTGTCTTAAATTTGAACAAATAAAATTATTTAATTAAAAAAAAAATTTAGCGACAATATTCACTTCCCATGTATGTTATTTCCAAAAATATATATAATATATTTTCCTTATGTCTGAATCAAAAGACCATATTTATCACCACATTACTTGTAGAAGACAATGATAATATAATTTAAATTATATTAATAAAAAAAAATTTATAATGGTTAATAACTGCTGTACCAGTTTTTTTATACAAAACGTTTAAATATATAAAAATAAATTTATTCACACGGTACACGTTTGTATCCATTAAAAAGTCTATTTTAAACAAGGAATTCTCATTACAAGAGCATTTCTTAATAAAAATGAACAACTATTGCACTTAATTGATTGTTTGAATGGATCAAGTAGTAAAATTTTTTAGAAATTGCTGGATGCGTATTTTTTTTTTGCATGAGCGCTCTTGATTCAAAACCAGATATATCACTTTTGATAATTTTTTCAAAAAGGAACAGAAAACTAATGGCATTATTTATGGATTATTATTATTATTATTAATTGCTTTAGTTATTGGAAGCAAACATCCAATAATTATAATTTTTAATAGAATAGTTGATTGCATTTTTTTTTTTTTACGTATGAGTCCCCTTGTTTGAAAACCGGATATATCACTTTTGACAATTTTATCCAAAAGTAATAACTTGAACTTGAATATAAAATTGTTCGATGCACCAACCCGAAGGTATTTTTCCTCTTCATCTAACTTGGGCCTATAGGCAACTAAATTTATGAGATATCTGGATTTAAAAGACAAAGGACAGGACAAATACAGAACATATACAAGAAAAATATAAAAACTGTGAATGGCTTTTGATGATGGTACAGAGAGTGACAAATAAAAAGTAACATTTAGATCGAAAATATAAAATCTGTGATAGTGCCAGGCAACTGGTTCCGAAATATATACTAATATGTCATAAGGTAAAAGTAGTGAGGGGCAGGATATATATACAATACATACACACATATATACACAATACACACATATATACACATTCATGAACACATATATACACATACAAACTACAATATATACAAAAACGGCGTAACAGCATCAATTAACTATAACAAAATAAATGGAAAATATATTAAACTTGAAAAAGAGAGGTAAGCACGGCATCTGTGAGCGCAAACGCAGCGTAGGGTCGCCTCCCAGCATCTTCACGTAGAACTTCATAATTGAGGCTTGCCTGGATATGCGACCGCGGCTGGATTGCCTTCCTATAGGAGAAGCGCAGTGCAACGTCACAGGCTGTCGCGCTGAGCGCTTAAAGGCAAAACAAACAGAATTCCGTTGCCTTTCGCTATGCTTGCGTCGGTTAAAAGGCGGTATTTTGTTTTAAACTCATAATAAATGCACACGATTAGGCACAAATACAAGTCCAATTATAGTTTTAGTTACATAAGGATTACAAAAACAAAAATTTCCAATAATTTTATTTTTCATATTCGAACAAAAAAAAATACTGAAAATAGACGATAATGAAACGTAAACTAATGATACATTAATTGTGCACTATTATTTTATATTTGTAGCAATAACATAACTTTCTGTAAATGCACAATAAGTTGTCGCATGGAGTGGTGAACTAAGGAGGGTGCAAAATTTCCGTGGGAAAAGAAAAAAATTAGAAGATTTATTAAAAAAATTTTAGTCTACATTAGGATGTTTTTAGATTGAGATGTTTAATTTAATTGTACATTACATTTGAGTAAATTGATAATATTGATGTTCGCAACATTATCCGTGTATTATTTTAAGACGGCTATATATTGCTTGGATTTAGTTTTAAAAAATTAATTTTTGACACTTTATAATATAGTAATTTCTCCCATATTTTGAAATTTGGCGTCTTCATGAAACTAATAAAAAGAATTTACTTGCAAAGTTAGAAAATTCCTGTATTTAAAATAAAATACAGCAAAAACAAAAATTAGCATAAATATTCATCGAACTTGTGAAATAAAAGGTTTTAAACAGGCTAAACTTTAAAAAATGTAGCTTTGAAGATTTTTGTTCTACATTCCTTTATAAAACCTACAAAAAACCTTCAATTTTCTAACTTTGTTGGAGGCTTTATGCTGATTTTCTTAAACAAATTTGTCATATCATCCATAAAAGAACTATATATATTTATGTTATTACCCGACAAATAAAACTAGCATAAAACTTAATCAATTTATGAAATTGATGGTTTTATAAAGGAATTTGAAAGAAATAAAACCACTTTTTTTTATAGTTTTTAATTTTTTCATGAATTAAATCTTTAAAAATTCTGCATTTCCCTCTAATAATTTCAATACTTTATAATAAAGGAGTTTTAAAGGCTTTATTTCATGTTGTATAAGGAATTTTTAACAAAAATCTTCATTAAATGCAGTTATATTTAAATTTTAATAGCACTTAAAACTGAACTTTTTCTGCATAAAACCTTCAAGTTCGCGACTTGAAATTTGTATGGTGATTGTTTTTGCTTCACCTTCAATTATGAAGCAAAATAATTTTCGTTTGTTCACAAACATCCCTTGAACCGCTATAATACAATTCCCATGACGATCTTTTATAATATATATGCATTTAATAATTTGATGTTTTTAAAAGAAATTATTAATTACAATTATCTGCCGGATATTTTAATATAAGTACTAATTATGGTAATATTTTAATCATTCTTAGAGAAAACAAAACAATGAAAAAGATTTGTTAATTTATATTTAAATATGTGGATATTATTAACATATAAGTATTTTTTTAATTTGAATTTTACGCCGAATAAAACAGATAATATTTATTTTTTTAATTCAATAAATATACAATTAACACTAAGTAATTTTGATTTAAAAAAAGTTCATTGAACTTGTATACACATTTTTCTTAACCTTTAAAATAAGCAGAAAACCCTAAAAAATAACTAAAATGTCCTTAAAATAAACAAAAACAGTAATAAATATATAACTTTATTATTAAATTATAATTTTAATCTGTATAATTAGTTTCAAGTAATCCTCAAATGAAGTATTAACGATTAACGCATTGGTCGATCGCGAACAAACATGCTAAACCCATGTTAAACGCTGACTCGCGAACGACGTTCTTGCCTTCAGCTTTTCCGAGAAGCCGGTTTGTTTACAAATACGCCCTCGGCCTATAGAAGTTGATGGTGAGTTTTATGATGTGGTCTGATACTGTGTCTATTTTTAGGTCTCTATGAATAAGGGCGTTTGTGATATATCTTGTTGCACATACAAATTCGCGCAGGATCTTGTTTTGGGCAATCTGTAGGCGTTTCAACTCTTTCTTGGTGACTGTGGTCCATGCAGGAGACGCATAACTGAGAATCGGTCTAATGGATGTTTCGTATAGTCTCTTCTTCATGTTGAGTCCAAGCTTCGATCTTCTACCGAGGATAAGTCTGAGTCTATTCATGATGCCGGCAGCTTTACCCGCAACCCGCTTGAAGTGGTACGACCAATTTAGTTTATCATTTATGATCAATCCAAGGTAAGAGGCTTTCTTTACAATGGGAATGTTTGTATTGAAGAGCTTGACTGTAAATTTGATCTTCTTCCGTTTGTCTTTTGCTTTTACAACAAGAATCTTTTACTTTGATGCGTTTATCGCAACTTTTTACTTCGAGCACCAATCCTCAACTTCTGGCATGAGTCCAGCTTTTCGACGGCAAGCTCTGGATTAATGGATTTTGAGATGATGGCTGTGTCGTCAGCGTAGAAAGCTGTGTGACAGTTGTGATCTTCTTTAAAGGTGGGGAAGTCTGATGTGTAGAATAGGTAGATCAGTGGTCCAAGGATAGATCCCTGTGGTACCCCGGCTTTAATTGATATAGAGCTCGAGATTGATTTTCCAACTTTAACTTTGAAGGTCCTGTCCTGGAGGTATGATTCAATTAGGTGCACGATGTCGCCAGGGATGTTAAGCTTTATCAGTTTGTATATTAAGCCTTTGTGATATACTCTGTCGAAGGCTTTGACCACATCTAGCATGAGAAGTGTGGAGGTTTGTTTGTTGTGAAGGCCTTCAAAAATAAACTCCAGGATCCTTACAAGTTGGCCAGTCGTTGACTTTCCTGCCATAAAACCGAATTATTATTGTGGGAATTTCTCCAGGAAAGGTTTGATGCGGTTGTATATAATTCTTTCGAAGAGTTTGTCAATGTTAGGTAGCAGACTAATTGGTCTGTACGAGGCTGGCATGGCAGGTTTCTTTCCAGGTTTCGGGAAGAGGATAATCTGGGCTTCCTTCCACTCCCTTGGGAAGTAGGAGGTTTCTAGACACATGTTGAAAAATTGACAAGTGATTGGATGATGTTTTCAGGAAGATTTCTAATCACCCTGTTGGAGATTGCATCTCCACCAGAAGCTTTCCTTATCTTCAGCTTCTTGATAACCATCTTTGCTTCCACAATGTCTGTTGGTTCCATTTGTGGTGCAACTACTGCTCCTCTCTTCCATCTTCGTACATCATTTTCGATAAGTTCCTCATGGTCGTCGTCCGATGGCTCCATATATTATTTTTAAATTGCTGCTCAAGGGAGTCAGCAAACACCTCAGAATTCTCCATCTCTGTGAATACCAGTCCTCCTTCACCATGCAAAGGTCTCTCAACGACTTTATCCCTTTTGAGAGTTTTGGCCATACGCCAAATGCTGTTGTCTTCTATTTCAAGAGATTCCACCTTTTCCCTCCTACTGTTTTCTCTTAGTTCTTGGGTGGTTTGACGCGAGAATTTATTAATATATGGTACCTAGGGCCGAAGGCCCTTTAACCCACACTTGAATTACTAACATTAATAGAACATGATGAGAGTTTCATTGGTAGACAACACAGTCACAGCACAACACAAAACACAAACGGACGTCAAATCCACATTCACACTCGAATTCCCAGAGAAATTCGCACATCAGACGAGGGAGGAAGGCATTGGAAAGTCACTAAGTTTAGTTCCTAAGTAAGGGCACCGAAAACATGTCCGAGAGAGCACATCCAGTAATAGTCAATAACGATAGGTTGATCATAAGTTCAGCTCCAACCTGATTGGAGGGGTTAGAAATTGGCTTGTTTTGTAAGTAGTTCGTCGTATCACTCCGCGAGCGGAGTAATACCGTCTTTTCCATGAGTAAAAAGGTCACTAAGTGGGTGAAATGTTCCCATTGGTTGAGTACTTGTTTCTCATTGGTGGGTCAAAACAACACGGTTTTTCTTGATTTTTGGCACAGAAAGTTAGTGGTTCCAAGGTGGGAGGAGCCAAGCACAGCTCAAGGAGTGTGCGACGGTTCTTCCGCACAAAAGAAGAAAGTCATTGGTTGAGAGTTCTTGAAGCTTGTATTGCATTGACGGGTCAAAACAACACGGAAAAATAGAGTTTTTAGCACTGAAAGTTTAGTTTCTTGTGTTGGGAGGGTCCAGCGACTCCATGATGAGTGTGCGCCGTTGCCTCTGCACAATTTTCATTAGTTGTGAAAGGAAATCGAAGGAGCTTAGGTTCATTTTCTAAGCTTCCTCCGAAAAGAAGGTGATGAAGGCTTTCACCTTTTCCGCGGCTTGCGGTTGATTTTTTAAGGAGTTAGTAAGGAGCAAGATTCCTTGATCCCCACGGAAAAGTTCTATAAGTTCTTTCATCAACTCAATAAGTGATACAAACTCTTTAAGCACATCAGATTGGGTCGGTGAGGGTTGAACATTAGATTTGTTAACAGCGGTTTGTACTTGCTCTTTATGTATTACTTTTCCGTTTTGAGCCGGCACAGGTTTTGCTGTAACGGGTTTTTCTTTGGGTTGGGCAGGGTTTTCTTTAGTTTTCGGATAGGCAGGGCATTGGCGCCAAGAGGGCACATGTCCAACCGTTCCGCAATTAATGCACTCAGGGTGCTCAACCCACTTAATTTCACAAGAACGAGTTTCATGGTTAGCGCCGCATTTTAAGCAGCGTGTAGGCATGTTACAGTTGGAAGCAGTATGACCAAAGTGGTTACACTTGTAACATTGGATAGGCTTCTTCTTATTTTTATAAAGTTCACATTTAACAGTCATAAAACAGAGCTGTTTTATGTTCAGGATTTTTTCATTATCAGTAGTTTTTGGCAACTCGACGAGAAAAATGCCAATCGGTTTTTTGTTTTTTCGAGAAAACTGCACAACATTGGTGACTTGAAATTCCAATTTAATTAATTCTTCCTGAACTTCTTCGGGCTTAAATTCCGATGGAATACCTTTAATGATGATTTTTAACGGAATTTCTTTTTTAGGCGTGAAAGTGAAGAAGTCACAATTTTGACTTTTAAGATACTCATTGATAGAGATACACAAAATGGCATTTGTTACCTGGATTTTGATGAATTCCCCCGATGTTTCACATTTTACTGTTCCACATGAGAGTTTGTTAATTTCCGAAAGATGCTGACGGATGTCAGACTTTGTTTTCAGGAAGATGGGAGGGGGGGGGGGGAACATTGGTCCCCTCTTCACCGATTTCCATAGAGTGGGATTGTTCGTTAGTGTGGTTATCCACAGATGTCAGTTCCGAACCCTCTTGAAGTTGGCTTGTTGACATCTGTTGAGTCCCCGTATCAGAAAGTTTATTAATCTCACGAGTGAGAAATTGTTCGTTAGTGTCCTGTATATGCGCCGACAGTTCCGCCCGCGAGGGGGGATGAGGACGCACACTTGGTTTGCGCAATGCAGCAGACATGGCCTGCAAGACTTCTTCCGCCATGGACATTGACTTAGTCTTAGGTGGGACAATGATTTCGGTGGGTGCAGCTTGAAGTTTGGAGTTGAGTTCTTTCTCAATCTTCCTCGAGAGGGAGACCCGGTCCTTTTTCTTCAGCGAATCCCAGGAATCATGAAGTTGTTCAATTTTCACATTGTAGTCCACCAGAAGTGGATCATCTTTTTCACCTTGAATGTTCTGGAAGTCTGGAAAATCCTCCCTTCTATTATCCGCCATGGTCAACAATGAAAGACTCAAGCAGTTAACAGTTTAGAGCAGTTAAATTTGAAAAAAAACTAATTTTGGCGGAGCATGTCAAAAACCTGACTGACGTGGGCTCTCGTCGCAATCGGAATGAACAATGTTCTTGGGTGGTTTCTCGTTTATGCAGGTTAACGAAGTGCGTCAACTAAATGACATTACTCCGATATCAATGTGGAACATGAGAATAAGAGTCACAGCAGTGAACGATGCATGATCTGAGAATGTTAATCACATTAGTTTAAACGAAGAAAAGTACACAGCACCATGTCCGGATCTGAAGGGGCGGAGCCTATTCAGCCTTGGCATCTGATTGGTCAGGCGTAAGGTCGTCCTTTGGGATATTAGCAAAAAACTCGAAGAGAATTTGCAGTTTGTCGATCGGCTCAGTCTTCGTACGGATGGAGAGAATTAGTTCCTTAATTCCTTGATTTCCGGAGAAGATTGGCGAAAGTTCCTTAAAAAGTTCCATGAGAAGGGCGATGTCGCCCATAGAATTCACAACACTTGCATCAGTGGGTTGGTTGGGTTTATTACAAACAATAGGAGAAGTTTTCTTCTTACCAATTCTTGGAATCACTTGTTACTGTGATATGGATTTGACCAAAGTGACGGGCCGGAGGCCCCATACTTTTTCATCGGAATTGTGCCATAGGCTATGTCGAAATTATTTTATCTGATTGAAACTGGTAGGCAGTTTAGATAATGGAAGGGGGGGGGGGGCAGTCAAAAAACTGGCTGAGGCTAGTTTCCTTGAAATGGAATGGATTAGAATACTATTATACTTTATAAATTAATTGTATATGGAGTATATGATTTAAAATATTGGTCGCTCGTTATATGAAGGACATAACGGCATCTGACATGTAAAATGCCGCAAAGGGTCTTATATTTCTGTCTTCCTTGAGAATTTCATATTGGATGGAGCTTCTGAAATCTGAGTCTCGTGCTAAGTTATTCTTATAAAATTTAGTATTAATCTTAGCCATAAAAGTGGCCAGAGAATCAATTTTAAGATCCCTGTGGATTAGGGTGTCACGAACATAACGTTCCGCGTTAACCAACTCTCTTAGAATAGAGTTTTGGCAACGCTGGAGGGCGGTGGATTCAGTCTTGTTAAGGGTTGTAAGCACTGGAGAAGCATACGTTAGTATGGGTCGGATTGTAGATGTGTATATAAGCCTCTTTTTGTTAAGGGGCATTTTAGATTTTCGACCAATTATGGGACGGAGATTTGACATTGCGGCTTTCGCTTTGTTTTTAACATTTTGAACGTGGTGCTCCCAGTTCAGTCTATTGTTTATTGTCAGTCCAAGATACTTAGCTTTGTTTACAATTGGGATAGGCTCGCCAAAGAGGCTAATAACTGATTTGATGGGACAGGGTTTTTTAATTTTCCTCACCAACAGGATTTTGGATTTTTGTGCATTGATGGCAACTTTCCAGTTTTCACACCAGGTCTCGATCTCATCTACTTTTTCTTGTAGTTTCTCTACTGCATGGTTTGGATTTAGAGATTTACAGACAACTGCAGTGTCATCGGCATAGAATGCCGTGAGACAGTTGTGGTCGGATCGGAATGCAGGAAAGTCCATTGTATAAAACAAGTAGAGTAATGGACCGAGGATCGAGCCCTGGGGAACACCAGCTTCAATTTGTCTACTGGAGGAGATATCATTACCAACTCTGATGTTAAATCTCCTCTTGGTGAGGTAGGATCTTAAGAGTATGATTAGACCTGGAGGAAGGCCGCAGTCAATCAGCTTCTTGATGAGTCCTGAGTGCCAGACCCTGTCGAAGGCCTTTGCCACATCTAGCATGAGCAGGGCAGAAGATTGCTTGTTATGGGCAGCCGCCCCTATAAATTCCATGATTCTTACCAGCTGATGGGTTGTTGATTTGCCCCGTAAGAATCCATATTGCTCGGATGGTATATTTACCAGATGTGGCTTGATCTGTTCATTTATCACCCGCTCAAAGACTTTAGCCATGGATGGTAGAAGACTAATTGGGCGATAACTGGACGGTTGAACAGGGTCTTTGCCTGGCTTAGGAAGCATGATAATTGTAGCCTCTTTCCAGTAGCTTGGGAAGTAAGTATTTTTTAAACATGCATTAATGATGTTTAGAAGCTTTTGTATTGAACTCTCTGGCAAGTTTTTGAGCATTTTATTGTTGATATTGTCTTTTCCAGGAGATTTTTTCTTTTTAAGTTTATGAATTATGTATTTAAGGTCGTCTAGGTTAGTTGGGTCTAGTGAACAGTTAAATTTATGAGTCCTTATATACATATTGACCTCGCCTTTGACTATCCCCTCAAAATCGTCATCTGAAGGATCTAAGTTTTCTGTAAATTGGCGCTCCATCTCGTCCGCAAAAGCTTCCGCTTTTTCATCATTTGAATAGGCGAGGCCCTGTTCACCATGTATAGGCCTAATAATGGTGCTTGGGGTCCTTAAGCTTCTGGATATTTTCCATATAGAAGGAATCACTTGTTTCTTTTATCGTTCTGTTAAGTTCATTGATCTTCCTTTTAAAAACTGGTTCTTTGGTACGCTGCCATTTCTTCCTAATCCAGTTTCTGTATTTAATGAGATCCCTTGTAAAAGGCGGAAGTAGCATGTAGTTTTCGACATGTTTTTTGTATGTGGTGGAGTCTGCATGTGCCACTTTGATTTGTTCCGACACTTCTGCGATACACTCATCAAAGTTGTCGGAAGAGATGTGTGTTGTTGGAATTGGCTCATTGCGACATAAAATATTGGTGAAGGGGTCCCAATCAGTGAGAGCGATCTTTTTCTCTTCATGTTCAAGATGTTTTCCGATCGTGGCGATGACTGGAATAGGATCCGAGGATAGTTCGTTCAAGACATCTGCACATATGGGAATGTTGGTATTTGTGATGACTATGTCCAAAATGTCAGGCCTGTGGTTCTGGAAAACTGGGTAGTAGGTTGGATGAAGTGGTGCAATAACTCTATTGCTAGTCTGACCAAGACCTGCTGCGAGTATTTTGCCATTGTTGTTACAGTTCATGCAGCCCCATACCCAAACAGTTGACGCATCTAGGAGGAGTGCCTTTTGGTTTGTCGCATTTAATTGTTAAATGCTGATCAAGGCATCTGACACATTTTTCATTATGGTTACAGTGCCGTTCGGCATGTCCAAAGCCCTGACACTTATGGCACTGGGACACACCAGGTCTTCCTCTGTAATGCTCAACTCGAATTTTTAATTTGAGCAGGAACTCCAGGAAATAAATGCTGTTTGAATGAGGGGTTTTTGGAAGCGTGACAAAGAAAAGTGGAAGACCAATGTCCGGTACTTATTTCTATGATGTGTTAAATGCTCCAAGCTTGGAAGGAAGTTTTGGTTTTTAAGTAATTTCTTTAACAATTATTATTTTTTCTCATTTTTTTTTTGCAAATAAAAAAAATAAATATAATACAATATAATAAAATAATTTAAAAAAAAAAATGCGCTAACCTGTAATTTTATTTTTTAATTTTACGACCAAGTTAAAAAAATTGAATTATTTAATATCAATTTTATACTTATTGATTCAAATAATTTAATATTTTCCACTTGGTCGTAAAATTAAAAATTATTTGTTACATTTTAGTGCATTTTCTTTAAATCGGTTTTATTTAAAAAAAAAAAGAATATTTTATTTTTTCCTTTTTCTAGTTTTTAATTTAGCGGGGACTTCGACCCCTATTAATATTCAGCCAAGAAATTCAAGTAGCAATTTGTGCTCAAGAATGTATATTGCAAAACACTGAATTTAGACTGAATTTATTTGTCTAGGTACCTAGAAGCGAAGCTTCTTTAACCCTTCCTACAAATATATCTGATACATAAATAGTGCATGATTTGAAGTACATAAGGTAAGAGGACAAAACACGTGACAACACACACATAGAACAAAAAATCAAAACGTCTAAATCCAGTACATTCTCAGAGTGAGGGTGAACACTGAGATAGACTTAAAATGGCACCGTCGGGGACGAGAGAGTCACAGGCAGGGAAAAGTTACACTTGATTGGATGAATCCTAAATATGCTTCCTCCTGATTGGAGGGGAGAAAAATTGGCACAAAATTCAAAGAATTCGCCGTATTTATCCGCAAGCGGAGTAACACGGTATGATTACTTGGGTAAAAAGTCACAATTGGATGAGAGTTTATCAGATTGGCTGGTAAATGAGCATGCCTCCACCTGATTGGAGGGGAGAGTTAACATGGGATGCAGACAGTCTGGCGCCCTTGCTTTCCTGATGAAGGTGCTTCCAGTGCCTTCGCACAATTTTGGAGTAGGATCATTGATGGTGGGCGGAGCCAAGTCCGACATTAGGGGTGTGCACAGGTGCAGCCACATAAGTTGGTGAACTTTTAGCATGGGATGTGATCGCTTCTTCGGAAGAGAAGAAGTCGACGATAGCTTGCATTTTTGAAGACACACTTGGCTTTTCTTTGATGGAATTCAAGAGGAACAAAATTCCTTCTTCCCCATTGAAAAGTGACTTAAGTTCTTTCAAAAGTTCCAGAAGCGATGCATATTCATTATTTTGCAACTGGGTCGGAGCCTTTGGAGAAGAGTTGTTTACTTTGGTTGGGGCAGAACGGTTGTTCACTTTTCGCTTCCTTTGGCCGATTTGTGAGACATGTTCTTTTTCGTTGTTTTCATTTTTGTTGACTTTGGCTTTTGGGAACGCAGGGCATTGTCGCCATGACGCGACGTGCCCTTCCGTTCCGCAATTGATGCAGGTTGGATGCTCTACCCATTTGATTGTGCATTGACGGGTTTCGTGATTTTCGCCACATTTTAGGCATCGGGCAGGCATAGAGCAATTAATTGAGGAATGTCCAAAATGATTACAGTTGTAGCACTGTGCAGCTTTACGTTTAGGACGGAAAAGTTCACATTTGATGTTGAAAAAGCACAAGGTTTTAATATCCAAAATGTTTTGGTTTTCTTGATTTTTTGGGAGTTCAATAAGAAAAATGCCAATTGGAGTTTTAGCGGGTCTCTTAAAGAATTGGGTACATTTAGTAATGGGAAAACCCAAATTCATAAGCTCATCTTTGACTTCCTCTGGTTTAAACTGAGAGGGAATACCTTTGATAACAATTTTAAGCGGTAACTCCACTTTATTAGTGAAGGTAAAAAATCCGCAGTTCACACTTTTCAAATAATCAGTAAGGATGAGACGCAAAACAGCGTTTGGAACATTAATTTTGATGTAAACACCAGATTTTTCACAGTTAAGGAGACCAAAAGAAAGTTTAGAGAGTTCACTGAGATGTTTACGAGAATCACAATTGCTTGTAATAAAAATAGGTGGAGGGGGGAGAGAACTCACCTCCTCTCCTGTGTCCATTTTAGTGTTATTGTCGGAGTTGTTGGTGTCAATCACCTGCGCCTTGTCCACCTGATGGTTGAGGTCGTCTGATGATTGTTCAATTAAAGTGTTATTGTCGGAGTTGTTGGTGCCAGTCACCAGCGCCTTGTCCACATGATGGTTGAGGTCGACTGATAATTGTTCAACAATATGTGGATTGTCCCTCTTGAAAATTGCAATTTCTTGCATTTCCTTGAAGAGTTCCATGAAAGCTTCAATTTTGCTGAGCGAATTAATGTCCTTCGACTCCTCCACGATGGGTGGTTCCGTTGGGCACTCACAATTGCTTATTTGAGCTGTAGCTTTAGATTTTGAAGGTTGAGACTTAAACTTTTCATTTCGACGAGCTTAAGCAGGTGGTTCCTTGAAATCCTTTCCTAACTCCGGCCAATCGTCATGAGAAACATCCATGATTTTGATTAAAAGAAGAATCCAAATTTAGCGGAGCAAGACGAAAACATAACCGTCGTGAGCTCTCGCCGCAAATGAATGTAACGATCGTAACGATATTGCAAAACAATTCCTATCAATGAAAATAAATGCTGGTTAAACTAAATTCATTGTTGTACAACTTCTGTTAAACAATGAAATTATTTTTAAATTGGATAAATTGTTTAAAAAAAACTCCGGTTAATCGACATTTCCGGATATATAACAGCCGGGACCTGGTGGGAAAACTGGAAAGTTGCCATCAATGCACAAAAATCCAAAATCCTGGTGATGAGGAAAATTAAAAAACCCTGTCTCATCAAATCAGTTATTAGCCTCTTTGGCGAGCCTATCCCAATAGTAAACAAAGCTAAGTATCTTGGACTGACAATAAACAATAGACTGAACTGGGAGCACCACGTTCAAAATGTTAAAAACAAAGCGAAAGCCGCAATGTCAAATCTCCGTCCCATAATTGGTCGAAAATCTAAAATGCCCCTTAACAAAAAGTGGCTTATATACACATCTACAATCCGACCCATACTAACGTATGCTTCTCCAGTGCTTACAACCCTTAACAAGACTGAATCCACCGCCCTCCAGCGTTGCCAAAACTCTATTCTAAGAGAGTTGGTTAACGCGGAACGTTATGTTCGTGACACCCTAATCCACAGGGATCTTAAAATTGATTCTATGGCCACTTTTATGGCTAAGATTAATACTAAATTTTATAAGAATAACTTAGCACGAGACTCAGATTTCAGAAGCTCCATCCAATATGAAATTCTCAAGGAAGACAGAAATATAAGACCCTTTGCGGCATTTTACATGTCAGATGCCGTTATGTCCTTCATATAACGAGCGACCAATATTTTAAATCATATACTCCATATACAATTAATTTATAAAGTATAATAGTATTCAAATCCATTCCATTTCAAGGAAACTAGCCTCAGCCAGTTTTTTTTACTGCCCCCCCCCCCTCCATTATCTAAACTGCCTACCAGTTTCAATCAGATAAAATAATTTCGACATAGCCTATGGCACAATTCCGATGAAAAAGTATGGGGCCTCCGGCCCGTCACTTTGGTCAAATCCATATCACAGTATAAATGATGCAGAGGGTTCATTCTGGTATTTGCATCTTGTAGGATTTCAGAAAAAAATATCACATTTAAAGTTTCTTGCCTAAGAACGTGGCCGTAGAACCATGCATTTAACTTGTCGATAAGCACTTTCATTTCATCAAATTCTAGATCTTTATCTTAATCTTTGTCCTAAATTTGAACAAATAAATTTTTTTAATTAAAAAAAAATAAGGACAACATTTAATTCCCATGTATGTTATTTCAACATATATATATAATATATTTTCCTTATATCTGAATCAAAAGACAATATTTATCAGCGATTTATTTGTAAAAGACAATGAATAGAAAAATATGGTTAATAACTTTTTTACCAGTTTTTTTATGCAAAATTGTTATATATATAAAAATAAAATTGATCTTACGAGTGTGTTATTCCAATTGCGGCGAGAGCCCATGACGGTCAGGTTGCCGATCTGCTCCGCTATTTAATGAAAAATCTTTAATTATTTGATTGCGTTCTCATCTGTTCGAGCCCCTTTCAGTTTGGACCATGGCAGACGATTTCGAAATCACTTATTTTGGACCTAAACCTTCAAAACCTCTCATTATTTCTAAAGACCCACCACCCGATTTTGGATGGTTTCTTGAAATCTGCGAACACCCATACTTTGTTGATTATCTGGACAAAGTGGACAAATTTCATCTGAACTGGCCTCATCTGAACGGATCTGATCGTGTTGAGCAGGAGAAGGAACTCCGAGCCATGGAAAAGATCTGTGAAGAAATGGTGGTCAGCCAACGCTACATTGAGCGCAAACAAGAGAAGGACATAGTAATCACTATGTCCCCATCTAAAAAGCCTAATGGTAAAAAACAAAAAAAGAAAAAGAAGCGTCTGACGAATCCACCCGTCGCGGAGGACAAGTTGGGCGCTCCAAACAAGGAACATGACTTGGAACCCACCGTGGAACCGTCATCGTCTCCACAGCATGAACAATCATCATCGGACCTGAGCCCACCAGCGAAGGCGATGGTGATTGACAGTATCAACGACATTAACATGGATACAGAGGAAACGGGAAACAAGGTCTCTCCCCCACCTCCACCTATCCTCCTTAAACCTGGTAATAATGTATGAGCGAAGCGTACGGAGTACCTGGGGGCGTAGCCCCCCCTAACTTCCTGTATGGCAATTAATAAAGATGCCTGGCGCTTGAGATAGTGTTGCATGGCTCGCGCTTGGCGAATAAGTGACGATACACGGACAACACAGGACGCAGGACGGACAAGTTCGTTGAAAAAGTGCGGTCATATCTGATTGGCTGCTGGGGCCACGTGACTATTTCCTTCACTGCGATTGGAGGGGCAAAGTATCCATGGGCGTGGCCTGTGGAGCTGGCTCATTGCAGCTTTCCGAGGCCGGCACAATGTCATTAAGCATCGAGAGGAAGAGAACACGAACAGGGCTTGGAGCTTTTCAGCCGCTGTTGGTTTTTCATTCAGTTGTTGTACCAACACTTTAATTCCTTCAGTGTTGGTGAAAATGGGAGCAAGTTCATTACACAATTCAGTGATGGGAGAGACTTCTCTCTTCGTCACTGGAACAGGTGGATGGGTGGGTTGATTTTTCACCAGATTTCTCGCTGCAGGAATCTTTCTGGCAGCTCGGGGTCTGGCGGGAGTCTTGGTCACTTTCGGGTATTGCGGGCACTTCTTACTGGAGGCGACGTGGCCTGTCGCCTTGCAGTTTATGCATGTCGGATTTTCGAGTCTGCCGATGGTGCATTCCCGGGTCTGGTGGGCATCCCCGCACTTTAGACATCTGGGCGCCGAGAAACATGAGTGGGAAGTATGAAAAAACAGATTGCAATTAAAACATTGCGGAATCTGTCTATTTCGGTAGGGCTCCACCAAAACATCGATACCCAAAAATACTTTGGTTTTGAGTATTTTGTTTACGTTTGGTGATTTGGAAACAGCCACCATAAAAACTTTGGTAGGGGCTTTGGTCGATCGCCGCTTCAGCTGGACTACCTTGATGTTATGGTATCCAGAGTTATTGAGTTCATTTTCAATTGCAGAGCACGGCGTCTGGGGCGGTAAGCCTTTGAAAACCACTTTAAACGGGGTGCTGCTGGGTGAGGCGGCGAGGTAAAAATCACATTTTTTACCTCGTAGATATGTCAAGATCATGGCGTGGTCGTCGTCGTTGGCGGCTTGCATTCTAATGAATTGTCCAGTTGTCTTTGACTGAATTTTTTCACCAAGAATGATGTCCAACTCGGAAAGTATGAGCGGGAATTGCTCGGTTACTTTGAGGAAAATTGTTCCCGGCTGGGTAATAACAACCGCAGTAGGAATGTCATTCGGGGGTGGATCGATGGTCATTTCCACGTTTTCCACTTCCTCGGTCACGGCAGCGATAGGCGTTTCACTTAGGCCTAGGTCGGCCGCAATTTCCTCAGGGCAGGGGGTGAAGTCAATGGCTGCAGGCTCTAAAGGTTCCGAAGTTGACTGACCACCGGTCAGCTCAACAACTTTCTTGGCTTTCTTTTTCTTTTTGGGCCTGGGTGGGGTGGACTCCATCGGGACGGGCTCGAAATCTTTAAATCGAACGTGGAGTCCTCTTGGGTCCGGTAGCATTTCTCGGTGCAGGAGGTCCATGGCGAAGAATTCGTCGTATCTCCCCAGCTTGGAGATGTCCTCGTAGTCCTTGAGCAGTTGCGTTTCTGCTTCACGGATTAAAGAGGGGTCCTCTTTGTCAATCACCAACTTTTCAAAAACTTGAAAAGATATGTGATAATTGTTCAAAATATGGCGATCAGCATAGATCTGACTATTTTCAGGTTTGTACATAAAAAGGGGATTCACCCATTTTGTAATGATAGGAAAGCAGGGCCTCTGCATCATGAAAAAATCTTTGAGTTAGCGGAGCAAATCGAATACACAACCGACGTGGGCTATCGCTAACGCTCTTTTGAAATCCCTTAAACCTGGTAATGACACTCTTTCTTATCTCAAGGAACTTAATAAACTTTTCAATGGCACACTCACATGTGAAAATTCAGGAAAATTCATCAAAATCCAAGCCCCGGACACTTTTGTTCGCCAAAAATCACTGGACTTTCTCAATACAGTTAACTGTGAATTCTTCACTTATGCACCCAAATCTATCGCAAACCTCAAAGTGATAATTAAAGGACTAGTTCCGGAAATCAAAACAGAGGACATACTTGACGAATTGAAAGGTATGAACTTTGAAATTACTAAAATTGTTCAATTCAAAAAAAGACCCACCAAAAAATTAATTGGTGTTTACCTAATCGATCTCCCAAAAAATGATTTTAACCTCAAAATTCTTGAACTTAAAAGACTTTGCTTTTTCGACATTAAATGTGAACTTTTTAAACGCAAAAACGCAGTGGCCCAATGTTATAATTGTAACCATTTTGGGCATAATTCTATCAATTGCTCTATGACAACTCGTTGCCTTAAATGCGGCGAGGGTCACGAAACAAGATCATGTGCCATTCAATGGGTTGATAACCCTAAATGTATAAATTGCGGGAACTTCGGCCACGTCGCCTCTTGGAGACACTGCCCGGAATTTCCAAAAAAGAAAAACTCCAACTCAACTGATGCTGTTGTGCCAACACAAAATGCTCAAGGAAAGAGTATAGTGCAAAACACAACACAACAGAAACCCCAAGCAAAAGCTCCAAAAGGACCCCCCCAACAAAATGCATTCCAGGAATATATGCCATTGTTGGAGCTCCTCAAAGAGTTAAATATTATGTTCAATTCCACTCAAGGCATTCAGATGTTAACAGCTGCAATTCGTGATCAGCCCAACATCGCCGATAAGGTTAATGCTTTCATCTCTTTCTTTGATGTTAAGAAAACAGCAGCGGACACATGAGGAACGCACTGGATCTTCTCATCTTTCGAAAGTAATTCACTTTTACCAGCGGAAGCACTCGACGCACTCCCCTGGAGGACGTGTTTAGCTCGTCGTTTATACAAATTAATGGAGTTCGTAAAATAAACTACATTACTCCGATATGGAATTGAAGGCCTGTAGAGATGGAATATGCATGAGTAAAGTTGGTACTGGTATATACAGGTATGATGGTAAAGTAAACGAACGAACAAAACAGAAGCACACACAGATTTCCATTCGAAGGGGCGGAGCCTATTCCGCGACGTCTTCCGATTGGCGGGGAGAGGTGGCATCCTCCTTGATATTAGCAAAATACTCCAGGAGCATTTGCAGTTTAGTCAGCGGCTCGGCACTTTCACGGATCTTCAGAATTAGGCCTTTAATTCCGTCAGTTCCGGAGAAGATGAGCGCAATTTCATTGAAAAGTTCCATGACAAGGGCAAAATCGCCCATAGAATTAACACTTTTAAATCCAGGTGGGGGAATAGAGTTCACTGAAGCACAAGGTGGAACTTTATTGTTTACATTACGTCTTTTTTTCTTGGTGTTGATTTTGGTCGAACGAGTTCGATTTATTTTGCCATTTTTAGGAAATTCGATGCATTTACGGCTTGAGGCAAGATGCCCGTCCTTTCCACAATTTATGCATTTTGGGACAACTTGTCCCGCAGTGCAATCACGAGTTTGGTGATCCGAGGGACCACATTTCAGGCATCTGGTCTGCATAAAACAGTTGATAGCAAGATGATGAAAATGATTACAATTAAAACATTGAGATGGCCCTTTTCGGCTTCTAAAGGGTTCAACTCTAATGCCAAGTTGCATCAGCTCCCGTATTTTCAAAACTTTGTTACAGCCTGTAACTTTTGGCATTTCAACCAAGAAAATGGGACGGGTAGCTGATTTTACACTTCGTTTGAGTTTAGAAACTTTAGTAATATTGTAACCCAATTTGGTTAATTCACTCAGCAAGCAATCACATTCAGTTATTGCGGGAAGTCCTTTGACGACCACTTTAAACGGATTTACACTAGCTGAGGGTACTATGAAAAAGTCTTGATTTTCAGATTTTAGAAATGTCATAATGGCAAAATGCAAACTCTCAGAAAATGTTGAGATTTTAACAAATTTACCTTGATTGGTGGACTTGAAATTTTCACCAAACTTGGCCTTTATCCCTTTCAGCATTGACTCAAAGTTCGGTGATGTTTTCATGAAAATAGTTCCAGGATTTGGATCTTGTGTCGTGTTTGGTGGTGGGTCTATTTTTGTCTCAGAATCGTTGATTTCCATCTCCTCAGCAGCACTTGCTTCGGTAAGATTTAGATCATCGGGTTTCTGTTCTAGCTCTTCAGACGAAGATATTATTGAATCAACTTGATCCGATGTCTCATACTCAAAGGCTGAGAACTCATATCTATCGCTCAAAAAGTCTTTAAATGCTTGTGAAATATCCATGATAATATCTTAGGCTTAAGATTTTTTAAAAATTCCAACAAAAAGCGGAGCAAATCAGAGGCACGTCTGACGTGGGCTCGCGCTGCAATCGGAATGACGTGTTTAGCTCCGCCCATCTTCCAGTTTCTACCCCAAAAATTGTGCGTCTGCATCGTCGCACCACCCTGGTGCGTGTGACTGGTGCCAGACTGTCTGAATACCATGATTACTCTCCCCTCCAATCAGGAGAGGGTAACCCCAACCATCGGCCAATCGGATTGTGCCCACAACCTTATGTGACTTTTTACCTGGAACTTTGCCATGTTACTCCGCTCGCGGAGTGATACGGCGGACTCTTTAACTTTTAGGCCATTTTTTCTCCCCTCCAATGAGGATAAAGCAATTTCAGTCCTAACCAATTAGGAAGTTTCTCTTCTTCAAAGTGACTCTCTCGAACCAAAGTGACTCTCTCGATGCCATTTTGACTGTTTACTCTAATGTTCCTCGTCCTGGCGTGTTGCCTTGCGAGTGATTTCTGTGTTGAATTTGATTTTTGGTTTTTGTTTGTATTGTGCTGTTTTGTGTCGTCCATCCAATGTTAAATACCATTTATGTACCATCTCATGTAAAATTATCAATTTGTAAGGGTTATAGAAGCTTCGCTTCTCGGCACCTAATCTAAATAAATTTCAGCCAAAATTTCTTACGAGTGTGTTTCTGTCAGATCTCAAATGTCCGGCGCCTACGGCGTTAACTCCGATGAATCGGTATGAATCGTAAGATTGTCACCGAGTTGCACCCCATATTAAAGATTAAAGATACGAGTGTGGCGAGGGATTAGAATTCAGGTCATTAAACAAAGAAATCTCATTAGCCGAGCTTTTCTAAATAAGTACGAACAGACATTGCATTTAATTAATTGTTGATTGAGACACTGGGCGGTAAAACACCCAGCGCTGATCATATACGTTTATCGATTTGGCTTGGTTTTGGCCTTATTTTCTCCGCCGACTGCGCGATAAGCTATAATGTTTGTTATTGTTCGAACCTGGTTGCAGTTTTGAACACTCCGAAATTGAAACTAAACTTGTAATATATTACAAAATGGGCTGATTTTTTCATGAAATGACCCAGGATTTTAACAATTCTGATTGTGCCCCATAACCTAATTTAATTTTCACTGTAATAATTGTATCTATGGATTATTATTATATATGGAATTTGAAACTTATTATTCTTATATATAATATTCATAGGTATGTGGGATTTTCATAAAAACTTAAAATATTTACAATACTGAAAACGAAACTTATATATTAAGAGTTTCAATGGACATTTTTTTTCAACAGCTTATAACAAGAGTGCTGTAGATGGAATCGGGGCAGTTTTTTTTTTGTTTTGTTTTTTTGTTGTTAAAGTAATATGTATTAAATGAAGTGCATGGTAAAAAAAAAAGTAATTGTTCAAAAGCAGTAGCTTAAAGTAAAAGAGCCGAGAAATTGCAATATAGCCAGTGGGGGAATTTAAAATATGATGTGGTCTTTTCAACACTATCTGATGAATATCAAATAAGATGCTTTAGTGAACACAAAAGTAAAAGGAATGCAAAAGTTTGAACCAAATTGTGTCTAATTTTGTTGCACCCACATTTGTAAACTTTTTTTTAATAAACTATTTTTTATATAATTTTCTATACCATTTTAAGCTTATTTGCTTATCACTGTTTAAAACTGTTGTATAAAAAAATTAATGTATTAGCACATACATTAATGATTTTTTGACGTTTTTAAGGAGAAATTCATTTGTGGACAAAATGTCACAAGAGTAACATTTAGCAATTTACTTGTAACAATGCAATTATTTGTTATCAAATAGATTTAATAGTTTTTCCCTTTTGAAGAGATATACTCTACTATATCTGCAAATTTGAGTTCTGTACTCTCATATAAATCTCTGGAATTCTATCTTAAATACAATTATTGTATTTTGCATTTCCCAGTGGTCTCAAGGGTAAAATAATTCCTAAAATAAAAAATACTTAATTACAATTAATATGTAATTAATACGCTTCATAAAACATATTTAATGTTTTATGAAGCGGAATGTCATTAACATTATTAAATGGTAATTTTGAATTTTATCCTAAATATGTTTAGTATTGTAATTTTTTTTAACTTTTTATGAAAATCCCACATACCTATGAATATTATATATAAGAATAATAAGTTTCAAATTCCATATATAATAATAATCCATAGATACAATTATTACAGTGGGAATTAATGAGGTTATGGCGCACAATCAGAATTGTTAAAATCCTGGGTCATTTCATGAAAAAACCAGCTAATTTTGTATAATATATTACAAGTTTCAATTTCGGAATGTTCAACTGCAACCAGGTTCGAACAAAAACAAACATTATAGCTTATCGCCGCAGTTGGCGGAGAAAATAAGGCCCAAACCATGCCAAATCGATAAGCGTATACGATTGGTCGGTTTGCAATTTTATAGCGAACAGCGCTGGGTGTTTTACAGTCCAGTGATTTACTCGCTGCAGACGCTAGTGATAAAGTGGCACTCTAGCCACTATACTAGTGATCAGACCTATTTGATATTCACATAAATCTGTATCAGATTGATCAAACTGAATGAGATTAATGTGAATTTTTTGAAATTTTTAGACGTTTTATGGTGCAACTTCCTGCAATTACAATTTCTTTATTTAAGGTTTATTAATTATATTACTGGTAGTAAATTAATTCTCCTAAAATAAATTTGTTCATTCGTTTGTATTTCTTTATTAAATTATGTTGATCAAAAATTACTAATTCCACCATCATATCGAAATTTTACCCACTAAACGTTTACTACTGACATTTAAAACTGATCAGTGGGGGGTTAATTAATTAACAAAAAATAAGTTTATTATTATGAAACAAAATACTCAAATTGTTCAGATTACATTAGTTAAAATCCATGACTTTTCCCTTACCAAATTCAGAAGTTGAATAATTATTGGTTAAATAGTGTACAGGTTATGCATTAAACATCCCTATTCCCAAATCATAGTAACATGAACAATGTATCATTTCATTTCCAGTTTTATAACATCAATTCTATTCGAAATTCCTCGAAGGCTGCATACATTGAGATGGTCTTGCATTGAGTATAACACTTTACAAAGCCTCTTTATATAAATGCTTACAAATTTTTTTCTTCCGTGATTGAATGTATTATGAGGTTGTTTGTTACTTTTGGCAGAAATAGACATATCATTAAAATCAGTGAATGAACATATAAGGTGCAGCACATGCGTTTTGTTGTAGAAATAAAACGATGTTTAAGAACGCACACTGAATCGTTTCGACTCCTTTCACTCATTTCTCCAGTACCTTTAGTAAAAATGTGATGATTTTTTTTTAATTAGCATTCTTGTTAATTAATAGCATTCTACGATTACTTCAAGCAATATTCCAACCAAATTTTTTAAGAAAATCGGAGCATTAATTAAAAAGTTAGTAAATTTGTGCGAAAATGCTTTTTTAATATTTTCGTAATAATCTCCCGTTTTTTGTAACTTCTTAAACTATGTACCGAATTGAAATTTAGCATAAAAGCCACTTACTGCAGAAGATGTCTATTTTAAAAATAATATTTAAATCGAACAGTATTTTTCTATTTACAAAATGAGATAATTTTTCAAATTACAATTGGACTTCGGAGGCATAATTGTTTTTAAATTATCACAAAATCAACGCATTCTCAAATAGTGCTAACGGCGATGAAAATGAAAACTAGACTGAAGAGAGACGAAAACAACCAACATTGATACCGCCAGCGCCCTCTAGCGGCATTCTCTTTTAGGAACCAGTGTTTGCCTGCGGTTGACACACTACCTCTTTTAGTCACTATACTCTTGCAAAGTAGTTAATTTGTCCTTTTTAAGAAAATGGCGAAACTATTTTTCTCATTGAATGTAGATAACGCTTTTACTAATAGGAGTTTATATTCAGAAGAAAACGATAATCGTGGATGTTAATCTCGAAAACATGTTTAACACTAAACCTACCACCACGGTCAAATGACCGTTTTTAAAATTTCGTTTAGAATTTCTTGTATACAACGTTACTGTATCGCCATGTAACTTATTGACATTTCCTGTAATATACATACAGCCCATTTTTCAATAGTCACAACTTTCTTTATTCTTTACTTTCCGAAAAAAATTCATAGCATGTCTAGTCTACCCCGAGCGGTCATTTGAACAATTCACGTTATTTAAGACAATAATCTTCGAAAAGCGCACTCCTGAAATTGCCCACAATGTAATTGTGGATCTACTGTGTTGTGGTAATTCAGACATCTGGGCACCAAGCGTCCTGGGATACAACCAGGCAACGCTGTACAGACCGCTTCAGTGCAACCAGACGGCACGGGTGCAGACCGACTCCGGCAGGCGGCGCTGACGGCAACGGAAAATGTGCAATACAAAATACTGTAATCTGTAAAAAAATGTGCTGAAAATGCATAAATGTTTTGTGACTTCAAGTAAGTGAGAGGACGCCACATGCGCTTGACAGGAGCACTATGGCCATATTGTACTTAGTTACAAGTTCTTCAGTTTCTAAATAGATTTTTTTTTACTATCCAATTGGCTAAAATCTCTTTCTATATTATACATATAGTTTTTTTGAAGCGGTCATTTGACCGTCACGGTAGGATTAGGTACACATGAAATGTCGGTAGGTGTTAAAGAAGTAATAACTTTCCACATTAAGTATTTAGCTTTCGTTTTTTTTTAATATTGAAATTTTTCAAAATGTTTAATTAGAGATATTCAAAATTAATTTTTTTAAAAATAAGTTATAAATATATATTTGTATAAAAATTTAAGTTTTTCAAACGTTTATTTTGGAATTTAATTTTAATAAAAGTTTTATTTGATAGTTTTTATCTTAATGAACATTCTACTTTCTTGAGTGATAGAAATTTATTGTTCATGTTAATTCTAAATTATTTTTTTTAAAAAAAACTGCTTTAATCACGTTTAGTAAATATTTTTAGTAATAATGTTTACTTGGTAAGTATTTTTAAAAAAAAATCCACGTAAACATTTAAATAAAAAAAATATTTTTTCAGAAATTTACTTAGAACAATTGTCACTAATCAAAATGTTATTAAAATATTTAACAAAGTTTTATTTTCAAAATTGCAAATACTATATTTAATGTTTTATAATTTTAACTGCTGGTAGTAATATTTTGGTAAAAAATTAATATTTTTTAGTTATTTGAATTTTGTAATATACTAAATAAATCCCAATCACATTGAATTTTTATTCACAAAAATGTTTATTGCAAAAATTATGTAGTGGGTTAATTTATAATCTAAGTTAGTGCAATCAACTTTACAATTCTGTTTAGTATATATATATATATATAATAGAAAGTGCTTCCAAGTCCAATACTTCTAATACTTGAACCCCGAGCATTAAGAAGTCCTGTTAGTTTCGTTTGAGATAAAGTTTTTGCAGAAAACAATATAAAGAAATATATGTTCGCTTTAAATTGGATATATGAAAAATAAATTACGTGCCACTTACCCTAAATATTAGGAATTTTCTTTGATCCTATAGTTATAGCACACAATGAAATCTTGAACGATCAACAACCCAGCACTATATTAACTAAAAGAGGTAGTGTGTCAACTGCCAGCAAAAACTGGTTCCTAACAGCGGGATACCACCAGAGGGCGCTGGCGGTACCAGTGTTGGTTGTCTTCCACTGTCTTGATTGAATTTTTATCGACTTTTTGTAAGTAAAAAAATACATTAAAAAGAAAAATTGGTTATTTAACAAGATTGAAATCTAAGCATTAATTTTAATATCAGCTGTATATATATATATATATATATATATATATATATATATATATATATATATATATATATATATATATATATATATATATATATATATAATACATATATATATATATATAATACATATATATATATATATAAACAGAGGGAGAAAAAATTTTAAATCACAAAAATTAAACTTTAGTGAAAGTTGACTTTAATGTGGACATTCATGATTCATTTGTACCAGATTATTTAGTTTTAATTCGCAATTCAAAACTATTTTTAACTAGTATTTACTATTGTAAAACATTATAATTTTATTTCACCCCTATAAGTCCCTATTATATTTTGTTATTTTAAAATAAGCAATAATATATTAATCTTCATCAATGAGAATCGCGAGATATCCCCAACACTAACGCTTACAGCGCCCCTATCGGTGTCCCGTTAGGAAGAACTTTTTTCCCCTCAGAGAACAATGGCGGTTGACACACTACTTCTTCTGCTCACCATACCAGCACGGAATACAAATCTTCCTTTTCGACGAAGCAGGCGCCAAAAAAAAATGTTTCTGCGCATTCCAAAACTTCAGGTAAAGCGCACGTTAGTAAACTTGGCAACTGTGTTTTGTGACTTCAAGTAAGTGAGAGGACGCCACATGCGCTTGACAGGAGCCGAATTATACTTAGTTACAAGTTCTTCAGGGGAGCTTCTTGAAAATACGTCTTACCTTCTCGAAAGTGAGAGAGCAAGTTGGTAAATGTATTAAATGTAGTTAAATCTCTACTGTTTAAGTTTTTTTTATTTATATATAAAAATAATAGTTTCTTTAAAAGTGGTGTTGTGTTTACGGTTAATTAAATCCCGTAGTTATCGTTATTCTAATAGTGCGGGAAAGAGTGACCAGTGCGGTCAATAAACAGGCTGTAAAATATTTTTTTGATCGGATAATATCTTCTGCCTCCACATCGCACTTGAATTACCGCTATTTTTGTTAAAAAGTGCACTTTTTCATGTAATAAAAATATGGTTCGAATACTGTTTAATTGATGCACTTACACAAATACACTTACAGATGACTAGTTTACAGATGTTTGAGTTCATTCTTATGGTCAAATTCATTGGCAGATCCAGTGAGGAGGGAAACAAGGGCCCGTGCCCCCCCCCCCCCCCCCCCCCCTCTCCAGACAGGCCCACTTCTTTTTTTCCTTATGTAATCGTGGAAGATTTCGATTTATGTAGCAGATGTTGTGTGATTATTTCAAAAGAGAGGGGGATCACTGCATGATATATTGATTTAGTGGTTGTTGTCCAAAGGTTGTTAATGCTTGACTTTCTGAGGCAAAGGTTTTGTAGGCAAAAACTGCTAATTTTTTTACCTACATTAAATCTTCCACGATTACAGAAAGAAAAAGAAAATACTTACAGATGACTAGATTACAGATATTTGAATTAATCCTTATGGTCAAATTCATTGGCGGATCCAGTGAGGGAGGACAGTGGCTCGTACACCCCCCCCCCCCCCCTCCTCCCATCCCAGACAGGTCCACTTCTCTTTTTCCTTATGTAATCGTGGAAGATTTAAATGTAGGTAAAAAACTTAGCACGGTTTATGTCTACAAAATCAGAAAGTCAAGCATTGACAACATTTGGGCAACAACCACTAAATCAATATGGTGTGCAGTGATCTCCCTCTCTTTTGAAATGATCACACATCTTTACATAAATCATATCACTGATTGTGATCAGAACGTTGTTCTAATGAATTCGTCTTTATTGTCAGCCCCACATAAACCTTAGAAGATGCATATGTTACTAACTTCACATAACGTTCAACTGCCTGTACGTGAGATGGAAAGTGAACTATAAATCCCATTTCGAGTTAGTTTATCTCTCACAGTGGACCAAAATATGTCAGTGGATATATCATGGAGCATTGGAAGAGAAACCTAGGACACTATCGCATTCGCGCTGTATGACACAGCGAACAGAGTACTACGATTATATGTCAGTTTTCCACTCACATAGTTAAGTTTGTTATGAGAGTTTACACGTCAACATGGATCGACATAAAGTCTACACGTTCCTAAAACATGGTTATAAGCCTGTTTGGATAGCTATCTCTAGATCAAAATATATTAGTCAAAACTAAAAAATGTCGTTGATGCAGCAATTTATCGCCACCCATACTCCGCGCATCCTTAGAACCTTTTGCTGATAATGCTGATGGACAGAAAATCGTACATTAGAGAGCTTGTTGCAGGCCTCATAATTAATGTAAGAGTGTCACCTTCCAAATCTGATGTAGAGAGGGGTGTGCGTTCATTTCTCCCAGTAAAGCTGAACTTTGAAACTGGCAGATCAAGTTGCCAAAAATGCCACATCCCTGCTCAATATCCGAATCCCTTATGACGACCTTCTCAATGTTCTGCGGGACCTTGTGCGGAACGAGTGGAGTGATGACTGGAACTTACAAGCTAGTAATAAACTAGCTTCTGTATTTCCTACAGTCACGCTCCTACCGTCTTTGTCATCTCGACGGCTTGATGTCTTGCTAACTCGTCTCCGCATAGGACATTCAAGAGCTACCCACAGGCATTTATTATTAAATGAAACCACCCCACCTTGTCATCATTGCCAACAACCTCTGACCATTTATCATATTTTAACTTCTTGTCCTCGTCTTAGAGTTTTATATAATCGCTTTTTTAATGCTTCATCGCCCCATTTGTCGTATTTATTGAGTCATCCACATCATTCATCACTATTTATTTTTTTAAACTACACGGGATTTTTACCTCTTCTTTGAATTTAATTTCTGTTTATATGTATTTCTTTTAGAATTTTAATTGGTTGAAATTACCTTGTGTTTGGCGCGGCTTGGCCATCTTTGGCTATTGTGCCAATAAACTCCAAATAACCAATCAACCAACTGAACTTTGAAACTGATAACTGTACTGAAATGATTGACTGGTCATCTACCACTGTTACTCCTCGTCCAATGCTCCATTCACTGACATATTCTGGTTCATTTGGAGAGATAAAAACAACCCGAAATGGGACTTATAGTTCACTTCCCATCTCACACACAGGTAGTTGAACGATGTGTAAAGTTAGTAACAGTAACAGAAGCATCTGCTAAGGTTTATGTGGGGCTGACAATAGAGATGAATTCATTAGAACAACGTTCTTATCAAAAGCAGTGATATAAGTTTTGTAAAGATTTTGTGTGGTTATTTCAAAAGAGTTGGAGATCACTGCACGATATATTGATTTAGTGGTTGTTGTACAAAGGTTGTTAATTTGACTGAAATTTATTTGGACTAGGTACCGAGAAGCGAAGCTTCTATAACCCTTACAATACAAAATTTTTTTACATGAGATGTGCATGAGTACAATTATTCCATGAGGTAAGAGGACGAAACAGGACAAAACAACATAAAGAAACAAACAAAGGTCAAAAATCAAACACAACAACGAATTACAATTCGCATCAAGATTCACATTTGAATCGTCAGACAAGTCGAGACTGAAAGTTTATTGTTCTTGTGTTGGGAGGGTCCGGCAACTCCATGATGAGTGTGCGTAGTTACCTCCGCACAAAGTTCCATGAAATGAGGAAGGAAAATCGAAGGAGCTTAGTACATTTACTAAGTTTCCTCCGAAAAGAAGGTGATGAAAGCTTTCACCTTTTCCGCAGCTTGCGGTTGATTCTTTAAAGAGTTAGTGAGGAGCATAATTCCTTGGTCTCCACGAAAGAGTTCTTTAAGTTCTTTCATCAACTCAATAAGTGGTACAAAATCCTTAAGCACATCAGATTGGGTCGGTGAGGGTAGAACATTAGGTTTGTTAATAGCAATCTGCGCTTGCTCTTTACGTATTACTTTTCCGTTTTGAGCTGGCACTGGTTTTGCTATAACAGGTTTTTCTTTGGGTTGGGCTGGGTGTTCTTTTTGTTTTTTTTGAGAATAATAACATATGACTTGACTTTTTGAGAGTTTTTCCCAATCATGGGATTAAGAAGGATAGCTGCAGCTCTTGCTTTGTTCAGGGTTTTTCTTTATGTGAGTTTGAAAATTTAGGTGCTTGTCTAGGTGAACTCTGACAAAGGTTGTTAATGCTTGAGTACCTGATTTTGTAGACAAAAACAGTAAAATAAAAACAGTTTTTTACCTATATTATATTTACCACGATTACATAAGGAAAAAAGAAGTGGGCCTGTCCGAAGAGGGGGGAGGGGGAGCACGGGCCCTTTTGTCCCTCCTCACTGGATCTGCCAATGAATTTGACCATAAGAATGAACTCAAACGTCTGTAAACTAGTCATCTGTAAGTGTATTTGTCTAAGTGCATCTATTAAACAGTATTCGAACCATATTTTTATTACATGAAAAAGTGCACTTTTTAACAAAAATAGCGGTAATTCAAGTGCGATGTGGAGGCAGAAGATATTATCTGATCTAAAAAATATTTTACATCGTGTTTATTGATCATATTAGACACCCTTTCCGTGCAATTAGGATAACTATTACGGAAAATATTATTTTTCCTATAATAAGCGAAAAAAGCAATTTTTTACCCAAATTTCGAAATTTCTAGTGCGATGAGGAGGCAGAAGATATTATACGATCAAAAAAATATTTTACAGCCTGTTTATTGACCACACTGGTCACCCTTTCCGCACTATTAGAATAACGATATCGAAAAAAATGTTTTTTCGACCCGCCCTAATATATATATATATATATATATATATATAAACAGAGGGAGAAAAAATTTTAAATCACAAAAATTAAACTTTAGTGAAAGTTGACTTTAATGTGGACATTCATGATTCATTTGTACCAGATTATTTAGTTTTAATTCGCAATTCAAAACTATTTTTTACTAGTATTTACTATTGTAAAACTTACTATGACATTATAATTTTATTTCACCATTATAAGTCCCTATTATATTTTGTTATTTTAAAATAAGCAATAATATATTAATCTTCATCAATGAGAATCGCGAGATATCCCCAACACTAACGCTTACAGCGCCCCTATCGGTGTCCCGTTAGGAAGAACTTTTTTTCCCCTCGGAGAACAATGGCGGTTGACACACTACCTCTTCTGCTCACCATACCAGCACGGAATACAAATCTTCCTTTGCGCACGAAGCAGGCGCCAAAAAAAAATGTTTCTAAGCATTCCAAAACTTCAGGTTAAGCGCACGTTAGTAAACTTGACTGCAGTGTTTTGTGACTTCAAGTAAGTGAGAGGACGCCACATGCGCTTGACAGGAGCACTATGGCCATATTGTACTTAGTTACAAGTTCTTCAGTTGCGCTTCTTGAAAATATGTCTTACCTTCTCGAAGGTGAGAAAGCAAGTTGGTAAAAGTGTTAAAGGTAGTAATTTCCCTGTACCGTTTCATTTTTTTTTTATTTAAAATAACATATCTGTGATTGTCTTATTCAGACCCTTCAACATTCATCGAAAATATTATGTTTGAAAATATTAATATTAAATATTTCATATTATGTTTGAAAATAGTCTTGAGAAGCATTGAGCTTGGTTAACATAATGTGGTGGAAAAGAATTTTACAAAGTGTTTCCTTGCGGTATGTTAACTTGGTTCCTAGCGATCAGAGGACAGCAGCGCTGCCTCCGAGCCACGGAAGCTTGTCAGGAAAGGGGAAGGTGCGGTATTTCACCAGCGTGAATCATGATGGATTGTTCTTGGTCTTTTATAGACTTGTGTTATGTGTGCGTTATACTTGATAATGTTTTGAAGGTGT
Organism: Troglohyphantes excavatus; assembly: GCA_963932185.1. Taxonomy (NCBI): domain Eukaryota; kingdom Metazoa; phylum Arthropoda; class Arachnida; order Araneae; family Linyphiidae; genus Troglohyphantes; species Troglohyphantes excavatus. The sequence continues at coordinate 23,619,639 of OZ010678.1, forward strand.
TCAATGTTGGAATCTTCCATTTTTTTAAAATAGTTGTGTGCTGTAGATAGAATTTCAGAGTCAATGCTATTGATTTTTAAGTCTCTATAGAGAATGGTATTACGAACAAATTGGGGGGCACTAGTTAATCTTCGAATTTGCTTGTTTTGGAAGGATTGAAGAATGTTTCTATTGGATTTTCTTGTAGCACCCCAGGCAGGGCAGGCATAAAGTAGAATAGGCTGAATCATAGTTAAATAGATGAGCCTTTTATTTTTGAGAGACATTTGAGAGTTTTTCCCAATCATGGGATTAAGAAGGATAGCTGCAGCTCTTGCTTTGTTCAGGGTTTTTCTTTATGTGAGTTTGAAAATTTAGGTGCTTGTCTAGGTGAACTCTAATATATTTTACTGTGATACTGTGATATGGATTTGACCAAAGTGACGGGCCGGAGGCCCCATACTTTTTCATCGGAATTGTGCCATAGGCTATGTCGAAATTATTTTGTCTGATTGAAACTGGTAGGCAGTTTAGATAATGGAGGAAGGGTTTGCCAGTCAAAACTGGCTGAGGCTAGTTTCCATGAAATGGAAGAGATTTGCATACTATTTTACTTTATTAATTTATTGTATATGGAGTATATGATTTAAAATATTGGTCGCTCGTTATATGAAGGACATAACGGCATCTGACATATAAAATGCCGCAAAGGGTCTTATATTTATGTCTTCCTTGAGAATTTCATATTGGATGGAGCTTCTGAAATCTGAGTCGCGTGCTAAGTTATTTTTATAAAATTTAGTATTAATCTTAGCCATAAAAGTGGCCAAAGAATCAATTTTAAGATCCCTGTGGATTAGGGTGTCACGAACATAACGTTCCGCGTTAACCAACTCTCTTAGAATAGAGTTTTGGCAACGCTGGAGGGCGGTGGATTCAGTCTTGTTAAGGGTTGTAAGCACTGGAGAAGCATACGTTAGTATGGGTCGGATTGTAGATGTGTATATAAGCCTTTTTTTGTTAAGGGGCATTTTAGATTTTCGACCAATTATGGGACGGAGATTTGACATTGCGGCTTTCGCTTTGTTTTTAACATTTTGAACGTGGTGCTCCCAGTTCAATCTATTGTTTATTGTCAGTCCAAGATACTTAGCTTTGTCTACAATTGGGATAGGCTCGCCAAAGAGACTAATAACTGATTTGATGGGACAGGGTTTTTTAATTTTCCTCACCAACAAGATTTTGGATTTTTGTGCATTGATGGCAACTTTCCAGTTTTCACACCAGGTCTCGATCTCATCTACTTTTTCTTGTAGTTTCTCTACTGCATGGTTTGGATTTAGAGATTTACAGACAACTGCGGTGTCATCGATAATAGTTTCTTTAAAAGTGGTATTGTGTTTACGGATAATTAAATCTCGTACTGCAAAATTTTAAGAAAAATATAAATATTCTATAGTTATAAAAAATTGCCCTTCCAGTTCTTTAAGAAATTACAAACTATCCAAACTACATTATTGATTTTAATTTTAATAATGCGACTTTTTCTATTAAATAACTTCTCTATGGCTTATTTAAGCATAAATCCACAGGAAATATTATTCAATGATGCAATTTACGGATTATATCTGAAAATATCGTTTAATCAATTGCTAGAAATATATCAATTGAAAAATTGGAAAATATACTATTTTCTGCTCTCTGTTCGTCCTTTCTTTAGTCAATCCTTACAACGGGTTATAACCAGAGAGTTGTAATATTAAATAGAGAGCGCCTTCAATACCAGACTCTCGTAAGGCCGCGGTGTCAACATTGAAAAGAAAAACTCGCATCACGTGGTTATAGCGCTGCCATATTTGGCGTTCAGATATCTGCATGAGTTTCAAATTTGGCACACTTCCTTCTTTTTTGGTGATAAGGAATTCTGTCTGTATTCAACTTCTTAACGTATATGTACGTATTTACTTATTTTTAAACAATATGCGCTAAATATTTCCGCTTCATTAACGAAACGAAAATATTTTATTTGTGTTCAATACTCGAAGAAGCGAAATTCTTTATATTTCTCAGGTTTTATTGTTCATATTTTCTTATTGAAGTATACGAAATAACAATTGAAAGAAGTTCGCTTATGGTAAATTTTTTACATAAAAACGTAATGCAATTATTTCAAAACTACAAAGTAAGAAAAATCTCTTTAATATATCTGTTAAACTCCCTTAAATTGTGCCACTCGTTCAAAAAATCGATATTTAAATACAAAATTAAACACAAAGCCATATTACAATACTTCGATCTCGTTTAGTTTTTAAAGTCGCCAAGGCCTGCCAAGTAATATTGGCGCATGAATGAATTGTCATTTCCACACATCACGTGGCTTCAATGATGGACACACGGAAATCAGCATTTTTATTCCTCTATTTGTAGTTATAACTTTATTATTATCAAAAATATCACAATGTGTCCGTTGTTACCACATCAGCAATAGATAATTGTATCTATTATTTGATGTTATAACTGTTCTACAGTAATTTAAAACAAGATGGTTATTCCTTTTCCTCCTTTGATTTTAAGTGAAGCATGCACGGCATCATTTGCTACAACAACAAAAAAAATCTGCCATCAAAATAGCGCAATATTAAAGGAATTGCGAGCCATATGCATTTTTGAATATCTCCATATGCAAAAATAGAATATTATGAAAAATATACAGAACATATTTTTTAAGGGGGTCCGATACCCGAAATTCGCAAAAAAAGTCATTTTTTTTTTATATTTAAAAAATAATATTCAAATTTATCTTAATAACTCACAAAAAACTGCTTCAAAAAATTCCTATTACTTTTTTAGTTATGAATGTTTTAAAGAGACACACTCTTCAAATTTCCCTATTATAAAAGCTATATGTAAACTTTAAAAGCAAATATCTCTGTTCGTGGTTTTGAAATTTAATGAACACTAAAAATGCTAAGGCTTTTTTACTATTATACTTAAAATCATAATTTTTGTGTGTATAGCAAGATAAATATATTTTAAATAGATGTATGCATTCAGATTTCCTATTTTTACCATAATTTGTTTTTTAAAACCACTTAAAATGGAATTTTATTTTTTTTCGTCAATTTTTTTTCCAAAATTTCTAATATATTTTATTTTTTTAAAGTGATGTATCTGAATCAAAATTTGAATGCATACATCTATTTACATATTATTTAAGATCTTAAATAAAAAAAATTGCTTCAAAATATTGAAAAACAAAAAAGGAGTAGGAATTTTAAAATTGTAAAAAAATTTACTAAAATTTTAATTTAAAAATAAATGTGCAATTTAGAAAAAAAATTGAGCGTCTTAAAATGGTTTTTTATGCATATTTAGAAAGAGCAAAAAAATTGGATTGTACAAGTATAAAAATAAAAAAAAAATGTCAAAGGTATCGGACCCCCTTAACAATGTTTGCAGATAGTGTTTTTTCTAACAAAAACCTCAAAAATATCTATTTGGCTGTTTAGCTGCTAACTTGAGCAACCATCAATTCGAAATAAGAATGTCTTAAAACAAGGTGGTTATTCCTTTTTAACCAACTGAATGGCGCGCCCACCAAAACTCCA